>VDFB02058242.1:454697928-455104507 GCA_007258455.2 Sequoia sempervirens
AGGCTTCTCTTGAGGATAGAAATCCTTCATTAGCATGGACAACAGGGCTTCACATTGAATGCAGTATTGAATCTCTTCAGAAAGATCTGAGAGATGACCTTCCTGCAACCAAGAAGATATTTTGTAAACCCTAATGTAGGGGGGACAACACTTTTTTTTTTATGCATTATGTATATAAGGAATTATTGCCTCTTTGTAGGGGTTAGAAGGAGTAGGTTAGAAAAAAAAGTAGTAGGAGAAGAACTTGTAGAGTAGAACTAATAGAAGTAGGAGTTAGATTAAGTAGAAGACCAATGTATCTTTTAGTTTTCTTAGTGTAAATGGAAACAATTTTGGGCCACATATTTTTTGTACACTGGTGATTGTGCCAGATTTGTAAATGTTGCTTATCTGTCTCATTGACAGTAGAAGCAACCAAATCTTAATCTACTTCATGTTTTGTTCTAGAATGGTGTTTTTCTTGAATTAATCATCTGATTTAAGAAGCTTTCAAGGAATGAAGTTTGGTTTAAATGGTAACTTGCAATCTGCTGTCAAAATCAGCACTGTGAATGAATGAAACTGTATGTTAGTCACAAGTTAATTTTGTTCTGCAGTTTTAGTTAGAAATTCCTCGGAAGGTGACAGGTTTGGTTAATTTGGATGAAGTATCATTCTTTTCTATCCCAAAGCCCTGATCCATCATTTTCTGTTTATTTAAAACCCTAGTTAGAGTAGGTTTGAATTTATGTTTAACCCAAAACAATCCAAAAGCTCAACACCAGTAGGCCCCTTGAACATTACTATTACATTGACCATTGAGGGACATTAGCACAGTTGAGAACCAACTACAAAGACCTTGGGAGCTAAGATATCCATGTGATCATGTTTCTCTTTTAGGAGAAACAGAGTAGCAATATTCTGTTTGCATGTTGCTATGCCAAAAGGGTCGTCAACGGAAACTGGCGCTAGAAGGAGGGCCCCAAGTAAATTTTGGATTTGTTGTGAGTTGGATTGGGTCAGGTCTTGGAAAACCCAGCTCTAATGGGTAGCCCTTTGTATATACCAAGATTTTTCCATGAAATCCCTGGTCACCTTTATCAAAGGCTTCCTTTATTTTTCCCTAACAGTGGGCAAAATGCTTTTGAACATGTCAAAACTTGCAGGCATATACTTGCTTTTCTCCAGGTTCAGCATGAGGACATCATGTGTCAATTTTTCATCAAAACACTTCAAGGTTCGGCAAGGCAATGGTATATTAATCTTCCATGAAGTTGTATTTGTTCATGGGCAGAGTTAGAAATCTCATTCTTAGATTAGTTTGATCCTTGAACACAAGACCCATTGCCTGAATTTGAAACTATCAAAAGAAAGCCATTAGAGATAATTTATCAATTTAACCACATATTTTTGTTTATGTATCAAGGGGTTCAATCTTTGGATTTGGTTGTTGATGATCATATACTGATAGAACATTACTATTGGGTTTCAAACCTTTCATTTGCAACCAAAGTCAGAGGTTGTGGTGAGGCTACATATTTGCATGATGCATTTAAAAAGGCTCTCTTATTGGCACAATTTGGAGGTGACACTAGAAATTCATCTAGCAAAACTTAGGATTATAATCCTCTTGTGCTTACAAATTTCCATCGTCTACAGCCTTATGCCACTCCACCCACCATCCCTACCTAGATGCAATCATTATCACCAAGCAGCTACAACCTTCCTAAGGTTCCAAGCACCACATTTTCCAACATCCTGCATCAGGTCAATTGCACACTAGGCCATTGGGAGAACTCACCCCCGCAAAATCCAACCACAGAGTCAAGTACTCCACTTATCAATGAAGTTGTGACCATATCATCTCTTTTCAGTCATCTTCCAAAGTATAGTCCATTACATCACAATGAAGTTCTAGATGAAACATTTGATTCACCAGAATATAATTTTGATGACTTGTTTGGTGAAAATCATGAAATGGATGTAAATCCAGAGCATAATGGAAATCTCAAGATAGAATCTAGCTTTGTTGAGAATGCTAGTACTAACGATGGCTTTGAAGGAGATGAGGTAAACTCTTCTGACCAAGATGAGAATCAGGGTGATGAGGGATGGATAGAGAGACATGGTTCATGCTGGATTGACATCCCTCGTATGCAAAATTGAATAAGGGAGAAATTAGAAGAGCTGGGAGATTTGAAACTATCAGAACTCATTGGGCCAGGTGGATGTAGGATACATCAAACTGATCAACACTCTCAAATGGACTGCCATGTCTTCCTAGGTAGGATGGAGTTGTATTTCAAGCAACTGATCTCTATTGAAGGAATACTTATGGAAGATCCTTGGAGTACGTATCCCCCAAATGAAGAGGATGAAACAACTAGCACACATGAAGATAGTAATCAATCCATCCGAACTAATGAGACTAACTGTGTGAGGAGATTTAATTCTTCCCTGTCTCATGATAACCTTGATCCTTGCATCAAGATGGATTCAACAACTGATGAGACCCCTCCACCTAGTGCAGACTTGATAGAGGTGGAGAATAGATTCACCGATGCATTCATAGATTCTTCCATGATGGTGAATAAAGAAGAAGCACACCTTGATGGGTTAGTGCAAGAAGATGACTCTGCTGATTTAAGTAGTGGACAGATTGGAACAGATAAGCTTCCAGATGAGATTTCCAATGAATCTTATGGTCAAAGAAAAAGACTCCAATGCCAAAATAAAATCTTAAGAGAAGAAGTCCAAGTAGATGTGTAGATCAGTCAAGTGTTCCCTAAAGAAATTCATGACATGGTACATTTGGATGAAGTAGAGGAATGCCAAGAAAGTGACCAAGAGGCTATCTCACAAACTGAATCTCTTCGATATGACGAAGAGAATGAGACTAGGGAGTGTTTTCCTAATTTTGGTTCTGTTTACTCAAAAAGGTTGGTTGAGGAATATGAATTGAGAGAGTGTTTTCCTGTCCCTGACTCTGTGCATTCAAGTGAGTTTGAAGGAAATCATTGTTCACCATGTGCCAATATCCCTGACATTAATGATGATAAACTGGATGTAGATTCTCAAACCCTTGAGGGTGGCATGTTTCAAGAGAATGTTGAAAGTGAGACTTCATCTCAAGAAATTCAGAAATTTTTTGACTCTATGCTCGAGATGAATACAAAGACGCTGGTGAGTGAATATCCTAACTGCAAGATGAACCTTGATTAAGTGGTGTTCCATGAGCTGGGACCTCGTGAAGAGGAGATCATACACTACAAGTCTGCATTAGCAACTAGAAATCTTCAGAATCAGGTGTTGTCCTTTCATTATCCTCTGTGTTTTAATAATTTTCAGTTTGATTCTATCGTAAAGGATAGTAAAACCTATTTGTGGGTAAATCATGGAAAAACTGAAAACCCACAACTAATAATGTTTCAAGCTTTATGCCCTTAGAATGAACTCATTGCCTATAAACTCCATATTTCTAAGTATAAAGATAAATTTTCTAGGTTTAGAACTGTTCCTAGTAAGTTAAGATTGTTGCACATAATGAAAAATTAGTCAAGTCAATGTATAGATTTTTATAGTTTTGTGTTTATAAAGCTTAGCTTTGGAGTTAGTTTAGGAGTAGGATTGGCTAGTGTTAGTTTTTGGTTTAGTTAGTTTTCTTTTATTATGTTGCTTTCCTTTTCCTGTCCCTTTTTTTTTTGTTTATAAATAGTTTGTTTCCCTGTTTGTAAATATTCTATTTGTTTCTAAATAATTTTCTATTTGTTTGTCTTTCCTTTTTGTCTTTCGTTTCCTTTGTTCTTTGCTTCTATTTTGTTTTGTTCTTTGGGGCTGATCTATTCTTTCCCATCTTATAATGGCGGTTGTTATCTGAAGCATACTTTGGTCATTTGGAGAGAAGTGGTTTAGATATTTTCAGATCTATTGATTGGGTGATTTTGACCTATACTTTCGTTTCATGCCGATTGTCAATAAAAGTTGTGGAAAGTATTGAAAACAAGGTGAAAAGTAAGTAACCTTCATTCACTCCTCTGAATCTGTCACAAATCATCAAGATCATCTCCTCTTGTATCGGTATATCTATCCTAGGACTATGGTGTTGCAAGATTTGAGTGAAAATTTTGATTCCCAAGTGCTGTCTTGAGGTCCATGGTAGTTTTCAACCCAGATCAGATGTTAAACATTTGACATATTGAAAAGAACTAAATGAAATATTTGAAACTCTATGAGAAAATGAAAAAAAAAAAAGTAAAGAGAAAAGAAAAGAATTATCTAAAGGAAAAAAAAATTCAATATGAATGGGTGATTCCAGTATCTCTACCGGGGCTATGGACACTTGACTGGCAGTAGAGCAATGATGTGAGGAAACTAGAGGTATCTCCGTCGGGGCTATGGACGCCTGACTGGTAGTGGAGCAATGCCCAAGATATCATTGCATGATAGCTAAAGGGAATCAACTCATGTAGCTCAAATCTTGCACATTGTTGCTTGAAAGATGAAGAAAACATTATGAAAGGATGATGCACAATCAAGCACACACATAGATTCTGAGGTAGCCACTTATTGACTTACATTTGAGATTCTAGCTCAACCTTTCTTGTTAAAACTGACCCAACTAGAGTTGTGATGATCATGAACCAGGAGTTCTGGGTAGCTAAATCCTTCAAATTCATGAAAATGGTTAAACCATTTTCCCAGCCAAGTCGCCATATGTTATGCCTTGCATAACCACCCCATTTTGATTTGGAACAAAATGGGTCCCCCTTCTCTTTTTGGTTTTTTTTACTTTAGTTGTCTGTTTTGATATTTGGAATTCTTTTTGTTTTCCTCCTAATTTTGACTTTTGATCTATTTGATTTAATTTTGGTTCTGTCTCAGCATGGGTTGGTTTTCTTCTTACTGAAAATTGAATGAAATAATCATAAGAAACAAGATAGTTCATTATAATATATTTTATCTGCTTTGGGGACTAATGGAAGCATTTTTTTTGCAAGAATAGGCCACACACATGATAATATTTCTCAAGTGAGCTCAATTGGAAACCATTCCTCAATCCAGTTGGTCATGAAAAATCAACTAAGGCAAAAGTCGGCAAGACTTTCCTAACCTCTTGCCGACTAAGTCGCTTGGCTCTATCTGCTAAGGATCTAAAGGAGGTGTTAGAACTGCACAATTTTGATGATATTACATATTGTCCATACTCACAAAGTTTCCAGAAAAGTCCCACCATGAGCATATTTTCCTAATATCTGGCCCTGTTGCACTATAGATTCCATCAAGTCTAGATACTCCACATTACAGGTCATATCGCCATGAGATCATCAAATTCTCCTTGACTTATAATGCATTTTTCTAAGTGTGTGTCTTTGTTTCCTGTCAACAAGACTTCAGGGATGTAACGGTGACTAGGAGCTTCCCATCAACTTAGAATTTTCTTTCAGGGAAAGGTCTCGGCAAGATCTTCATGTCTCACCGACCGGCGACAGAAGGATCCATTAATCGGCAAAGGGTTTTCTCTTTGCCAAGAAGTCTTGGCAAATTCATAAAGTCTCACTGACTACCACACAGTGAGCAAACACTTTGGTGGGAGTCATCTTCTTTGGCATATGGTCTTGGCAAATTTTTGGTCTTTCACCGACTGGCGGTAAAAAATTCCACATCAGGGAGAAATCTTTTCTTCGGTGTGATGTCTCAGCGAACCCGCGATGTCTCACCGATGAGGCATCAAAAAGGGATTCTATCGGTGGTCTTCGGTGAGAGAATCAATATGTCACAGCGACAAAAGGGAGAACTTGTAAAGCTTTTGCCAAGACATGGGATTTCTATAGGACATCTCCTGACGACAGAGAGAACACATATCGGCATGAAGATTTGACCTCGCCATAGAGTCTTCGCGAATTTTTGGTCTCCCACCGACTAATGCAGACAAACATACATTGGGGAGAGTGGTTCACCTTTGGCGTGATGTCTGGCCGAAGTGTTAAACCATTGGGGACACGGAAGTGAGTCGCCAAGAGTCTTGCCGATAGGGAAGGGTCCCACCAAAGGTCTAAGGTCAGCAATAATTTTTCCTTCAGCAGGAGGTCTGGCCGATTGGCGTGGGTCTCACCAAAGGGAGTTGCATTTGGTGAAGGATAAAACCTTCGGCATAATATCTAGCCAAAGAGATGAGGTCACAGCAACAAAAGTGGCATCGTCGTAGTGATCTGGGCTCGCTATGAGGTCTTGGCGACTGAGCGGTGTTCCCCTGAAATGAAAGGAGATCACCAAAAGATAACGCTCTTGGCGAGAAGTCTCACCAACGTGAGGACGTCACTCCAAAAAGGCCGACCTCGGGGAAATCGAAGGAGCTCAGGGAGACTCTGAGCAGATGGAACATGTTCGGTAAGATGTCTCACTGACCCGATGATGTCTCGGCGACATGGGAGAGATATCACCGTAAGTCTGCCTGAAAGAAAAGGGATCCCATCGAAAGAAATGGAGCTCGAAGAGAATAAAAAGAGTTCAATGAAATGTCTGGGTGACTCCGGACTGTCTCAATGGAAGGAAAGAGGAAGTCGCTGGGAGGTTTGGGCGACTACACCAAAGTCTTACTGAAAGGGAAAAGGAGTTAGAGCTTGGCGAGAATAAGGAAAATTCGATGAAAGGTCTCGGCGACCCGAGGATCTCTCAGTGACAGGATGTAAAGTTCGGGGAGATAAGAGGTCATCACCATAGTGTCTCACCGACCTGATAGGGTCTTCCCAATGCAAAGTAGGCTCGGCAAGAGAAGAGAAGTTTGGGGTGAGGTCTCCCCAAAATAGGATTGTCTTCTTGACATAAAATGAGCATGATGTGACTTCTAAAGCTCAACTAAAGGTCTCATCAACTGATCCATGCTACACCAATAGTTGTGAAGCGATATAATCGCATCAGGGAGACACGCTTAGTGTCTCACCGACATACGATTCAATAGGGATCCTCTGTTGACTGCTCAGGAATCTTGCATGGCATATGATCGTCCAATCAAAAGGAGCTGGGATGACCTATTGACCGATTGACCACCCCTGTGTAAGAAGACCAACAGGATGCAAACGAGACAGATTCCTTCTGAGATCAAAGCGATGACTCGGCTCAGAAAATGATGGTGGTCTAGAACATGAAGAAGCTGAAGGGAAGAAGAAACTATGACTCATAGGGACAGCTGTAGTGACTACTGGCAAGGAGGTAGATTAGTATTGAAGGAGATATTTTGAGCATTCAAGGCAACCCCAACAGAGTTCAAAGGTGGACACAAAGACAAAAGAATTAATGCTGCAGCTACCAAAAGATCTAAAAAGGATTGTCTTGAGGATAGAAATCCTTCATCAGCATGGACAATAGGGCTTCACATTGAATGCAGTATTGACTCTCTTCAGAAAGATCTAAGAGCTGACCTTCCTGCAACCAAGAATATATTTTGTAAACCCTAATGCGAGGGGGACAACACATTCTTTTTGATTCATTCTGTATATAAGTCATTCTTGCGTCTTCGTAGGGGTTAGAAGGAGTAGGTTAGAAAACAAAGTATTAGGAGCATAACTTGTAGAGTAGAACTGATAGAAGTAGGAGTTAGATTAAGTAGAAGACCAATGTATCTTCCAATTTTCTCAATGTAAATGGAAACAATTTGGGGCCACAAATTTTCTGTACACTGGTGATTGTGCTAGATTTGTAAATGTTGCTTATCTATCTCATTGACAGTAGAAGCAACCAGATCTTAATCTACTTCATGTTGTGTTCCATAATGGTGTTTGTCTTGAATTAATCATCTAATTTAAGAAGCTTTCAAGGAATGAAGTTTGGTTTAAATGGTAACTTGCAATCTGTTGTCGAAATCAACACTATGAATGAATGAAACTGTGCGTTAGTCACAAGTTAATTTTGTTTTGCAGTTTTAGTTAGGAATTCCTTGGAAGGTGATAGGTCTGGTTAATTCAGATGAAGTATCATTATTTTTTGTCCCAAAGCCCTAATCCATCTTTTTCTGTTTATTTAAAACCCTAGTTAGAGTAGGTTTGAATTTATGTTTAACCCAAAACAATCCAAAAGCTCAACACCAGCAGGCCCCTTGAACATTACTGTTACATTGACCACTAAGGGACATCAACACAGTTGAGAACCAACTACAAAGACCTTGGGAGCTCAGATATCCATGTGATCATCTTTCTCTTTCAGGAGAAATAGAGTAGCAATATTCTATTTGGATGTTGCTGTGCCAAAAGGACCGTCAACACGTCCCCCCATGATTCTGGAGAGGGAGTGGAAGGACCTGGTGTCCGATGGAAAGGAGAAGGCTAAAAAGAAAAAAGGAAAGACACCACCGGCCAAGGAAGGTATGTGATATAGAAGCATAAATCTGCAAAAACTCGATTAATCACAATTTTTAAAAAACCTAGGGTCAATAATTTTTCCTCGATTTTTGAAAAATCGCTGACTTTTTGGTCAATGATTTTTTCCGCTTCAAACTGCTAAAATTTCCATAAAGCGGTTTAAAATCTATAAAAACATGAATAAAATTGAGCTGATTTTTCAAGAAAACCATGAGACCATGGCTTGTTGCAAGTACTATTATGCTTTGATAGATTTTTTCCAAGCATCCATAGCTTGTTTGAAAGCACCTGCTTTAGGCTTTTATCCATAGCAGCAAGACAATCAACTATTTGATAAAAATGCTTTGGTAGACATGTATGAAAAATGTAGTAGCATAGACAAGGAAGTGAATTGCTTGAAAAAATTTCTCAAAGAAATGTAGTCTCATGGTGATGGAATGCCATGACAATCAAATTGCTATGGATTGTCATGGCATTCCATCACCGTGAGATCTGATTTCTTTTAGGAATTTTAAAACAATTCACTACCTTTCTATGGTATTGCTTACTATTATGCTTTGGTAGATTTTTTCCAAGCATCCATAGCTTGTTCGAAAGCACCTGTTTTAGGTTTTTACTTTTAGCCATAGCATGAAGGTGTTGAACCGCTTGATAAAATGCTTTGGTAGACATGTATGAAAAAATGTGGTAGCATAGAAAAGGTAGTGAACTATTTGAAAAAATGCTTCAAAAAAATGTGGTCTCATGGTGATGGAATGCCATAACGAATACCATGACAAATTGTTATGGATTGTCATATGGCATTCCATCACCATGAGACCACATTTCTTTGAGGCATTTTTGGAACAGTTCACCTTCTTGTCTATGCTATTACTTACTATTATGCTTTGATAGATTTTTTCCAAGCATCCATAGCTTGTTTGAAAGCACCTATTTTAGGCTTTTAGCCATAGCAGCAAGGCAGTGAACTGTTTGATAAAATGCTTTGGTAGACATGTATGAAAAATGTGGTAGCATAGACAAATGTCACCATCTGATATTTATGCAGTTGTAGTATGTTTTGTGCAATGTAATCAGCGATATGAATATAACCAACAAAAATCTATTTTCTATATTTTCATGGATTGAACTCTATATTTTATTTGCTCTCAATGTTTGTATGTTATGGAAATGCCATTAATTTTTTTTTTAAAAGTAGTATGCTATGTGTGATACTATCAACAATGTAATTATATACTAATTACTCTTTCTTTTTGCATAATCTAAATGTATTTCAAACTTTTCATAGGCTGCCTGACACATCAAAGGCAACAAAGGAAAGACTAGAAAAGCACGAGCAACACAAACTTGGCTCTAGTGGTTATATGAAATTAGCCACATGAATTGTAAGTATCAATAAATGAAATATTGCATCCAAATTATAATAAATTGAAAACAATTTTGGTTTTATCACACCATAGAAGAAAAATTCATGATCTTCTACAAAAATGTAGGGCTCAATTCACAGAGTTCCCATAGAGGACCTAAAGATTGCCTTCCAAAGAAGGCTATGAGTCGTAATAATGCCTAAGAGTCTTGACTGGAAAACACAATCTTCCATTGCATCTCGACACAGGTAAATAAACTCAATAAAGTTTATTTAAAATTGAATACTTGTGCAATCTATTCAATATTAATTTCCACCATAAAGTAATTACATGCCTATTTGTTTTAAACATTCAAGCAATGATAATACTACACATGACATTGGAATGCAGCCTAGTGAGGGTGGAGTAGAACGTGAGATGAAGGTCATGGTGTGCATCCCGGTACTTTAGAGCATGTAGAGCGTGATCAACATGTTGAGCATGATCAGGCTAGAGAAGATCAGGAATATGATGTGGCCCCATCAGGTAAAGAGGACCACTCTAAAGTTCTTTTAAACATATTTAATTGCAATTGGTGTATTAATTAATGTAACCTTTCATGTTTCAACTTTAGAGCATGTAGAGCATGATCAACGGTAGAGCATGATCTGCTAGAGAAGATCAGAATATGATGTGGCCCCATCAAGTAAAGAGGACCACCCTCATGTTCTCTTAAACATATTTAATTTCAAAGGTATTAATTAATGTAACCTTTCATATTTCAACTATAGATCATGATTTAGAGGGTGTTCAAGCATGTTGAGCATGAGTCTATAACAGAAGTTTAGGAACATGATGTGGACCCATCAGGTAAAGAGAACCACTCTAATGTTTTTTTAATTAATGAAATTCTTGTAACAATAATAATAAAACATATTAGTTTAACATTTCTTTCTTATTGCAGATCCCCTTAGCCGGCCCACATCATGAGCGCATGACTAGGCATACATTAAGATCATGAGAGAGGGCGAACAACTAAAGAGGGGACATATATTGATTTAGAAAATGATACTCCACTTCAACTTTATGTAGCTTTCAAAAAGAAACAAAAAAAAAGTGATTGTAATCATATCATGACAACCATATTTTGATAATATGTAAAAATTGGAAAGAATGAATATTATATGTTAATGAATGAATGAATATGTTAATTAATGAATGTTATATGTTAATGAATGAATGTTATATGTTATTAATGGATGAATGAATGTTATATGTTATTAATGGATGAATGAATGATTAATGTTATATGATTGGGTATGGGGAATTGAGAGTGATGTGAGTGGGGGGGGGAGGGGACAAATGAGCTTCCACCGTCATGTGGTTGGCCCTGTTAAGTAGAGAATATTGAACTATGATCGAAACAAAGAGAAGCTCAATAAGGTAATGCACTTTTCAATATAAGAAATGCATCATTTGAAGCATCAAACCAATATGCAGTCTGTATGTATGATCAGTAGTCAGTCTCCGCAATGGTATATTTCCACAAATATATATTTTTAAAAAAAAATTGATGATTCATCGCAATTTCGACGAAAACCACTGACAAATACACATAAAGCTTCGATGAAGTTTCTATAGCTGCGATGAAGGTTTCATCGTAACTCCTTGCCCATTTCATCGCAATTTCAACAAACTTTTGGTGTTGTTTCCATGCTACTCCTTGCCCATTTCGTCACAATTTTGATGAACTTTTGGCATTGTTTCCATGCTACTCCTTGCCCATTTCGTCGCACTTTTGATGAAATTTTGGTGTTCTTCTGACGCTACTCCTTGGTATTTTCGTCACAAAGTCAACGAACTCTTGGTGTTGTTTCGACACTACTACTTGCCTATTTTGTCGCACGTTCGATGAAATTTTGGTGTTGTTTCGACGCTACTCCTTGCCCATTTCGTCGAAATTGCAACGAACGTCTAATGTTGTTTTGACGCTACTCCTTGCCCATTTCGTTGAAGTGGTGATGAACTTCTAGTGTAATTCGTCAGTGGATACACAAAGTGTTCGTCGATATTCTGACGCAAGTCTGAGCCATTTCATGATGTCGACGACCAATGATTCTTTGTCGTTATTTCAATGTTTAATTTTTCATCGGCCTTTCGATGAAAAAATAGCGACGCAATTTTTTTTGCCATTTCATCGCGTTTTCGACAAAGATTTTTCGAATGACTCATGAACAACCATCGGAGAATGGTGTCAAATTCAGTAGTGTTCATTGTGTTGGATTCCTAAATGCAATGAGCTAAAGGTTTCTGCAATCCTTATTCAAGGTTGTAGATGTGTGTTAATTGTTGTGGTGGATCTTTGTTCTCTTTTGTATTTGTAGGCAGTGAGCCTCCCTGTTGGACAGTGAGTCCTTTTTGTAGGCAATGAGCCTTTGTATTCAGACAGTGAGCCCTTGGTAGTGAGCCTTTGTATTTAGTATTAGAATCTTTTATATTGTGAGTTAACTAGGTCACCGTGTTTTTTCCCTTATTGGGTTTTCCATGTAAAAATCCGGTGTTCATTGTGTTGATTTACTTTCTGTTATTTATGTTTCATGCTCATTTAATAACAAAATAGTATGGTTGTGGAATTGATAAGTGCTAAAGTTTTAAGTTGAAATTTTTGTGACAACTAATTCACCCCCCCTCTCAGTTGTCTTGCACCTATTTAACAATTGGTATTAGACCTTTCGTTCCTTGTTGTAGAGTTTAATCTCTTAAGGAAGATTCGATGACGCACAAGTTGGCGATTCCTATGTTTGATGGATCTGATTATAGTGATTGGAAAGTGTAGATGAGAGGATATATTGTTTCTATTAGTTACAAGACCTGGAAGGCTGTTGAGAAAAAGTATACTCCTCTGGTGAATGGTCATCCTACTGCAGATTAAGTTTCTGCTTATGAGGAGAATGAGAAAGCGAGGTATGCTATTTCTAGTGCTTTATCTAAGATTGAGAAAACTAAGGTTCTTTCTTTAGATACTGCTTATGATGTCTGGAATAAATTGGAAGAACTATATGAAGGGTATGTGCAGGATCATGATGGGCCAAAAAGTGGCAATATGATAGGTATGTGGCTGATGACTATTTTTTTACCCAAAATTGATGAAACGAAAAGGGTTTTTAAAGGAGATTCTTAGCTTTCCAGTGATATAAATTATGCTTTAATTTGAATTTAATAAGTAATTATTATTCATTTTCTATTCAAATTACAACTAAAGTCTTGATTGATAGGTTGATTGAAAAACATCTATAGCTTTCAAATGGTATCACATTTTTTGAATCCAAAACATGCAGCACATTCTATGCTTCACATTCTATAGGATTAAAAAAAGAAAAATTGAATTTCATGAATTTTTGACCAAGTTAAGGTGGTTAGACATACGAGTTTTTATATTTTTTTAAAAGTTGTAAGGAAAAATTCATAATTAATTATTTACTTGGAAAAAAATTATAAAAATATATGTACCACATCGGGGCATGAGTCCTCTACTTATATCTAAAATCTTGTAAAAAAATATTATCATTTTATTGTGGTTAGGGTTGTTAGATAGACACCTACTTATTTTTTCCCTGAAATTTGAGTACCACTGCATTGACATTTCAAATTTTCACCAAATAGTTTTTTTTTGTTTTTAAACAAACCTAGTAGTTTAGAAACTACATTCAATTTGGTACATATTCTATTCTTACATATTTTTGAAATAATATAGATAACTTATTCAAATTTTGACATCAAGTTTCTTAACTCTAATTTTTCTAAATTTTTTGCCACTTAAGGGCTTGTTTTTTCCATGATGATCCCGCACATACCTAGAAATGAAAGAGTAAAATTGACAAAGAAGTTGGCAGCAAAGCGAAGATTTGAGAATTTTAAAATGGACGAAGGCGAAGAGTTTACAAGCTATTTCTAGAGAGTTGAGATGGCAGCAAATGAAGTTAAGAATCAAGGAGGAAAGCTGACTGATGAAGATATTATTGAGAAGATCCTAATCACCTTACCAGATTGCTACAATGATAAGATCTCGGTTATTGAAGAGATGTATGATCCTATGAAGTATACTAAAGAATAGTTGTTTGGCACCTTGCAAGCATTTGAGATGAGAAAGTTCAAGAAAGAACACAAGAAAGAAGAAAAGACAGAGACAACATTTAAGGCAATGAAGATTGAAGATTATTCAGAGAGTGATGGTTCAGATGAGTTGGAAGTGAACTTCACCAGGAATTTGAAGAAAGGTACCAAAAAGTATAAAAGGTATTTTTCACTTTAAATGTTTTAGTTGTGGTAATATTGGTCATTATGCTTCAAGATGTCTGAATAGAGTTGTACATAAGAAGAACAAGGATTATATAGATAAGGATAAGAAGGATAAGAAATACAAGAAGTTGTACTATGCTAAAGAAGAAGATGGAATCTTTGATGATGAATTTGAAAATGAGGTTGATGATAGTGAATGCTTATTCTTAGCTTTGGAAAGTAAATCTATATCTACTAACCTTGGAAAATGTGCAAGCAAGAAGGCTCCAGAGAATAAGAGGAATAGGATGGAAGGTACTTTGGTTACCACTTTTCATGCAAGACAAGATGAAGACTACTGGGTAATTGATAGTGAATGTTCTAATCACATGACTGGAGGTAAGAGTAAGTTCTCTAAACTTGAAAAGTATGATGGTGGTTTAGTCATGTTTGGTGACGATTTAGGAGCTAAGATTTGTGGGAAAGGTTCAATTAGTTTTGATCGAGTGCACAACACTAATGATGTATATTATGTGAATGGTTTGAGGTATAACCTTTTGAGTGTTGGTCAAATGTGTAGCGATGGTTTTAAACTTGTGTTTTAGAATAATACCTGTGAAATCAAAAAAGGATTCAAAAATGGAGTTATGGTTGTTGGTGGAAGGAGAACTCATGGAAACATCTATTAGCTTAGGGGAGTTGATGGTCAGTGCCTTGTATCTCAAGTCAATGAAAGTTGGTTATGGCACCGAAGAATGGGACATGTAAATTTTGATAATCTGGTCAAAATCAGTTCAAAAGAAATTGTTTGAGATCTTCCTAGAATCACAAGACCTGCTAATACTACTTGCAAAATTTGTTAGCTGGGGAAACATACAAGATGCAACTTTAAGGGAAAAGAGCACTCTACTACCAGAATGATGGAGTTAGTTCACACTGATCTTTGTGGCCTGACTAGAATAGAAAGCCTAAATGGAGACATGTATTTCATGCTTCTTATTGATGATTATACTCAAATGACATGGGTTGCTTTTCTTAGAGAAAAGAATTAGGCTCTAGATAGGTTTAAGGTATTCAAAGCAAGAGTGGAAAATGAAGTAAGTTTGAAGATCAAATATCTGAGATATGATAGAGGTAGATAATTCACTTCTAGTAATTTTAATACATTTTGTGAGTAGCATGGCGTAAAGAGATAGTTTTCTACTCTGAGAACCCCTCAGCAAATGGGGTAGTTGAGAGGAAAAATAGGATAGTTCAAGAAGCTACAAGAACCACGATGAAAGAATCAAATGTAATAGATGTGTACTGGAGAGAGGCAATACATACTGTTGTTTATGTTCTTAATAGAGTTCAAATTAGAAACATCACAAAGACACCTTTCGAGTTATGGAATGGTAAGACTCCTACTGTGAAGTACTTCAAGGTATTTGGAAGAAAATGTTACATTAAAAGAGATGATGAAAATATTGGAAAGTTTGATGCTAGATGTGATGAAGGAATATTTCTTGGATACTCTACTACTAGCAAAGCATATAGATGCTTTAATAAAAGATTGAGAAAGATTATTGAAAGTGCTAATGTGAAAGTTGATGAATACATACAAAAACCTATTGAGATAAGTGAAGTTGAACCTAATGATCCTATCTATGGAAATATACCCGAGGAGAATAAGGAGAATGAAGAAGAAGAGAAAGAAGAACAAATTGAAGAAGAAGAAGAGAGTGAGCCAAAACCTGCTATTCAGACTCCTAAGTATGTACAGAAGAATCATCTAGAAGAATAGATAATTGGAGACAAAAGTGAAGGTGTGAAGACAAGAAGTAAAGTAGCAGCTAACGTAAATCTATGTTTACTTTCTAAAATTGAACCTAAATCTGTGAGTGAAGCATGTGGAGATGAGAGATGGATGAAAGCAATGAAAGAAGAGTTGCAATAGATATAAAAGAATAAGACATGGGAACTAGTCCCTAGACCTGTGGATAAGAATGTAATTGGTTCAAAATGGGTGTTTCAAAATAAGTTGAATGAAAGTGAAGAAGTTGTAAGGAATACATAAAGACTTGTATGCAAGAGATACTCACAAGTTGAAGGTATAGTTTTTGACAAAAAATTTTCCCCTACGGCTAGAATGGAAGCTATTAGGATTTTTTTGGCATTTTCTGCCCACAAGGATTTCAAAGTGTATCAGATGGATGCCAAGTTAGCATTTCTAAATGGTGAATTGGAAGAAGAAGTGTACATGGAACAACTTGAAGGGTTTCAGTTATCAGAAAATTTGAACATGGTTTGTAAGTTGAAGAAGGCGTTGTATGGACTGAAGCAAGCTCCTAGAGCTTAGTATGCAAGATTGGATAGATACCTGACAAATCAAAGATTTAGCAAAGGCTCTACTCACAACAATCTCTACTTCAAAGTGCAAGGTAACAAAATGTTGATAGTAGTTATATATTTTGATGATATCATTTTTGGTGGAAATGAAGGCATGTGTAAAAAGTTTGTTGAAGAGATGCAAAAAGAATTTGAGATGTCCATGATTGGTGAATTGAATTTCTTCCCTAGCCTACAAGTGAATCAAACTGATAAAGGGATATTCATTTCACAATCTATGTAAAAGAGTTGTTGAAGAAGTTTGGGATGGATGATTCCAAAGCGGTTAGTACTCCTATGGTAACCAGATGTAAACTGAGCAAAGATGATGATTATGCTAAGATTGATTAGACCAAATATAGATCTATGATTGGTGGACTGTTGTATCTTACTGCTACTAGACCAAATATTATGCATGTAGTATGTCTAGTTGCCAGATTTCAAGCAAATCCTAAAGAGGCACAAGTTATAGCTGTAAAGAGGATATTTAGATATCTTAAAGGTACACCAAATTATGGCTTCTGGTATCCCAAGGGTGTTGATTTCACCCTATGTGCTTATACCAATGTAGGCTGGGTTGGTTGTGTGGATGACTAGAAGAGTACCAGTGGAGGTGCTTTCTTTCTTGGCGACATATTGGTTTCTTGGTTGAGTAAGAAACAAGACTTGGTTTCTTTATCCAATGCAAAGGAAAAATATATTGGTGTAGCATCCTGCTGCAAATAGGTGTTGTGGATGAAACAAACTCTGAAAGACATTGGAGTAATATGTGATGAGCCTATCTCTATTTTCTATGACAACACAAGTGCTATAAATATTTCAAAGAATCCAGTTATGCATTCAAGAACAAAACACATATCCATCAAATATCATTTCTTGAGAGAAAAGGCACTAGAGAATGAAGTCAGGCTAGAGTATGTGACAACTAAGGAACAAATTATAGATATATTTACTAAGGCTCTTCTGAAGGATGCTTTTGAGCATCCTAGGGAGAGATTGGGGGTCATTGGCCCTCCGAAATAGGTGCACATGAAGGTGCATTAGTCTAGTGGATTCACAAATTATTCATTCATCTGGACTGATAAATGGGTCTACTCTGCAAGGGGAGTAGAAAAGGTTTTCATTATTGCAGTATGAGTTTAATGGGTGTACTCCTAAGGGGGAGTGATCAAAGTGTTTGTTCTTTTCCATTGATGTCAAAGGGGGAGAGAAAGTCATGTGAAAAATAGTTGCAAAAGAAGAGAAGATATTCTCCTGGGATATTGTGAAAGATGTTGTCTTTGATGGTTTTTCACATCATGTGTTGCCATCAATCACAAAGGGGGAGATTGTTGCAAGTATGAGCTAGTTTGATGGTGTTTTCATTAATGTTGTCATTGATGTCAACATAGTTTGGTATGTTGCAAATTGTACATGTATGGTTGAGATGCTACTGAGATGTTGTGAGTACATGGAGCCATCTTTATGAAGTTGTAGATGTGCTGAGTTGGTGTGTTTCCAAGTGCTTTTGAGAAAATTAATAAAGAAGAGAACTCAAAATGTTGAGAGTGTTAAGAATGTGCTCCAGTATGTGCTCCACGTTTCTCCTGTGTTGATCTAATGCTTGTGCGGATCTGAAGGTTTGATAATGATGGTATAGTGGTGATATATCCTAAGTTTTATCTTCTGGTGTGATGGTACATAAAAGTTACGTTCACAGGTGTGTGAATTGTTTTGGCAGAATTGGTCTTCTGTGGACTGGGAGAAATGTTTCTACTCTGCAGTCCTCCGCTGTTTCGTTTCATTTCTTGTGGATCTGGGATATGTCTTGTGAAGGTGTTCTATGCTTTTGGCAAAGAAGTTTGAGGTTTAGTGATTCAGAAGTTATGTTTCAATGTTGTTGTGTGTGTTTGCATAGTCCAGATGGACTAGTGGAAGGTGTTCAGTATTTTAAGAGTATTGCATTTTCCGTGGATGTATCTAAAAGAATCTAAGATGTATTCTCATGCATAATGAAGCATGTTGTGGCATCCGCATGTCATCTTCTTGTTAGGAAATGTGTACATCAATGTTCATTTGTGTTTTCATTAGGTTTGGATGACCTGGTGTTTACATTTCATTCAAAGAATAAAATTTAATTAAGGAAGTGTGTGATTTATCCAAGACATTTTATTGTTTTGGTATTGGTTAAGTGTTTTTGGTCCTCTCATTCCTTTCCACCGTGGGAATGTTGAGTTGCCGACCTAATTTGAATTTATGGAATAAAGTTTTTGTGTCTGACCTTGGAGAAAGGTTCTAAGGTTGAAGATGGTATAAATGCAAGTTGAATTGTGAATAATTGTATGATAGTGTGATGCAAAGTGACAAAGTGAGCCACAAATCATAAGAGTAGAAGTGTGTGAAAGTGTGTTGAGGCAGCAGTTCTTCATTGTGTTGGATTCTTGAAGGCAGAGAACTAAAGGTTTTTGCAATCCTTATTCAAGGTTGCGGATGTGTGTTAATTGTTGTGGTGAATCTTTTGTCTCTTTTGTATTTGTAGGCAGTGAGCCTCCCTGTTGGACAGTGAGTCCTTTCTATAGGTAGTGATCCTTTGTATTCAGAAAGTGAGTCCTCTTTTGGGCAGTGAGCCTTTGTATTTAGTATTATAATCTTTTATATTGTGAGTTAACCATCACCATGGTTTTTCCCTCATTGGGTTTTCCACGTAAAAATCTGGTGTTCATTGTGTTGATTTACTTTTTGCTATTTGTGTTTCATGCTCATATTTAATAACAAAATAGTATGGTTGTGGAATTGATAAGTTTTAAAGTTGTAAGTTGGAATTTTTGTGACAACTAATTTACCCCCCCTCTTAGTTGTCCTACACCTGTTTAGCAGTTTGGAACTACTTTACAAGTTAGAAATAGATTTTTCCAATTTTACAATTTTCATTAAAAGCTCTTAAATTTTATAATTTTCAAAGAAAAATGATTGAACGCATCAAAATTTCAAATTTTTCACATGTATACCTATCCAAAATATAAATATTTATTGAAAACTAAATTTATTTGAGAAAATTTAAGGATGAACAAAGGTCTAGGAAAAAATGGGTGTCTATTGAGAAGGTCACAACATGATCTAGTGATGAGTTTATTTTTAAGTCTACAGAAAGGGGATAAATCATTCAAGAGAAGCAACAATTGGGATATATATTTATTCATTTGTTTTCTCATACAAGATAAGGTATGAATCATTAAGAAAATTTCCATAGGTGTCATCAAATAGGGGAGAAGAGGTCCATCAATCTATGTACCTCTTTAAGAAACTTGAATTATCTTCATATTAAGTCATAGAGAGAAGTTTAATAGGTGAAAATTTATCTTTTTGATATTATGGAAGATTTTTTTAAGAAAAATATACTAGAGTATATCATCATGGGATGGAATTCCATGTAAATTATAACAAGATAAAAGAAAGAGGTGTATTCATGAATAAAATTTCTATGATCTTTTTAATGTGTATGTTGTAAACTATAGACTTTGGGTTCTATCTCCAATTCAAATTCAAGAGAAAAGGTATACGAAAAATGAAATAAAGAATTTTATAGATGTATGGGGTAATGTGTTTCAAACTAATCTAGTCAATCATCTATCAAGTAGGAAGATTTTTGAATGTTTTAGGATCATGAAAAATGATGCTCTAGAAGAAGGGATATAATACTATTATGCACGCTTTTTATTATGTTAAGAAGGGAAATTTCCCTATCCCTTACAAAAATTAGATCTCCAAAAAATAAAAAAATAAAAGGAGAAAAAATAGATATTGCATAAGACACTACTTAGCTATTAGGCTAGGTCGGATAATATGATTAATACTGATAGATAATAACATAGAGCCAACAACCAAAAAAAAGAAATAAAATAACTCAAGAACTAGAGAAATGAATATTGATCTTTACTTTAGTGTATCATCCCATTTTTCTACTCCAATTAATAGTTGTTCATAATTCATGTTCTTCCATTTCTTGGAGATATGTGCATCCCAATCCTCATCCTATTGTTTCTTATGCCTTTTTAGCTTATAATTTGTGTTCTTCTACTCCCTTAGCATCTTGTGTAGGCTCATTTAGCCATTGCATCGGCCTTCTCCTCTCTCTGGATGCTCAAAAACCCTTTTTAGCAGCTACCCTTGCATGTCTGCTTTACATCGAACCTTGTGGTTTTCTTGTTCGTATAATTTTGTAGCATGATGTTTCCAAACACTAGCATGCCATGTGGACGTCCATGAGCTACAATAGCTTCTTACGGCGTTTTAGCATTCAAATGATCATTTCCGAGCATGTTTGCCGCTTGTCATCTGCTTGTGTTGATGGTAATGTCTCGGGATGCCTTGTAACCGCCCGGGAAGCTTCCTTTTGCTTCTCTTCTCTCCTTAAATGTTATATTTTCAATTCATTTGGCTTCTAGCTTTTTTCCAGCCTTGGCTCTAACACTTTCTCTCTTGTTATTTTGTTTGCACAACTTCATATAGCTTGCTATAGTGGTTTCAAGTTCTCATGTTCCCACAATACTCTTTGTAGCTCTTGGCTCTCATAGCTATCCTTCCTTTTTAAGCCTTGCGATTGATAGCTTGCTTATCTTGTGCATGTGAGCATTATGGGATTCCATATCCCCTATCAATTACATTCTTACTTTGTGATATGGGTTTTCCTCTTCGAGCGGGGATTGCTTTTATCACTCACACTTTGTAATATGGGTTCTCCTCCTTGAGCGGGGATTTCTTTTATTACTCATACTTGGTGGTGTGGGTTCTACTCCTAAAGTGGATTTTTCTTTCACCATATGCTTTTTCCATTTCGGTTCATTTCTCTCCATCTATCTAGCTTTCCATGGAGGTGGGAACACCAAAACGGGGGTTTGACTAAGGTGAACCCATATACAACCCTAAAACTTTTTCCTGATCTTATGCGTGCAGGTATTGAAAACATTCATGTGCTGGGGGCTTCATCACTTGCATGGTTGTGAGCATTTCCTTTCTATCTCTTATTTTTTGTATCATTTCTATTTCACTTCATTTTAGCTTTATCGCATTCGGTTATTTTCCAATATTTTTGAACTTCTCAATAATTATATGGCTAGTAGTTGCTAAGCTATTTTTCGTGACATTCTCACTTTTTGGTCTATATGGACACCGGCGTGCTAGAGAGACACTAGTGCACCGCACTATCGTCCCAGACTCGTGCTTTTGTCTTTTGGCCAAGAGCTTATCAATTTGTCCAGAGAATGTTCGTGACCAGCTCTTTCTGATTCTTGAACTCTCGTGTTGTTCCTTAAGGTAGTTTAGGGAAGTTCACCTCATGAGGCTCTCTGAATGAAGAGAACTCGTGAGTAGCGAATCCCCCTTCTCTACATTTTGGTGATCCCGACGTGAATAAAAAAAACTAGGAATTTATTTACCCCAACTTGGTGGGGTCATAAATTTTGACTCGGTGCTCAAAATTCAGAACCATCTACACCGTTGGAGATGGTGATTTGTAGCAGTAAGAGGTTTATTATAATATATGTTTAGTGATCAGTTATCAATTTTTTTTAATATTCTTGAATAATAAAATATCTCCACAAATTTGGATTTGACTATCCAAAATTAATGAAACAAAAATAATTTATTAATCTTTTTGAATAATAAAATATCCTCACAAATTTGAATTTGACTATACAAAATTGATAAAATAGATATGTAATAGGTGTTGAAGCAATGGAGATAGTGAGCTGCATTTTTATTATTGTCATGTAAATAAATTTAGTTATATTGTTGTCTTATATTTTTATTTGGATAACTAGATTCTATTGTTGGATTAGTTGATTTATTAGTGTTGGCATGCAAAAGTTCAGCTCGTTGATGTTTGTATTGCTATTTGAACACTGATTTCGGTTGTATTCTTGATAGTCTATTGGTTGTCTTTTTATTAGTATTGATTCAATAAAAAAAATGAAGATGCATTCTAGTAGTAAGAGGTTTATTATAACAGATTTTAATCATTTATAAATAGTTTTTTAGTTTAAATAGTTTGAAAGTTTTTGGATTTGATTGTTTAATATTTTTATCAATGTTCCAAATCATATTCTATGACACATCACCAGAATGATGTGAGTTATAAAAGAAACAATAATAGATCATGGATTATGATTTGAACAAATATTACATCAAAAATAGGATTCTATCCCTATTAATTTTTATTTGACAGTGCCCCTGCGGATGTGTGAAAATGGGTGCTTTGGAATAGAGTATGGACGTCTATAAAAAAATAACGAACTAGGAATTATTTAGATATTACATCAAGAAATGATTTGGTAGATATGTATGCAAAGTGTGGAAGCATAGAAAGGGACGTTAATTTTTGGCAAGATGACTCAAAGAAATGTGGTCTTGTGGAATGCTATGACTACAAGATATGCACAAAATGCATTTGATCTAGAAGCTTTCAATCAAATGTAATCAGCGGGTGTAAATCCAGACTTTGCAATATTTTTCAGCATCCTCCTTGTGTGTGCTAAATTGGGAGCTTTGAAAAGAGGTATGCACATCCATTATAGGATAAAGGAAAGAGGAGATGATGTTGCTGAAACTACCCTAGTAGACATGTATGCAAAATGTGGAAGCATTGAAAAGGCATGTGAACTGTTTGAACGAATGCCTAAAAGAATGTGGTCTAATTAAATACCATGAATGCAGGGAAGCCTTTTAAGCAAATGAAATTGGCAGGTGTAAAGCCAAACTCCACAACCTTTCTCGACATCCTCCCTTTCTGTGCCAAACTGGGAGCTTTTGAATAGGGTATGGACATCCATTAAAGCATAAAGGGTAGAGAAGTTATGTTAGATGTTGATGTGGTGGATGTGTGGATCTATTTTCTTGCTACTTGCAGATCACATATGAAAGCAGACCTAGGAGTATTTACAACAATGTTACTTTTTTATTTGAATCTTAAAAAAATATGGCTTGTGTTCTTCTCTCAAGCATTTTTGCATAAGTGGTTAGGTGGTGTGAGTGAATGGTAAGGAGATTGATGAAATATTAAAAATTAAAAAGCTCTTCGTATGTAGTTGGATTAAAGGCCATAAAATGGTATGTGCATTTTGTGTAGGAGAAATATGACATTCACAAACATAGTAAATTTATGCAGAGTTGGAGAAATTAGCTTGGGAGATGAAGCCATAGTGTATTTTCCAAATGAAAGACACTTAGTAGTTTGGAAAAGGAGGGAAAAAATGATTTCTCTATCACCATAGTGAAAATTTATCAATTTATTTTGGTTTTCTACACATGCTCATTAGAACATCTATTAGATTTTTTAAGAACCTTCGAGTATGTGTTAATTGTCCCACTACAGTGAAATTTATCTCCAAGATTATTTCAATCCTACTTCTAATGATTAGTTTAGTTGATTTCATGAAGAGGAAATGAAATCACTTACACACACGTTTTTCCAAGGATCAATCAAAGGCCTTGTTAATTCATGATGATTAATTTCTTTTATGAAGTTATTTTAAAATATTTACTTATGATAAACCTTAATATATGGGTTCCTAAGTTGGTTTTCTTATCCAGGTAAGGAACATTCTCCAATAAAGTTTCCACTTATTTATTCCTTGCAACACTATTTCTAATTTAAGATAAAATCAGGGAACTCCTTTGTTGATGTTTGTCATTTTGAGCATTTACCTTACATATCATTCTTAGTGAAAGGACTCTACTATTCTTCTAATTCTTTTTATTTTCACTTTTTTTCCTATAGAGTCCCTCATTGATATTTGATCAAATATTTATATTTTGTCCCTATAGTTTTTTGTGATGTATGTTCCTTTCCCTATTCTAGGTGATGTTGGGGCCTATATTACTACGTGCAAATTTATCTAAGTTGAGTGCTTCTTTTCTTAATAAAACCATGTTTTGGCCAACACCTATAACCAATCTAAGAATTTGTTTAATAGACCCTTATTCAAAAAATTTCTTGTTGTAGTATTTTTTCATTCATTATAGTTGCCACATTCACAAATATCTCAAACTATAGAAATTTTTAATTGTTGTGGGCGATTGTGTCTATTTGTAGCCTTGATTAGGTTTATATAGTAATATACTTTCTCTCCATTCCTTGAAACCCAACATTTCCATTTTTTTGAGACCTTTGACTATTTTAGTCTAATAGACTTCTCATTACCTAGGTACTTTATCATGGCTTTACCTATGATTACACTCCCTACTTTGTCTTTGCCTTTGGCCCTAGGATTTTAGGTCTCCATGTAATCATGTTCTTCTTAAGCTACAAGACTAATCCATGAACCTCAATTATTATCCACAAACACTTTTCCATGCTTTCTCTTCTTTAGCATTGAGTATTCACCATCCTTAATTCCTAATTTGAGAATTCACTTTTCCTTTAAGTCACAAAATCTCAAGATTTTATTATTTCCCTACTCATTTCCCTCACCCCACTTCCCATCTCCCTTCCTCCTTGTGGAACCCATACTTGTAGGATTATTCATACCATCATACCCAAAAGGCATAAGGTATGTGGTAAAACAAAAATATAAACCTTGAAAGTCTACAAGCTTATTTCCTTTTATCTTTTTTCTTCTAGTGTTTAGCACACCACATTAATGATCCCTAACTCATTTATCTTGAGTCAAAGAATTTTGGACTTATATAGTTTCCTTTACCAAAATGTGCATCTATACAAAATGTGGAAACATAGACAAGGGGCATGAACTATTTTGAGACCACATTTGTTACTTATTTACAAGGAATTTTACATCTTTATTCTATTCTACATTTTTGCATACATTTAACATTATTTTATTTTTTGTTATCTATTCTATATTTTTTCTAAAACATGACATGTAATAAAGGCATGGTTTCACTCTACAAGTGTGTCAACATCTTTATATCGTAACTAGACTTTGTCCCTCCTATTAGAAACATGAGTTTTTCAATAGGGCCCTCCTATTATTTTCCATCAACTAGCTTATGTAGTTTCCATATTTCATTCTTATTATCTATTTAATGTCTTTAAACAATCTTGTTATCCATATAATTTAGTTTTTAGTTGGTATAGAATTTTTGTATGTTTCTATTAAGTAAACCCATTTATGATAAGTTGAGCTAGTTGAATCCTATGATAGATAACTAAAAAGGATTTCGTACATTTAAATTTTGTAGGAGCTATCTATTTTCTATCTATATTTGTATTGAACTTGATGTGAATCATAACCTTCATTATTTATTCCTTTATTCATCTTCAAAAGAAAATTTCTCTCTAAACAATAAAATCTCATTTTAATGTCTAAAAATTAGTTAATTGTACTTTTAATTTTGTCATCATTCAATAAAACTCTTTTTGAGTAAGCATAATCATGGTCACGACATATAGACATTATCAAAATTAGTTTAGTGTCAATTTACTACACTATTGTCTTTGTCTATTATTTTCATTCAAAAATAAAAACTCTACATTTTTCTATTCAAATTTTGTATAGTTTACAAGGATGAATCATTTTTATTCTTCTTTGATAGAGATTATTATCCTTCTTTGACCATCATTTTCTCATACATTATCTCTTATAGGAACTATCATCTAAACCTATCCATGTACTTCCTTCCTCTTCCCTCTTTAATTACCCTTCCTCCATTGTCATCCATCCCATATGATGTCACATTCTACATGTCTTACAATGATGACCACTTTGATAATGAACCCCTATTAGTTGATGCTAAGTTTATCATTTATAAAAATTTACCACCACTTGTGTCTCCTCCAAAGTAGCCTACTTGATGATCTCACTAATCCTAAATCTCTTTGATTGCACACTCCTTAACAAATATCAACATCACCCATCTTGAGGGGTTAGAGTTTGTAATGTTATAAAATTGCACCCCTTGCAATTTCACATTCATTCTTGAATCTACTTTAGTGTCCACCCCTTTAGCATCTTGTGTAGGCTAATTTTAACCCTTGCATCAGCCTTCTCCCCTCTCAAGATGCTCATGACCCTTAGCAGCTACCCTTGCGCATCTGCTTTACATTGAACCTTACGATTTCCTGTTCGTGTCATTTTGTAGTGTGATTTGTCTGGACACTAGTGTGTTGTGCTAGTGTCTAGGTACGATGTTTCAACATTCAAATGACCATTTCTAAGCATTTTTTCCACTTGTCATATGCTTGTGTTAGTGGTAATGGATCGAAATTCCTTGTAACCTCCCAAGAAGCTTCCTTTTGCTTCTCTTCTTTCCTTAAATGTTATCTTTTCAATTCATTTGTCTTATAGCTTCTTTCCAGCATTGGCTCTGACACCTTCTCTCTTGTTATTTTTTTGCACAGCTTCATGTAGCTTGCTACAATGGTTTCAAGCTCTCACATTCCCACAATACTCTTTGCAGCTCTTGGCTCTTGCAACTATCCTTCCTTTTTTAATCCTTGCGGTTGATACCTTGCTTATGGGTGCTGCCACAATAGTGGTTTACACTTTCTGGGAGATCTTGATTTTTGTTGAAATCACTTAATTTTAGAAAATATAATGATTTAAGCCTTGAAAGTTCCATTTAAAGGATTCCAATTAAAGATAGTTAGATCAAACCACCTTAGACCAAGCCCCCTTGGATAGAACCTCACTAGTTTTAAACCATACCTATAATCGACTCTCCTTTATGACTATCAAAATTCTGATTAAAAACCACTTTTGATTTAGCTTTTGGGGGATCAAATGAATTCATTTTTTTAAAAGTATGTAGTACTTATTATAAGATTCATAAAAAAGTATAATTTTAATTAAATTAAATTTGATTATTATATTTATTCTTTATTTCTTGTGAATGTAGGTTTTTCATTGAAAATCAAGCTCTCTATTCTGTAGATGTGCAAAAATAGCAGATTATAAAAAAAATTGAAAAATATGAGTGCACCAGATATTGAAGTCCTTGATCCAACAAAAAAAAAAAGAATTTTGATACATACAAAAAAAGTTACGTATTATACGGTCCGCCTATGTCTGAATTGTAATTGACTTGACTTTGAAAGTTGATTAAGAAAAAAATATTCAATAGAACACTATGAAACCAATTGGAAGCACTAGATATCGTAGTTACAAATTTAAATTCAAAAAAATTAGAATTTTATCCTTCATAAAAAAAGTTGTGTTATACGGTGAGTGTCACTTCTTAAAAATGTTACTTACTGAAAAAAATAGCTATCAAAGGAGATGGAAAAAGAAGTGCAATATGATTCCAAAAAAATTGAAAAAAATATATGTAAAATCTACAGACAAAATGTCACAAATCACTAGTTTGCATCATCTTCAAATTCCTCACGGTTTAACCGCTATAGGTGCCCGAAAGTGAAAATTTAGTTAGAAAAAATTATTTCAATGTCTAGTTTGGAAAAAAATTGTAAACCAGTATTGTGGGATCACCCTTATCTTGTGCTTGTGAGCGTCCTGGGATTCCATATCCCCTATCAATTGTATTCTTACTTCATTATACAGGTTTTCCTCCTCGAGCGAGGATTTCTTTTATCACTCACACTTTGTGATATGAGTTCTCCTCCTCGAGTGGGGATTTCTTTTATCACTCATACTTGGTGGTGCGGGTTCTACTCCTGAAGCAATTTTTTTCACCACACGCTTTGTCCATTTTGGTTCATTTCTTTCTATCTATCTGGTTGTTTGTGGAGGTGGGAACACCAAAATGGGGGTTTGACTGAGGCAAATCCCTATAGAGCCCCAACACTTTCTCCAGATCTTACACATGCATGTGTTGAAGACATTCACGTGTTGGAGGCTCCATCACTTGTGTGGTTGTGAGAATTTCCTTTCTATCTCTTATTTTCTTTATCATTTCTATTTCACTTCATTTCAACGTTATCACATTTGTTTATTTTCTAGTACTTTTGAAGTTCTCAGTAATTAGATTGCTAGTAGTCGCTAAGCTATTTTCTGTGATATTCTCGCTTTATGGTTCGTATGGATGCCAGTACGCCAAAGAGATGCCAACATGCCATGTTGTCATCCCAAACCCACACTTCCATCCTTTGGCTGGGAGCTTATCAATTTGTTTAGAAAATGTTTGTGACTTGCTCTTTCTAATTCTAAAACTCTTACAATGTTCCTTGAAGTAGTTTAAGGTTGTTCACCTCGTGAGGCTCTTTGAATGAAGAGAACTCATGAGTAGAAAATCCCAATTCTCTAATTTTTGGTGAACCCAACATGAATAAAAAAACTAGGAATTTATTTACCTCAACTTGGTGGGGTCATAACTTTTGACTCGGTGCTCAGAAATCAGAACCATTTGCACCATTGAAAAGGTCTCCAAGAAGACTAATTCAATCCCTAAAATACTATGCCTTCGGTAGCCAAATTTTAGGGACCTACACAAGTTTTGACCCCAAATTCCGCTCTGAAGACCTCCAAAAATGCAAATTACTAGAACCTAGAAAATACCGAAAAAATCCAAAAATATGGATTTCTGGTTTTTCTTAGTTCTATTATCATCCAACTTGTTTATTCATTATTTATCATATTTAACTTACTATTTTCAAAATTAATTTAATATCTTCTTTTATCAACTCAATATCTAATTCTATTCAAAATTTTAATGATGTTCCATTTCATGCATGTGATGGTGACTTGGCTTTGCCCATGTCACTTTGTATCTTTGATCCTTCTCATGAGAGTTGTCTCACTTTGAAGGATATCTTGTTGTAAGAAGATGAAATCATTGATACCTTTCTTAATGTTACTCTACCTTCTCTTCATTCCAATGCACTCTCTTCTAGAGATGATGCATTCATGAATGATGACTCTCCTATTTCTTCCAATGTACTCTCTTCTAGAGACGTTTCATTCGTGAATGATGAACTTCACCCTCATTCCAATGCACTCTCTTCTAGAGATGATGCATTAGAAAATAATGAATCTCCTTCCACATTTGGTCCTCCCTAGATTGATGTTGAGAATATCTTCAAATAATTATTCCACTAGTTGTGATGAGTCTATAAATATAATATATGTCTCTGCTGCCCCTCAAAGGCCTAAGAGATCTATTATTTATTTGACTCCAGCTAGTCCTTCTCCTAAACGTATTTTTTCTATTAATGGTGTTCCATCTGAGAGTGATTCTCCTGATCTTTCTATGGCTCCCTCTTTCAGAGCGGTAGCCCATACTTATGAGAATAGTATGAATAAACAACGAAGCCTTCCTCAAGAACCTAAACCTACAACTAAAGCACCCAGTGATTACGGTCTTGTTGAGAAATTCAATTTTCTCTAGATAAGATCTCACTATGGGACTTGCTTCAGTCTGCTCTGATCTACCAAGGTATGCTTTAGGAAGCCTTCCAAAAGATCCTCTTGCCTTCTTCTACTAGGTCTATAGATGTTGATGTGTTGATAGCTCATACTCATGTGGATTCACTAAATATTACATTCTATCCACAAGAACTCCCACCTTCAAAAGTACAGAAGCAAGCGGATCCTCTGCTGACTATAATTAACATTAATAATATCGACATTAGACGTACTCTAGTTGATGTTGGATTAATGCTTAATGTATGTAGCATTGATCTATTACCTAAGATTCATATTGATTCATCTTCTCATAATGCTTCTTTTGTTGTCATTCATGGGTTCGATAATATCGGTCGGAAAACTTTAGGCATAGTAGTCTTGCCTTTGAGGTTGGGGCCCATTATTGTACCTACCCTTGTATATGTTATGTCAGAAAAGTTACCTTATAACCTTCTTCTTAGTAGACCATGGATTCATGCTATGGGTGTAGTCCTGTCTACCTTGCATATAAATCTATTGAGTTCATTTACACTAATCAGGTAGACACAGTTAAGGCTGACCCTAAGGCTATGCACTTATGTGAGATGGTAGTTGTTGGTTAGGTTTTGGTTGTGCCTACTCTTATTCCTTCAGTGTCTTCTATTTTTTTTATGTTTACTCTAGAAGTACCTACTACAAAGGATACTCTTGAGGTAGATATCCCTGAAGAAGATCCTTCTGAAGAAAGAATCTTAAGTTTGCTCCTTCTACATTTTCTCAAGAAAATGCATGTCTCAATGATGATTGGGGTTCTCTAGACTTTACAAACTCCTTTAGTGGAGAATGCAAAGTCAACCTAATCAACTTGAGTCTTCCAATAACTTCATCCCCACCCACTATCAAAGATGATTCTTTTGTATTGCGAGATAGTTTGAACATAAATTGTAATGTTCTTAGTGTTGATCCTCCTTCTAAGGAAGATGATTAAGCTTCTGCTAAAGAGGATAATGTTAGCAGTCCTATTAAAAAGGATGATGGTGATCTCATAGAAGAGTGTGATCCCCATTGCTAGAACAATTCTCTCTATGAAGATCCTCCTCCTCGATTTGCAAGTGCAATATGGCCCTGGCTTTAAGCTTGTATCTAAATATGGCTATAGGCGTAATGAACAAGGCATTCAAGTCCCTATAGAATGTGCACCTCGCAAGCGTAATTTGGGGCTTGGTTTCTTGAATGAACAATCTGAATAGAAACCACGGTTGAATGTTGACATGATGTTCGCTCAACCTCGTTCTCACAGATTAGTCCATCCTCCTTTGTCTTCTATCTTCATATCTTCTTGTGAGTAGTCAAAATTTTCTCCACAAGAGAAAGGGTTGCTTCTTTCTCCTCATTCTTTGTTTGAGCAAGAGCATATCTTGTTGAGGCTTCTTAAAGCCCACTTAATTACTCTTCCTCCTTGAAGGAAATTCTGTAAGCATGATAAGTAAAATAATTATTTCTATGCATATCTTCAAGTGCCTGGCCATTTCACTAGTGAATGTAAGGCCTTGAAGGATAATATACAACTCCCTAATTTAGGTGCCACCACTCATTTATTTGTTGTTACACAAGTGATATCGAGGTCTACCTCTACCATGTATGTTCTAAGTAGCTTACAGTATGGTTCTCCTCCCCTGTATGTTAGGGGAATTGATAACTTATTCTAAAGATGTGTTTCCTTCTTAAGGACCTCCTCTCTCTTCTCTATCTTTTAAATGAAGTGTCCCTTGAGTGGACCCCTTTTTATTTTGAAGGGTCCATGAGGGCCCCCCTTTGAAATATTTTATCTCGAATGAATTCATTGGTGTCTAGCTTGGGGGTAGCCTGACTAGACCTATGTTTTCTAAGACTATCCTGCAATGCATCTTGCAGTAGCCATAGGTTCTTCTAATTAGTATTTCTTTGTAGAACCAAGAACCTATAGAGCTCCTTTACATCAAGATTTCCTGTCATGTTCTATCTACGGATTAACATGTCACTTTGTAGGTGTTCCTATGAAGTTGCTTTCCAATCTGACTTTGTGGAGTCCTCTTTCATTGGGTTTCCCTCATGAGAGAAAACTTGGGGGATGCCTCCTTGCAGGTTTGTGGGCTTGTAATGCACTTATCTCATTAGGTTTCCCTCATGAGAGAGAACTTGGGGGATGCCTCATTGCAGGTCTATAGGCCTATAAGGCACTTATTTCTCGGGGCTTCCATCATGAGAGAGAACTTGGGGGTTGCCTCCTTGCAAGTCTATGGGCTTGTGAGATGCTTTCATCGTGCAGGATTTTTCCATCATTGGTCTGTAGGCCTTCAGTGCACATCATTCAAACCTCATTAGGAGAGAGTACTTGTGGAGCCATCTCTCTTAGAATTTTCATTCCTTTCTAGCTTCTCCACCTTTCTCTTAATTTTTCTCTCTTTCTCTTTTGTATATTCTGGATCGAAGATCTACATCTTCTTCATCTTGGGTATATGCCCTTCCTCTCTTCATTTTAGAATTCTTCTAAGTGTGTTATTTCTTAATTTGGGGATGATGCATAGTACTAATACAAAATTTCACATTGAGGTCTCTTTCACTTTGTTGAAGTTCAAATCCTTTAGTTTTGTGTTCTAACATTATTGTTTTGTGCAGATCTTTCTTGTCTAATGTGTTTGTTTTGCAAGTCTTTAGCCTAGGGGCATGCTTCCTTGGTTTGAAAAGTTATCTTCTTCCTCTACAATATCCTTTTGGCATTATGATATTATTTATTTTTAGTATATTTCCTTTAGCATGCATATTAGTGTAGATTCATATGCCCACTAAAGTGGGCCGAGCAAAATGTAATGTCATAAAATTGCACCCCTTGAAATTTCACATTCATTCTTGCATCTGCTTTAGTGTCCACTCCCTTAGCATCTTGTGTAGGTTCAGTTTAACCCTTGCATTAGGCTTCTCCCCTCTCAGGATGCTCGAGACCCCTTTTTAGTAGCTACCCTTGCGTGTCCGCTTTACATCGAACCTTGTGGTTTTCCCATTCATGTCATTTTGTAGCGTGATATGTTTGGGCACTAGTGCGCTGCGTGGATGTCCACATGTCGTGCTAGCATCCTGTGACGTTTCAACATTCAAATGACAGTTTTCAAGCATGTTTGCCACTTGTCATCTGTTTGTGTCGATGGTAACGGATTTGGATGCCTTGTAACCTCCCAGGAAGCTTCCTTTTGCTTCTCTTCTCTCCTTAAATGTTATCTTTTCAATTCATTTGGCTTCTACCTTCTTTCTAGCCTTGGCTTTGACCTTTCTCTCTTGTTATTTTGTTTTCACAACTTCATATAGCTTGCTATAGTGGTTTCAAGCTCTCACATTCCCACAATACTCTTTACATCTCTTGGCTCTCACAACTATCCTTTCTTCTTAAGCTTTGCAGTTGATACCTTGCTTATCTTGTGCTTGTGAGCATACTGAGATTCCATATCCACTATCAATTGCATTCTTACAAGTTGTGATATGGGTTTTCCTCTTCGATCGAGGATTGCTTTTATCACTCACACTTTGTGATAGCGTTCTCCTCCTCAAGCAGGGATTGCTTTTATCACTCATACTTGGTGGTGTGAGTTCTACTCCTAAAGTAGGTTTTTCTTTCACCACACACTTTGTCCATTTCAGTTCATTTCTCTCTATCTATCTAGCTATCCATGGAGATGGGAATACCAAAACGAGGGTTTGATTGAGGCAAACCCCTATACAGCCCCAACACTTTCTCTAGATCTTACTCATGTAGGTATTGAAGACATTCATGTGTTGGAGGCTTCATCACTTGCATGGTTGTGAGAATTTCCTTTCTATCTCTTATTTTCTTTATCATTTCTATTTCACTTCATTTCAACTTTATCACATTCAATTAATTTCCAGTACTTTTGAAGTTCTCAATAATTAGATTGCTAGTAGTCACTAAGCTATTTTCTATGACATTCTCGCTTTCTGGTCCATACAGACGCTAGCGCTCTAGAGAGATGCCAACATATGGCAAATTGTCATCCCATACCTGTACTTCCATCCTTTGGCCGAGAGCTTATCAATTTGTCCATAAAATGTTTGTGACCTACTCTTTCTGATTCTAGAACTCTCGTGTTGTTCCTTGAGGTAGTTTAGGGAAGTTCACCCCATGAGGCTCTCTGAATGAAGAGAACTTGTGAGTAACGAATCCCCCTTCTCGACAGAGTTATTACAAGGTATAGGATATATTATCCATACTCATATCCCTATATAGTCTAATTCTCGTACCTTCATCCCTCTCTTCTAGCTGACCTCTTTTATTTTTCCTACCACTCAATATTCCTTCACCTAAAATTCCATGTCTATTCCTCATCCAATCCACATTCCTACTATTTATGTCCCTCTCTCTTCATTCCTCATTTAAACTATGATCATGTCCCTTTAGACATCCAATTTACCTTCTACACCTATGAGCCACACTCTCAATCCTCATCCTTCACTTATCATGCTTGATCCTGTCTTACCAATTTTTCATTCCCTCTCCTATCCTACCCTTAACCTTATGTAACCCTTGCCACAATCTTATCATAACATGAAAAAAATTGTGTCTCCTACCCTCAACATCCCAACCTATGCCTCTAACCTTATCATTTACCATGCAATACTATCTATCTATTCTCCATCATATTATACTCGAGGGGATGGAACTTTAAACTTCCTCCACAACATAATATGTTTGGATATAGTAAATCATCCATGATAGCCATATCTCATCATGCTAAACATTGACATACATGTATAATTGGATAAGAGATTCTAAGATAATGTTCAATTCTTTATAGATCAATATGCATTGACTATTAGTTTGATAATCAATTCTTAGCTAAGATTTTTCTCTATTCATTAAGGAAAAAACCTTAGAACATTTCTACTCTTTATCTACCTATTCTATGTGTTCCTTCCTCTATCTCACTTACCTTTTCATTGAATAAATTTAATTCAACATAAGATTGCATGTCAATTTTATCAATGTTACACATTACAATCAAGGAACAAATGAGAAGGTGATGGATTTTATCTTCTATTTTTAATTTTTTCCTTTGAATAGATCTCCTATCTTCTTCTCAACTCTATATTTTTGAGATGGTATTATTAAGAATATTTTCCCAAAGCTTCACAATCAAAATATCTTGCTTAAATATCCAACTTTAATAGCACTTTGTATGATTATACATAGGTGATATACCAGTTTATGGCTATCTCCTCTTTGACCTTGATGCCTCTATTTCTTTAACCCTATCATCTTCTCAAGAAACCAATAATTCTACAAAGAAGAGCACCGATAACTTATAATTTCTCCTTAATCCAACCCTAATAATTAACTAAAATAATTGAATATGCCTTACTCCTCTTCATCATCTAAACTTACTATCTCCCTTCATTCACAAGCTAACTCTAATTGGATGAAGCTAGAAAAACCCCAATTCCATATTTCACATGAGTTTCATTCCAATAACCTTATCCAACTTCATCCTATCCAAAACTTGAATCCCAACATCTTATTCTACCAAAATTTTCAATTCTTTTAGTTTATAGACCTATTTTGCAATGAAACCCGCTTGACTATTATCCTCTCCTTTTTCTTTTCTTAATTAGCTCTTTGGACTTTCTTATCACCAAATCATGTTCCCCTCTACCTAAATATTATTTTTCATCTTCACTCTCAAAAGATTATCCTATGATATCCTTCAATTAATCTAACACTAGTAATTAGTGAAGTTCTTTTTCTCTTTTCTTAAGTTTCTACATGGCCTTTTTTTGAATTTTTCCCTATTTTCCCCTTTGTATTAGTTTTCCAATTTCTATTTTGTCAATGAGGATTCTCCTATTCTAATTTTGTTTTCTATATTTGATTTCTTACATTGTCAAACATTTGCTCCTCTACTTTTGTTATTCATTACTACTTTAGCATCATAGGTTAAATTTGGACTAGATAATTATTCACCTTCTAATTTCATGATGCAAACTAAATATCATGTGATTTATCACCACAAAAATCACATGTGGATTTTCCTCCTTTTTTCCTTCTACACTCATCAACATAAGAGGTACTACAAGACACCTAATAGTACCACAACTTGCTTGCTAATACCTACAATGATTTCATTTCCTCTTCATGAAATCACCTAAACTAATCATTAGAAGTAGGAATTGCAACAATCTTGGAGATAAATTTCATTGTAGTGTGAAAATTAACACACACTTGAAGGTTGTTAACAAGTCTAATAGTTGTTCTAGTGAGCATGTCTAGAAAACCAAAAGAAATTGGCAAATTTTCACTAGGGTGGTGGAGAAATAATTTTTTCCCTCCTTTTTTGCACCACTAAGTGTCTTGCATTTGGAAAATACCCTATTGCCTTCATCTCCCAAGCCAATTTCCCCAAATTTGTATAAATTTACTATATTTGTGAATGTCATACATCTCCTACACAAGAAACACATAACATTTTATGGCCTTCAATCCAACTTCATCAAAGGAGCTTTTTAATTTCTAATCTTTCATCAATCTCCTTACCATATGCTCACACCACCTGCCCACTTCTACACAGATGCATGAGAGAAGAACATAAGGCACATATTTTTTAAGATTCAAATAAAAGAGTAACATTGTTGTAAATACTCCTAAGCTTGCTTTCATATGTGATCTGCAGGTAGCAAAAAAATAGATCCAAACATCCACCATAGCAACATCTAGCAAAATTGCTCTATCCTTTATGCTTTAATGGATGTCCATACCCTATTTGAAAGCTCCCATTTTGGAACAAATGGGGAGGATGTCAGCAAAGGTTGTGGAGTCTAGCTTTACACCTGCCAATTGCATTTGCTTGAAAGTTTCTAAAGCTTTTAATGAGACCAACAATCATGGCATTTAATGAGACCACATTTTTTGAGGCATTCGGTCAAACACTTCACATCCCTTGTCTGTGCTTCCACATTTTGCATACAGGCAATGTCTACCCAGCCATCAGGGTTCACATTTGACTATATTTATTAATTAATTGAAAATAAAAATGCATTGTATTTCGATTTTCAATAAATTAATAAATATGGTCGAATGTACAATCTGATGGCTGCATAGACAATTCCAATGCTTCTCCCTTATTACAACTAAATTATATCTGTAAAGCTAGTTAAATTTTATTTTCTATATGAAAAATAACATTTTTATTATATGAAATGATTCTGCCAACGTGGAATGTTTAAAAATGATATCCATATAAGCATAGCAAATGGATCACTTGCATTAACAAGGACAACTAATAAGGCAATCATGTCAGTTCATAAGGCAACCATTATCTAATAAAGCAACCAATTTGGAAAAGTTGGTAGAGAATTCTTTTAGTAATTGGCCTGAATAAATAGATCACCGTATCAGGCTAACTGATGATAGTGTGAGTACTAGTTGTTATTACCTTAATTTGCTGCAACTGATACATCTGTAAAATAAAACTATTCTTAAAAAGCTCAACTCATGCCTAAGGCCTGGCAACTGGGGTATTATAGTGACAGGGGACCAAATTGTATAGTAAAGTAGCCTAGGTAGTTGAAGTAGTGGTATGATACAGACGGCTAACATCCATCAAACTGACAAACCCAAATTAGGGGTATGATATAGACGGCTAACATCCATCAAACCCACAAACCCAAATTTATCCACTCGTCCTGCAGAATCCCTAGCCAATTTTCCAGGATTTTAATTGAGTTCCTCTTTTCATTCGAATCTATTTCTGATTGCTCCTGTGCTATTGAGAAGAATTGAGTCTTATCCTCTTCCCAACTCCAAGTCTTCAAGTTCTTACAATGGCGAGAGGGAGACAAAGAGAACAGGCAGGATCTCCATATGGGCTATCCCTTACCTCAAGTTTTTCCTTCAAAAACTTGAGATAAGGGATAGTCATTTGGTGATCCTACCCTCTTTGTCTGGTTTGGTGTAGAAGATTAAGTGATCTTTGCTTCTTTTGCAGTAGCTCAAAGGGATTATCTTTTCTTAATCTTGCTTTGGATGGATTTATTTCAGCATTGTTGTTTGAATTCTAGGATGAGTATGGTATTTTTCGTTTGACCTTATTAAGGTTAAATAGTTTTATACTTTATAGTGAATTTGGAACTGGCTTGATTTGCTATGATGGATGGATGTTTTTGAAGTTCAGTGGATTCTTTTGAGTACTTTTATTAGATCTTAGAATTTTAATTTTGTTGATGTTATTATTGCAGCTTATGTATTCTATTTTCTGTTTTCAATTTTTGTCCAAATTTAAAAAGGTTTTGCATTCTCTCATGGATTGGGAATTTAGGTTTAAATGTGAAATCTACATGACCCGCGTACTGAAACAGGGTACTAATTAGAAGCTCCTTACATATCCTTTATATGGGTTTCACTTCTTTTGCTAATTTTGTTGGATTTTTCTTTGTTTTTCATAGAGCTGCCAAAGTGCTTATTACGTGGACAATTTCAGTAAATATTTTTTGGTGGTATTGCCACTTGACTGTTCTTAGTGTTCATGTTAGGCAGTATTTTTCTACTAGTGTCCCGGAGTTCATGTTGCACAAAAGTGAATAGAGACATAATACAGGCTAAAATGTCAAATCTATAAAATTTATGAACTGGAATACTGGACTCACGTTGAACAGAAGCTTTGATACTGCCCTTTGCATATTTTATTTTCTTTAATTGTTTTTGTTGGTTTTCATTTGAAATATGTATCTAGTGTTCATGTTAGGCAGTATTTTTTGGTTACTCTGAAACAATTAATTCTGGTCTTGGTAATCAACACTGAAAATTAATTCTGTTATTGCTGTTTGGATTGCTACAGAATACATCAGTTTTCTACAAACTCTACGGATTGGGGATTTCATGCATTTGCTTCATGTATGCAAATGGTTTTATATGTGATGATGCTTTAACTGTGATAGCAAGGGTAACTATTTGGCCGCAAAAATCAAGCAGCAAGATGCTATTTGAATTCATTGCGGCAAATGTCGTATCACATTCCATATTTCAGAAGGGTAACTGTACTTCAGAAACTGAAACTCTGATGCATAGCATGTGATCCAACAATAGCTCAGTTAACATGATATGACAACTTTGCAGGCAGTGGAAAATATTTTATCTTCAAGCGGAATTCCTCTCGCTTTGCAGCCCCTGTTTTATAATATGCAGAGTAGCAGTGAGTGTGTATCGACAACAGAACTTACAAGATCATTTGGATGGAGTCTATTTGACACATACCAGCAGCGTGATGTGCAAGAGTTCAACAGAATATTGTGTAACAAGTTAGAAGAGACAATGAAATTACGTTACCTAGTTGTAATTTTATCCCTTTCATAAATTGCTGGATGGGTATTGTAATGTGTTGAGTGGCACAGTTAAACTGTTTCCCTTAATTTGCAGGAACTGTAGTTGAAGGAACTAATAAAACATTATTTGAAGGAACTAATAAATTAAGTTACCATTTGTTTTTTATATTTGCATTTTTGTTTTTAGTTTCTCACTTTCTGTTCTTACCATGGTTACAAAAAGAAGAGAAGATTTTTGTTTTTTTTTTCTCTTTTTTTGTTCTTATCACGATTACAAAAAGGAAAAGAAGATTTTTGTTTTTGCTGCTAGTGGAATAGAATGGAAACCTTTTTTTTGGTGTTGCCCTACAGTTAAAATAAGCAGTGAGATCATCCTAATTAAATCAAACAAAATTAAACATAATAAATATAGAACGTGTCTCCATAAAATAAAATGTGGTAATTAATTTATTTTATTTTAACCTTGTGCCGAAAGGAGTTGATAAATCTTGCAATTCTGAGATCTTTGATTTTCCCTTTATGATCTCACCATGTTCAAACTTCTCTTTCATTTACAAGTTTTCCAAAACCTGCTAGAAATTGCAAGGAGGTTTTTACAAAGGGGAAACTAAGGAGGTTGACTAGAGGGCGGGAAATGAGGTGGGCAACAAATGGGTTTGTTGGGTCAGGATGCTTCCAAATGATTGATCAAATGACAGTTAAAATACTTAAATAGAAGATTTTCATAAGAACACACAAGTGGGCAGAGGCATGGAAGGTTTATTTGCCAAGTCTAGACGATAGAATATGAGTGGCAAGGAGCAGTTTAGACGTGTCCATAAGAACACACAAGTGGGCAGAGGAATGGAAGGGTTTTTTGTTTTGAAGCTTTTTAATATGAAAGGTGGTCCCTAAGCTGTTTCCAATGGCTTTGAGTGAATCAAATGACCAATAAATGGGAGGGAGACCACCTACCTCAAATCTAGATTTGTGCTCAATATGTACTTGACGTTGTGTCAATATGATGGTCCCATTTCTGAAGAAAGATCTCTCCATCAAAATATCGAATTTTAGAGCAGTAGCACATCCTTGTTGGATACAAATTTGTTAGAAACCAGCAATAACCTAGTAAATAAGTCGTGTGCCACTGACTATCTGTGAGGTACTGTGCATATCAAACCCATAGATAAGAGATGGTTTAGATCCTCATCCATCCATTCAGAAACTACGTGGTTTACTCTCGAAAGCAAGTCTGCAGCTGTCATATGATCTTGTGGCAGCAGCTTTTTCAACCCTCTTTTCTTTAAGATCATAGTAATAGGAGGGACAATCCGAGTTTCTTGGCTCACATATTATTCTTGCCCTTTTCAATCCCGATCTTCCTTCCCTCATCATGTGCTCGTTTCTGAATGGTCTGAGCAGGAGGGGGTCTTCGGATTTGCAAAAAACTGATTCCTGCATGTTTTTGGGAGTTAAAAGTGGGCCTCCAGGTGAAAGAGGCTTTTTGTTTCTTCATCTTGGTACTAAAAGAGCCAGGATTAGGATAATAATGCACCTCTGAGATATTTGAAACTGCAATTTCCTGAAGTCGCCGTGTCCTAAACAACAAGTAATATTGCCCATACAATCAACAAGAAACTTTGTCAAACAAATTGTGAGCCTGCTGCAAACTTGTTTGCAGAGAACCAACAATGGCGCAGATGGCAAGGGACGGTTCTGGCTTTGCATTTGTCATTTGATTTTTCTTAAAAGTCTCAAAAGATTAAAGAGCAAGCCAAATTAGAGCTATTTAGCATTGATCGCCTTCTAGATCGCAAATTAGTGAAGCTCTTCATAGAAGAAACATGTAGTCTCATGAAGATGATCACTGAACACACAGCCAGTAATCATTGTATTTGATAAGATAAAATATAAACATGCCTTTTTGTCAAATCGTTCAGTGATCTCTGTGTGCACTTCGACAACTACAAAAATTGAGAAAATTAAATGACTTCAGTCACACTTACAATCTTTTTCTCACTACTGTTTGATTGATCTCCATACTCCTTCCTTTGCTTTCCTTTAGTTACGTGTGGGGAGGAATCTGACAGAGGTTGTTGAGTTAGTCTTCACGTATTTCAAGTTTAAAAAAGATTGTAATATAATTAGATGATTGCCCAATTAACGATTCAGTCTTCGTTGCAGTAGCAGGATAGGAGGATTAGCAGCTTGGAAGTACAGGCAGGAGATACTTAATTCATGCTTCACAATATAAGGCGTGCATATCCTACCTCCTCCAGGATTTGAATTTTTGATCTCTCTTTTAAGAGTATATGTTCTCCACCACTAGACTAACTCAGGTAACTCAGGTGTATATTAGTCCAATCTCTGAAGCCAGTTGAAGTATAAAAATAGTGAATGAAAGGCTTGAATGTATATCAACATTAGCAGCATCAGTCCAACCTCTGAAGCTAGTTGAAGTAGCAAAATAATGAATGAAAGGCTTGAATTAAACTAAGCACCAACAAACTGTCACCTTTGGAAAACAATTATGGACAAATCATATTGAAACATAATCCAAACTTGAGAACAAAAGCCTTCTATTGAAAACATCTATAATTCTAATTTTAGACAATTGCTTCCTCAAAATAAATAGTATCGTTCCACTTTCAAGAACACACATAATGAGGGGCCCATCATAAAGTCATAAACATCAGGGAATTTCAGCTTAGGAAACAGACCATTCGTTGAAATGATGTCTTGAAACTGCAACCATGTATTCCCTGTAGGGATGATTTGAAGGATGAGTGCTATCATTTTCAGCTTTTAAACATGAACCTTACACATTTAGTTAGGATTACATCAGAAATTCTACTTCTCAGAGAACAATCTCCTCCAAACCATTCTAGGAGAAGGGCCAAGAGTGGATCAACAAAAAAGCTAATCCACTTAATGTTTAGCAAGGTGGTCTACACACTATGATTTTTGATCTCCATGCTACAAAGAAGACATGCACTCCAACCACATAATAACACATGTCTCGATTTCCTTGATTCAAAAAACTAACAATGGAACCTCTATCCAATAGGAGAAACTCATGTCATTTGATCCTAATCATTGTAGGAGACACTTGTTAGAATATTGCATCATTTTAACTTTGATGGGAAGTGCAAGAGATGAAACTGTGTTGGAAGAAAATTATGCACTGCAAATGAGGAATAGTCACATGTTTCTGCTCAGTATTTAAAGAAATAATTTAATATTTTCCCATAGGATTAGTACATAAATACAAGGTGGGCCTGATTACAAAACCATGTTGTGGAGAGGTTGTGTGCTACAATGAAGCACTGCCACATGTCTAAGTTAGACTAGGCTTGACCTATCCATGTCCTTAGAAGATGTGACCAATTATCTGGGACCAATGTGGGCATGCCAATTAACCAGTCGTGATATCCATTTAGTGGGGTCCACCCATGATTGAAACAACTCTTGGGGACATGTGTCTTCAAAGTACAACTTCAAGCGCATACATCTTGAGTGAAGCCGCACTATACCAACCTTTGTGTGATGCAATGAGAAGTTGAAACATACATAGAAAGGGGGAACACATAACCATTAAAATAATTATATTTAAATTCTTATGATTTGATTAATGAGGTAAAGGATTTACATATACATATTTCGCTATAAATTTCTTGTTCAATTACATACACAAGTTTTTCGTAGGTTTGTTGACATTTCTATGTGCTTGTGTTTTTGTATATTTGTGGGAATGTTGGTCATTTTTATGTGTGGGTTTTAATATGTACTAGTTGATTTTATTGTTTATTTTGATTTACAAAATTTATGTAATTTTTGTAAATCAAAATAAGCTAAATATTTATGCAACAAGCTAAATATAGGGGAGCGGATCCAGTATTTGAGCATGTTTCAATAGTTGTGATAGTAGTTGTTTATATAATGCCCAATAGTTGTGATAGTAGTTGTTTGTATAATGTCCAATAGTTGTGACTTGACTACCCATAATTAAACAAAATGTATTCCTTTGATCTAAAAAGCAACCAATCATGTGATGCCACATCAGTGATCAACTACCCATGATGTGAATGCACAAGTATTGGTCTCACTTTTTTTTTGGGCCTTTTTGGACACCTTGACAAAAAGCATGCTGAAGTGGCCTTGAAACGAAAGTTATAAGTAGGGGATTTTCCAAGTAAGCTGCTGTAAAAATTTGAGAGTGATTTAAAATTTCTACATAGGATAATTAGAAGGGAAAAGCTAGGGTGCACAACTACTAGGTCCTCTCCCCTATAGTTGTAATTATTCTGCTATAGATTCCTTTAATTTATCTTACAGGTAAAAATGGTGTGGTTAGACATTATAATAATGATTGCATTTGTCATGGTTGTTGTAGTTGTACTTTTTATACACTATGCACTTACAATCGAAGAAAGTTACTAATTTGCACTTTAGATGCACTCATTGTGTATGCCTCCCCATTATATCTATAACCTTTTCATTGTTATGTATTACCTGATCAAAACTTAGGAAAAGGCATACTCATAGCACAAGTTGACTACAAGCATCGTAGTGAGTCAGTTTTCAATATCTTTGTTGTGCAAAGCTAAACATAATTTGTTCACTAGTGCTATGCTGGTAACGAATTTAAAATATTAGTTATTTCTTCTTATATTCCATTGTAGATGAATCAAGTTCATCATGTGTAGGATGAAGGCCAATAAAAGGAGCTAAAATGTTCCATGTCCTTCACAACTTCATCTTCTTCTTGTGTTGATTTCAATTTTCATAGGATATTTTTCTTTTGAGTACTGCAAAGAAAGTTTTTTCTTTGGTACAACATGTTAATAATAAAATTAAAAATCTATTTGTAGTTAGAAATAAAATAATTATATTTTGAAAATTTCTCACTAAATCAATAGAAAAAGAAAGAAATAATAGTTTTAAAATTATTAAATCATAAAAATAATTATAAATTATAAATTTGTAGTTATGTTGTTTAAATTCTGCATGATCATTGATTTGTCAATCAAAACAAATTAACTTTGAAATAAAGAACATAGATAAACACAAGAATTAATAAAATGATAGATATTGATGTAAAACTACACAGATGTTCTCATAGAAAAATAATGAAAAAACAAAAATTAATAAATGATGATATTGAGATGACATCCTTTTTAAGGATTCTGTTGTGCACACCCTTCTCCCTACTTGCAAATTTCAAGTATAATTTCCTACGACGCTTCATAAAGCCGCTAAAGGTGGGCATGCGGATACCATAAAAGTTTTGTAGCACTGGGGAGCTAATCGTCTTTTCCATAGAGATTGCGATGGGAGAATGGTATTTTACTATTTTGCTCAAACACTGTTAATTGGACAGGATGGAAAAGAAGTTGCCCAATTACTGTTAAATAAGTGTGGATCTGATGAAAAGAAATCGCTTTTGCTATAGGCATCCGCTACAGGATTAGGCACTGCCTTTCTCTGCTCTCGATTACACCGATATCTGTTGGCACTATTGAGAGACAAAGAGAACAGGTAGGATCACCGAATGGGCTATCCCTTATCTTTTTATGAGATAAGGGATAGTCATTTGGTGATCCTACCCTCTTGTCTGGTATTTTTCGTTTGACGTTATTAAGGTTAAATAATTTTATAGTAAATTTGGAACTAGTTTGATTTTCTATGACAGATGGATGTTTTTGGAGTTCAGTGGATTCTTTTGAGTACTTTTATGAATCTTAGAACTTCAATTTTGAATCTTAGAACTTTAATTTTGTTGATGTTATTATTGCAGCTTATGAATTCTATTTTCAATTTTTGTCCAATTTTGAAAAGGGTTTGCATTCTCTCATGGATTGGGAATTTTAATTTTTCTAAAGTAGAAGGTTTAAATGTGAAATCTACAGGACCTGCGTACTGAAACAGGGTACTAATTAGAAGCTCCTTACATATCCTTTACATGGGTTTCACTTCTTTTGCTAATTTTGTTGGATTTTTCTTTTGTTTTTCATAGAGCTGCCAAAGTGCTTATTACGTGGACAATTTCAGTAAATATTTTTTGGTGGTATTGCCACTTGACTGTTCTTAGTGTTCATGTTAGGCAGTATTTTTCTACTAGTGGCCCAGAGTTCATGTTGCACAAAAGTGAATAGAGACACAATACAGGCTAAAAAGTCAAACTTATAAAATTTATGAACTGGAATATTGAACTGATGTTGAACAGAAGCTTTGATACTGCCCTTTGCATATTTTATTTTCTTTAATTGTTTGTGTCGATTCATTTGAATTACGTACCTAATGCTAGATCTCCCAGAGTACTTATGAGAATGAAAATTCAATGCCACCAGGAGAGTGCTTCTTTATCCAAGAGGATGTAAGGGCCAGGGCGATCAGGTGTCAGTCTTACTAGAGCTTTCTCAAGGGGATATTGACATGACAAATGGATGGTCAATATTTGTCAGTGGACATCTCAAACAGTTCGTGAGCTGTCATCAATGGACATTTTGATAGTTGCAACTGCTCTGGTAGACATATATGCAACACATGGAAGCATAGACAGAGCACGCGAACTGTTTGACAAAATGCCTCAAAAAAAATGTTTTCATGGAGTGCCTTGATTGCAACATATGCACAAAATGGATCTGTTGACAAGACTTTACAAAAGCCCCCGTTCGACCCCACCGTAGCCTCCAACACTTACTCCCTGGTCTACAATCCCAAGTAAATTATGTAAGTAATGCTAAAATTACCCCTGCAACTTCAAATCAACCAGTGAATATCCTCTTTGGCTTGGTCTTGTAGCTTTAACATTATCATTGTAGTTGTAATATGTATTTATGGCACTGTGCAGGTTTTCTATGAATGGAATTCCGGTGGCAGTCTTTAAAGAACAGCGAGAATTAGAGAATGGCATATTCTAAGAATCGAGCAATGAGATCATATTCAAGCCTGTGGAATGCAGATGATTGGGCAACAAGAGTTGGTGCAGTGAAGATTGACTAGAGCAAGTCTCCTTTTGTTGCTTCTTATGGAAATTTCAAAGTAGAGACATGATCTGCCTCCTTTTTATGCTCTGTGAATTCATGGTATAGTGTAGAGCCATTGCAGCAGAAACTTCAATATGTGCACAAGAATTACATGATTTATGATTACCGTTCGGATACTAAAAGCAAGTTGTGTTTTCATTTTTGGCAAGATAGAGAGTTCCAAATATTCTCTTCTTATTTTTTCTCACCTGTAATTTATCTAAATGCCTTTTTTATATGAACTTTGTCTAGTAAAGTAATTTACTTTTTATTCTTTTGAAGTTGTTTGTATTATATTTGTTTCAAATAATGTCAAGTTTAGTTGTTATAGTAATGGTTGCATATATTTGCATGAGAGGGAGTAATATATACACCTCTTTGTATGTGGGTGTGTTGGTGTGTGAGAGGGATTAGTTTAGATTAAGGTTTTCATTAGATAATTGTGTTTTAAAAGGATAATTCTCTATGATTTCATCATTATATTCCAATCAGCTTTGTTATATCTGTTGGAAAAGCAAGAGCATTTAATATATGAATTAATATCTTTTTTTATGTATTTGACCAATATAACTAGTATTTATTTATGGAGCATCCATTTGAAACTTAATAAATATATTTGTGAGTCTCCCGAGCATTGGGGAGCAAACATCCCTTTCTAGAGAGCACTTATTTTCCCCACACAATGGTGGGTTAAAAGGAAAATAAATAGATACACCTACATGGGCTTAAGTTAGATTCATTCATTTGTAAGTGCATTTTAGATTTTTAAAAAATGTTAAACAAACTTGTTTTCTCATTGGCAATTCTTAATTCCATTGATTTGTGCATTTTTCTAAATTCTCTTGTGTGTTTGACTATAATATTCATTACAATGACTCCCAAGGTGAAACCATTAGAAGATGTCTTCAAGGAGGAAATTTCTCTTGTTTAAAATCTTATTCCTCAATGATGTAATTGTGCATGTTCCCCCATGAATTTTAATTTAAACATAGGTCTTATTCCGATTTTTTGACTCATCTAGTTTATCAAAAACTTAATTTGAATCATATATATTTTTGTTAGCTTGTATATTAACTATGCACATCTATAGTTGATAAATTCACTAGTGCTTCTCCTCATTTTTTATGTGTATCTAATGTATATAATTTGGCAATGACCTCCCTAAGTTATATGAGTTTCTAGTGAACCATCATGTTTAATAGATTTTAAATTAGATGATGACAAGAATGAGAAGGTTTTAGTCTCCTTACAACCTATTACGATTAGTTAAATGAGTGGACTAGGTATTCTAGGTGAATATTGTGTTATTTCATGCCTATATTCCCTCATGGCATGGATTTTTAGGTTCTCCTATTATAGATATGTGTGAAATGTTTGATGTTTCATCATATGTGATTGACTTGGATGATGTTAGGGAAGTTGAGATCTTAATTCCCTTGTTTCTCATCAAAACAAATGAATCGCTCATGCTAAACATTTCTCATCAAATTGGCATGAATTCATTTTGTAACCAAGCTAATCGAGATTTTAAGTTGTTTCATGAGACTAATAATTCTAGTCTATGCAATCCTTTTTCTATATTGTGTAGTGATTCACATGATGACATTAAATGAATCATTTCAAATCAACCACCCAATGGGGATATTCAGGAAGAATTATTTTCTAGTTTTTATTTTGATTTTGTTAAGAACAAATATATAATAAAATAAGCTAAAAAAATTATGTCACAAGTAATGCTGCCCATATTTTTCTTATATTCAAGTAAAGAAGTAGATGATTCCTTTAGTTTCAACAACATCGATGATATTAATTATGATAATCATAGTTTTATTTCTATCTCTAATGAAGAGGTATAGTGGAATTAATTGTTAGCTAATAATTCTAGACTAAACCCTTGATAGAATCTAAGATCAATGTAGAATATAAGACATTGATTTAACAAAGAGACATAATTTTCTAAGCACACACTATTATAAGTCCATAATTTATGTTGTTAGGCCATACTTCTTGATAACAAATCTAAGTATTTCCCTCCATATTTGCGTTCCTTATTTAGCTATTATAAAATATAATAATTAGTCCTGGCTATACTTATTTAATATAAGTCGATTTGTGTTTATTTTCTTGCAATTACTTAATTAGCTTAGGTTAACCTATATGGAAAGCTTATTTTCCTTCATAATTTTGGATGGGTCAGATTACATGAAACAATATTCTCTCTAAGGTTTTTTTATATAATAAGCATCTTTAGATATGCACTTTTTTTATATTTATATTTTATTTTCATATTTGAAACTCAATTTTTTTTGGATCAATGATTACTTTTACATTATTATATATTTTAAATTAGGGCTTTTTAACTATATTTTACTTTCACAATGTAGTCCTAAGTTTATGCACTAAGAAAATAAGGAACCTTGTTTTGACCATATTTTATGTGTACAGTGTAAAGTGTAATTGAGAAAGCAAAGGAAAAATAAGATGAGTTCAAATGAATATACTTAATATAGTGAGTAAAATAGTAATGTGGAAGGACAAGGAGTGAATGTCTTAACATGAATGCTTTAGGAAATTAGTTATTATTCAGTTTGGGATTTTGAGAGTGGGGGAAAAGATAAGTATATATAGAATTAGGAAATGGAGAAATGAAGGGAAATTTCAAAGAAGTGATCCAATCTTGGGCCATGTAGACTAATAGAAAGGGTTAGAAGGCACTCTAGATCAAGAGTTTGAACCTAGAGTGACCTATAGGGAAGATTAGTAGAAAGGGAAAAGGAGCAAGAAATCTTAATCAAGTAGAGTGAATATGATTTTTTGATGGATTTATTTGCTTCAATTTTCTTTTGGTTTGATGGATGAGAGAAATATATTTCAACTGACATGATTTATCTATGGAATTTTTTACTTTTCTTTTTGATAGGGACATGTCAACCCCATGCAACTAGGAAGATGCATGGGCTCATCACTAAAGTTTAGGCTAAGCGAGTATGAAGATCATGAACATGGAATAATGGTACATGATATGTGTTTCTTTTAAAATGTAACATTTGATGAGGAAATAAATAATTGATTTTCTTATAAGTATCTATGAGTCACTAATGATATTAAATTTTATGAAATCTATTTATGGTATTTGAAAGTCAACTTTAAATGAATAAACTTTATAAATAATTTTCTTAACAGCCAAGGTTGACTATCAAATTTAGGCTCTAATATTATGACTATCAAATGTAGGCCCTAAAATATAATAAAAATGCGTGTTATTTCAATGGATATGAGTAGATACTTTGGTTTTTGTTGGGTATTATTGGTTTTTCTATTATCTACAATCTTTTATAGTGTTGCAATAATTGTTGGATGTAGTAATCAAATTGGTCAATTGATACTTTACTTCTATTGCATTGCTAGGTAACCTTATGGAAATAATGAGGCACCCTGGGTCATAGTTGCCATAAAGTATACGAGACTCTACAAATACATTGAATGTATGTAAGAGTATTATATCATGTATGGGTTTGAGAGTCTTGTCAAATTGAAATCACAAGATTAGTGTGCATCTATAGTAGGTAAATTACTCTTTTAGCAATGTTTGTATTTGGTATTGTGTTGTGGGTTCAATATGTTTGTATTAGGTTTTGTGTTTGATATTGAGATACTAGTAGCTATTGCTATCAATAGATTAGATTTTTTTTGGGTTCCATAAATGGAAAACAAGATGTATGGACATGATAATGGAAAAACAACATATCATGGGGTAGTGAATAGAAGGATAAAAATAAGTGCAAAGAGCTTAGTAGAATGTGAGGGATCAAAATATCAATACTAACATGACTAATTCATATGTATGACATGTATAATATGATAGTCATTTATACAAACCCAAAATTCATCAAAATTAAAACTCTAAATTTTATTTATATAAAATTTATTTAAAAAATTCATTACATATTAAACACAAACCCTAAACCCTACAAATTGAGAAAAATATATTCAAAATTTGATGAAACCTATTTGGAGATGGTGGAAATGGCATTGTCGAGGGAGGAGGTAAAAATAGGTGGTGGGTGGGGCTCATACACTTGGGTACTCATTTTTAGGCACCATCCAAAACACATTGTTGCTATGTGGATAGGAAAAAATAGCTCATAGAGCTTTTAAAAATAAATAAGTAGATTTACAAAATCTATACCCATTATGAAACAATTACACATTATAAAAGGTACCCATTTAAGCACATGAACCCAAAGCATAGTGGGTACCCATTCATGGAAGATGTGTGTTTAGGCTTGGGGACTCATTCCTAAATGTGTAGCCATTTTTTATGAAATGAGTACTTGTTTTTGTCAATATTTTTTTCAATCCTAACACTTTCACTGAAAGTGCACCCATTAGCTTGCACTTAACTTAAAGGTGGCAATATATGCATCCAAATTAACACCTCTCCAATGGTACTCTTAATCCAAATAATAATGTCTTCCATAATTCTAATCAACATTGACCATTTTTGAATTACTAAAATCTTTTTTTCGATGACAAGTTCCAAGGGGTTAAAAAGGGTTTTTTATGATTCATTTTAGATTGGTTAGTGATTATTCCAAAGAGACTTAGTTTGTATTGGAAGTTTAGTTGCAAGAAGGAAATGGCTTCTATTAAAGTGTTATAAGAGAATATTGAAATTTTCATGTCTCTAATATTGTAGGTATATTTTTAGGGGAATTTTTGAAAGTAACAGAGATTTCCTCTTGGCACAATTATTGGTATGAGAGTAAATGTGATTTGATATATGTGACAACATTTTTGAAAACTATTACAATCTTTGTAATGATCATTGTGTATTTACAAATGGATTTTTACAACTTAGTAATGGATTACTAAGTATGTTTTTTCTATGATACTCAAACCTTGATTACATTTTCATGCTTTGATCGATTATTTTGTCCTTAACTTCTTTGAAATTCATCCTTGTAAACTATGACTCTATCCATTGAAAGGCACTGATTTGGGAATATATTGACTCAATGAAACGATTAAATAGAATAAATCATTACACTAGGAATTCTAGTTTAGTCACAACTCTCAAGTATCCCATGGTTCTACAATAAACAAGGTACAAACTCGTATAAATTATGTTTTTCACTTTACCTTGTGGTCTATGTAGATTGCCTCCACCTTGCACTCATTGTAATAGTGATGAAATTAGCTATATAGAGGCATTACGATAGCTAGTTTTTCTTGGCTCAGTGACAATCTTTGGAGTCAAGTCAATAGGTTGGGTTTATCTATCACAATTTTTTTTGTTCATTTTGTTTATAAAATCTCTAGGAACACCCTCCTGATTCTAAGTTGGTCTCAAATAGTAGGAGAGAAAACCCACTGTTGTAAATTTGGCCTTCAACCCTCCATGGTTTGTGGATGAGAAGATAGATTCTGGCAACTGGGGAGCACAGGTTGGATCTCCAAAAGGGCTATCCCTTATCTCAAGTCCTTCAAAAACTTGAGATAAGGGATAGTCATTTGGTGATCCTACCCTCTTGTCTAGTTTGGTGTAGAAGATTAAGTGATCATTGGTTCTTTTGGAGTAGCTGAAAGGGATTATTTTTTCTTAATATTGCTTTGGATGGATTTATTTCAGCATTATTATTTTGAATTCTAGGATGAGTATGGTTGTTTCTATTTTTTGTTTCTTGGTTGTTTTCATTTTTCCCTGCCTTCCAAAGTGAAGTGTTACAGATATTTACATAATGGATTTGTAGCAAAAGCATTGGAAATTTGTAAATAAAAATGCCAAATGAATTTGTATTGTAGATCTAAAATTTGTTTATGAAGCAGGTGTGGACGTCCAACAAGCTTAAGAAGGAATTACAGTGTTTTCATGTGCATCATACCAATACAAGTTCCAATAATATAATCAAAGTTAATGTTCCTTCATATTCTCACTATGCCTGTCAATCTCCTATATTGATAATAATTCCCATGAAGCTTGTTCCTTCAACCTCTTTTCCTCTAATTGGTAGTCTCATCATTTGGATTACGGTTATTTTCCTATTAGAGGAAAAAATGTTTTACTTCACTGACATTCATAAATTTTATCTAATGTCTTCCTATGGCCTTCCCTTTATTTATTCACTTACAGTAGAAGACAAAATCACATGCTTTATTATAATAAAAGGAAGTTTCATGGCTAAAACATCTAACATTCAAAGGAAGTGTGATGCAATGATTAAAGTTGCATATGACACAAAATGCAATGATTGATCTATTTTGTTCCTGTGTGCTCAATGAAATCAAAAGATCTAGTTTGATATTTAAGGAGTATCATGCAGTGGTGAGTATGATTTTGAAGTATTGTAATAAGAATATTTGTTTATTTTTTATTTTAAAATTAATGAAAATGTATTTGAAATAATATAATAATTATACGATGTTTTAATTTTAGTTTTCAAACTTTTAATTTTATAGTAAGAGATAAATAAATTGAGAAAATATAGTTAAATGAATTATAATAAAATGATTTTTAAGAGATTAATAATGTATTTATTATTTGAAATGATGGATTGTAGATAAGTATTGGTTTGATAATACTTTAAAAATATTGTCATTATAAAATTATAGAATGAGTAGAAAAGTATTTAAACACCTTAAATATGAAATTTGTCATAAAAGTTGGAAATGAAAATCATATTAATTAAAGGTTTCCTAAATCAACTCTAACAATTTGTTGATTTCGATGCAAATTTGACTATTACAATTTATATAATTGATATATTTGCTTCAAATATAATAGAGTTGTCATTATTTGAGACTAATTGTAAGGATGGGCCAAATCAACCATCGATCACTTTAGTTTCTACATTGCCACTAGATATTCATTCACATGGTATGCCTTGATTGACTTGTGGGAAAAATAAGTCTAATGGTTGATTTAAATTTCTTGTATTTTAGCTTGGTAGTTTTTGGTTCACCCCTAGGTTTTGAAGGCATATACGTTATTGTGGGACCAACTCTTTAATTGTGTTCATAAGTGGTTGGTATGGTAGATTGAACATGGGGCTTGAAGTATTTTGACATTGACCAAGCTATCTTAAAAATATATTCACAAATTATTGGTAGTACTTGCATTTTGTTCCAAACACTCCTATAATCATATTTTCTCAAAGTCTTCCTTATTTTAAGCCATAGTCATGTTTCTTTTGTCTTTATGTGGGTTATCTTTTGTTTGGATTGCTTAAATCATCACAAGAGATATTTGGTCGCTAAGAATTTATTTTCTAAAGATATGTTTATACTACTGAATCTTCATACAAACAATAATTTTAGGCTTTTTATTTCACTCTTTAAATAAAGTCATAATACTTTAATTACAATAGATGAACATATGTCTATTTAAATTTAATTTATTAAATAAATCAAATCAAAATACATATTATATTATATTTAATAAAATAGCATAAAAAATATATAATATGTTCATATATTTAGTAATATTTAGTCATTTTTTATGAGGAAGTAATGAGTCTTACTTTTATGTTGTATGGTATGTTTTCCTTTCAAAATTAAATGAATTAATTAAAAAAAACATATATTTCTTGTAGGTTAAGGGATAAAATAACAAAATAATAATCACATTTGAAGTGGGTTGAATCACTTTATTTTCAAAAGAACAAGTTAAATATGATTGCAGAGCCTATTTAGTATTTATTAGAAAAAATTAACATTTAATTCGATATGTAATTCAAATAAATGTGTTTTGTAATTTAAAAAGCATTTTCAATACATGAAGGGGAAAAGTAAATTCAAATAGAGGGCCCAAAAGGAAAATATAAAAAATGACATTATTTAAAACACATAATCTAATTTTATCACCTCATTATTCCTTCCATTATGGAGATTGAAAAATTCAAAGATGAAAGCCCTTAGTTTGGGAAATTTAGAGAGAAAAAACCATCTCGGTTTTTATATTTGGATTTAAGGATGAAAATATTCTTACCCATTTGAAGTAATTTTGTTCAAGAATTACAATTATGTCAATTTATTGAATATGGATTGGAGATTTGATTCTCAAGTATTGGATTGCTAGGATATTTTCAAACAAATATACTAATATGCATATTTGGGTAACTAATTTTATATTATAGTTACTAATGTCATCATTTTAGGGATGTCCACCTACTAGATATATTGTTTTCTATATATTTCCGACCATCATTAAACTCTTAGCACCATCATCTATTAACAGAGTTGGTGAATTTGGAAGGAGTTTGATGACAGATTGATGGTTTCAGACTATTAGCCTCTACACATACTCATTATTTATTGCTACACACTTGTTATTATCCATATTTCGCGAATCCGAGATTACAACGACTATTGACATTAATCTGGTCGATTTACAATTGCTCAATATTAAATCTCTATACTTCTCAGCTTTATTCAAATTCGCTTTATTTCAATTTCATGAAAGTTACATTACGACAACTCCATTGCCCCTCTGACTTTCATTCACATAATCACCTCCTCTGATTTTCTGCACCTTCAATGATTACAATTCTCAATTTTATGTCCAACCGCTTACCCATCCTTACTCTGATCAGATTTTTCCTCCAAACTGTTATGCTGCATCTGGATCCTCTTCTTTACGCCTTATATGCACCCAAATGAATCTGCAATATATGTGAGATTTTATCTCTCTTAGCAGTTATGTAATTCAATGGTGTCTTAAATGCTCACTGGTTGTTATGTTGTGAAATAAATTTTAGTGCTGTTGTTTTCTCTCTTAGCAGTGAGACTGCATTTATTATTCATTGTAATTTCTTATGCTTTATTCAATAAAATTTCAAGTATAGAAGTATAGATGCTTTACCTTAGTTGATTATATAGGCATTTAACTGTTTACTCTTCTGTATGCTTCAGTAGCCCAAGCCATTATATCCAGAGATAGAGAGATTTAAATTAAGGCAAACACAGAGCACTTGTGTGGGATCCTGGATAGAAGCACTGTTAAATAGTCTTTGAGACATAGAAACACTGTTAAATAGTCTTTGAGATCCTCACTCGGAAGGGTAGTTGCTTTCCCCAATATGACAGCCTTGCCCTCGCCAGGAACTATAGTTTCTTCCTCCCCTTGTCTGTGTATGAAAGTCGTTCCGGGCATTAATAATTCATCGTCTCCTCTAACGAGTTCGACCAACAACAACCAGAACTAAAGAAAATGCCGCTCTCTTGGCCTTACTGGTAACAATTTGGTAGCTTGCAAAATCTTCTAATTGTAACTCCGTACATGTTTGTATGCTATGAATGCGTATTTGATTGTGTGGCACTGGAACCTTGGGTTGTATTATGCAGATCCTGATGCAGAGGTGGTGCAATTGTCCCCCAAGACGTTAATGGAATCCGATAGATATTTGCGAGATATGCAACTAGGGTTTCCAGAGTGATCAGAATCTACAGAGGCACAGGCGGAAGCACAAAGTTGCTTGGAAGCTCTTGAAAAGGCCAACGCTAGAAATTCGCAAGCGAGTATATGTGCTTCCGACCCAACGTGCCTGCACAACGATCCGTGCCATGCTCTCGGAGACTGGTTGGCATTAATATTTCTTCTCTTGGAATCACCAACAGAGACGCAGGAGGCCGCAATATACTCATTTCCCCTCTAACCGAAAGTTACTCGCCGCACTGTGTTTGCATATAAATGAATTCACTGATGGCCATGCTGCAAACCCGCCACCATCTCGGCTAGCCCCGAAATCACCCAAATACTTTGATTGAAGTAGAAATGCGCGAGCAGAAGTACTAGCCCTCTTTGCGAGGGGGAGATCAGATTTAAAATTCAAACTTTACCGTTGCAGTGAATGTCACCGTGGAGAGTCATAGGAGCGCAACGGAAACATCATATGGGGGTTTGGGGATCTATTTTGAAGGATTAAGGGTCTCATAAAAAATAAAAAATATAAGATTAATTATAATTTTTTTTTAAAAGAACAGTTATTTTGTAGATAAAAAATTTAAGCAGTGTAAAAAGGGTAGGGTTAGAGTTTAAGTTTTTTTTTTTCTTGTCGAGCATATGAAGTTTTAAAATTCTCATCAATTAATTTTTTATTATTTTATATTTATTTAAGTTGCTGAATATGCAAAATAATAAAATTTATAAGACCACCTTATTTCATAAATATTACAAAATTCTTGGGATCACTAGTCCCACCAACTAATTTGCTTTCAGGAAACTTCCCTCCATGAGACACCACCCTAAGTGGATCGACATATATGATATAAACAGTCAACACTTAAAAGTGTGCTAGTTAAAACCAACCAAAATAATATATAAACAGTCAACACTTAAATGTTAAACCCAACAAAAATAAGGCTAAACGGTATTCAATTTAAAAACTAGAATTAAAAAATCTGAATTGTTTACGATGCCGTGTAAAAATGTGATGAAAACCAAATTATAACCAGATCACCATCAAAACCATGAAGCGATGACCTCTCAGATCGCAGCCACGTAAGACAAACTACTCCGCAACAGAAATAATAGTATTCTGGGCTTCTGCAACTTGACGAAGAAAAGAACGGTCTTCGGAAATGAGATTTCCTGTGTCCTTTTAAGCCTTCCCCCAATAAAAAAAATGAGCTTCACAACTTGTCGTTTTAAGCCTCAAGTGATTCAGCAGAGATGGAATTCCACATATTGGAACTGATCTACCAAAATCTGTAGGTACCGAGGTTCCGATTAAGCCTTATCAGACGCGTGTGCTTGGAGTGCACTATACGCCTGTCCAGATCTATCAGCTGACGATGGTATTTGCTCTCTGAATATTGAGACACGTTTTGGACAAATTACAGTACATGATGAACTTCGAATAGAATTACAGTGAATTGATACTTCAACCAGAATCTGTTTGGATAATCTAACATTTTTGCTGACTTATTTGACGTTTTGACGAATCTTTGGCAATGATTCTCGTACTAATAAGCCTGTCAGCTAACTTTTTTATTTCTGCTGTAATCACACATGTGGGTGGCCGAGATATATTAAGGGTGGATTGGGAATAGAATCCTCCAGAGTTTGAGGTAATTGAAATTTAAAAATTTCAAATTAAATTTTAGGCTCACTAATGTCAGGGAATTTATTTACAACTAGATAGAACCAATAAGCATAGCTCCTTGCTAGATATCATTTTTATTATTCAAATCCTAAGGTCTCAATACTCTGTTAAAATTTTAGCAATCTTTGAACTATTGAGATCTGATAAGATGCCCACAATATGAAGAATGCCAGTCCAAATCATTATTCCTTTCATTTATGTTTCTACTATTGAAATTATAATGGCTCATTAAGGTTGCACAAACTAGAGGTAGCATTTGGTTCCTTCTTGATTTTGAAGGTGTGTTCTCATCACCCACTTTTTTGAATAATAGAAAATGGTGTAAATTCCAAAACATTGAAGGTGCAGATTCAATCTAGAGAGCTTGGAGTGTGTTCCATAGATGTCTGAGTGCATCTACACCGTTTCTATAATATTTTGATTAGGCAATTTTCCCAATGTAGTACCCCTCCGATTATGCTTATGCTTTCTGTTATGATTTCACATTGTTAGACCTATGATGCTTTGTTAGATATTTTGATTGCTGGTTTTGAGCGATAGTGGATTATTCTGTAACATGCTGATACTTTGTATGGTGATTATTGTTTTTTGATATGCTTTGAGTTAGTGTAGATGTTTACTTTCAGTTGATCATTGCTATGTACATGTTATGATGGACTAACAACTATTTATTTCGTCAGTTTGCTATGAAGTGTATTGGTGTGGAGAACGGAATCGCATCACTCGCTTGCGAGTGCCCTGCGATATCTGTGATTTTCTCCGCACGGTGTGCCTGTTTAATGCTATATATATATATTTGTATGCATGTTATTTGCTTGGTTGCAGGAATTTGCAGGTACATGACATCGACTCCACCTGGGTACTCAGGTATGAGCGTGTCAAGACTCAACGGATACGTTGATCGGGAGATAGTAGTTTGGTTTACCCTAGCCTAGTCTTTAACCCTGGTCTTAGTACTTTGTTTGTTTTAGTTCAGAGTCATAGGTTTGTATTGTTATTTTCTGTTTGAATAAATTGTTGAAAGATAAATATTGGTTAATTTTAATGTTAGTTATTGTGCTTTAATTATTGTTATTTAATTAATATTTAAATGTGGTAGAAATTTACTTGCTTGATAGTTTAATTCATTAATTAGCTTATTTGGTTAAATAGTTGATCTTAAAAAGATTAAACTATTTTTATTAAATTAATTAATTAATTAAATTAAGTTATTAAGTGTGTAAATTATATTACATTTGAAAAATTAGAAAATTAAATTAAAAATAAATGCATGTGAATTGAAATTTAGTTTTAAAATGTAAATTAAATAAATATTTGCATGCAGATTGAAAATGGAAGTTTGCCGAGAAGTGGTGGGAAGATATTTTGCAACCACTTCTCGACATGTGTGGGAGTGTAATAATTGCATTGGGGTTGTTGAATTTCCTCATGGGAAATTATCAAAGCTTTGTAAAAATTCTTGCTGTGTAAAAAAATATATTTTCGGAGAAGATTTGTTATTTCCTCTAGGGTTGTATATTTGTGGAAGATCCCTTGGTGGAGGATCTCTTGTGTTGGTGGGAAAAGATTTTGGGAAAATTGTGCGCTTCAGGCAATAGAGGCAACATGAATATTCTTCACCAGTAAGCTTTGGAAATCAGGTATTATTCTTGTTCCATTAATTTGTTATTGTTGAAAAGAATTTTTGTGAAAGAAAAGAATATTCAGCTGTAAATTCGTGTATATTTGGAAAATTGTATATTGTGTTTTTCTATTTAGAGGATTTGTTCATTTCAGGAAACCTCTTGTAATATTGACTGTAAAAAATTGTTTTAATTTTTGTGAAAGGAAATATTTGCTTAAAAAGGGAAATGAAAACCTCCAGAGGTTATTTAAATTTTGCACTGGGAATTTTACTCTTGCTCTTTTGAAAACCCAAAAAAAAAAAAAAATTAATTCTCTGTTGTCATTTGTCTGTTTGAAAAGAATTTTTTTTATATATTTATCAGAAAACCCCGAGGATTTGTATATACAAACATGTATATATATACTGTTAAATTGAAATTGTTTGGTTTAAATTATGAATATTTCATTGAAATTCGCCGTACGGAATAAATTTCCACCGGCGAAATTTCATTTAAAATTCCATGTAAAAAAAAATTAAAATTAAAAAAAAAACAAAACGCGTTTTAAAAGTCATTTAAAAAAAAAAAAAATTAATTAAATTTGTGGGGAGGGCCGAAACCCTCCCCACCTCTATTTGGAGGAGGCGCAGCCTCCATGGCTACACATAATAGCCATTACAGCTGCTGGGCGCAGCCCTGGTAGGGCCGCGCCACTCCCCAATGGGGCCGCAGCTGGGCCGCGAGCTCGGCTGCGGATTAACAGAGTTTTTATTATTATTTACTTGAAATTTGATGAGTTTAAAACTGCGATTTGTTTTTTATGAGTTCATTAATAAAATTTGGATTTTTATTCAATATACATATATGTATGTATATGTATATGTGAATGTATTTTATTGGGTAAGAAAATATAATTCTTTTATATATATATTTAACATATGTATATATATATATAGAGAGAAAGAGAGAGAATAATTGTTGTTAAGTTTTTTTTAAGGAAAAGAAGAGTAATTTTAAAATATTCTTTTAATACAAATCTATTTTCTTTTAGATTAAGATGTATGAGAAGATTAATATTGAGAAATTATAGAATGAATATTTAGAGAATTCATCAAAATCAGTATGATAGATTAAATTTTGTAGTTATTTATCTTGATTATTGAAAATGATCATTTAATTAAGATGAATTTAAAATATGTTGATTTCAAATTGATGTATATGGATTTAATATATCCAAATGGTAGATGCGTATTTGATTTAATGACTTAAATTTTGTATTGGGCAAATGGGGGTTATTTTTTTATGTGTTATTAAGTCTTCCAGATTTAGTCTTTTCTTGGGAAGTAAAATTTACTATGGTTTCTTATGTTTGAATAAACTAGGGTAGTGCATTGTATTGTTGTGAATGAAATTGAGATATTTATTGTGGTATTTCTGGTATCATGTGTTGATCTTTATGTGCACTTTGTTTACCCTAGATAGAGAACCTATATTTTCATGTTATGTTTAGGGGAGTGGCTATTTGTAAGGGCCGACACACAAAGTGGTGTCAGGGTAACTTACAAATAGTTAATTAAGTTAGTGATAATTAAATGACATAGTAGTTAGATTAAAAGACTTAACAAGATGTACATGTCTCGCTTATGACTCGTGAGCTACTACAGTCATGAGTATAAGTTGAAAAGGCTTGGAATGGAAAATCGAAGTCTTGTTTCTTCAAGAGACGTTTGATTCCACAACAGTATGCAATAGGGGCTGGGTTTCGTAAGAGGTTACCAAGGTAACCCAAGGATTGGCGGCCAGAACCTAGGAAGAAACACCAGGGTAACCTTTGCAAACGTTGTGATGACACTCCACCTAGAATAACAGTTAAACCTTGTATTTGTAATTCATTCAATTGTCAAAATCTGGAATCAATGTAACCATTAGAATGTTTTGTACTAGTGTCTAGGGTTAGTAGATCAGGTCTAGGTAACCTTATTACTGTCTCCTAGCACAAGGAGTGGACCTACGGGTACCACATGGTTTGGTGGAACGTGCACCTTATTCCGTTGGGTCCCTAGTTTGGTCATGGCATCGAGAGCTTCATGGATGGAGAGCTCGCACTTGGATCTTATATGTACTTCCTCATTGTATATTGTAAAACTTGTATTGTAAAAAAAAATCCCTCCATATTTTGAGGTGATCATTTGTAAATGTAACTATTATTTGAACCACCTCATCAGATGGATGAGAATTGTATAATTATCAAATGCAATGTATGGAAAACATGTATGTACTTTATGTTTTTATGAATGGTATTCAAATGAAATTTGAATATTATGCAAAGTTTATCTTAATGTTAATGTTATTAATATGTGCAATGCGAAATACTTTAGTCACTTATGGAAAAATCAAAGTAGTGAATCGTTTAGTAACTTAACGAATGTATGCAATTAATTAATTTAATATTAATACTTTAAAAAAAAAAATTATTACACCTTTATAACAATTTGCAACATTCTTAGGTTATTAAGACGGGGCATTATAGATTGGTATCAGAGCTAGGTTTACAAACACTGGACGCTCTGGGTAATCATGAGCCCATTAGGTTGACCTAGTACGTAGTGTCACAACTGTTAGCTTTGGTTGAATATTATTTAAGACTCGTAATTGCTATGTGTAGGAACATGCCTAGACGAGGAGGAAAAGGTCATGGTAGAGGTCGAGGTGGAGGCCAAGCGCCAATCCCTCAGGTTACTCCCCCTCCTAGCCCTCACCATAGTGATCAGGCAGAACAGATGGGTCAAAGAAATGAGGGATAAAATCTCGTACAGTCAGCAGTAGAGGGTTCTCAGATACATCCACTATTAGAGGAGGTCCTAGCTTGTCTTGGACCTAGACAGGTAGATGAGCAGGAGGTTGTCAGAGAGAGAGATAGATCCCCTAGGAGAGTAGAGGACATAGCACATCAGGATGTTATCATTGCAGGTCATATGAGGGATTTACTGAGAGCACGCCCTCCTACCTTTGATGGTACTGGAGGTGGCTTAGAGGCTGAGACCTGGCTACTAGATTTGGGTAGATGCTTTTCCATGCACCCATACAGTAGCAATACCTGTGCCAGATGCGCTATTATGCACTTGAGAGGATTCGCCTCTACTTGGTGGCACCTAGAGGAGCAGAAGCTCCATATAGATATTGGTTCTATATCTTGGGAGATGTTTCTTGAGAGATTTAGAGCACGGTTCCTGTCGGAACATTGGAGGCAGCGTAGGGCTGACGAGTTCCATGATCTACGCCAATTAGCTCTTTCTGTAGAGCAATATGAACGTAGGTTCTATGAACTCAAGCAATATGCTGGTATTGGCGATGATGAGCCTATGCTAGTACAACATTTTATTAGGGGTTTAAATGCCCGCATCAGTGGTGGTGTCTGAGTCTTTGAGCCAAAGACTATGGAAGTCACAGTGGAGAAGGCTCGCATAGTAGAGGAGAACCTTATTATGGATTTAGGTGGGCACACAGGAGTGCAGATTGGGAGTGCTCTTGCAGCAGGTTTTAGTCCACGGGGTGGACAGGCACAGACAGGTGGTTCTTCCAAGAACCAACAGAAACCCATAAAGGGTGGGCAGCAACAACAACAATGAACACCTCAAAAGAACAATAACCCTCAACCACAACAACAAAATAGTCCTCAAATAGGAAAGGGTCATAACTGGTGGCACAACAAGCGCAATAGGCAGGATCAGCCTGCGCAGAGTGCTCAGTCTACCGTCAGTAGGGGTAGTTTTCAACAGTCCAATGCACCTTCGAGTGGCAGAGGATATGGTAGAGGCACATGAAGAGGTTGTTATTCATGTGGGCAGTAGGGACACATAGCTAGGCAGTGTCCGATGAGAGGTCCTTCTGGTTATGGGTCTCGACCTACAATTTTAGAGCCTACGGTGGGAGATGCAGGACGAGCACATACAGTATATGCAGCGGTTAATGACCGCTAAGTTGATCACCAGAACATAGTGGTTGAGACTTCAGGTAAGTTAAATGGTGTTAGTGTTTCCATTCTTTTTGATTCTGGAGCCACTGACTCCTTTATTTCACCGACCATTATTGACCATTGTGGTCTTACGGTGGTAAAGCAAGGTGGTAAGTGGCAAGTTGAATTCGCCTCAGGGGTGAAAGTAGCAGTAGAAAACTTAGTACATAATTATGAACTTAAAATTAGTACGTTAACTACCTTAGTAGATTTATATGTTACACCCTTAGGATCGTATGATATAGTTCTAGGTATGGATTGGTTAGCATCTTATCATGTTGTAATTGATTGTCGACTTAAGACAGTTAGTTGCATTAATGACTTAGGTGCGAAAGTGGAAATCGTAGGTATTCAAAGACCTATCTCTTTGCGGATGATATCTGCCATGCAATTAAAGAGATGTCTTCGTCAGGGATGTCAACTGTTTACAACAACAGTTACGGATTTAGATGAAGGTGAGAGTCGAGAGGTATCTCTTGATGATCATCCTATTCTTAGGGAATTCGCTGATGTATTTCCCAATGACATTCCTGGAATGCCACGAAGAGGGATATTGACTTTAGAGTTGACTTAGTTCCTGGAGCTGAATCTATATCAAGAGCTCCTTATAGAATGATGACTCAAGAGTTAGAGGAACTTCGTATTCAGTTAGAGGAACTTTTAGAAAAGGGTTTTATTCGTCCAAGTGTTTCCCCTTGGGGAGCACCTGTCATTTTCGTAAAGAAGAAGGATGGATCTCTTAGGCTATGCATTGACTATTGTCAATTGAACAAGGTTACAATTAAGAATCGCTATCCTTTGCCTAGAATCGATGATATTTTTGATCAAATAAAGGGAGCTAATGTGTTCTCTAAAATTGATTTGAAGTCTGGTTATGATGAATTACGTATAGCTGAAGCAGACATTCATAAAACTACTTTTCGAACTCATTATGGGCACTATGAATTCACAGTAGTACATTTTGGGTTAACAAATGCACCTTCAGTATTCATGAGTTTAATGAATGGTGTTTTTCGTACATACCTTGATCGCTTTGTCCTAGTATTTCTCGATGATATTTTAGTTTATTCGAGAAACATGAAGGAACATGAAGAACACTTGAGACAGGTATTGCAATGTTTAAGGGAAAATCAATTGTATGCAAACCTGAAGAAGTGTGACTTCTTTCAACCTGAAATAAAATACCTTGGACATGTGATATCTGGAAAAGGTATTGATGTGGATCCTTCAAAGATCCAAGCTATTGTGGATTGGCCCGCACCTACTAATGTAGGTGAAGTTTGTAGTTTTATGGGTCTAGCTGGCTATTATAGGCGTTTTGTAGAGGGATTTTCTAGAATAGGTCATCCTATTACTTCTCTTCAGAGGAAAGGGAAGAAGTTTGTTTGGATGGAACAGTGTCAGTTGGCTTTTCAGACTCTTAAAGAAAAGTTAACTAACGCGCCTATACTGATTGTTCTTGATCCTACTAAGGATTTCGTAGTTTGTGTGGATGCATCCTTAGAGGGTTTGGGAGCAGTTTTGATGCAAGATGGGCATGTGGTTGCTTATGAGTCTTGTAAACTCAAGGACCACAAATTAAACTATCCTACTCATGACCTAGAACTAGCTGCGGTAGTACATGCATTAGTTCGTTGGAGGCATTTCCTATTAGGTCATCGTTTTGAACTTCATACTGATCACCGTAGTTTACAATACATTTTTACGCAACCTAACTTAAATGCAAGGCAAAGTCAGTGGATGGAGTTCTTGTGTGAGTACGATTTTGAAGTAAAATATGTTCAAGGAAAAGAGAATGTAGTGGCCGATGCCCTTAGTCGACGTCGACATGAGATCTCTGCTACTACTCTTGAAGTTGATTTGAGAGGTCAAATAGTAGCTGCACTTCCTACTGATAGATTATATCAGGAAGTGAAGTCAGAGATTGAATCGGGTAGACCTTTAGAAGGTCGATTTGCAGGTTATGTCTTAGATTCGGATGGTATATTACGGAATTTAGGTCATATTTATGTACCACATGTTGAGAGTCTTCATATATTAATCATGACTGAAGCTCATCAAGCTCCGTATCCAGCTCATCCAGGAGTTAAGAAAATGCATGCTGATCTTCGGCAATTGTATTTCTGGCCTGGTATGAAACGTGATATTGCTAACTACGTATCGAGATGTCTTGAATACCAACGAGTTAAAGCTGAGCATCACCATCCTGCTGGATTATTGCAGCCACATCTCATTCTCGAATGGAAATGGGATATTATATCCATTGACTTTATTGTAGGGTTACCTACATCATCACATCGACATGATGCCATTATGTTAACTGTTGACCATTTGACTAAAGTAGCTCACTTTTCACCTGTACGTTCATCTTATAATGCTTCATCTGTAGCTAGGATATTCATGGAGGACATCGTTAGATTGCATGGGATTCCATGTAGGATAATATCGGATAGAGATATCGTATTTACTTCAGCCTTATGGACTCCATTACAACATGCCCTAGGTACACAGTTGAACTATAGTTCGGCGTATCATCCTCAAACCGATGGTCAAACTAAAAGAGTTAACCAAATATTAGAGGATATGCTTAGGATGTACGTAATGGACCAACAATCACATTGGGAGGAATACTTGTACTTAGTAGAATTCGCTTACAAAAATGGATATCAGAGTTCCATAGGTATGCCACCATTTCAGGCATTATACAGTCGTCCTTGTCGAACTCCACTAAGTTGGGATCGACTTGAGGATAGAGTGTTACTTGGACCTGAGATGCTTCGTGATATGGAGCAACAAGTTAACCGTATTAGAGAGCATTTGATAGCAGCTCAGGATAGGCAAAAGAAATATGCCGATGCACATAGGATTGATCGACAGCTCGCTGTTGGTGATAGAGTGTTTCTTCGAGTGCAACCGCGAAAGAGTCCAATCCGCTATGGAAAAGGCTCTAAGCTTGCACCTTGTTTCATTGGACCATTCGAGATCTTAGAGAGAATTGGTCCTATGGCGTATCGACTCGCCTTACCACCCAATTTGTCTCGTATGATGTTTTTCATGTATCAGTTCTTAGACCATATCATCCCGACATATCTCATGTACTTGATTGGAATGCATTATAAGTAGAGGACGGGCAGCTGGCTTTGGAGCCCGTGACCATTCTACAACATCAGACGCTCAGTCTCAAGGGTCGAGACGTTGATCAGGTGAGGGTCCAATGGGATCCTAGTTATGAGGCTTCTGCTACCTGAGAGGATGTGACATGCATGAGGGAACTTTATCCCTATCTATTCGCAGGCTTTCAGGAGCAAGCCTGATCCTAGGGGGGAGGATGTAGTACCCCTCCGATTATGCTTATGCTTTCTGTTGTTATGATTTCACATTGTTAGACCTATGATGCTTTATTGGATATTTTGATAGCTGGTTTTGAGCGATAGTGGATTATTCTATGACATGATGATACTTTGTATGGTGATTATTGTTTTCTAATATGCTTTGAGTTAGTGTAGATGTTTACTTTCAGTTGATCATTGCTATGTGCATGTTATGATGGACTAACAACTATTTATTTCGTCAGTTTGCTGTGAAGTGTATTGGTGTCGAGAATGGAATCTCATCACTCGCTTGTGAATGCCCTGCGATATCTGTGATTTTCTCCGCACGGTGTGCCTGTTTAATGCTATATATATATATTTGTATGCATGTTATTTGCTTGGTTGTAGGAATTTGCAGGTACATGACATCGACTCCACCTGGGTACTCAGGTATGAGCGTGTCAAGACTCAACGGATATGTTGATCGGGAGATAGTAGTTTGGTTTACCCTAGCCTAGTACTTAACCCTAGTCTTAGTACTTTGTTTGTTTTAGTTCAGAGTCATAGGTTTGTATTGTTATTTTCTGTTTGAATAAATTGTTGAAAGATAAATATTGATTAATTTTAATGTTAGTTATTATGCTTTAATTATTGTTATTTAATTAATATTTAAATGTGGTAGAAATTTACTTGCTTGATAGTTTAATTCATTAATTAGCTTATTTGGTTAAATAGTTGATTTTAAAAAGATTAAACTATTTTAATTAAATAAATAAATTAATTAAATTAAGTTATTAAGTGTATAAATTATATTACATTTGAAAAATTAGAAAATTAAATTAAAAATAAATGCATGTGAATTGAAATTTAGTTTCAAAATGTAAATTAAATAAATATTTGCATGTAAATTGAAAATGGAAGTTTGCCGAGAAGTGGTGGGAAGTGGTGGGAAGATATTTTGCAACCACTTCTCGACATGTGTGGGAGTGTAATAATTGCATTGGGGTTGTTGAAAATTTGTTACGGAGAGGATATTTTGGATCTCAGGAAATCACAGAGGTTGTTGAATTTCCTCACGGGAAATTATCAAAGCTTTGCAAAAATTCTTGCTGTGTAAAAAAATATATTTTTGGAGAGGATTTGTTATTTCCTCTGGGGTTGTATATTTGTGGAAGATCCCTTGGTGGAGGATCTCTTGTGTTGGTGGGAAAAGATTTTGGGAAAATTGTGCGCTTCAAACAACAGAGGCAACATGAATATTCTTCACTAGTAAGCTTTGGAAATCAGGTATTATTCTTGTTCCATTGATTTGTTATTGTTGAAAAGAATTTTGGTGAAAGAAAAGAATATTCAGCTGTAAATTCTTGTATATTTGGAAAACTGTATATTGTGTTTTTCTATTTAGAGGATTTGTTCATTTCAAAAAACCTCTGTGTAATATTGTCTGTAGAAAATTGTTTTAATTTTTGTGAAAGGAAATATTTGCTTAAAAAGGGAAATGAAAACCTCCAGAGGTTATTTAAATTTTGCACTGGGAATTTTACTCTTGCTCTTTTGAAAACCCTAGAAAAAAAAATATTAATTCTCTGTTGTCATTTGTCTATTTGAAAAGAATTTTTTTTTATATATTTATCAAAAAACCTTGAGGATTTGTATATACAAACATGTATATATATACTGTTAAATTGAAATTGTTTGGTTTAAATTATGAATATTTCATTGAAATTCTCCGTACGGAATAAATTTCTGCCAGCGAAATTTCGTTTAAAATTCCGTGTAAAAAAAAATTAAAATTAAAAAAAAAAACAAAACGCGTTTTAAAACGCAATCATTTTTAAAAAAAAAAATTAATTAAATTTGTGGGAGGGCCAAAACCCTCCCCACCTCTATTTGGAGGAGGCGCAGCCTCCATGGTTGCACACAACAGCCATTACGGCTGCTGGTCGCAGCCCTGGTAGGGCCGTGCCACTCCCCAATGGGGCCGCGGCTGGGCCGCGGGCTCGGCTACGGATTAACAAAGTTTTTATTATTATTTACTTGAAATTTGATGAGTTTAAAACTGCGATTAGTTTTTTAAGAGTTCATTAATAAAATTTGGATTTTTATTTAATATACATATATGTATATATATGTATATGTATGTATATGTATATGTGAATGTATTTTATTAGGTAAGTAAATATAATTCTTTTATATATATATATATATATATTTAACATATATATATATAGAGTGAGAGAGAGAATAATTATTGTTAAGTTTTTTTTAAGGAAAAGAAGAGTAATTTTAAAATATTCTTTTAATACAAATCTATTTTCTTTTAGATTAAGATGTATGAGAAGATTAATATTGAGAAATTATAGAATGAATATTTAGAGAATTCGTCAAAATCAGTATGATAGATTAAATTTTGTAGTTATTTATCTTGATTATTGAAAAGGATCATTTAATTAAGATGAATTTAAAATATGTTGATTTCAAATTGATGTATATGGATTTAATATATCCAAATGGTAGATGCGTATTTGATTTAATGGCTTAAATTTTGTATTGGGAAAATGGGGGTTATTTTTTTATGTGTTATTAAGTCTTCCAGATTTAGTCTTTCCTTGGGAAGTAAAATTTACTATGGTTTCTTATGTTTGAATAAACGAGGGTAGTGCACTGTATTGTTGTGAATGAAATTGAGATATTTATTGTGGTATTTCTGGTATCATGTGTTGACCTTTATGTGCACTTTGTTTACCCTAGATAGAGAACCTAGATTTTCATGTTATGTTTAGGGGAGTGGCTATTTGTAAGGGCCGACACACAAAGTGGTGTCAGGGTAACTTACAAATAGTTAATTAAGTCAGTGATAATTAAATGACATAGTAGTTAGATTAAAAGACTTAACAAGATGTACATGTCTCGCTTATGACTCGTGAGCTACTACAGTCATGAGTATAAGTTGAGAAGGCCTGGAATGGAAAATCGAAGTCTTGTTTCTTCAAGAGACGTTTGATTCCACAACAATATGCAATAGGGGCTGGGTTTCGTAAGAGGTTACCAGGGTAACCCAAGGATTGGGGGCCGGAACCTAAGAAGAAACACCAGGGTAACCTTTGCAAACGTTGTGATGACACTCCACCTAGAATAATAGTTAAACCTTGTATTTGTAATTCATTCAATTGTCAAAATTTGGAAGCAATGTAATCATTAGAATGTTTTGTACTAGTGTCTAGGGTTAGTAGATTAGGTCTAGGTAACCTTATTACTGTCTCCTAGCATGGGGGGTGGACCTACGACTACCACATGGTTTGGTGGAATGTGCACCTTACTCCGTTGGGTCCCTAGTTTGGTCATGGCATTGAGAGCTTCATGGATGGAGAGCTCGCACTTGGATCTTATATGTACTTCCTCATTGTATATTGTAAAACTTGTATTGTAAAAAAAACATCCCTCCATGTTGTGAGGTGATCATTTGTAAATGTAACTATTATTTGAACCACCTCATCAGATGGATGAGAATTGTATAATTATCAAATGCAATGTATGGAAAAACATGTATGTACTTTATGTTTTTATGAATGGTATTCAAATGAAATTTGAATATTATGCAAAGTTTATCTTAATGTTAATGCTATTAATATGTGCAATGCGAAATACTTTAGTCACTTATGGAAAACTCAAAGTAGTGAATCGTTTAGTAACTTAACGAATGTATGCAATTAATTAATTTAATATTAATACTTAAAAAAAAAAAAAATTATTACACCTTTATAACAATTTGCAACATTCTTAGGTTATTAAGATGGGGCATTACACCCAACTTTTAGCTAGGATGAAGGAAAAACGTCCATGTGGAAGGAATCCTAAGGTTAGAGGGAACATAAACATGTTCACACAATTACCCCCTTTTGATCTCTTTTCTTCTTGTTTACTTGGTTTTTTAGTGGAAAGAAAGTGATTCAAGCAAAATACCTCGCAGCAGAATTCTGATAATTGGAGGAACTGGTTACATTGGTCGTCATGTGGTAAAAGCCAACATTGCTCAAGACCATCCCACTTACCTTCTAGTCAGAGAGTCCAAAGCCCCAAATCCAGTTAAAGCTGAGCTTCTAGAATCCTTCACGGCTTCAGGTGCTCACATAGTTCATGTAAGTGTTCTAAATTGATCTTCTACTGTCACTTGTTTGATATGGGTATTGCTCATATGTGTTTCTTGTAGCTACTACATAATAAGAAGTGATCAACATGCAGTTATGTTTGTGATTTGGGTCTTGTCAATATCATAACTATTGCCTTCCATTGCGAGAAGTGATTAACATGTAAGCTATGTTTTTGATGTTAGTTTTGTACATATGGTAGTTCCTGTATGAGATTTTTTTGATGTGGGTATTTGTTCGTATGAATGATGAAGATGTTAAATATATTATAGATAGAAATCAACTATTTTTATATCAATTTAATAAGAAAAATTATAATTTTAACAACAAAAACAAAATACACAAAGTGTTCAGCTTTCAAACTTAAAAAGCAAAAACCTGTTTCAAAATCCAAGGCCTCACAGCTTTGAAGCAGCAACCAGTCTATATTGAAATTGAATATTAGTAATGGTAAGTTTCTAAACAAAAAGTATTTGAGGCCTTACAAACCATTAGTTTCCAGGCCTGTCTGTATTTTAAATTATTTTTATAGGACCTGTTGATGGCATAAGTTTGAAAATACCCATTAAGTATTTGGCAAGTGACCAAGTATTTGGATCGAATCTATACCCTTACCAGGCCAAATAATATAGGGTTTCGTCGTGCTTGGTAACAAAAAATTTCTACATTTTCCAATTAAATTGGCTATTGTATTTGAAGGCAGGGTGGATTAAGGATTAAACACAAAATCTCTCTAGCTGCTTTTTAGATGCCCCACACTAATAATGCACGTCTGACATACTTCTGCAGATTTTGAGAAAATGTCATGCTGATAGCTTGATCAACCATATCAGAAACTCCATCCTTGACAACCTTCATAACAGATTTAGCCCACTGGAATGCCTCCCATCCTTTCATCCTCTGGTACTCATATTCCTGATCAAATTGCCCTGTTCCTAGTTTCAGGACATACCAATTTATTCCATTTAAAGTACCAGTCAATTTCCTATTTAAATGCACATTAAAATTGGATATCGAATGATTTTTGAATATATCTTAAAAGTTGAAAGTGGATGTAACCAATAATCATGTAAACAAATATACACAATATAAAGGCCACCTGATCTATCTTTATATTACTTTCCTCTGTGATGGTGGGCTGTTCATACTTCATTGTGAAAATGGGTTCTCTTTTCTCATCTTTTACATGCTCAGTTAGTGCTTCTCATGTTATTAGAGATTTTGTTGTAAATGTTAATGGGAATCGGTCTTGATCTACACGGTTAGGAAGATCTTTTGGACATTATTGCTTACTCTTAGATGGCTATTTTTCATGGTTGATTAGCTGTTGAAAACAATGATTTGGTTGCCTCTCTTTGTTATTCCACTCAATTCTCAGCAAACTTAAATAGTATGATGCATCTACAAAAGGTCAATATGAAGAAGTTTATGTTTATGTGTAATGTTGTTATGCAATGATACAAGCTTATGTTATTTTTGTTATCAATGAACACCAAAGATGGCCTTGGCCCTTGGATGAAGCATTTGAAATCTATCCCCAATAGATTTTATTTTGTAGCCTAGATTCTACTGGCTTAGACATGTCATTTTACTTTTAATTGATATCTCATGGCAGGGAAGTTTGGAAGATCATACAATTCTTGTGGAGGCAATCAAGAAGGTCAATGTGGTTATCTCCACGGTGGGAGGGGCACAAATAATGGATCAGTTAAAGATTATCAAGGCAATTAAAGAGGCTGGAAACATTAGGGTATGTAATTTTTTTTTTTTGAAAAAAGGGGTAAAAATTTATTGAATCAGCCAGCAAAGAACAAAAGAAAGGGCCACAAGCCCAGAAGAGAAAACATCACTAACAAAAGGAAGCCCCCGAAGGGGCACAACTAATCATCCATATCCTCCTTGGCAAGCCTCTCAAGATCCTGAACATAGTCTGGAGGAAAATGGGCCCAATCTCCCACCATCCATCCCTCCCCGCGATCTGAAGCCCACTTAGCCAAGCAGTCAGCAGTCCTATTCCACTCGTGAGGAACATAGCAGAAAGAGACTGCATCCAAAGAAGCACTCAACTTAAGAATTTTCCTTCCCACCACAGCCAGATGCCAATCCATATTCTCCATCCGTTGTAGATTCAACATATCCACCACCACCTGGGAATCAGACTCACAGATAATCTTACTCCATCCCAGAGCACATCCTCTTTCAAGAGCCAAGAGGACAGCAAGCGCCTCCATGTAGTTGTTGGTCTGTATCCCCTTATAGTAGGAGAAGAAGAAGATAACCTCACCAGAGCAATCCCTGCCAATTCCTCCAACCCCAGCATGCCTGGGGTTTCCCCTGGAAGACCCATCAGTATTGATCTTAAGAGTCCCCAAAGGAGGGAGAGACCACTTTCCTTCCCTACAAACCTTTCATTTAGCATGCTTACTTCTAACCTATTGCTTCTTACAAAGGGCACCACTACAACCAGCACCAGAAATATTCAAGTTGTGAACCACGCGCACATCTCCAAGATCAATATCCTCAGAGAGATCACACTTCGCAGCCAGGGTTTCCTGAAGCATATTTATCACTTGCAACCACACCTGTTGCACCATCCTCAACTTATCCTGAAATATCCTGCGGTTCCTTTCCAACCACACCTGCCAGATAATAAATCCTGGACCAATGTCCCAAGCCACCTGAAGAAAGGTCTTAGAAGGGGGTCTACCAAGACTATTCCAGAACTCAACCAGAGAGTTGGCATGAATACAAGCATGCTCCCAAGCTTCCCACCACCAGTGCTAAATAACTCTGGTGAAAGAGCAGTGGAAAAAGAGATGTGAGCTATTTTCCTCATTTTTATTACATAAACTACAGATCGAAAGCCCATGAAAGCCTCTCTTCTGAAGATTCTCCCAGGTAAGGCATTTATTCTGCACCACAAGCCACAAGAAAAAATTACATTTAGGCCAAGCAGACTTATTCCAAACCTGCTTCCACCAAGGACTATCAGTCCTATCAAAAGCTAATCTTTCCAACTCTTGATAACCAGATGCCACTAAAAACTTTCCTTTTGGATTAGGTCCCCAAGCAAGGGTATCGGGTTCTCTCAAAGAGTTACAAGTTCTACCAACAAGAATCCTAGCAAGAGTCTCCCTCTCGCCCTCAGTACCCCCTGGAGGCCATTCACAAGGTTCTTTCCATCTAGCTCCCTCGCCACGACCCACTCTTAAAGACACCTTAAAATCCTCAACTTTACTCCAGCCAGCTGCAAGAAAAATATCACAAAGAGGTTGCAAGTGAGGGTATTGTGATAATATAGGAGGGAATCCATCCCAAGAATCCTCCCAGAACAAGGCATCTGATCCCCGATTACAAATCCAGAAAAGACCCTTCTTGACAAGATGCTCTCCTTTCTTCAAAGTATCCCAAACCATGGATCCCCTTCCTGTCAAGTTGTATCTTGGAACATCTTTCCCATTCACCCCTCCAAGATACTTAACATTAAGGATCTTAGCCCATCCTTGATCCTGGCTAGTACACCATCTCCAAAAGAGCTTAGCAGCAAGAGCCCTACTGATCAAGCTCGTTTTCCGCAAACCAAGGCCCCCATCCTGCTTTGATCTGCAAACACAATCCCATTTGACCAGACTCCACTTGGAGGAAAGCAAATTACCTGTCCATAAGAACTGTCTGGAAAGGGAGTCAAAGTCCTTGACGAAACCAGCCGGGGCAGTCTGTACAAGACACCTATAGATAGGAAGAGCCTGGACAACGGACTTCAAAAGAGTCACCCTACCAGCAGTTGAAAGCCACCGGTGGGTCCAATGACTCACCTTGCTCCGAAATTTATCCAAAATTTCCTGCCACACACCTCTTGACAGTCTTTCATCTGAAAGAGGGATTCCAAGATACACAAAAGGAAGAGTTCCAATTTGAAACCTCAAGATCCGAGCAATCCTAGCTTGAATGGGAGCAGGGGTATTGAAGAAAAAGATGTGAGACTTTTCTTCATTAATCTTTTGTCCTGAGGCTTTCACATAAATATCCAAAGCCCTTCGAAAATTAATAGCCTCCTGAATTCTAGCTGCACCCATCAAAGACGTATCATCCACAAATTGGAGATGGGAAGAAGGAGGAATGCCATGCCCCCACTTCCAACCCTGAATCAGACCCTGCCTAACTTGAGACTTGAGAAACCTTCCCAAGCCCTCCGCCATCAAAATGAAAAGGTAAGGGGAGAGAGGATCCCCTTGCCTAAGGCCTCTGGCTGCCCCGAAGAGATCGGTAGGTTCACCATTGATCAGGACAGCAAAAGAGGGTGAGGTAATGCAACTCATAACCCAACTAATCCACTCCCTCCCAAAACCAAAAGCTTGGAGAAATTTTTGCAAAAAGCTCCATTTGACCCTATCATAAGCCTTGGCCATGTCAAGCTTTATGAACATGGCTTTCTCCTTTGAGGCCACCATAGAGTGCACAGCTTCAGCCGCTATAATAATCCCATCCAAAATCTGCCTTCCTGTAACAAATCCCCCTTGCTCCTCAGAGATCGGATTACTGAGCCATGGCTTTAATCATTCAGCTATCACTTTAGTGATTATTTTGTACGTGACATTGCACAAAGTAATAGGTCTAAAGAAGTTAAGAGAGTTAGCACCTTCCTTTTTTGGGATGAGGGCAAGGAAGGTAGCATTCAGAGCCTTAAGCATTTTCTTATTGTTAAAAGATTCTTGCACCACTTCAAAGAGGTCCATCTTGACAATGTCCCAAAAGGCTTGGAAGAACTCTATAGGAAACCCATCGGGTCCCGGGGCTTTACCCTTCTTCATTCCAAACACCACAGCTTCTATCTCAGAAAGAGAGATAGGTTTAATGAGAGCCTCATTCATTTCAGGAGTGACAATGGGGGGAATGCACTCCAGCACCAAATCCTCCTCAGCCCTAGCAGGATCAGAATCCTCAGAAAATAGACTGCCAAAAAAATGAGTGGCCTCCAGGGCAATCTCCCAATGAGAGGAAACCAAATTCCCTTCTATTGTCATGAGAGAATTGAGAGCACTCCTCTATCTTCTGTCTTTTACAGTGTTGTGGAAGAACTTAGTGTTTTTGTCCCCTTCTTGTAGCTAATCGATCCGAGCTTTTTGTTTCCAATAGATCTCCTCGCGAAGCTCCCATTCTTCCAAATCTCTCAGCGCCATAGCTTCTTCTCTAAATAGCCCATCAAATAGACCTTGCTCTCTGATTTGACGAGTAGTAGTGTCCACCCTTAGCTGGGCATCTCTCTTAGCTGCGAAGAGGTTGCCAAAAAACATCCTATTCCACCTTTTCAGCTTAAACTTAACAAACTGTAATTGCTTAACAAAGGAAAACATAGCAATGCCATAAGCAGGCTTCCCTTCCCCCCACCAAGCAAGCATATGATCCTGAAGAGAGGCATCCCTCAACCACATAAGCTGAAACTTGAAAGAAGGATTCTTTGTCATTTGAAACTTAGAGGCAGACAAAAGAATTGGCCAGTGATCAGAACCTCTCCAGTCCAAAATCTCTGATCTGGTATTCCAACAATCCGCCATCCAGTAGCAGGACACAAGAAACCTGTCTAACCTTTCAGCTATCGCCTCTGCCCCACATCTTCTATTATTCCAAGTGAACAAACCATTGGAAGGTGTAATATCCACAACCTTCAAACTTTCAATATTACTTCGCAAAAGGCTCGTAGAAGGATCAAGCCTAGGATTACCTCCACACTTCTCTTCCAAACTTAAAACAGCATTAAAATCCCCTGCTATAATCCAGGGGAACAAAGGAGCAAGAGAACGAACACATCCTATATGTGACCAAAGTAAAGCTTTTCCCATGAAGTCAGTAGGAGCATAAACATTAGTGAAGAGAAGAGTCTCACCGGTTTCACAACAAGTGGCCACAACGGAGATAGAAGACCGACTAGATATCCACCAGAGTGGGACAAGCTTGCGAGGATCCCATAACAGAGCCAAGCCTCCCGAACATCCTTGAGCACCAATGCATTGACAGAGGCTTCTAGGCCAAATCTTAGTAGCTGTGGAAAGCATCCTATCAATAGATAACTTAGTTTCCTGAATAAAAACCACCTCAGGCGAATAAGACTTAATCAATTCCCAAATAGCCTTTTGTCTAGGGATGCTATTCAACCCCCTTACATTCCATGAGAGAACAATCATTTCTGAGATAGAGGAAAGTGGGAATCAATGGTCTTCACAGCACCAGACTCCACTAAGGTCTCTCCTACTAACTTCACCTTTTCCTTGTCTTTCTTCCTTCCCACCTTAAGAGACTTCTCTGAAGCATCCTTTTTAATGGCCTTCTAATGAATACCTAAAACAGAAGGGGATCCCTTACTTTTGCTCTCCTCCTGCCGATCTATCCTAGCAGAAGACTTAGAACAGAAAGGAGCAGAACTCTCCTGCAACTCCATGCCTCCACTGGCTCCCAATTCCCACATCGGCCTCACAGAAATGTCTTTATCCATCTGAATCCCAGTCACTCCCTCCTGCGGATTGGTCTGAATGACGTTGTTCTCATCCCCACCTGTTTCCCCTACCTCCAAGAGATCTTGTCCAGTAGGCATATTAGCAATAGTTCCATCGAACTATTCCAGATCCTCTAGGGCATCAAACTTATTGAAAACCTCATCTACTTGTCTATCTTTAAAGGTCCGCTTTTGGCCTCGACCCTTGTTACGAGCTCTTACAGGAATGAAACCCTCCTTGTCCTCCCTCATGGGGGCCTTCCCTTTATCTTGATTAGGAGGTGCACTAGCTGACCCCAGTTTTAAATCTTCTACAGGTTTAGATTTGGGGCACATCCTTTGCAAATGCCCATATTCATGGCACAAGCGGCAACGGAATGGTAGTGTTTCATAATCAAGTTGTTGAATCCATGAGCTTGATCCCAACCGAATTTCTATAGAATCAGGCAAAGGCTTATTCAAATCAATTTCAACACATACTCGGGCATAGGTAATTACCTTCTTCTCCATAGTCTGTCTCGAAGGACCAACTGGTTTTCCAAGCTGGCTTGCAACTAGGCTAAAAATTTCCTCCCTCCAGAATTCTAAAGGAAGCCATGGTAATCTCACCCAAACCGGAACCCGCGAGGGAAGCTCTTATGAAGGGTTGAATCCCATATGCCAAGGCTTAATGAAGAGCCCCACCTGATTGTAGAAATAGGGCCCTCCTTCAAAAACTTTATTCATGTCTGACATGCAAGAGAAGACCACTTGAAAATAGCCGTTGGCTGCCAACATAACATCCATATCCCCCTCTGGAGACTAGGTACGCCGAGCCCAGGATTCCAAAAAAGGCAAAGATACCCGAATCCTGAGGAACTTACAAATCAGAGCATGATTTGATAGGTAGTTAATATCATCCACAACAGCTTCAGGCTAGATCTCAACAACCGGCCTATTGTCACACTTGGCAAGACACCCATTCACCTTTGAGGGCCTAAAACCTCCAGATAAATATGAAGACTCTCCCATTCCAGATCCAGGTTCTCCAAAAAAAGGATTCATGTGCACTGATACTGATGGATTGCATCCCACCACCGTATCCTTGAAAGACAACCCCTTGCCACCAGGAGAAGTACCGTTTGGAGCCATGCAAGGCTCGGGGCCAAACTTGCCGATAGCTTGAAGTAGCCAATGAAGGGCAGAAAGAAGCCCCCAACCTCCCTCCACCAAGTTTTAGTCACCAAAAAGAGCCGGATCCTACCCACAGACACCAGACCACCCGCCAATCATAGCATGCAGAACAAAATAACGCACAGGAAAGAGCATGAAATCTGCTGCAGAAAGCACCGAAAGAAAGAAGAAATGTGGCCACCCCAGCCACAACCCCCGCGCGCCAGAAAGCCCCCACCGATTCACCTCCAGCACAGACCAACGGAAGCACGAGGCAGAGCTAGGGCAGAGAAACCCTAGCCCGCGCACACGCACCTACATGCAGAGCCATCGTATCAAAGTCCAACATTAGGGTATGTAATTTCTCCTCAAGATTCATAAAGATTATTTTGGTAAACTATAGTATATTTCAATGACTTTCATGACCCTTGTTGATGACCTCGCAGAGATTTTTCCCATCTGAATTTGGAAATGATGTTGATAAATTCCATGCAGTTGAACCTGCTAAGACCATGTTTGCTAACAAGGCCAAAATTTGTAGGGCCATTGAGGCAGAAGGAATTCCCTACGCATATGTCTCAAGCAATTTCTTTACAGGGTATTTTGTGCCAAATTTGGGGCAACCAGGTCTCTCTGCCTCTCCAAGGGATAAAATTGTTATTTTAGGGGATGGCAACCCCAAGGGTGGGGAAAATGTTTATAGAGCTTCTTTTTGTTGAGTAAATTTTGATTCCATGTGGCATTTAATCCCTGCAATAATCTGTCCTAATATATTGCTAAACTGAATGTCCAGCTGTATTTGTGAAAGAGGAGGATATTGGTACTTTTACTATCAAGGAAGTGGATGACCCAAGAGTTGTGAATAAGACCCTGTATTTGAGGATTCCTGCCAATACCTTTTCTCTTAATGAGCTGGTAGTCTTGTGGGAGATGAAGATAGGGAAAACTTTGCAAAAGGTCTATGTCCCAGAGGAAGGTGTGCTGAAAGAAATTGAAGGTTGGTAGTATCAGTTTCACATATTTGGTAGCTTATGGATTGATATTAAAATATTTTTACATTTATTGATAGAATTACAGTAAGGAATTTGAAACAAGTGTTTCTATAGATGTTTTTTTAATAAGTTAGTGAAATGGCTTCTTGTAAAATGGTATGCAGAGACACCATTTCCAACCAATATTCTCATTGCTACTAGTCACTCCATTTTTGTGAAAGGGGACCAAACCAACTTTGAAATTGGACCTGATGTCTTGGAGGGCAGTCAACTCTTCCCAGATGTAATATATACTACTGTTGACGAGCTTCTTAAAAAGTACGTATGAATTTGAAAGTGATAATATGGTAGAATATGTAATTTTGAAGGTAACAACCTAAGAGGTTTAGACACTATAAGCTGATTGCTCTCCACAGTGTTTAAGAATAATATTCAGGTACTTTAAAGGACAAATCCTTGAAATAATTTAGGAGATGCTTTTGTTTAAATATGTATATTTCTCTGAATTGTGTATGGGTACCTATCAATGTTCTTATAACTCTGTTGCTTAATTTAAAAGCAGGAACTATCTTATATTTATGTATGTGAGAGGTTTCGTTAATCATGAATAATCATATCTTTAGTTCAAATTAAATTTATATTATGTTGCTTTAGCTAATAATTGTTGTCTAAACTGACAATTTGGTTCATCCTTAATTTTGTAAGATTTATTTTATTTTGAAACAAATTAAAAAATTGTAAGGGAATTGTTCTAAAGAGTGTGAACATATTTTGGAATACTTTTTTGAATTGTTTTAAAAAAAATCATAAACATTAGAAGAAACCAAACAATGGAATTGCAACTATAATTAGTGAAATGTTTTATAGAATATATATAGTTATTGCAACTATAATTAGTGAAATGTTTTATAGAATATATAATATTGCAAGGCTGAATCTATATGAAAAAAATATATTAAATATTTTAAATATTTAATTAAAAACGTTTTGTGAAAATATTTTGGTGATTGAAATTTTTTATTCAAGTTATTATTAAATAGTTAATTTTATTGATCATACATTATAAATATTGTAGGAGTTAATGGTGACTCCCAACACCCCCATGTTGTTAGATCAAAATATCTTCCACAAGAGAGAAAATGATAAGAATGACTTGTCATGATTCAAGATTGATACACATGTACATGAGAGGCCTTTTATATAAAGACAAGGTGTGAGATAGGATTAGACTAGATTGTGACACGTGTCTTAATCCTATGTTATGAGATAACTATTAAATGACCTAGGTAACCAATATTAAATAAAAGTAAAAAAAAAAGATATTATACGATCTTATCTAGACACCTAAGAACTAAGCAAACTTAACATGTGAATAAGTCATCTTTGTTAGAAATTAGCTAGGTACAAGACATTTATTCACACCAACACTTCCCTTAAGTACAACTTAGAGAGTAGATTATTGTGCAAAGATGCAAAAAAAAATGAAAAACATCTATGGTTCCCAGCTATGAGGCCATGTTAGGTAGCCATTTACAAATGCAATCTCTCACAAATGGAAGGAGAAAACCTAGTAGGATAAAAATCCTCTCTAAAAGACATAAATGATACAAAGAAAGAGGTCATATGGAGGACTCAATGATACTCCCAAGGACTATATCCATCATGTATATACAATCAATGACCTTCCATAGTGGAGAAAAAGAGAGACAAGATATCCCCTTACAATGAAGAAGCTCCAACGCTGTCAAAGATTTCCTAAAAACAAAAGATGATCCAATGTTTATAAGCAACATGCCTTCCTTTGGGAAGAAACACGTCCATAGGTAGATGAAGAAACTACTCCATGTCAAGTTGAAAGGTTGAAAGGTGGACCTTGGATGAAGTCTCAACATTTTGAAAACTCATTAGGAGTCTCCAATCTTGAATAAGTTACAATACAAGCATGGTCAAACTCAACCAAGGAATATAATAAATCAAGGGAATGAGGAAACTCATGAATTCCAATCTCCAAAGACAAGGAAGATGCAATAATAGTTATGTTCAAACCATCATCAAAGAGGAGAGAAACCCCCTTAAGTGTGTCCTCCAAATCCGCAATACGAGACTCCACAAACACATTAGAAATCCCTATCAAATATTCATCCCATAAAGTAAGATTTGAAAAAATATTATCATCCTACTTAATAGAATCACTGATGGCTAAACAAGCAGGAGGTGGAGAAGTGGGAAGCTTAGCACTAGTCTCTAGAATACCAAGTTTTAGATGACCAAAATTCACCTCATAAAAATGATTCACACTTATGAATGGTGTGAATAACAATCTTGAAGGAACATTATCATTAGTAGAAGAAAAATGGGAAAATGAATACAAATGAGATGAATGATCACCATCCTGATAGCAATGATCTTTGTAGTCTCCAAGTCCCTTATGTATACTCTACTAGGAGTGAACTCAATTGTTTTACCTTTTCCACTATGAGTGATTTGATAAACAAAAAGGAGATTAGATGACAAGGAAGGACACCAAGTACATCATTAAAAGTGTCTTCTCCCATGTAAATAGAACCCTTCCCACACACCTTCATATATATGTGTTATTACCCATCAAAATATTAGGTGAATTTCAAAACTGGGTCTGAAGAGAACATTCCCATAGATGATGGCATATGATGAGATGCACCTAAATGGAAAATCCATGTACCTTAGGACTTGTAGAGGTCAAGAGTGTTTGTCCTTTTTGTGGACATAATCCAGTTGTAGTTCATGTGTTCCTTGATTGAGATGATGAAGCTATTGCAAATTGAGATGTTGAAGAAGAGGACACTAACAAGGGAAGAAAATTTTTGTTCTTCTAAAGAAGATCAGTAAGTTCATTAATCTCCTTAACATAACATTTATGCTCATTGTTTCCTAGCCTTTTTTAATATGTACATTTAAAATTCTTCTTTTTATATGGTTCCTCTTTAGAAGAGGAAGTGGGCTCAGGAGTTCTTTGTGAAGGTGATCCTTACCTTGCTCATTAGACTTGGGGTCCTTATTCTTGTTCTTACCTTTGCCACCTAAATCCTTTTGTATCTTTTGCAAGAATAGCATGAGATTTGGAAGGCTTCAATGTGCCCATGTGTGCCAAAATTACTTGTTCCCTTGTAAGTTGTGCTACAAATCCATCAGGAGAAGGCAATTTGTGTGCATTTCCTATGGCATCCATAGTAGCATAAAATGTAGAAACAAACACTAAATATTCATGAGCAAGCTTAGAAAGAATAGAAAGAATCAACTGTTCATTCTCTTTGGTGATCCCATAATCAAATAACTATAGTCTAAGAGAATTAAGCTTAGAAAATTCTTGGATATTATCAAAATATGAAGGATTAAGACTCATAAATTTATTCTCCTTGACTTAAATTTCCCCATTTTATCTGGCTTACCCAAGAGACTCTCTAAGGTAGTCCAAACATCATTAAGATGATTACAAGATGCAACATGATATCTAAGATCTACAGAAATGGACAAGATTAGAGTTCCAAGGGCTCCATCTCTTCTATCAAATCATTTTCTTTTTTTTTGTAGCTCCTATGAGCTCTAGATATATGCCAAATGTGATTCTTTGCAAATTCAATTTTAACAATAAAACCTCCATTTTTTATTTCCATTCATGATAGTATTTGAAGTTAGAAGTGCAAATGTTGAATGTCCATGATAAATTTAGAAAGCACAATAGAGGAACAACAAATTACCCCTCATAATACAAGAAAACAACCCCTTTTGTGCCAAATAAAATGCCTCGCTTTTACAAATTGACAACAAGTCATTGGCCAAAGGAATAATATGGCTTCAAACTAAAATTTTTAAATTTTGGAAAAAAATTTGCAAAAATTACATGTCTAAAACTAAAGTGCTCCTCAACACCTTCCTAATGCCGCAAGAATCAGGATAAATAGAGACTAGAGATAAAAATTTATGATCCTGGAGGATGAAAAGTTAGATATAACTTCAAGCTAGAAAAATAGACATCAAATAGCAAAATTATGAAAAATCGCCTGTACCACTAGAAAGTTGATAGAGCTAGCTTTTTGGCAATATTTTTTTGTAAAATGTCACATCATGGATTGAAAGTTATTGCAATTTGAAGAAAAGGGCCTATTTTAGGGCTTCATAGTCAAATTAAAGCCCTTGAGGTTAGCTCCTGGTCATTAATACGGCCACCTATTTAATTGGGGAAGAAAACTAAGGGCCATCGCTTGAGCAATGATGTGTGGCACCCTGGCAGAGGGATGGACCAAAACACCCTTCCTTCATTGGAAGTAAGTTGGGCCCCTCTTAGGCACTAGATGCAAGGGCTTAAACTCACATCGAGGGGCTAAGACTGATAGGCAAGCTCAAAAATTTAGCCAATGAAAATAAAATTAATTTTTTTTTTTTAAATGATTTTTTTAATAATAAAAAACTGATTTCATACCCTACATGATGAAATGAAAACTTCGTACCATCTAACCAAGTACGCAGAGGTGATTGATACTTACATTAGGTGACACAAACATAATATTGCATAAATAATATTTCCCCTAAATATTTTGATTCTTGTTGTAGAATACTAACACCTATGACAATATGACTGATGTTGTATGATACAAATCTATATTATATGGATTTTGTATGAATGATGATGACTAGAAAAAACCTCTGAAGCCCTCAAGACAAAGTATCCAAATTTGATGAATTGATAGTCAATCTTTAGGTTTTTGGTCCTTCCAGACATGAGGGTGATCCCACAATAGTGGTTTACAATTTTTGGCCAAACTATACACTGAAATTATTATTTTTAACTAAATCTTCACATTCCGACACCTATAGTAGCTAAACCATGAAGAATTTGTAGATGATGCAAACTAGAGTCTTGTCAAATTTTGTTTGTAGATTCTAAAAATATTTTTTCAAAATTTTTGGAATCATATTGCACTTCTTTTTCCATCTCCCACAAAAATTAGTTTTTTTCAAAATACAACATTTTTAAAAAGTGACGCACATCATATAATGCATAATTTTTTTTCCATGAAGGATAAAATTTGAATTCTTTTGAATTTAGATTTGCAACTCCAATATCTAGTGCTTCCACTTGGTTAGACGGTTTTTTATTGAATATTTTTTCTTTAATCAAGTTTCGAAGTCAAACCAATTGCAATTTAGACATAGCGCGACCGTTTAACGCTTAACTTTTTTTGTATATACCGAAATTCATTTTTTTTTTGTTGGATCAAGGACTTCAATATCTTGTGCACTCATATTTTTCAATTTTTTTTTTGATAATCTGCTATTTTTCCACATGTGTAGAACAAAGGCCTTCATTTTCAAAGAAAAACCTATGTTTAACAAAACTAAAAAAAAAATACATAATAAAACCAAAACATATTAAAATTATATTCACTGGATAGCTTGTTCTAAGGACTACCTAATTCCAATTGGGTTTGTGAAGATTCCTCCATTTTCATCCTCAACCTGAGCTTCAAAGTGACAAAATTTAGGTTGTTTTTGTGTCTCGGGGGGGAGATGAGGGATGAGGGGGGTTCGTACGAACCCCTAGGGGTTCGCTCGAACTAGGGTTTGGCCAAACCCTAGTTCGAATGAACCCCTTCAAAGGGGTTCGCTCGAACCACTTCCCCATGCATTTTTTTAATTTTTTTGGCAGCCAAAATTTAAAGGGGTTCGCATGAACCCTGGTTCGAGCGAACCCCTAATGTGTTCGGTTGAACCAGTAGGTTTGTACAAACCCCCAAAAACACATTTTTTTCCTTGGGGTCATTTTTTGTGAGTTTTCCTTCCTCACTTGAATTGTAAACCACTATTGTGGCTTCACCCATGATGGTAGGGTTAGATTTGTTCCAAAGTGCTACAAAAATTCAGCTACCTTATAGATCTAATAACTTTAATAATATTGGAAATCCTTGTAGATTTGACAAAAACTAACAAAATTTAATGAAACAAAAGGCATACATGACTTCCTTTGATGCCTTGTATTCAATCGTGAGGTCCTTGAAATCCCCAGAATTCACCCAAAAATATCTTCAAGTGAAGATGAAACCATCGGATATGGGAAGAAATTTGCAACAATGGAGCTCTAATACCATGTAGGAGTTAATGGTGACTCCCAAAACTCCCAAGAACAATTTATAGACCAAAATATCTTCCACAAGAGAGAAAATGGTAAGATTATTTTTCTATGAGTATGGATGCAAGACTGATATAAATTTACATGAGAAGCCTTGCTTATAAAGGTAAGGTGAGAGATACGATTAGACAAGATTCTGACACATTGTGACATGTGTCTTAATGATATGTTATGAGACAACTATTAAATGACCTAGATAACCAATATTATATATAAAAGTAAAAAAGATAAGATATTATAGAATCTTGTCTAGATGGCTAAGAATTTTAGAAAGACACCTTGGACCTAAGTACACTTAACATGTGAATAATTCCCCCTTGCTAGGAATTAGCTAGCTACATGACATTTATTCACACCAACAAAAAATTGTATTGTTCTTAAAAGTCACTTACAAGGGTTTTGTATGCAAATAATACTAAGGTTGTGGGTTGACATTATATTAGTCTTGTACTTTCTTATTAGATTTATTGATTTTTTTAATAATTTAATTATAAGGATTTGACATCTAATGGATACATCAATAAGAGGTGATATAGTCAACATTGATAACATTGGGCCTTAATTTTAAGAAATATTAATTTATTTTTTTCTTTAAATTATGTATCTTTCCAATAACATTAAGGTTGTTTCAAAATATTTAAAATAAATAAATTAGAAACTAAAATCTCATCACTCATCTTGATTAAAATAATTCATCCTACTTCATTTAATTCACCTTCACCAAAATGAAATTAATTGAATCATTTTTATTATTTAATTGGTTTTAGAAGAATTTTTTCATCAAATATTCAAATAAAACATTTTTTCACAATATATTAAATAAATGTGAACCCATGAATGATTAAATAAAAAATTATTATTTACAAATAATTCATTTGACTCAGTAATCAATTCAGTTGACTCATCAATCGATTTAGTTAAGTAATCAATAAGCTAAATCAACTCATCAATCAACACATAAGACAACTAGCTAATGATTGTCACCTCTTCACATCCACTCCATTATCAATGGGGATTTAATAATGATCCAAGATCAAATCCTAACCATCCATCCATCCTAGTAAAAATCTATAAATCCAAGATTCATTCCATTATTTACATAGACAATCCTTGAATGTAAATTGATGTTGTCAAAAGAAGCCTCCATGAATGCAAAGTTATCCCAATATTGTGAGCACCTACATTCCACACTTTTTAGTAACATATATTGCACAAAATCACACATTTTTTGTGTGCAACAAGGGTCTTTGATGAGAGATTATCATTTGTCTTTATTCTTTGTTTTGTCCATTGTGCTCTAACAAAGGTAGCAATTGAATATAGAACTTAAGATTTGAATCTATTGCTTGAGTGTTAATTTCTTGTTTCATATTCCTCTTCTTATAGATTGAATAAAAATTAATGTGAAAAGCTAAAAATATGTGTGGAAGTGAATGTATTTGTTTTTATAATATTAATTTTAGATGTAGGCAATCTAAACTAAGTAGATTACAATGTTTTGAGAAAATAATAATAAATAAACACAAAAGAACTATGCATTACAAATATTTTATTTTCATAGGCTACTAATCAATGTTTTTGTAAATATCTCAACTCCACAATGCTAACTAAATGAAATACAAATACATAAAGTGTTCTCTTTAGTATAAAATTTTAATTTTGAATGTTCATGATTGTTGGAATATTAAATAAATCTTATTGTTATTCCAACAGTGATGGATAGTCAACATAGATATCTTTAGTAAATTTTTTGGTCATTTTGGACTCTATTTTTGGCCATTTTTCCAAATGTTTGACATGCAGTTATATGAGTCACACTTTCTATTTTTGGAAAGTTCTGTTTGACAAGGACTCTACAACTCTAATTTCTTATACTCTGTTGAAGTCAAATTTTCTGTAACTTTTTAGAAGATTGTTGTAATTGCGAATTTCCAGAGAAATTAAATGCGAAATATCTTTTCTTGTGGTTTTTACCAGGTATAATTTTACCAAGTTTTCCACGTAAATACGGAATTAATATTGTTATTTTTGCTTTTCTCTATTTCCTACTATAAATTTTCTTACAATAATGAATACATTTTTTCATTGGTAAACTTTTAATGATCACAACATTGAATTAGTACAAGAAGAAATTTTAATTCAATGAATCTTATTTTTTTCATTCATGAATTATAAACAATATTTTTTAAATATTTTTTAATTTTTAAATACAAAGATAATGTTCACTAACAAATCGTGTACATATCTATTTAAGTAAATACAAGGTGAATGATGCAATAAGAATAGTAATAATAAAGTGTAAATAAATCCAATTAAACAATAAAATAGCAGTGAAACATGAAAATACATATAAAAAATAAACAAACCATATGAACACCATAATCCATGGAGAAACCGTTGTGGGAAAAAATCCACCACTCAAGATGTCCAAGCTTGTATTAATATAAATGATAGAGTGCACAATACAATCCACTTATCTCTCTAACTAATAGTAATTTGTGCAACATAAAAATACCTACAAAAGAACCTTATGAACCTCTATCTTAGGCCTTCATTATCTAGGAAAATTAGCAACAAGAAGCCACCACATATCAAAAAATAAGAGTCAAAACCATTAGCCACTAGCAAAATTTTAACACCCTATAGTCATGGTCAAGCTACCTAGAATATACATTAATAAATCCATTTAAACCTTGTATGACTCTCTTACATGTAGCCTTTATCCCCATGCCTCCATTATATTGGAAAACAAAAAATAAGAACCATTGAGTGGCATCCAAAATTAAGAATGAAGCCACAAGAAAAAATCCAAAGCCTCATAATCATGTACAAGAAATATGCACAATAAAAAATCCTCTTACAAACTTATTACACCTCTCTTATGCATAATCCATTCCATCATAAACCAATATTGACCAATTTATTAGATCTAGGCACTCCATGAGGGTAACTAGCACTCTCATAAAACCTACATCTTGGGAGGGTCCTCTATAATTATCAATGTGACATGTTTCAAATAACCTCCCTATGTAATACATTTTGTTGAGTAGGAAAATTGATCCTAGATCCAATTAGATTAATTAGGATTATTTCCAGGTTTTCACTTTGAATCAACATTCAAACATAAACCAATTAGGGTTGATGATTAGCTTGCTAGGTCATAAGGGAGACCCAATCTCTTAGGGTTTATGTTATATTGAGTTGTGAGGATGATAAACTGGATGTGTGATTTAATAAGCCAATTTGACATATAACACTAGAGATCTAAAAATGTAATTTATTGTATAAACAAAAATGAAAAGTAGTAGAATTGAACTAAATCTTCAAGAAAATGCAACAATGAGGAACTTGCACTACAAATTTTAAAACTAAAATGACTGGTCTAGGCATGGTGCACTTTGGATTGGGCTCCTCTTTTTTCAACTCTGAAAGCTTTGGGATGTATGTTACAATTTCCACTTTGTCCTTTGTAGCTATCTCCTACTAAAATTCCTAGATCTAACTTACACACATTAAAAGTGGGGGGAAGGTTGTGTTATAGGGGCTTGCCTAAGTCAAACTTCATTTTGGTAGAAAAAAATAGGCCAAAACAACAATAATTGATTGAAATTGATAAATGAAAAATGATAATATTACCTTGATGTGAAAACCCTTGATGAAGAGATGCCACACTACAAGTTCATTAATGGATGCCTTGATTGCTTGATAGACCTGCAAAAGGTTATCTCACGTACACAATGGAATGTTGAAGCTAGTGTGTAGAGGATAACTCAATACTTATCCATAGTTGTACAATAAGTTCTTATTCATAATTACCTTCTAATTGATCTCCTTCTCTTGATGTTCAAAATGAGAGGAAAACATGCTTATATATGCATTCACATTAATGATTTTTTTTGGGTAGGGGCTGACTTGAGGCCATTTTCAAATCACAAAAATACCACCAATCAAGATTTCAAATATTCAAAAAATGGTTTTTTGGTTTAGAGCGCCCAACAAATGTGATCGATGCTTTTTGGCCTAAAATTGTTGAGATGACAAGAATTTAAATATATTTTATTAATATGGTCTTGAAATGAGTAAACTATTACTATATTTCATGTTATAAGAAAAATAGGGTATCAAGGTAGTGTGAAATTGTCAAGGGTGGCAATTTTGATGCTACACATTTTTATATTTAATAATTGAACTATTCCAAAGAATAAATAAATAAATAATTAATGACCCCAACCTCACATAAGCTTCCCATTTTTCATCTCTGATGTTTGTGGATTATATATTATTCTCATCCATATAATTAAATACAATTAATCAAGAATTTAGATTTATAAGGTGAATTCCACACCTAATCATACCATTCTCCTATTTTATATTTACATCAGCAAAGATGGGTGATCCCACAATAGTGGTTTACAATTTTTGGCCAAACTAGACACTGAATTTTTAATTTTTAACTAAATCTTCACATTCATGCACCTATAGCAGCTAAACCATGAGGAATTTGAAGATGATGCAAACTAGAGTCTCATCACATTTTGTCTGTAGACTCTAAAAATATTTTTTTCAATTTTTTTAGAATTAGATTGCACTTATTTTTCCATCTCCCACAAAAACCAGTTTTTTTTCAGAAAATAGCATTTTTAAAAAGTGACGCACACTGTATAACATATAACTTTTTTTCCATGAAGGATAAAATTCCAATTCTTTCAAATTTACATTTGTGACTCTGATATCTAGTGCTTACACTTGGTTAGATAGTTTTTTATTGAATATTTTTTCTTTAATCAAGTTTAAAAGTCAATCAAATGACAATTCAAACATAGCGTGACCGTATAATGCATAACTTTTTTTGTATATATCAAAATTCAATTTTATTTTTTTTGTTGGATCAAGGACTTCAAAATCTGGTGCACTTATATTTTTCAATTTTTTTTTGATAATCTACTATTTTTCCACATTTGCAGAACAAAGACCTTCATTTTCGATGAAAAACCTATGTTTAATAAAACTAAAAACAAATACATAATAAAACCAAAACATATTAAAATTATATTCATTGGATAGTTCGAACTACTTTCCAAGTTTGGTTTCTAAATATTCCCCATTTTCATCCTCAACTAGAGCTTGAAAGCGTAAAATTTTAGGTTTTTGTGTGAACAAATTAAAAAATTAGGGAAAAGGGGGGTTCGCTAGAACCAGGGGGGTTTTAGCGAACCAGGGTTCATTCGAACCCCCATTAATATGCATTTTCCCTTTATTTTTTGGGTGGGAAATGTGGGCCCAATAATTAATGGGTTCGCTCGAACCATAGCTCGATCGAACCCCTTTATGGTTTGGTCGAACATGTAGGTTCATGCGAACCCCTAAAACCAATTTTTTTGCCATGGGGTCATTTTTTCTCAATTTTCCTTCCTCCATAAAATTGTAAACCACTATTGTGGCTTCACCCAGATATAATTAGAAACTAAATGGATGAATTAGATGCTCATGAATTATCCAACTCTGATGAGTATCAATAATATTATTTGTGACATTATCAGAGCTAGTATAGGCTTTCCTTTTCTGATGGTATTTTCTCGCAGAAAAAGGACAAGGTTAGAATGAAGAAATTACCATTATAAGCTCTACTTGATTTTACAAATATTGCTTTTGAATGCACCGTTATTATTGAATATATCTTTGTAATATGGATTGAAATTTTTTTGCACTTTGTTTCTCTTTAGTGATTGTATACCATTTGCCATATATGTTCTTTCATTGTGGTGGTGATGGTGTTCTCATTGGTTGTATTTGGATGAAACTAACAGAAATCCCAAATAATCTCAAATTCGTTGGCATTTTTGGCATTTTTCAAATTCTAGTAATTGAAACAGCAAATATTTTCAAATTTGAAAAAATGTGGTTATTGCATCCTGAGTTGAAAGAGATAGTTCAAAAATGGTTGAGTATAAGTGTTAAAAGGTACATTGATGTTTAGAATGGTAACAAAATTGAGGATTGTTAAGTCTGAATTAACAAAATGGAATGTTAACTCCAGAAATATTTTTTTGCAAAAGGAGGCAGTTAAAGTTGAACTTGAGGAACTAGAAAAATAAATTCAGTATAAGGCCTTAAATAAGTCAACCAGAGATAAAGAGAAGTCTCTTCTTAGTTCTCTTCACACTCAAATCACCAAAGAACACGTGTCCTAGAAGCAAAAATCAAGAGCTTTATGGATTAATTGGGGTGATAGAAACACTAAATTCTTTCACCACCCCACTCTTAAGCATAGAAGAGTAATAGGTAACATTATCAAGGAGGATGACGAAATTCAGAAAGAGGCTATCCTTTACTTTGAATCATTATGTAGTGTTCTAGGGGCAAGTCAAGATAGTGTGGAGAACATTCTTGAGGCCATCCCTTCAATCCTAACTAGAGAATATAATGATAGACTTTGTGCTAGAGTGATCAAGATGAAGTTAGGGGTGTTGTGTTTTCATTTGAAGTTTTCAGAATGCTTGGTTTTGATGGGTTCCCTCCAATGTTTTTTTTGTTCTTTCTAGGACATTATTTGTATTAATTTAATTGCTACTATTTAGGAATTCTTTTCCTCCAGGAGACTCATTTAGGAACTTGACAACACTTTCTTGGTGTTAATTCCTAAGATATCAGTGCCAATCAAGTCAAAGAATTTCAACATATCAGCTTGTGTAGCACCATTTATAAAATCTTCTCCAAAATATTTGCTATGAGAATCCAATTTTTTCTTTTAGGGCTAATATCTAGTCATCAAGGTGGTTTTGTTGTTGGTAGACAAAACCAACAACAAAACTTGATATCAATAAGAAATAAGGTATGGTCCTCAAACTTGATATCAATAAAACTTATGATTGTGTCTTGGAGCTTCTTGCTGAAAGTTTTGGAAAAAAATGGTTTTCATGAAAATTTTTGTGATCTCTTGAAGGCCTATTTTGTCTCTCCCATGTTCTTAGTTATTATCAATGGTTGCGCTTCTAGTTTCTTTGCAAGTCAACAAGGTCTTCAACAAGGAGACCCTTTATCTAAATGTGCTTATTTATTTTTCTTGCTAAAGTTTTGGGCATAAGTATTAGTAGGGTTGTTCAATTGGGTTCACTTAAAGGTTTCATTCCCTCTTCTTCCTTACATCCTTCATCCCATGATTAGTTTGTTAATGATACCATTTTGCTTAGGGTTGCTTCTATTGGTGATAAAGAATGGAGAGATATTCTAGAGAAATATGTGGTGACCTTTGGTCAAATTTGAGAAAAGTGCTTTATTCTTCTTCAACACTTCCCAAGATAGACAAGTTATGGTAGCCCATATTTTTGGTTTTCCTCTAAAATTACCTTTAGTGTATTTACGTATGCATTTATTCTCATGTAGGTTTTGTTTAGAATTGTGGAATTGCTTACTTAAGAGGCTCAAAAGGAAACTTTCAAGATAGAAAGAGTGCTTATTGAGTCAAGCTAGAAAATTACAACTATTAAAGAGTTCCCTTTAATTCATACCTATTTACCTACTTTCTCTTTTAGAAATCCCTAGATTTGTGGTTGACAATGTGAGATAAATTCAAAGAAGAGTCTTATGGTTAGGGGTTGAAGATAAACAAAGTATTTCCTTAGTTTCTTGAGAGTAGGTTTTTTGGCAAGAACTCATAGAGGATTGGATGTTAGAAGATAGTATATAAATAGAGATTTTTTGGCAAAAATTGGATGGAGGCTAATGAAAGAAGAGAGCATTTGGACTATTATTTTGAAAGATAAATAATTTTAAGTTTAGGATGCTTTAGATACCTCAATTTGGTAAGTACCTCTCAAGGCTCATTTATCTCATTTATCTAGAACAACTTTATTAAATGTAGACAACTACTAAGGAATGAGACAATTTGGAAGGTGGGAAATGGTACTATGGTCAAATTTTGGGAGGATGTTTGGATTGGAAAGTCTCCCCTTTGTTTTGCATCTCCTTGTTCTATCCTTAGTGCAAGTTTTAAAACCTCTTTTGGATTTGTAGTGATTGTGTTGGTGTGAATAAGGTTTCTTCTCTAACTAGTTCACATAGTAGGTCCTATTCACATGTTAAGTTTACTTAGGTCTTAGGAATATTTCTAGAAGTCTTAAGTTGGCATTAGATCTTATCTTATCTTTTGTCATCTAATGCTTGTGTCTTAAGTCATTTAATATTAGTTGTCTCATAGTATAGGATTAAGACATTTGTCATGATCTTGTCTAATCCTATGTCTCACCTTGGATATATAACCAAGGGTCTCTTATACATTGTATATCCATTCTATTTGCATTCTTGATAGGAATATGATTTATTCTTGTCATATTGATTTTCTCTTTCATTGTGCTTTCCATTTGGCCTCTAGATCTTGGGAGGTTGTCTTCATAGCCAACTCTTACATGGTATCAAAGCAAGTTGGGTGTCATTAGTTAGTCCTTTTGGAGAAACCTTGGTAGATATTGAAAAGTTGAGTATGCTTTTCTCTTCCATTGAATGATGATCTAGAGAATAAAAAAACTTGATAGAAATACTAGATTCTAGGGGGCTTCCTCTGTGGATTGGTATTATAGTTTTGTTTTGGAGCTTGTTGGTGCAAATATGAGCTCATCATTGAGTTCAAGGTGTTTGGGAAAGTCAAATTTTCCTTTTATTTTGATTTAGGACTTGTGTTATTTTTACATGTAATTTCATATGTATAAAAGACATTTAACATGTCATCAACTAATTACACAAGGAAAAAATGTTGAAAATAAACAAAGTGTGGCAAAGGCACGTCTATCATTCTTCACCATCTTTCTCCAAAAAGTCTTCACATTTCTTCATGGTCGCGTGGATTCTTCATCATTAGGACCTGAGGTATGTCTGGAGATGGAAATAACTCATGTGACTGAGTCCTTAACGGTGATAGAAGCTTTCTGATGCCTTTCTAAAACTACTTTCAAGTTATCTAATGTGAGTTGAATATCCATCAATTTATCAATTGAAGCTACTGAGAAAGCTTTATCAATTGATGTATATTCTTGGATAACTAAGTCAGAGGGAAGTATTTTCTTATTATCATCAAACAATTGGCATGACAACTCTTTGATTCTGGTGACAAGATGTGAACCATTATCTTCACTGACCTCTCGATCCTTCGGTAAATCCTTAATTAGATCCTTGATGACACTTATCTTATGTTTCAATGTTGACTTAACCTCAATGAATATTTCTCTATTGGGAATTATCCCAATATCCACTAGCACATTGAGCTTAAGTGAGTTCATTTTCTTCCAAGCCTCTAGACTGTTTTCCATCTATTGCAAATCTTGAGAAAGTGTGTCAATGGTTTTAACTAGTTCCAACCTTACACTCTCCATGTTGCCAATTCTCTCCACATAAGATCTCAAGAGTTGTGTTCCCTGTTCCAACATTCTGTCAAGAAATTTACCAACTTTTCTGCCTTGTGAATGAGCCTTTTCAATCTTTTGAATTACAAGATCTTGAATGCTTGTAGCCATAGGTTCAACAAATTTAGAAGACTAGGTAATCTTCTAGAGTACTAAAGTCAATTGTTCAACTCTAGCTTTGTACTGATCCTTGATCTTCTTTTCCTAATCATACTTCTCAATAAGAGAAGCCAATGCCGACTGTGCATCTTCCTCGATAGATTCATGAGTTCTCTTTGGACTAAATATTATAAAATATCAATATCTTTGGCAACTTTTCCAAGAGGAGGCTGTGCAACCTCCACATATTTATATCCATCCTTGTCTACTAACACTCATGAAAGAGTATGACTTCTTTGTGGATTTTGTCTTCATTGACACCAACTTCCCAAAGTTAGTCATATGGAGAGATGACTTTCTTCTTTCTTTTGGGTGTCTAAGATGATAGCGAAGAGGGAAGAGGAAAAGAACTTCCTTTTGGACCTTTAGTCATGGTCTGAGAAGATGTGGCTACACTCACAATGGTAGTAGTAACAAGTGGCAAGGTATTAGTTAAAATTACTTTAGTAATTCCCACACTTGTATTTTGCACAGTTTCAGTTATAAACTTATCCAACTTAGAGTGTGAAGTCACATCAAAAGAAGGAGAAGATAAACTTAGCAAACTAGAAGGAGAACCAAACATATTCTCAAAATCATTCCTAGGACTATCAAAAATGGATCTTGAGGTTTGAGATGAATGAATTGAATGAATAGAAATATAAGGCATAATAAAAATAGTGGGAACATAAACAACAATGCCTGATGGAAAAGGTTATTCAACAGAAAAAGTGGGAGGAGTAGTAGGCACAGTAGAAATAATAGGGGAAGAAGTAACATAGGCGTCTTTTGGAATATTCTCATGTGGAGATCATGGCACTTCTTCATTTTGATCCCTTTCTTCTTGTTCTTCCTCTTGAACTCATACTTCCTTAGTGATAGTGGATATACTTCCTTAGTGATAGTGGATGGCCCTTCTGTAGTCTGACTTTTACCACCTACTTTGAATTTGATTTTTGGTTTAGGGGTTTTGCTTGGGCTAGGTACACCTCCCTTATTCTTTTTTCTCAGTTCTGCTTTCTTGTTTGCATGTCCTTTAGGGTCTTCCTCTTCTAATTAGTATTAGCAAGAATGGGTTGGAATCTCTCCTTGATTGAAATAACCTCCTTTTTAGACCACTAGATTAGAGGGAGAGGAGTCTGCAACATTGTTTCTCTCATATGCAATCCAAGATATCTTCATCATCCTCCATGTCATCTAGGATATCTTTGAAATCTATGTTCACAATATGCTCCAAATTCAACCAACAATAATCCAACTTTCTTATGTCCTCTTTAGTTCTGCAATTAGCCCAAATATCTTCTACTCTATGTACATGAGTGTAGGCTTTCTTGATTCTATCCTTCATCCCTCTGTAGTCAAAGTTAGGCCTCCTTTTGTAGGTCTTTATTGTGACCCATTGCATTTTTGATTCCACAAATTTGGCTTTTGGAGATGTGAGGATGGAATACCTTCCTATGGTGAGTGGAAACTTGAACCCCGACTTATGTGGTTTTGCTTGTTTGCTATGGATAGCTATGATCTGTCTAAAGAGCTCCATGAGAATGATTTTATCACTTGGATACCTTAGGACAATGTGAGGGTATCCAAGAAAGCAAACAACTTTGATGTAAGTGAAAGTATGAAATTGCAAGTATAGACAACCAAACTTGTTAACCACTGACCATGCTTCATCTAAAACTCTCATTTTTAGGTTCTCTATCAAACATGTAGAGATATGGGGCAAAGAAAGCATCATTGACCCTTCTAAAGTGATGGATGCTCTTATTCAAGGTCAACTACGAGTAGTATTGATACATTGAAATGCGTATCCTATCTCCCTCAGATGTCAACAGTAGAAAATTCCTCATTGATGCAACAACATAAACCAAATATGAGGTCAAATAAAATTTCAATGAAGGAACCTTAACAAGTTGCTCATGAATGGCATCACTTATCTGTTGTCCCCAAAAAGTCTATTGTTTCCTCTTCCTGATAACATGAATGTACAAGTACATCCACTCTAGAAAATGGGAAGAGTTAGGCAATCCTTTAACTTTGTTGAGAAGGGTAATTAGATCATTAATTTCCTTGACAAATTCACTTCGAGGAAAACTCTTTGGCCATCTTGAGATGTTGGGCCTTGGGTTATTCAACCATCTTGTGCTAATTGCCTTCCTACAATAATTTGGATCCTTATCATAATGATCTTGTGCCTTCTCAATAGTAATATCTGCATATGTATCAATGCTAGGACAAAAAAATATTGTCAAAGAAATTTGCATCTAGTCTGATGATTATATTTCCATTGGGATATCTTACACTCCTGTCATCCTTGCTGTAATCAGAAGCCATTGCAAGAACAAACTCGGGGTTGTGTGCGGCTACTGGAAATGAAGCAACCAACTGAATGTTGCTTTCTACAATATATCTCATCCCCTCACCCAATGGTTGATTTTTAGTATGCTCCACAAACTCGGACATGTCAACATGTCCTATCTCCATATCTTTTATTTCATCAATATTTGAAGAAACCGAAGTTTTTGGGAAAACCCCTTGATACTTATACTTTATGGATTTTTTCCTTGGAGATGGGCCTAACATCTCTGAAGGAGTTGTAGGGAGACTAAAATGCTCGTACCCTTTCAAGAACTCAAGCACAAAATCTTGATACAACATACAATGAAAAATGCAGCAAGAAGTTTGGATTTTCCAATGTTAGAGAAAAAACAGGGTTATATGCACTAGCGGGAAAAAATTGAGCTTCTACATGTGCTTGATGGTTTGGATGCAAAGGTGGAGAAAAATTGAGCATTTGCATGGGATTTTCACTTTTTATGAAGGGCACAAAAATTCTGAGATACTGCATGTGGATAGCATGAATTGTGTAAAAGCAAAGAAATTTTGAGCCATTGCATGAAGTTTTTCATTTTAAGTGCAAAGGCGTTAAAAAACTACGCTCTTGCATGTGCTTGTTTTGGTTTTGGATATGCAGTAGTGCAATTTTTTTTCTCTTGCATAAGGTAGAACTGATGATGTAAGGGCAAAATTTTTCTCCACCTCTACATTTGGTAACACAAAAACATGATATAAGGGCAAGATTTTTCCCCTACATTTGGGTAAATTGGTTGTGCATCAACGAGAATATTTTTTGCTTTCGCACATGGAAATTTGGGGTAGTGCATTATGTTGGTTAGGGTTTAAACCTCGTCCTACATATAGGTCTTAAATATCACATGCATACACGAGGAAATTCCCCGCCATTACATGTGCATTGAACAAGACCATGTGTCGATCAGGTTTTAAGCTTCGACCGACATGGAAGGTCAATTTTGTATTGGCAATCATTTTCACTACCATTACATGTAAGCTTTGGCATCGATTTGATGTTTTGGTAAGGTTTTAAAACCTAACCAAGATGTGAGCATGTTACATATGCTATGCAATCGCAGGAAAAAACTTCGATGTTGCATATTAGCATCAAGGGTTTATCACGAACTCAGATTTGTGTAACATAGAGTTTAAAATCTATGATACATAGGGACATTATAGTGTATATCAGTGAATAAAGCTTGATGAACATTGATTTCATGATAAATGCATGTTTAGTCAGTTTGAACAGTGGCCACATGCAAAGGGAGGTGTTAAGTAGGGTTTAAATTCTGCTAACATGTGATTTTCAATGAGGGTGGCCCATGTATCACAATGTCTAAAACCCATGCACACAAAAAAATTAGTGTAGAATGACAAACAAGAAATCGCAAATAAAGAAAGGTTGGTTTGGTGCTCACACGATGCAAAATCGAGAAGAAAACTCCTTAGGGAAACAACCCATATTGCAACCTATGGGTTTAAAGGGGGTTTCCATGGATTGTGTGAGGTTTAAACCCGCACCATATGGTGAACAAATCATACAAGGGTTAGGTTCTAAGACTTGAATAAAAACAATATTGAAACTAACAAAAAAAACTCAAACACAAACCATTATCTAACCCTAAACAAGTTGATACACACAAATCAATGAGACAAAAATGGAAGGTGAGAAAAAATGACATGCCTGAAAGATGTGAATAACCATGAAAAACCTAAGCGCAAAATCTGCTCAAATCTTTGTAAAGATCCAAACACGAAGACACCAAAGAAACAATTAAGCAAAGGACAACTTAGACAAACAAGAGAAATGGTTAAAATAAAACTAAATTGGGTTAAAACCAATTTAGAACCAAGTTAAAATGCATTAAAAACTGCCATTAATGCAAGTCGTGTGAGTGTCACGATGCATCGAGGAGAAAATTCCTTGCTTGTACACCTAGTTGAACCATTCTGCAAAGACATGTAGGGGTGCTAAAATTTAGTGCTCCTGCATTTTTTATTTTTGCCAAAGGTATGCAAGGGCATTGGAATTTAGTGCTCCTACATATGCAAGAAAAAGACTAACTCTAAAAATTGAACTTTTGCAAATTTTTGAAAGGTGAAAAAACTAAAAACTCGAAATGACTTTTTGAGGCTTGGGACCACACACAAGTTGCATTAATGATATTTGCCTCATTTTGCATGCTTAGAGAACGTATGCTATGAAACAAGCAAGTTTCGTAAGGGTTATCCCACAAATTGAGCACAATTGAAATTTGAGGATAACATGTAGCCTAAATACCCATCCAAAACCTTTATGAATCACTTACTCTTTGAAAAATTTGTTCCATAGAGGGAAGGGGGTAATTATCCTTAAGAGAGACTCTATTGAGGTCTCTAAATCTACACACAGTCTTATCTCTCCATTCTTCTTCCTCAAGGAATGAGATTGGTCACCAAGAGGAGTGCTTAATGAGAAAGATAATGTTAGCTTCTATGAGTCTAGTCAACTCCTTCCTCATTATGATTTTTGGAATTCACATGCCTTTTTCCTAACATGCTTTCTATTTGGGTTTAACTCAATAGTATATTGGGCTAGATTCAAAACCTTTTAGATCTTCATAGGTCTATGCAACTATATCATTATATTTATAACAAATCTTAATAAAATTTTGTTGTTCATATGTAGAGCATACCTTTCCCAAGTTTAATGGCTTGCCTTCTGCTACAAAAATTGGCTTGTAATCACCTTTCTTTGTAGCTAGGTTCATCTTCTTGTCTTTCAATTGGTTGTCAGAGTTAAATATGCCTTCTAGGGTGATGAGACCCTTAAGCAATTTGTTGGTTTTGAGTTGCATGTAGTGATATTTTTAGTGGTTAATATTCGCCAATTGGCTAATAGTTGAAACTGGGGATTCAAAATTTGGCTAATAGTACAAGTTATAGGTGATCTAAATCACCACTTTTTTACAAAATTTTATTTTGTTCTTGGTTAAATCACTAGAACATTCATTTTATTAATTTTTTTAACTTAAAAATTTACCACAATATTCAATACCTAATTAGATCAAACTTGACTAAATTTTGTTATAGTAGAAAATGAAATTAATTAGCCAATAATATTTTATAATTATTTATTACTTTAGGGCAATGTCACCAATTTTTAATCACCACCATTGATATTATTTATAACCTAATGGTTGGGGTTGTATTTCATGGATTAAAACATACCCATGGAGCTCCAATGCCCATTGAGCCCAAAATTGTATTTGGGTCATTTAGGATTTATAATTCAATGGTCGGGGTCAAATATATGGGCTCAAATGTACCTATAGAGCTCCAATTCCCATAGGGCCAAAATTGTATTAGGGCCACATGGGCATTGGAGCTCTCCACATACATTTTGGCCTATGAAATAGAACCCAAATCATTAGATTATAAATAAAATAAATGGTGGGAAAAAGTAATTTAGGGACGATTTCAAATATTCAATGTTAAATTAAAAATATTAAGGAATTTTAAGGAATTGTGGACACAAGCACTAAACCTAAAACTAGTCAATCACTACTAGCCTCAAGCCCTTAATTTCCATAGGATTTTTTTTAAAGGAAGGATTCACCGTGGTAATTAATGTATTTTTTGATTTTTCATTAAGATTCACCAAGAATTTCTACAAATTTTTAGTGATTTAAGAAAATTTGCCACTAAAACTAATTTTCTTTTCAAAAAAAGGAAAGATTCACCAATAAAATTTAATATTTTTTCAAAAATGAAACATTCTCTAGGATTTTATATCTTTTTTAGGGGGTTTCTTAAAGTTGTCATCGACTACGTGATTTGATCTCCACCTTGTTCTTGCAACATAGACTGATTCTTAACAAAAAAAATTGCTTCATTCTACAGGTACTTGACAATATATTGATCATTTTCAAAATTTTGTCAATTTACTTGGTTGTTTGGAATAGTAGGCCTTATAATGAGCCTGATATATTGTTCCTTCTTGTTTGCAATATGTGTTGGTATTTCAAACTAAGCACTAACTTCTGCAAGAATGTCAACATGTTTATTCTTACTTCTAGGGATAGTCTTGATGCCAGAGCTCTTAAAACCCTTAATCAAATCCCAAATCCTATGTTTGTAGGATTTTAGAAGGTTATTCTTGTTTATGCTTTGATATTGAATTGATGCACACAACTAATTCACTATCCACAAAGACCTGCAAGGACTAAATTTCTCTTCCTTGTGCAAGTTGAAGGCCTTGATCTAGGGCTTCATACTCGACCACATTGTTGGTGAAACTAAACTCAAGTTTGAATGAATTAGAGATACTAGCATTACACCAACACTAACACCATTTTTATTTCTTGAGCCATCAAAAACAATTTCCACAATCCACCTGTATTTTCTTGAACTTTCATGAGATTAGGCATAGGAGTATCCTCCTCCTGAATGCAATAGGTTCCCAAGCCAGTTGCCTCTACCTTGGTATAAGGATCAAATTCAACGAAATTTCTCCATTCATTCAACAAGCAGTCTAGTACCTCCTCCAAAGGAGTTATGACCTCATGAATGGTACATTGCTCCCCTTGATCATGTAATGTGCAATTCATCTTTAGAGGACTAGAAGTATAGGGTTCAATGCAATCTTTGTCAGTAGGTTCTACTTTTATGGTCACCTTTGTATCATACCTTGTCTTGAATAGCATGTGGGACAAATTGGAGGATAGATTCCCACAAATCTTGGCAGTGAATTCTCTGGATGAGAAGATAGTAAAAAAGGTAGGGATGACTATGACTGATACATCTTGCAATACCATATAGCCAGGGTATGCATGCAAGGTTAATTTTAAATTTGTGATAACCCCCACAATCTTGACAACAGTTCCATCCAATTGCACAACTCCATTAATCATTGGATCATATTTAATACCTAGAAGATCAACTAACTTATTTGACATAACATGATTGCTAGCCCTTGAGTCTATGATACAATTATGAACCAAATAATTTCCAATAATTAATGACATATAAAAGGGAGGTGGCTTATTGATTTTATTTGAATTCCCTTCTTCTTTGGATTGCACTAGGTTGGTTGGAGTTGTTCCTTCTTTCACTGGCATAACACTTGACTGATTGAGTCCTTCCAAGGCCTCTTGCAACAAATCCCTTTGAGATGGGATGGACAGAGCCTCCCACATGGTGACATTCATGTTAGCCTTCTTTATTTGATCCAATCTATTGAAATGAACATTACTAATCTTGGAAGAAGCCTTTGAGATAGTAATGTCTAACTTTGTTGATTGACTAATCTAAGGTTGATCTCATGCCTTATTACTTTTATTATCAATCTAATTCAATTGTAACATAGTTGTCTCGAAGAATAATAGTGGCAATAAAAAGTTTGAATGGCGTCGAGCGGGAAGAGCTGCGTGCAGCAGTCTGATGTGGACGGGAACTCGAACTGTGCACAACGGGAAAGTGTGGTTGTTGTAGGGCAAGATTGTTTTGGAGGTGGCTCTGCTCCGTCTCCACCTAAGTCTAGAGCTGCGGGTGGGAACTCTGTGCTGGATGGGATTCCTGTGCTGGACGGGGTTTCTCCACAACTCGTGAACCCTCATTCGGTGGTGACGAATGCAAATGGTGGTAGAATTCATTTTTCGGTGGGTGTTTCTTCTGAGGGTATTGGTGGGGCGACGACGACGACCAAGGGTGGTCTCCAGTCGTCTGAAACAAACGTTGGAGCTTCTGTGGGGCGCGAATCAGCGAATCGTGTTGTTCTCAGGGGCGACGGTGCTGGTGTTGGTGCTGGGGCCGGGTCTGGTAAGAATGCCAAGGGCACTGGTGTGAATGTACCTGGGTCAAAAATGAATATTAGGCAAAATAAAATGCAATTTGGAGGGTTTATCCCAGTGAAAAATTCCCTCACAGTGAAGCTCAAGGACGAGATAGCTGAAGAAATAAGGGATAGTGAAGCAGAACTTTCACCTCAAGGGGTGATCTGTCAGTTTAAGGGCTTTTGGCCAAGCCTTCCTCAGCTACACTCTTGGATCACCACATAATGGGAGCCCCTCATTACTAGTAAAGTTCAAATCTTCCCATTGGCCAAAGGCTTCTTTGTAGCTAAATTTGGCAATACCTTAGATAGAGACACAATCTTGTGTGATAATTTTTTTAGCTAGGAGGATAAATTCATGCTGATGATTAAACCCTGGCATTCAAATTTTAACCCAGCTTTTGAAACCTTCAACATTATCCCGATTTGGGTGCGTTTGCCTAATCTTCCTCTCCACCTTCGGAATGACTCTCTCGTGGAGGAGGTTGGGGAAGCCCTAGGTGATTTCTTGCTAGTGGATAATGAATCTTTTGATCTTTTTCACTCTACCTTTTTCCGAATACTTGTTGAAATTGATGTCTCAAAAAGGTTACTTGCTGGGGTTCTTTTAAAATCTTCTAAGGGATCTTGGATCCAATCATTGGATTACGAAGGCATTCCTTTTCGTTGTAGAAGATGCTTTAAAACAGGACATGCTGTTGTGCAATGTGGATTCGAGAAAAAAACAAAGACAACTACTTGGTGGAATGGCGCTTCTCAACAACACTACATGGTTGAGAAGAAATTTGAGCAGCCTAGGAGTTTCTTTGAGGTAGTGGTTTATGATTCACTGGTTGCTGGAGCTTCCCCTTCCTTCGCGGGGGGGGGGGGGCGGCGGCTTACGAGGGGCCTCCTTGACGACTCATAATGAGCAAACTACTAAGTCTATTGTTTCTGATGTTTGTGTTACGACTCTTGTTGCTGGCAACTCTCCGGTTATTTCTATACCTGCAAATGTGAACTATAATGATACCTCTAGGGCTGCGGATTTTCATCCTCAGGAAAAAGAGGGGTTGGCTTGGCAGGCTAAGGCAGCACAAGTGGAAGAAGGTTGGATCATTGTAATTGGTAAAAAATCCAAATCCTCTAGGCCTTCATTTGATATGACCCTTCGTTCCAACAAGCAAAATTCTAAATGTAAAACTTGATGGAGCTTGTTTGGGAGCTAACTTTTTGTTGACTGCAGGTTGTCCTTTCTGTAGTCTGGACTTTTTGGTTGTAAAGGGTTCTGGGTCCCTTCAAAATCTATTTTTTCCTAATATCAAAAACATAGTTGTCTTACCTACTGCACTTACCTCTGTAGCTTATTGGGATGTTTGTGAAGTTGATGCTTGACCCATTGTGGAAGGAATTCCACTCTCCACAACCCTCTTCTCCAACCTTGTGTTTTGAGCTACTACATCAACACTTGGTTGATTTAGGCCACAAAAATTAGCTTCATGACAATTTACAAATTTCATGTCTCCCAGCATGTGATCTTGTCTAGTAGCATCTACTTGATTTGCATCAAGTTCTTATCTCGAAGTTGGTGGTTTAGTTTGAATCATTAGAGTTTACACAACCTCTCCATTTTGACATGCATTTTGATTATGTCACGGTTGATTACATGGGTAGCACTATTCATGCTCTTGAGCTAAATTATTTTGCATTGAGACAAGAGCCTTTGATGTGCCTATGAATTAGAATTGATAGTATTTAAGGGCTTAGCATAATTCCATTGGTTATGCCCTTGATACAACTTCCTATTTTGTTGGTAATTTTAATTATGGGGTTGGTAGGGTTTGTTGCTTTGAACTTGTTTCCTTTTTAGGGCCATTGATTCATTTTGCCAAAATTTTGCAAGAAGTTTTTGATGTCATACAACTCATTTGAAGGTGCAAAATAAGTAGATGGCTAGCTAGCTAATGCAATGGGGAGAGGTGCCAATGTGGGTTATTGAGGTGAGCATTCTAGGAATAGAGACATTGACAACCTTCGGGCTATTTTACTAGGTTGTATTAAATAATTTTCTATGCTAATGACAATTCCATATAATTTAGAAGGGTTGTCCCTCTCATGGATTGTACAATTACTATTACATCACTATTAAGAGCCCTTTGGTAATACAAAAATGCATATTTGGGAGATGGTTTTACTATTCTATCTCATTTTTTTTGGAGTCTAAAGTCAAAGTCTCTTGTGAATTCATGGGGAACTTTCTTAATTGCTGCCAGTTGCTCCACAAGTGATAAGTGATCACTTTTTTCTTCAAACAATTCACAAATATTTTCACCCTACTCATCCTAGTTGTGAATAAAATTAGGCCTTATACCCCTATACCATTGTAATGCTTTACCTTTCAATGATGTGAGTAAGAGTTTCACAACCACATTATCCTCTATGATGCTATGGATAGAGAAAATGTTAGCAATGTCTTGAATGTGTTCTATTGGGATCGTGGTTGTCTCACCAGTGAAATAAGGAATGTTTTTTAGGGAACTTAGTGGTATGCCATCCATTTACATTAATACAAGAGAGATTTCAGCATTAAAGGTGATAAACACTTGATTTCTAGGTGTGACCATTTTAAAAAATGTTTTATTTATATGGAAAATAGATGTCCAAGGATGTGATAATTTATTGAATGGAGGTGTATATTGGGCCCTTTGAAATTATGTTATAGAACTTCTATCCCTTCTCCCTAGTGGAGAAAAGGATTGTCTATTCTTTCTTCTTGAACTAAATAATGATAATTGAGTGTACTAGAAATTACCTCTTTAATATGCTTTGGTACGAATCCTTGTCATGGAATTCAATGCCTAATTTAGAACTAAGATGTATTGAGTTATCTTGTAGAGTCGCCAGGTACCTGTAGAATGCCTCTTCAAGGTTGAATATGTTGAGAGAAACACCATTTTCTTAGCAGGATGAGGTAAATATCATCGAACTAGTCCAACCAGGCATGCCAAAAATTATTGTCACATAAAACTTCACCCTGTTGGAGATAGGTCCAACATTCAATGATAGTGGAATTGACCTCGAGATGTGGGACCTTGCAAATGAGGTCAAATCTTTGAAAAAGGTCAACTTCCTCTCTAATCTAGATGCAAGGGTGTTAATCCTACTTAACACTAAACAAATCTAAGCTAATCATATTCTATTAACTTGTAGGAGGAAAGGGGGTGATAATACAAAAAATTAAAGGGGTGGTGATGCACCAAGACCATAACATGTTTCTTCTTGCCTTATATTTTACATAAGGAGTCAACAAAATTATAGTCACTAAAGAAACTTACATAGTTCTCTACTTTATTATTTTTACAAGCAAGCATGAAGGCTAAGGTCTGAAAGGGTAGAGATTACCCACAATCAACACTTACAACAAATTAGCGCAATCATACTACCTAGAAAAGATGACAAGAGTTTATGCATGCACAAAGGTATCAAACATTACACATGATACAAGCATTAAGAAGAGGTAAAAAAGTGTTTTTATCAACAAAAAGGTATACAATCCAATTTTATAGTTGCAAAATGTAGAGTTTGTATAAGTTTTCTAGAGAAAACCCAAGGAAAAACCCTTACAATGAGCACACAAATGCTTTTTATTTATTTGAAGGTTGTAGGAGAAAGAGGGAACATGTGGCCCTTGCCACAACCCTGCAAATAATGTGTAGACATGTGTCCACCCCAAAACTTGAGTTGAAAGTATGAAAAAAAGCCTTGACATCCACACCATGCTTCCATGTTGATGGATCCATGGATAAAGAGTAGAAACTCCCACAAAACCCACTATAAAATTGTGGCTAGGGATGGTCCTCTGACAAAAAAGTAGTTTGCAATCAATAAATAAAGCATGGGTGCCTTTTTTCCCCTTGGAATCTAGAAAAAAATACTTAACATTTTTTTTGGAGCTCCACAAATCAAGATTTGGTAGTTACAAGAGTCACTGCAACATTAATGGCACTTTTTGGGTTGAAAGAAAAATTTGGTGAGCGGCGAGAGTTGGGGAGGCAAAATGAATGTATTGGAACGAAGGACTTGGTCCAAAAATACCTCTAGGACTTGAAGTTTGAATGGGACCAAAGGAAGAAAGAGGGATGGGAGAAGGGAAGGAAATTGGAACCAAGGACTTGGTCTAAAAATCCCTTTGGGGCCCAGATTTATGACAAGACCAAATGAAGAAAGAGGGAGCGTGGAAAGCGAAGGAACTTGGAACTAATGAATTGGTCCAAAATTCTCTTTGGGGCCCAAAGTTTTAATGGAACCAAAGGTAGAAAGAGGAAGCAATGAAAGGGAAGGAACTTGGAACCAAGGACTTGGTTCAAAAATCCATCATGGACTTGAAGTTCTAATAGGACCAAAAGAAGAAAGAGGCTCCAAACTTAATTTCTTTTGGGATTTTCTTTAAATGTGTATTTAACTAGAGTCTAGGAGAGGGAAACTACAAACACTAAAGGTATATTTGAGCATGATAAACCCATTAAGATTTATCGGATCAGTTATAATTAATGATAAATAAAAGGGGAGGCACGAAGTGACAACACCAACCATATCTAGCAAGTATATATTTGCATTTTCAATACTTACAGAATATAAATTATCCAATTTTACTTGCAAAGTTAACATTTTCAATACTTTAGAAACTTGTTCACACGTGTATATTTAGACTAGATGGTGCTTAAAAGCATTGATAGGACATACTAATGAGTGAGAAAATTCACATCTTTTATTAATTATAATTGGGCTATGTTTATTAATTTAACATTATGAACAAGATTGAAGACATACCACACAAAATGTAAATGCTCATGTATTTATAGGTTATGTATGTAGATGTAATACTCTCTGAATATGATATTAGAATGTACTCAAGTGGATGGGGATGTCGACATATAGCACAGGATAAAAGCACAAACTCGTGTCACACTTTTTAGAGGAAATGACCGACACAAATAAAATTTTCAGCTTTTATTGCATAAAAGTGGCATTTATATTTTGAATTTCAAAATGATGTAAACTAATGAAATATAGAACTCTTGATGAAGTTAAATTATTTAAAAACATTAGTTTGCTATATTTTTTATAAGTTTTAGAGCAAAATTTGAATTCTTGATTTTTGTTTTTTAAAAGAGGTCAGACATCATAAAAAAATAAACAAATAATATTTTTCCCTATTTTTTCTATAAATAGGTAACTTCAATATTTAGTACATGGATACAAAAAGTTTTAATTTTGGATGAATATTTTTTGGTAATAACATTTTAAAGTGAAATTTCACTAAAAAGTCCTAGTTTTCATGGGATGTCAACTTTAGTCTTTTTTTTTAAATCATTTTAATATACCTTTTTGAAGATGGTTATTTAAATATGTTTTAATGTATGTATTTTAATTTATAATCAACCTCATGTTTAATTCTAAAATTTTAAAAAATCATAATAAAACAAATCAAAATGTCATTTGTTTTGGGATTCCTGATTTTGAACTCTATAAAAGAGTATTTTTAGATTTTCATGAATTTACCCTTAGTTGGAGAAATTTAGAGTTGATTTTTTTCTAAATTTACCCCCAAAGAGGAGTGAAGTTGCCGCATAGATAGCTACATAGATAATTTCGGTCGAAATGGTTTCGCTTGAAACACTTTCATCCAAAACGTTTTCGCTCGAAAAAATTAAAAAAATACACATAATTGAATAACATTTCAAAATTTGAATGAGAATTTTTATTTTATTTTTTAGTTTCAGACAAAAAAGTTTTGCTTGAAACTATATGTGCCGCATATATAGACCACACAATTTCAAATGAAATTGTTTAGGATAAAACTATTTTGTTTGAAACTATTCAGTTGATCGAAAGTGTGACACAACTTTGTATGTTTACCCCACACATCCCTTAAGTTCATTATATTGAGTAATCAATTATATTAGGTGATGCATAGGCCTTCATGTGGATTATGGTTTACCTCTCCATTATGTTATTAATCAAAGGTATATATAAGGGAGGTGATTATCATTGTAAGGACATGCAATGAGAATGATATGACTTCTTCCATAATGAATATTGTATGGTGTTACTCTATCTCAAGGGTTTATTTTATTTTTACATATATTGTATATTATGGCATCTTGACCCACAAACATCTTTCACATTATATGTGATCTATCTTCCACAATGTTTTATTGACTATTATTACATGTGTGGATCTTTCCAAAGTTTGATTCTATGTCTTCTAATGACATGATTTTTTTGTCTTTCTAAATGATTTAAGACTTTTCCCTTCCATCCAACGCCTTTACATTAAAAAATATTTTTACAAATAAATACACAAATATTGACTAATTGTGATTAAGTTGTTTTGAATCCATAATCAAATTTAAATATCGAAAAAGGATTCAATGCTATTCTTGTAATCTTGATCTAAAATAAGTTATGCTCGAACAAATAAAATATCAAGCAATTTTATTAAAAACTATGTCAATAAAAAACAAGAGAGATATTGTGTCAAGTTCCTGCCAATAGTTATTGCTAGATAGAGTAGTTGTTGCATGATTTGATTTCAAATAATCATGTGTCTATTATAATGTATGAATACACCACAAATAAGTTAGATACGTTTCTTAAAATTTTGGTTTACAACAAACATTACAAAGTATTATTTCATATTATTTAAAACAATTATTGAGTTCTTTTAGAAGCTATGCGACTAGATTTTTATAGATTTTGTTTAAGATAAGATTGTATATATCTTATTAATAAAGTTAACATTGATTGAATTTGTTGGGTGACATATCTCACCATTGATTTGCACATATTTTTAGATTTATATGTCTTTTCAATATCATGATATATACAACATTATTTAATATTATTCAAGACATTAATACGATTGAAATTCAACCATAAAAATAATGTATTCTAAATCCAATGGAAATAATTTGCCATCGATCATGTCTATAAACTAATTCCAAATATTTTTCATTGTAAGTAGAAATACCTTTCACATTAATTTATTTTGCCACCTATCCTATCTATATAACACTATTCCTTGCCACTTAAAGCATTAATAAGGTTTACAATTTAACCAAAAAAAAAAAGTATTACAATTTTTTTCAAAAATTGAATAATTTATTTCCATTGTAAGTAAAAATTCCTTTTTTTTTAATTGGATAAAGAAAAAAAAATCGAATTACATCAGCGAGAAGACATTGCCAAACATGCCACCATTAGGTCATACACAAGTAGCAAGACAAGCTGCTACAACAACAATAGAAACAACAGTTCTAGAACATCATCATTGCATAAAACAAAGAAGGTATACTATCATATCTATAACACCATTCCTTGTCATTCAAAACATTAATAGGGTGATAACTTAGCCAAAATACACAATAATGTCAAAATGTATGACATATACAATAGTGTTCATGTCATTCAAGCAATTAATACAATTGACATTTGATTCAAATTGAATTAAGAAAATATATCAACTAGTCATAATGTGATATTTTTTATAATTATTTAAAATAGAAAATTCAATACATACTATAGAATTTTTGGTCAAATTTTTTAATTCTATGTGATGATTGACTAAATTGATGAAATAAATTGAATGCAATGGATGCATAAATATTCCTACCTTGACTAAAACTAATAAGAAAATACATTTTTTATGTTTTTAAATGGAAAAAAATGACACACAATTTAGTCACAAATAACAACTAGTCATAATGTGATATTGCTTATTATAACTAGAAATATTTAAGTACATATGATGAGGGAAAACCGTCCAGGTGCAGTGAATCCTAGGATCGGAAGGAGCAATTACTTTCATATTATTGCCCCCATTTTTATCTCTATACTTGTTGTTTACTTGATTTATCAGCAGAAGGGAGCTGATTCTGGAAAAATGGCAAGCAGCAGAATTCTGTTAATTGGAGGAACTGGATACATTGGTCGCCATGTGGCAAAGGCCAGCGTTGCTCTTGGCCATCCCACATACCTTCTTGTCAGAGAGTCCACAGCTTCAAATCCTGTTAAACTTGAACTTGTGGAGTCCTTCAAGGCAGCAGGTGCTCAAATAGTGCATGTAAGTGTTTTAAATTGATCTTCTGAATTGGTATTTTTGAGATGGGTATTTGTCCATATGTGAGTTCTGTGAGTACTACAGCATGAGAAGTGATCAACATGTAGTTATGTTTTTCTGATTTGATTTTGCCCATATCATTGTGTAAAGCGATCAAAATGCACATGTTTCTGATTTGGGTATTGCTTATAAGGTAGTAGATAGTAAAAGTGATTAATTTCTGGTTATGAATTTTTTTTAATGTGTAACTAACTTTAGTCTAAAATATTCAATTTTTTAATGAGTGTAACTAACTTTTGGTTATGAATTTTTTTTATGAGTGTAACTAACTTTAGTCTAAAATATTCAATTTTTTTAAATTGAAAGAAAGAGCTTTATTAAAATAGAAAAGAAAACCATACAATCCAATGCGAATTCTACCAGTCAGTTGCTAAACCCAGTAAGCAGAACAGCTTAGCAACAATATACAGCCAAGAATAACTAGATCCACAGAGTCCATTTCTCAAGGTTATTACATTAATGGTTAACCAATTTCAAGCTAAGATTGCAAGTGGATTCTCAAAACATAGCAATAACTCTACAACATCAACCAGTAACTCACAGCCTCAGAGAGGAACTTAATTTTAAATAGGAATCTTAGGGAGACTTAATTCAGTAATTAACATCCAGATCTATAATCAAGCCTTCCAGGTTACAAATAATCAACATAATAATATAGATTGCAATTGGAATAACAGCTGGAAATTAATGTTGAAACAGATAATATAATTCATGAAAAATTTCAAAGGAAGCTGACCACCTGAAGGGATGAATTCATAACAGCAAGGCGTGGCCTACAAAATGACCAATCATGATACTGTCAACAAGTTGGCCTGTGGTATAAGTGCCAGTGGACTAATCCTAGGGTTTGATATTAGCGATCTGGCTAGGGCAGCTCCCAATAACCTATTAGACTTGAATCCCAGTAGCATTCGCCTGGTCTGCAGTTAGGGCTAGCGCTGTTTGTGCTGGGCGTCTGCAGATCTGGGCATGAATAACCTGTCTTTATCCCCTGCTGAATGTTTCACGCTGTAATCTGCCCCAATCCAAGGTCTGGGGATGATTCCAAGTCTGCAGCAAATGTTGCCTGGCTGTGGATGGAATGACAGCAACCTGAAAGATGGTTTGGATGTTCTGGCAGCTTGATTATCGACCAACTCCTCTAGCCTCAATTGATGACCAACTCCGCTAACCTCTATGTGCCGAATGCCCGATCTAATTGATATCACATGGCAGGGATCTCTTGATGATCATACAAGTCTTGTGGAGGCAATCAAGAAGGTGGATGTGGTTATCTCCACAGTGGGAGGAGCGCAGATAACGGATCAGTTAAATATTGTCAAGGCAATCAAAGAGGTTGGAACCATTAAGGTAAGCAATAGTTCTTCAAGATTCATAGACTATTTTGGTTAGAAATGGATATATTTGCATGACCATTGTTGATGATTTTTCAGAGATTTTTGCCATCTGAGTTCGGAAATGATGTTGACAAAGTCCATGCAGTGGAGCCTGCTAAGACCATGTTTGGTCAAAAGGCCAAAATCCGTAGGGCCATTGAGGCAGAAGGCATTCCCTACACATATGTTTCCAGCAATTTATTTGCAGGTTATTTTTTGCCAAATTTGGGGCAACCAGGCCTCTCTGCCCCTCCAAGGGATAAAGTTGTTATTTTAGGGGATGGCAATGCAAAAGGTGTGTAAATGTCCTTACTAAGAATCTACCGAGCTTCTTTTTGCACTATTTATATTTCCAATTAGCATTCTCTCTGTCATAATCTTTCCCCTAAAACATTGCTAGAATGAATGTCCAGCTGTGTATGTAAAAGAGGAGGATATTGGCACTTTTACCATCAAGGCAGTGGATGACCCAAGAACTCTGAACAAGACCCTGTATTTGAGGCTTCCTGCCAACACCTTATCTTTCAATGAGCTGGTAGCCTTGTGGGAGAAGAAAATAGGGAAGACTCTGGAGAAGGTCTATGTCCCTGAGGAAGCTGTCCTGAAAACAATTGAAGGTTGGTAGTATCAGCTTCATTTCAAATATTGTGTGGTCTATGGACATTATATTATGCTTATGTTAGTTGGTATGAGTTTTTCACAGTCCATTAAATTGTATTGCAAGCTTTTGGATTCAATTGTGTATGTTTTTCAATTGATGTTTTGAATCACACAGTGATCTATCATCGAAAAGAAGAACAAAATAAATTAAGATTGCAGATTATATATATTTGATCAGTGTTTTTATATTTGTTTTTATATTTGATGATTCTTTTGCTGATAAATTAGTGACATAGCTTTTTGTAAAATGGTATGCAGAGACACCATTCCCAGGCAATATTGTTATTTCAATTGGTTACTCTACTTTTGTGAAAGGGGATCAAACCAATTTTGAAATTGGACCCGATGGTGCGGAGGCCAGCCAACTCTACCCAGATGTGAAGTACACCACTGTTGAAGAGTTACTTAACCAGTATGTCTGACTAAGAATGGAAGGTGACAATATACTATATAAGGGATGCATCACTTTGAAGTTTGACAATATAGGAGGTTTAAAAGTCCTACTCTGAGTACTCTCCAGAGTAATTTAGAATAATATGCATATCATTAGGGATGAGTCTTTGCAATAGCTGAGGAGATACTTTTGTTTTTGTGTAGGTTTTTCTTTAAATGGAATTTGTCATACAGGACAAATCCTTGATATGCTATATAAGTTTCTTTTATAAAGAATTCAGATAATTTAAAAGATTTTGAGTTTCTTGAATATTTATAAATGAAATATTTTATGAATATTTTCAAATCTTGATTTTTTTTGCTAAAATATTTATTAAAAAATTGATAAAATTGTTTAGAAATAAATTTATAAAAAATGAAAGAAACAATTAAGAATATTTTCTAGAATATACCATTGTAAGGCTGTATGAATGTAAGATTAAATTTATGTTTTTTCAGAGATTTTGTTTTAAGTATTAAGCAAAAAATTTATTAGTGATGAAAGACAATTAAAGAATTGTACATATCTTAAAAATATGGTTAATAGAGATCAATTATTTTCATAATATGCACATTAGAATGATAGATAAATGTTCTATATTTTAGATGTTTAATTGTTAGGATTGCTTAATTGCTAGTTATTGAGTTTTGTTTTAGGTATTTCTATTTTTGCCTATGTAACTTTTGTTTAATTTATGCAATGTGTAAAACCATTTTCCATGTTTTTATTCATACTTGTATGTGTTTGAGGGTGGTTTTTTGTGATAATGGAAAATTTGAAAAGATTGACTATTGTCTTTATTATTGATTTGTATTTTATGCACAATATTTCTAATCATAGATGTTTATCAAACTTTTTTTAAAAAATCTCAACATAGAATTTCAATAATAAATGTAAAATAAAAATAATAGTGATTAGATTGTAGTAGTTCTTGTGGTTGAATTGAGGAGTTATTCTCTATTTTGTTTTTTTCAATGTAAAAAGAGTATAAATAAAGAGTTCCATCAAAATTTATAAATACTAATTTTAATAATTGGTAAAAAAATTCTTTTAATTAAATCAAAGTCAAAAAAATAGAACAAGTCTAAGAAAAAGTTTAAGACTTCTAAGTGTAAATTTAGATGAAATATTAGGGTTATTTTTATTAAAAATAAGTAGAGAATTAAGTTAAATACATGAATAATAATTGTAGAAGAGAAAAGTGCATTACTTGTTCCTTTTTTTTATTTTTATTTCAGTTAGGGGAGAGGGGTCCATGGTGGAGCACCCTAACTTCGTGTTTCTCAAAATTCTATGTGGAAATTTCATATCAGTCCCAATTTTGTACAACATTTTATTTGGCAACTCATGTGCTTCTATATTTCATTTTAGGGCCAGATCATCAAATATGATGCCACATCAGCATGCTTTTTGTTGAGGTATCCAAAAAGGCCCCCAAAAAAAGTGACTGATAGTGGTGCACTAAGTCATGTTTTATTGGTGCGCTGATGTGGCAACACATGATTTTTCACTTTGCATACTTTATGGATAAAAAGTGTTTTGCAATTGGATATTAAAGTGCTCCACTATGGAACCCACTGAGGACTACTTTATGGATATTAAAGGGGCCCATGGTGGAGCACCCTAACTTCGTGTTTCTCAAAATTCTATGTGGAAATTTCATATCACTCCCAATTTTGTACAACACTTTATTTGGCAACTCATGTGCTTCTATATTTCATTTTAGGGCCACATCGTCAAATATGATGCCACATCATCATGCTTTTTGTTGAGGTATCCAAAAAGGCCCCCAAAAAAAGTGAGACCGATAGTGGTGCACTAAGTCATGTTTTATTGGTGTGCTGATGTGGCAACACATGATTTGTCACTTTGTGTACTTTATGGATAAAAAGTGTTGCAATTGGATATTAAAGTGCTCCACTATGGAACCCACTGAGGACTACTTCTATCCCCACTATTGGACCCTACTCCATTATGGGCCCCTCTCCCCTAGATCTTTATGATTTTTAGAGGACAACTTTTAGAGTTGACTTTTTTGCGCACATGTTTATCTTCCAAATAAATTTAGCATTTTTCTTGTATGTCTAAGGTTGTATTTTTATAGATATCATTCTAGTTAATTTTAGTCGCTGAAAGACACAAATGAGCCTCTTCATATATTTTATTTATTTCACTTAGATCTTTATATTTTTTAGGGTAGCTTTTACATTAACTATTTTTCACACTTGTTAATTTTATAGTGTTTTTTCTTTTGTCTAAGGTTTTATGTTAAGAGGTATCATCATAGTTAATTTCAATCATTGAAAGATATAAATGAGTCTCATTGAAGAGAATTATTTTAAAGTTATATATCAATTCTTTATGAAACCCATAAGGCTCAAATTTCAATCATTGAAAGACACAAATTAACTTCATTGAAGAGCATTACTTTAGTTGTGCCATTGGTTGAATAATATAGTTAATATCAATGGCAGGTTTTGATAACTTTTAATAAGTCTTGGGGCTATTGTTTAAGGTTTTAAAGTTAGTATTGGTAGGATTTAGGTATTGCACTATTGATTAGAAGGAATTGAGCTAACAAAGGTGGGCCCCTGTGTTTAAGTTAGTTAAATGTAATCTTGTATTAAGTAGAATTGTTGATCATTTTCTTGAATCAATGTCGTTTGAAACATGTGAATGTTGTTAGTTTGACAATTTTATAGCATTGTACTATTGGTTATAGGGTCCAAGTCAACTTTTCAAGTGGATCCACAATAGGATAAATGGTTGTGCTTCCCAATGCCATGTGGTGGCATTGTGCTCCTTAGGAAATGTGATAGTCTAACAACTCTTTTCTATTGTGCCATTGGCCAAATATCAACACATCAACAAATGATGGAGCCCATGTCAAAGAGGAAAGGCATTCAAAATATTTGATTATGCAAGGAATATGTGACTTGTTGGCACTTCATAAGGATATCACCAATTTGATAGCTCAAGGTTGTTGCACTATTGATTGAAAGGAATCCAATATTTGGTAGGTTTTTAGGCAAAAAGGATGGTTTCTACAACATGTGAAGTCGTTATTACTACAGTAGGTGCAAGAATTACTTCAAGGAGCTATAGAATGTTATTTATTGCTTTATTTGATCCCTATAACTACTAAAAGGGATTTTCCTACCTACGATAGTCATTTCCACACCTTGAAATGTGAATTTTCATGTACATGATGCTAGAGTAAAGAAGGAACCCATTATGCCATCAAGGTGATGGAGGGTTTTAGCCTAGAGGGATTCTCGTATTGTTCCAAGCACTCAAACGACAACTTTGGTGATACTGATCCATTCCTTGCATGTTGCCTTGCTAGAGTCATTTCCCATAAATTTACTTACCAAATATGGGAGCCACTAGATCTTTCCAAAGATGTCTCCTATAAAAGGCAACATATTTCTCTTTGTAAAATAAAAGGGGAGAGGAGAAAGGGGAGGATTTTTGTAATAGGGGTACCATTATAACACTTGGCCTTTAAAGGAAATTTTTGAAATCAATATATGAAGACGTGAACCATTTTATATGACAATGCTTCTAACCTTTTATGTAAATTATTTTGCGGACATATGAAATAAAAATTGTCTTTCTATGCTCATTTTGTTATCATGTTATAATCTCTTTTAAATTTTCTCATTTGAGAGCTTTGGTTTAATTATTTTAAGATTCAATACTTTAATTTGCTAATTGATAACTTTGGATATATGTGCCCTTTGTCAATAGAAAAATCATTGATATTTTAAGGAATGTATCATATGTAAAATTTTAGTATCCATCAAAATCTCATTTGCTTGGTGCATTGCCTTACTTTCAATCTTTTTCCTTTTTTCACACTACAAAAATACAATGTGTATCTTATGAAGTGTTGCTTTCTAAAGTCGTGGAGATTATCTCAAGGGTTTTCGTTCCACACCTATGAGGTTTCCTATGTTGGTATAAATAAGTACCCAAAGTGCAAATTTGAATATCAAAAATCTAGAACACCCAATGTGACCTAAAAAGTTTTTAGAGAGTAATCCATAAAGCCTCTATTTTGTTCTAATTTTTATGAGAAAATGCCTATCAGTAGATCATTTTTAGCCAATCACCCCTATCTCCTTGTTTTTCCTTTGGTTATTTCTCCAAGAAGAAGGCTTATAATTCAAAATCCTCCATTACCTCCACCAATGGAAGCCTAAGAACCGCCTAGAAAAATTGTCAATTGGAATAGTGGAAGTCCCCTAATCTCTCTTGTTCTTCCAACTACCTAGTATCTTATTCCTACTTATGCTCTTAAGGCTCTCCAGAAGTTCATAGAATATTTTAAGAGTCTAACTGAGCATCTATAGGATGTTGCAGTTATATGTACTATACATTATGTTATTGAGAGAAATATTACACTAAGGTTGTTGGCAACATTTCCAAAGGAAAAGCATTGGATTGGTATTGAACTTGCATTCATTTCAATTACTTCATGGGATCAACTCATATATTTCTTCTACAAAAGATTAAAAAAGAAAGGAGATAGATCTTGGTTGTTACAAAAATTGATAATCATAATGCATGCATTGTAGAAAACAATCATTAGTTTCAACTCTAGAATTCAAAAAACTTGGGAGAGAATACCTGTCACAACATACTTGTTGGTAGAAATGACATTTATCTTTTATTTCAAAGCTTTTAATTTAGAAAAATTAGTAATGACCCAATTATTAGGTAGACAAAGCATCCCAACAACCTATGAGTTAGTAGTTTGCATAGAAAATAACCTCACTGATACATAGAAACTCCCTCCCAAGCTATTGATGCCAATAATTCCATAATTCTTATTGCTAATGCAAGAAGGGCCACTAATGATCAATCCTTCCCTCCAAGCAGTTATTGGTCTTACCTGTACAAATGGTAGGACCTACAAAGAAAAGTCCTAACACACACCACATAAATTTATCTCCAAGAATGTTGCAATTCCTACTTCTAATGATTGGTTTAGCTAATTTCATGAAGAAGAAATGAACTCACTTGCACACACATTTTTCCATGGATCAGTCAAAGGCCTTGTTAATTCATGAGGATTAATTTCTTGTATGAAGTTATTTAAAAATATTTACTTATGAGAAACCTTAATATATGGGTTCCTAAGTTGGTTTGCTTATCCAGGTAAGGAACATTCTCTAATAAAGTTTTCACTTATTTATTCCTCACAACACCATTTCTAATTTAAGATAAAATTAAGGAACTCCTTTGTTGATGATTTTCCTTTTGAGCATTTACCTTACATATCATTCTTAGTGAAAGGACTCTACTATTCTTCTAATTCTTTATTTATTTTGATTTTGTTGCCTATAGTCCCTCATTGATATTTGATCAAAGATTTATATTTTGTCCCTATAGTTTTTATGTGATGTTTTTTGTTGTGCCCCATTCTAGGTGATGTTGTGGCCTATATTACTAAGTGCAAATTTATCTAAGTTGAGTGCTTCCTTTCTTAATAGAACCATGTTTTGGCCAACATCTATAACCAATATAAGAATTCATTTAATAGACCCCCTTATTCAAAAATGTCCCTGTTGTAGTGTTTTGACATTCATTATATTTGTCACATGCCTAAATATCTCAAACTATAGAAATTTCTAAGTGTTGGTGGTGTTTGTGTCTATTTGTAGCCTTTATTAGGTTTATAGTAATATACTTTCCCTCCATTCCTTGAAACCCAACATTTCCATTTTTTTGAGACCTTTGACTATTTTAGTCTAATAGACTTCTCATTACCTAGGTACTTTATCATGGCTTTACCCATGCTTACACTCCCCACTTTGTCTTTTCCTTTGGCCCTAGGATTTTAGGTCTCCATGTAATCATGTTCTTCTTAGCTATAAAACTAATCGATGAACCTCAATTATTCTCTACTAACACTTTACATGCTTTCTCTTCTTAGCATTGAGTATTCACCATCTTTAATTCCTAATTTGAGAATTCACTTTTCCTTTAAGTCTCAAAATCTCAGGCTTTTATTATTTTCCCTACTCATTTCCCTCACCCCACTTCCCATCTCCCTTCCTCCTTGTGCAACCCATACTTATAGGATCACTCATACCATCACACCCAAAAGGCATAAGGTATGTGGTAAAACTAATATCTAAACCTTGAAAGTCTTCCACCTTATTTCCTTTGCTCTTTTTTCTTCTAGTGTTTGGCACACCACATTAATGATCCCTAACTCATTTCTCTTGAGCCATAAAATTTTGGACTTCTATATTTTCCTTTACCAAAATGTGCATCTATGCAAAATTTGGAAACATAGACTTCAAGGGCGTGAACTATTTTGAGACCCCATTTATTATTTATTTACAAAGAATTTTGCATCTTTATTCTATTCTACATTTCTCCAAACATTTAGCATTCTTTTGTTTTTCTAAAAAGTGGCATGTAATAAAGGCATGGTTGCACTCTACAAGTGTGTCAACATCCTTACATCAAAACTATACTTTGTTCCTCCTATTAGCAACATGAGTTTTTTCAATAGGACCCTCCTATTATTTTCCATCAACTAGTTTATGTAGTTTCCATCTTTCATTCTTATTATCTTTTAAATGTCTTTAAACAATCTTGTTATTCATAAATTTAATTTCTAGTGAATCAACCAATTTCTTATTTTGTTATCATTTCTTAATTGAGCCCAATTTAGGTTAAAAATTTAGTATAAGTAAGGCATGTTAAACAATCTAACTAGAAAGAAAAATAATTTATTTTTTAGTTGTATAGTCACCCTAAACTTGACATCATTTCTTCATTTGCTTAAATGTTATCATTTAATTAACTCACCCATTCTAAAACTTTAATTAATTAAATATTTATTATTTACTTAATTATTCTATATTCTTCTTATAGTTAATTAAATATTTTATTATTTAATTAATTATATCACCTGTTAAGACTAAAGTTCTTCCAATTTAATTAATCCCATCAATATCCCTCCATCCCTTTAATTCCACTTGAGTTAATTAATTCTTGATTAATTAACTTCATCCACTCACTAACCTCCATTAGCCATTCTCTAACTTTTAACTCTAGCCTAGTTAACAAACCCATGGTTCATTAACTCAACCTACCCTAATTACTCTAACCTTCATATCTAAAAACATTATTACCATTATTTCTCTAATTTAAAATTCACTCACACCCCCTCAATCTTGTCTCATAAATATGGGAAATCTCACCTACCTTCACTATCTTACACCTAGCCTCCAAAATTAATGGCTTCTTTATCACTTCTCCCACACTCCATTATGACACTTGTCACAATGCTAACAAGCCACACCACCTTGATCCACACCTCACCCTCTCAATCAATCCTATCCCTTCATCAAGCAATCAATCCTAGCCCTCCATTTCTCCCCTCTAATTTCTATAAATTGGAGTCTTTTCTCCTTCATTTGATCATCTTGAAAAATAGCCTTGTTATGTTGGTAAATTGATGAGCAATCCACATTCCAACACTTGAGAAAATCCATCAAGACTTAGAGTGCATCTTGAGCTCAATCAATAGGAGGTTATTGAAGGTATACTTGGTGTTTATGCGTTTGAGTTTGTATTGCTTATTTTATTGTACCTTTGATGCAATTTTCTCCCCTCCACAAGTTGGTATAGAATTTTTGTATGCTTTTATTAAGTTTGAACCCGTTTATGATAAGTTGCTAGTTGAATCCTATGATAGATAACTGAAAAGGATTTCCTACATTTAAATTTTGTAGGCTATCTATTTTCTATCTATATTTGTATTGAACTTGATGTGAATCCTAACCTTCATTATTTATTCCTTTCTTCGTCTTCAAAAGAAATTATCTCTCTAAACAACAAAATATCATTTTATTGTCCAAAAATTAGTTAATTGTACTTTTAATTTTTTCATCATTCAACAAAACTTTATTTTTGAGTAAGCATAATCTTAGTCACGACGTATAAACATTATCAAAATTATGTTAGTGCCAATTTACTACACTATTGTCTTTGTCTATTATTTTCATTGAAATTTAAAAAGTCTACATTTTTCTACTCAAATTTTGTATAGTATACAAGGATGAATCATTTTTGTTCTTTTGTGATAGAGATTATTATCCTTCTTTGACCATCCCTTCCTCGTGCATTATCTCTTATAGGAACCCTCATCTAAACCTATCCATGTACTTTCCTTCCTCTTCCCTCTTTCATTACCCTTCCTCCATTGACATCCATCCCACATGATGTCACATTCTACATGTCTTACAATGATAACCACTTTTATAATGAACCTTTATTAGATGATGCTAAGTTTTTCACTCACAAAAATTGAACGCCACTTGTGTCTCCTCCAAAGTAGCCTTGATGATCTCATTAATCCTAAATATCTTCACTTGCACACTCAACAAATATCATCATCACCCATCTTGAGGGGCTAGAGTTATTAAAAGGTATAGGATATATTATCCATACTCATGTCCCTTTATAGTCCAATTCTCTTACTTTCATCCCTCTCTTCTAGTCAACCTCTTTTATTTTTCCTACCACTCAATATTCCTTGACCTAAATTTCCATTCCTACTCCTTATCCAATCCAAATTCCTACTATTTATGTCCCTCTCTCTCAATTCCTCATTTTAACTATGATCATGTCCATTTAGACAACCGCTTTACTTCCTACCCTTATGAGCCACCCTCTCAACCCTCACCTTTGACTTATCATGCTTGATCCTCTCTTACCAATTTTTCATTCCCTCTCCTATCCTATCCTTAACCTCACAACCCTTGCCACAACCTTATCATAATCATGAAAAAATTTGTGTCTCCTACCCTCAACATCCCAACCTATGCCTCTAACCTTATCATTTACCATTCAATGTTATCTATCTATTCTCCCACCATATTAGGCCCTAAGGGATGGAACCTTCAACCTCCTCCACAACATAATATGTTTGGCTATAATAAATCATCCATGAGAACCATATCTCATCATGCTAAACATTGACATACATGTATTATTGGATAATAGATTCTAAGATAATGTCCAATCCTTTATAGATTAGTGAGCATTGACTATTAGTTTGATAATCAATTCTTAGCTAAGATTTTTCTCTATTCATAACGGAAAAAACCTTATGATGTTTCTACTCTTTATCTACCTATTCTATGGGTTCTGTCCTCTATCTCACTTATATTTTCATGGAATAAATTCAATTCAACATAAGATTGCATGTCAATTTCATCAATGTTACACATTACAATCAAGGAACAAATGAGAAGGTGATGGATTTTATCTTCTATTATTAATTCCTTCTTTCTTAGATCTCCTATCTTCTTCTCAACTCTAATATCGAGAGGGTATTATTAAGAATATTTTCCCAAAGCTTCACAATCAAAATATCTTGCATAAATATCCAACTTTCATAACACTTTGTACCACCTTGTATGATTATACATAGGCAATATACCAGTTTAAGGTTATCTACTCTTTGACCTTAATGCCTCTATTTCTTTAGCCCTATCATCTTTGCAAGAAACCAATAATTCTACAAAGAAGAGCACCAATAACTTATAATTTTCTTCTTAATCCAACCTTAATAATTAGCTAAACTATTTGAATATGTCTTACTCCTCCTTTTCATTATCTAAACTTACTATCCCCCTTCATTGAAAAGCTAACTCTAATTGGATGAAGCTAGAAAAAATCCCAATTCCATATTTCACATGAGTTTTTTTCCAATAACCTTATCCAACTTCATCCTATCCAAACCTTGAATCCCAATGTCTTCTTATTGTACCAAAATTTTCAATTGTTTTAGTTTATAGACCTATTTTGTGATGAAACCCGCCTTACTATTATCCTCTCCTTTTTTTTTCTTAATTAGCTCTTTGGACTTTCTTATCACCAAATCATGTTCCTCTCTACCTAAATATTATTTTTCATCTTCACTCTCATAAAATTATCCTAGGATATCCTTCTATTAATCCAACACTATTAATTACTGAAAATCTTTTTCTCTTTTCTTAAGTTTCTACATAGCCTTTTTCTTTATTTTTCCCCCTTTTTTTCACTTTGTATTAGTTTTCCAATTTATATTTTGTCAATGAGAATTCTCCTATTTTGCTTTTATTTTCTAGATTTGATTTCTTACATTGTCAAACATTTTCTCCTCTACTCTAGATATTCATTACTACTTTAGCATCATAGGTTAAATTTGCACTAGATAATTATTCACTTTCCAATCATGATGCCAACACATTCTTATAGAACTATTAAATTTGGGAGAACTATAAATATCATGTTATTTATCACCAGAAAAATCACATGTGTACTCATCAGCATAAGAGGTAGTACAAGACACCTAGTAGTACCACAACTTGCTTTCTAATACCTACAATGATTTCATTTCCTCTTCATGAAATCATCTAAACTAATCATTAGAAGGAATTGCAACAATCTTGGAGATAAATTTCATTGTAGTGTGACAATTAACACATACTTGAAGGTTCTTAACAAGTCTAATAGTTGTTCTAGTGAGCATGTCTAGAAAACCAAAAGAAATTGGAAACTTTCACTAGGGTGACAAATAAACATTTTTTCCCCTCTCTTTCTACACCACTAAGTATCTTGCATTTGGAAAATACCATATTCTTCATCTCCCAAGCTAATTTCTCCAACTTTGCATAAATTTATTGTATTTGTGAATGTCATACGTCTCCTAAACACATAATAGTTTATGGCCTTCAATCCAACTACATACAGGGAGCTTTTTAATTCCTAATCTTGCATCAATATCCTTACCATTTGCTCACACCACCTACCCACTTCTACATAGATGCTTGAGAGAAGAACATAAGGTACATCTTTTTTAAGATTCAAATCAAAAACTAACATTGTTGTAAACACTCCTAAGCTTGCTTTCATATGTGATCTGTAGATAGCAAAAAATAGATCCACACATCTACCGCAATAACATCTAACAAAATTGCTCTATCCTTTATGCTTTAATAGATGTCCATACCCTGTTCGAAAGCTCTCATTTTGGAATAGTCAGGGAGGATGCCAACAAAGGTTGCAAAGTTTGGCTTTACACCTACCAATTGCATTTGCTTGCCTTTCAACAAATCCCTTTTGTGTATATCCTACAATCATGGCATTTAATGAGACCACATTTTTTTGAGGCATTCGGTCAAACAATTCACATGCCTTGTCTGTGCTTCCACATTTTGCATATGTGTCTACCACAACAGTTGAGCAACATCATCTCCTCTTTCCCTTATAAAATATATTTGGAATTGATATATTTAAGATAAAAGACTAGAAATATTTTTTATTCATTTCATTTTTTATTTTATTTTAATAAAACTATTTTATTTATTACAAATTTAATATCATTAAAAAATAAATATGAGTTTAGATGCTTCACCCCTTATACAACTAAATCATATCTGTAAACCTAATTAAATTTTATTTTTTATATGAAATATAACATTTTTTTATTATAATCTTAATGTTATTTTGAAAATGAAATGATTCTTGCCAACATGGAATGTTTAAAAAAGATATTCATATAATTGTAGCAAAGGGATCATTTCATTAATGGACAATTAATAAGGCAATCATGTTAGTTCATAAGGCACATGATATCAAAAACCATTATCTAACTGTGAACCGAAATGACTTGCTAAAGGTGAAGGAAAACGACAAATAGCAGGCGAAATGGATTAATTGGGCCCCACAACAGCCACCTAAGCATGGTCAACACTTAGAGTGTGCTGGTTAAGCCCAACCTAATTAGCCAATAGGCTACATATAGTGTGAGACTTGAGCTTGAAACAAGTCTCACGCTTGCAAACCACTGTTGAGTTGTTGGAAAACAAGTTTAAGCTTTTGTTTAATGGTAAACTAGTTACTGTTTAGTGGTAAAAATAACTCCAAAATATCTAGTAAAAGCCTCCAAAATCTCACTTATCACATAAAAGTCAGATAAATATTGATTTCATAACTGGAAGGGAACATTATATTTCCATTTGAGTGTTTTTTGTCAATTTGATGGCAACTTTCTTTTTCATTTGCATTGCTTTATGTTTTAAATCCGTATGCAAATATTTCATAATCAAATAATACTTAATTTATTTAAGGAAAAAATCTAGAATTGTCTAAGTTTATTTCATTCTATTTTTTAGCACTTATTATTAATTGTTTAATCCGGCCACATGCAACTAGAATTTGCATGCACAAACATGTACTCTCTATCACATCAATTGCAGTGTTTTTTGTCAATTTGATGGCAACTTTCTTTTTTCATTTGCATTGCTTTATGTTTTAAATCTGAACGCAAATATTCATAATCCAATGATACTTAATTTCTTTGAGGAAAAATCTAGATTTGTCTAAGTTTATTTCATTCTATTATATAGCATTTATTATTATTTGTTTAATCCAATCACATGCAACTAGAATTTGCATGCAAAAACACATACGAGCTCTAACATATTAACATACATATAGTTTTATATCCGCATAATCCTTGAACCTCCTTTAGATGCAAGTGCTAGTTATTAATAGTGTTAATTTTTATTTGTATTAAAGGGTCTAAGAGTATACAGTCAAACAAAACACTGAAGAACAGTTAAAGAATATACAATCACTGCTGAACTGTTACACATTGACAGTAATGGACTACGACAAAGCATTTACAGAGTAAGGCGTAATAACCAGGACCATAACTCATGAAACATGCTTCTGCGGAGGCTATTTTAGCTTAAAGTGAAACCACAAAAGTGCAACAATATAAAAATCAGAAAGAAATGCTTCTGATTCCTAGAAAAATGTTCTGGTTGCCAAGTTGGAAAAGTGGGCAGAGATTTTTTTTAGTAAAGCCAGTGTTTGATTGGCCTGAATAAATAGATCACCATATCAAGATAATTGATGATGGTGTGAGTACTAGTTGTTTTTACCTTATTTTGCTGCAGCTTATCATGTGACACACATATACCCTTTTCTAGTCAGAGGTGAGGCCAACTTATACATCTGTAAAATAAAACTATTCTTAAAAAGCTCAACTCATGCATTAATGCCTGGCAATTGGGTATTATAGTGTCAGGGGGCCAAATTGTGCTTGTGACTGGGTAGGGGCTAGGATCTCAAACTTTTCCTTAACAAATAAATACAACTACTTGTACTGTAAAATAATTACTCTTATTTGAGGTACACAAATACACTTTTGTGCCTAGGCAGTTGTAAAGTAGTAGCATATTGCCAAATTTTTGGGAAGACTATTTAAAATACTCTTTACTATGATACGGACAGCTAACATCCATCAAACCCACAAACCCAAATTTATCCACTTGTCCTGCACTCTATAAGATATCAAAATCCCTAAAGCTTAATTTCACATAGACAATGCTCTTAAGGCCCTACGATGAGAAGGGCTAAATTAGGATTGTGGGAAAAATCAGATCTGACATTAAGATTTGTATTCTTGTTTTTCCAATCGATATTACAGTCTTTTGTGACTGATAAAGATGGAAATCTGTTGGTGTGATTCTGATCATTAGGTATGGTGGGGTTTCTCTGATTCTTTTTCCTCTTGTCCAGATTAAGAGTTCAGTGTGTGGCTTCCATATAGGGATGAGTCACTTATTATTGTTTAGGGTACTGTACTGAAGTCTCTCTCCTCTCTTCTACACAACCTTCACTCTATTTATAAGGACACTCAAGATTGCTCCATTACAGTATCCAATGCAAAGAGTTTCCCCTGCCTTAAGAGTTAGAATCTGAGTTGAAAAGTCTAAGCCCTTCAAAGTCTCAAAGTTCTCTTTCATTACAATCGTGTTGAACCAGTCCTTAGTCTACCTTCATTTATACTCTTTCTCAAGGAATTTGGAGGAATTGGGTTTGGTTTGTTAGTTCCTCTTTTAAGATTTGCTATTGATTTACAATCTACAAAATATCTAACGTAATTTTCATATGCGAACAAGAGTTCCAAAAGTATATTGGTGAACAATATTGAATACTATTTTTAGTATTCTAGTGGGTTGAGAATAAAAAAGACTTTGTAGTTCAAGAGCACCATTTATAATTTGTAGGTCTTGTTCAAATTGAGGATAAGGCAATTCGTAATGCAGATAAATTTTGACTATTTTTAGAAGAGGAGCGTTTCTGACAATAGAAAACAACTCTATGTAGTCTTCAGGATATTTGTGAGCAGCGTCTAGATTCAGTATCATTTTTTGCAAGTTGCCAAGGGATAGAGGCAAGTTTGTGAGCTCTCTTGCCTGTTGGGATTGTAGTTAGGAAATGTACTAATCAAAAGAAAAGGAAAAGAGTTGAAAAGAAATAAGAGTGGAGTTAAACCTGTGCAAAATGTGTAAGTAGGAAGTCAATGCATACTTCTTCCATCTCAAGAAATCTCTGTAAAAGCTTGATGTCATTGTGATCTGCTAAATCCGAGCCATAGAACTTTATTTTTGTAATCAGCCTGGTTGCTACAAGCCATTTGCGAGAAACCAGTGAACATTGAATGACTTCTTTGAGGCTTAGTCCTGGCAAGATATGAAAGCAAATGACGTCTTCTGAGAGCTTCATTATAAACAAGTAAAAAAGTGTCTAATTAAAGAAAATAGTTTGGCTAATAAACTATTGCAAAAAAGAGGTGCATCAAATACTTGACAAGGATCCTACTAATTAGTTTTTGCTATTTAGCATTGACATCTACATCAGAAATTTAAGTTTTTCTTTTGGATATCTTAGAACTATCATAATTACACATAGAAGCCGAGGCGAGGTCTTGACATGACACAATATATTATGTCCTTGGCAGGTTACCGATTATGAATATGCTTATCTATTCAGCGTGCATTGTGCATACACATGTATCTCTTTATTAGACTATAAACCTCATTAATGCATTATGTCTGTTTTTTTATATATGGCATATATTAATTTATCGGAGTATCCATTTTTTCATTTATTGTCATAAAAGGTTGTGTTTCACAAGATTGTGTAGTGTAAAATCTTTTTTGGTGGCAGCTTATGTATGGCTACATGTGCCAAATTGTACATATAGTATTGATGGTCGTAAAACATAGTTGGTGGGGATGTCAGACCTTTTTTTGTATTAATGGTGTGTTCAAATGTTTTTTTAGAAAGAACAAACATTTTCTAATACAAAAAAGCTATGTGTTTTTTTTTTTCTTCGTTGTTTCGATTAGAAGTGAAGAACAAAGATTGGAAATTGAATACGTTTGTTGTTTCTAATTACTATAGAGTATCATTTTATAGGTATGACAGATATAGCTTTCAATAAAGCATGGTTGTGTTGAAAGTAATTGTAGAAAATCTAGGTTTCTTTTATGTTATTATAATATACTCTGATTTTATAGAAAGTACAAATACAATTGTCAATAAACCTTGACTATATCAAGTAGGAAAAAGTGTTGTAATCACAATTGCTTTGACAGTTTGCCAAATAAACTTTTGGAAAAACATGTAACAATATTTCTTATAATAAAAATCCAAAATAGAAATATGGTATATGCTAAAAATTGTTAGATAGAAAGAAAACATAGTTTGCAAACCACTTTATACAAAAGCTATACTTTACAAAATTAGTAGTTCTGATAACTAGGTGATTGCTAATTGAATAAAGTAGAGAAAAATTGTCAATTGGACTGGTGCAATTCTAGAAAATTGTTTAGGAACTGGAGATCTGTATCATAGAGACTATTTTGTACTTGATTGTGCAGATAAAATCTAACTGTTTTTAGAAAAGGGGCATTTTTGAGGATGCGATGTAGTAATAGGATACTATCTTCAAAGTTCTCTTTCACAGCATCAATTTTTAGTATGAACTTCTTCAAGTTTAGAAATGTGAGGGCCAAGTGTGGTAATCCCATTGTCTGTTTCCAAAATTGTACTCAACGGAAAGAGAAAAGTGCAAATAAACAAAACTGAATAGGAAAAGAAAAAAGCTACTTACTTGTGTAAAGGGTGCTAATGGAAAATCGCTGGGCAATTCTTGCATTTGTGGAAAGTGTTGCAATAGTTTGATATATTTGTTATATAGAAAATCAGAGCTATAACATTTTATATTCTTTAACGATTTTGTTGTTGCAAGGCATTTGTGAGAAACAACTAAAATCAAATTACTTCTTTGAGAGTAAGCCTTGTAAAAATATGAAAGCAAATCAATTATTTTGGAAGGTCCATGGATTACGTGCTGGAAACTTATGAATGCAGACTTTTAGAAATGTATATGAATAGGATGACATAATTAGAATTTATAATAAGAGTCGTTGCTTTATTGTATTTGTTGTTCAAGGATACAGTTTCAACAAGACATACATAGTAATGAGTTGGAAGAGAAAAGAAAGTGGTTTGATTATGTAGATTTTTAGTGCAAAAGGTATAGCAGAGCAACAAAATTTAGATTCTTGGTTATCAACATAAGTCAAAATTTGTTTGCTTTCCTATAAGTCCATAGTAAATATATGCCAAATCGGAAAAGGCAAGTGGGCATTAGATTGAGGTGGAGATCATTAAAGAACGTGAAAATGATCAAACCAATGAATCAAATAGTATTGCATGTACAATACTATGCAGATGTGTTTTACTTATAGCAATAAATTAGTGTGTATTTGTTGTTGGTTTATCGAGCTGTATTCTTTTTCTTGTAGCTTGTTTTGTTGTGATGATGCATGAGGTTGACACGTGTGTAAGGGTTGTTTCACTTAATTTTAGTCAATGACTATTAATTATAAAATAAGACAAATTTACTTACTGGTGTCTGAAATGCTTGGAAACCCTAATTTCAGGTGGAGGAAATCATGAAGACGTTGCAATCGATCTCTGGATACCATGGAAAGCTCTGGTAATCTCAGTTTATGGTTTAGCTCTTACTTTTATGGTGTTAAAACCCCTTATTTCAATGGGGAAACATCACATTCAACATTATTACTGGCTTGCGCGAACTAGAACGACTCCATCAACCCAGTTTCATAATTTTAAAACATAATTGCCAATATTTTGATTACTTAGATCGTCAAGCGGCTCAGATGGAGTCAACTGAGTTTGAAAAAAATGACTTAAATTGTCCTCAAGATTAGACCAATGAGAACATGCCATGTGGAAAAACCTTGCATTGCCACCTTGGGCTCCACCATCCTTTGGAAAATCCTTGCATATTTCACTTGTTCAATAGTACTTTTAACATCCAGGATGATGCCATGTGTTAGCCGCCCACTATCCTACAAGAAGATCAGACCTAGTTAATGACTTGCTACAGGATGGCAGGGAATGACCCAAATTGATTTAACATATTTTGTCTTGACCATTAGATCTTGAGAGAACTATTGTTGCCACATTCAAACCTTATGAGGCCTACCAAAGAGACCTACCATGTGGTACGTTCTCGTTATCTCGCACTATCTTTTTCTTGAATATTTTAATAGTTGTGGGCTGGTGGGCAACCAATGAGAGTTGAGTTGTGGGGCTAGGAAGAATCCTTAAGAGCTTTTTAAATGCACGTGCTTTAAGTTTTTACTTAAAGAGGGGCCATCCCTAGGTTGACATAAAGGGTTATGACTTAATTATTCTCATACTTGTGCTAGGAACATAATGCAACATTATAACATTTTTTAGTTTACTAAACTTAGGGCATAGGCAAATATTTTAGAATGAGCACAACCAGTATTTTCTAGGACAAAAGGGGTTGGTAAACCAATGACACCAATGGCTCAAGTCATGACTTAAATGACTGGGTACGGGTAAACACGTGTGAATGGTCTATTAGAACAAAAGGTTAAGGCCTTTGCATTATTTAGAGTTTTAAGAGAGTTTTAGTTGTAAGAATGAACCCTTAGTAGACGGAGAATGACACCCTAACCCTCAAATGACCAGTGAATGACAAAATTTTGAAATGTTACCATGGGACTAGTAAAAATTTCCAAATGAGCCCACTAGGGATCAAGTCTTGTTGAGTGCAAATCCCCAACGCCTTAAGGGATGCGGCCGAGATTGTGCCCCAGGCAAATTTTGGCGGAATGGATACCCCTCAGTCCTTGGCTCTAAGCTAAAGGGGACCCCCTCGGGAGTATCTACAAAATATTTTTGTTTTTTTGAAGTTTTACCATCTTTCATGTCTCTTGTTATTTTAGCTAAAATATTTTGATGAGCTAGTTTTATTTAATTTTAGTTCTTTTCCTAACTATAACCCTAACTCCAACCCCAATTCTAATCCTAATGCTAGCCCTAACCCTAACTCTAATTCTAACCCTTGATATATTCCTAGTTGTAACCATAACCCTTGCTCTAGCCATGGTTAAAACCCCATGTCTAATTTTAACTTGACAACAACTTTGATTATAACTCTAACCATATGATATGTTTTATAATTACTAACACTAATTATTTTTACAAAGTAAATTAAATTTACATATTCAACTTTAAACTTAAATTAAGTGTTATTGTATTTATTAATTAAGTAGTTTATTATATTACAGAATAGATTTATTTAAGATATAATAATATATATTATAATAAGTATATATAAAGGCCATTATATTTAATATATAATATATAATATAAATTTATTGTATAATATAATAATACTATATTATACTATATATTAATACTATAGTATGATAGGCCACTATATATATATATAATTTATATTATTTACTTAATGATTTAAAACTACTTAATTTATAATTATACTTTTTATTATTTAGGACAAGTGACAAGTGTCATCATATCACAGTATTGGCATAGACTTATGTCTTACCTTATCTTGCAAAGTGTGTGATACTAACGAATGTATCAATTCCTCTGTATCTAATTTTATTAATATCCATAAAGTCTTCTAATATTATTAACCTATTTTAGGTACAAGTCCTTGTTATTGGCAATTGCTCGAGAGGGAGAACAAGTGTTATACCGATAGAAAAGTGTATGTAAGTTTATATGCTAAGGAGGCATCTTCTCTATCATTGTTTAGAAACTCGAATTTGAAATATGAAAACACGTAGAGAACAAATGTGAAAGCCAATCAGTTTTTTTGGAAGGTCCATGAAGTGTGTGCCATGGTGGAACCCTTCAAAATATTTTTTGATCCTTTGATATTGTTTTCACTATTGTCTATGTTTTATTGATCTCTTCATGGCTAGGCTTTATGCTACAGTGTTTAGGGTTTATCAAGCATTGAAAGAAAAACCTTAATTCATTATGTCTTGGATGCTCGATTTAATTTTCCGTTGACCTGCTCTTGCCCGTTTCTGGTTGCCTAAGTCATCACCTTTCTCATTGGCATCATTTATTTAGTGGCCTTCTTTTCCTAGCTCAACTAGTGGTATGCCATCCTAATTAAGGTCTAATGTTTTGCAATCTTCAAATATTAAGGTCTTGATATTATGTTTTAAAATCTAGGTCTGAAATTACCTAATCCTTAACCTTTTATTGACAGAAGGAGCATCCCATTTTAAGTCACATGGGTCAAAAACCTTAAGTCATGATCAACAGGGCCCCACATGTGAGGAATGCTTGCATCTTATTGGTTTCCTGCCATCTTGCATGAAAAATATTCAAAACATAAACAATACGGGATAGCGGGCGTGTGCCATGTGTCAATATCCTTTGGTGGGCTTCACGAGCTTATAAAGTGGTGCCAGCCATGGGTCTAGGATCCAAGGGCTCATAATTGATTTGACGATTTAATCTCAAACATTACCTGCCATCTCGCGGGGGGTCCATCTGCAGATCTTGGTACCATGTGGATCCATCTGGGGTGTTGAATAAACTATTGGTAAAGAGAAATATTTCATGAAAAAAAAATTAGTGGCTTAAGGGCATTAAAGGTCAGGTTACTAAAAGACATTTAAAGCTTTGTGACCAAAAGTGACCGAGATGATATAATCTCAACCGTCCAACTTGCATAAATTTAAGTCACATGCTGAAAATTTTCTAAGTGTGGGTGTAGGATTGGAATGTTAGAGTATGCACAAGTTGTAAAGTACAAATTCGATTTGAATTGTTCCTTGCCATCCCACAGTCCTTGATTTTCTTCCCAACAAACTCATGTAGGATAGCAGGCAAGTGACTCATGGGCATTTCAAATGCTTTGAAAAGATAGTGGAGCCTAGGGTGACAATGTAGGGCTTCTATAGATGGCATTTTTTGATTGAATCGATGTTGTAGCCAATTTGAGTCAAATTTTCAAACTCGATTGACTCCATCTGAGCTAGCCAATGATCTGAATCATCTCGAGATGAACAAACAATATTCAAAGTTGCTAAATGGGTTGATAGAGTTGTTCTAGTTTGTTTGAGTGAGTAGTAATGGCAGATATGATGTTTTCCCATCAAATTAAAGAGATCCTTCACCATAAAAGGACTTAAAGCATAATTATGATTTATCAAAGCATCCCCAAGCATGTGGAGATCAATTGTAGTGTAGTACAAGGTTTCTTGCATCTAGGATTAGGGTTTCCATCAATTCGGGCACTAGTAAGTGAATTATATATCTTTTGTACCTAATTTTCTACAAATTTGTGTGCAATTGCTAGTTTTATTCTCTGAATCACTTGCTAAGGAATCTTTTAAGGTTTGACATTCATCAATTAGCTTTCAACCATTTTGAATCACCTTATTTTCCTACATTGAACCTCAATCCCTAGCTGCATTTAGGTAAACCCTAGTTCATGTAGTATCTCATTTGAAATGACACCCCCAAAGGTCCAAGATTCTGCTTCCACTCCTAAGAGAGTCCTTCATGAGGATTTGTATGACCATTTAAAGATCTCGGGCATGATAAATTTCAAGGTAAAACAATTTTCCAAGGCTTGGGGAAAAATAAGGACATCATTGATAAACAGTCTGGCATTAGGGATGCAGATTTACAATTAGCCTCTGGATGGGAATTGTTTAAATATTGGTTTGGGAGGAGAAATGCTAGTATTCCTACCTACAACGATTGGAGACTGGATATGGAAAAACTTGTCATTCCCAATGTGTATCTGGATATTGACCTATTGAAAGCCATTGCAACCAATTATGACCCCAATGTTAAGATTGTGAGGTCAATTGGAGGTGTTGAGATGGTCAATTTGAGCTATCAAGGATTTATTGAGGTTTTCAATCTCAACCCTAATGCAGAGGAAAAGATCAACACTTAAGCTTTGAGAAAGGAGTATGAAACGAACATGAATACTTTCAAAGTAACAATTCTAACAAACTTCATGATAAAAGGGAAAGGAGGGATTAAAATGAAACTCACATCTATAGACAAAGAGCCCTTTCCTATTGATATGTTTGAGTACTACTTTGTTACGACCTTCCAAACATTGTGTCAAATATTAGGGCTATACCCTCCACAAAGAATGCCAATGGCTTACATGTATATGGTAACTAATATTCAACATGGAATGGTAAACAAGTTATATGATTTTGGCACATATCTATATGATGAAATTCACTAAGTATTAATATCCTTAAAGAATGGTGAAATTGGAGTCAGGTGTTGGTGGTACACACTGATATGCCACATATTTTTTTTCAAGGGGAAGAAGGAGTTTGGGAAAAGTATCCCATTGAATTTGAAAGATGAGGACAATAATTCTCATCCAGTCCAGTGTTGGACTCATTGTCTTGACAAACATGATTACAATTCCAAATTTGTTTCTTTTTCAAATATTTTTGCTTCTAGGTTGATGAGTTATTTGGTGAGGTATCTCCCAAGAATCCCAAGGGAATTACATGATTTTCTGAGACCCAAGGAGAGAAGACCTGACTTGAAAATTGATCATAATTGGGGGAATGCTATTCCCCATCCAAGTTGTACTATTTTGAGGTTTTATGGCATAAATTGTGCACCACATGTGTTACCAAGAGTTTTGCCACTCAAAATAGGTTTCCTTGAGGTTATTTGGCAGTTGGGACTTGTTGAGGATAATTTATTGACATGACAGAGGAAGGGGACTCTCTTCCCTACAAACACTATTTTTTTTATTTTGTGATGATTAAGGAAGGGTGGAGGAACATCCTCAAAATGAACATACCCTTAAAATTGAAAAATTGTAGGGCTAGAAATCATGATCCTAAGGGTTTTATTGTAGCCTTGAAAGCAAGGAACAAGTCAGGAAAGTATCACCATATTTTTGACTACCCTAAGAATATCATAAGGAATGAGTTTGGTTTGCAAAAAGTAGAGGAGTTAAAAGTGAAATGGTTGGGCATTTGCTAAGCTAGAAAATGCAAGATAGGAAAAATATCCTAAGTTCAAAGGAACTTACATGGATATTAAGGATCCCATGTTGAGGATTGAAACCATATTGCAGAAATTTGATAGGGTTGTGGGACAACTTAAGGAAAATATTGAAATTCAAGACAAAGGGAAGGCCCTCATCACTGAAGTGCAAGATAAGGGGAAAGCTCCCATGCTTGAGGAAAGGCCAACCTACCAACCTCCAAAAACATAGTATGTATTCTCAAGAAGAAGATAAAAAGAGGTTGTGAGAGAAGAGAAAACTATTGCTACTCTCACACAATCTAAGGAGTCAAGGTCATCTTCCCCCGTGCCACCATCTCCACCACCCTTATCTCTCACTCATCAAGTGATTGATTTGGATTCACCACCTAGAGATCCCTCTCTTAAGAGGAGAAAATTTGAACAAGAACCAAGACTTGTGGATTATCCTTTAGACTCTGATGATGAGGTTATTGTGACTTCAGATGATATAATGCAAAACATTCTTTCACCTACAAGGGATGTAGAATTGTCAGTACCACATGGTAGGTTCACAAAAGCATTGTTGACTGGATTGGACAATGCAAACGATGTTAGAGAAAAGGATTGCATTGAATTCATGGTTGATGATGCATTTGTTAAAATAGATGCATTCAATGAATATGTATAGAGAACTAGAAAAGATGAATATGAAAAGATGATGAGGGATGAATTAGAAAAATCTCCTGAATTACCTAGATCAGTCATATCTCCTGAAGGTGGTGAACTTGTAAGAAAGAGTAGCATACTCTTTTTTCTGGAGTTGGACCTAGCATCTGTTTGATAAATTAGTAGGAGGAAAATCGCTCCAACTTACAAAGCAATGAAAGAAATTATTGAATATCAAGGATTAGTGAATCCATTGGAAAAAAAGGATAAGAGCATTGCTCAGGAAATTTGATGAGAGTGATCTTGGGCTCTTGCCATAAATTCTTAATAATGATGGAGTTTTCAAGACTTATGAGCAATGGAGGGCTCATGTGGATGTTGCTATCGTTGCAAAAGCCACCTTGATTTGTGAAGAGGGAGATGTCAAAATAATGATGTTGAAAGATAGCATGAACAAGTTTTCAATCACCAATGCATTCTTAGAGGGGTTTGATAAGGATGCAAATAAGATAATGACTAAGTATGGTCCCTGTAGAATGAATTTGGATGAATTCATGGCCTTCAATTGGCCTACAAAAGAGGACTCTGTGACTTGAGATAAGAAATACAATGACATTCTTGATTTGTGAACCTTCCAGTGATGATGTGGATACTTCTTTTGGTCTTTTGCACAATCAGCATTTCCAAAAGTCTTCAATAGTGCCAGAAGTAGCGGTTTTGTCCTTTTGTGTACTTGGAGTTTGTCGATATATGCCAACTCAACTTTATTGGGCACACTTCAAGGAAAAATGAAGAGAAGAGGTGAAAAAGTACCTTTAAGGGACAAAGGTTGCAAATGTAAATATAACGGTCTTGTCTTGGGTATATTCCTTTATTTTGATATGTAATTGAAAATTGTCAAATGAATATGTGACAAGTTTCAGTTCACCTGAGGCTTGTTTTGCTCCCTTATGTTTATAAAAGGGAATTTAGGGCCAATTGCATGGGTTTTTTGATTGATCTCTAATGGAATTTGCAATGCAAGCACAAAGAATTAATTTTTGAGTCTTATTTTAGGTTGTACAGTCTGTAATTTTTTGAAAGCTTTAATGTTGTATGAGAGTATTGGCATAATTTGAATAGAATGGAAAAGTTTTGAAGCCGCTTCTCTCCATTGTATTGTTTGCAAGGATTTTTAATGAAAATGATCAAAGATCCTTCATCTGGTCTCCATTGTATTTTTAGTGGTGTGTGTTCTTTATTAAGGTTCTAATTCAAAGAATTGGTTAAATCACCTTAATAGAAGCACATGAGATAAGGCATTGGCCTTGAGTTTGTGTGTGAATTTATAAGTTCTAGGATCATTCATAGTCAAAGAACAATCATCAAATTTCCATTTCAGTTGAGGTTTTATTTGTAGAAGTTTCCATTCCCTTGCTTTGAATGTTAAATGCTTAAAGATCTGCCAAATCTTTAAAATTCTTATCTATTAGGTAGTAATTATGGGAATGAATCTGTTATTTATAATGTATGAGTTTAATTGGAACAGAGGATCTTAAATGCATTGTGTGGGATCACCCTCCCGGGTCTTGCAAAGCCCAAAGTGCAGAATGAAAGTTGTAACTTTCACTCATTCGTTGGTCAATCCCTCCAAATAGTTGATCATTGGAAGATGACAATTTCATAGGTTATATGTGAGATCAAATTTGTATTAAAAGAAAAACATGTTGGAAGCTTGTAAATGCAAGCTTCAACAATTGTATATGAATAGGATGGCCTGTTTAAAATTTATAATAAGAGTCTTCGGTTTATTGTATTTTTGGATGTTCTATGAAGTAGAGAAATTGGTTTATTTTCTAAAATTTATCTATGATTGATAGCTTTTTGTTGATCGTGCAGATCAAGTTTTTGGCTAGATAGGTGTCATTGAATCGGCATGATGCTAGGTCTTACTCTATGTTACAAAGCGTGTGGTACTGACATGTGTATGTTGCAAAGTGCATGTCACTAGACCGTGTATGAAGACCAATGGGAAAACATTTAACTATGGATTAAAATTTATCTATGATTGATAGCTTTTTGCTAATGGTGCAGATCAGTTTATCGCTTTTAGAGCCAGTGATATTGGAAATCAGTGAAGACAAGGACATGGAAGAGTTTCGTCTACAAAGAAGAAAAGGAAGAGTATTTTGTTCTAGGATTAGTTCATTTTTAGCTTTTCTATTTGAAGAGTCCTATTCAACTGGTGAGTCTTGTTTTTGTGCAAATGACGTTTGCAAACAATTTTGTAGTTATTTTTTGGAATTTTGCATTGTTGTTGGATTTTTATTTTTTGAAGCTGTGTCTGTTGTTGTTTGCATTGTAGACGAGGATGATACCTCTAAAGCTCGTGAGCAAGAAAAAAATTGCATAGAAAAGGAGACAATTCTTGATAGAAAGTCTTCTAGAACAAAATATAGAATTTGTAGCACAAATGCAAGAACAGTAATAGATACAGTAGACGACGATGGTTTAGAGGTTTCAGGTACCAAGACACTATTCCCTAACATTTCATATTAATTATTTTTCCCAAAAATTTCTCTATTCACCTAGTCGCACACCCTCTCCATCATGTTAGGCATCGACTTCCTTATCAATTTGTATGTTGCACAATTTTCAAGTATTCTCTTGTTGTGTAGCCTTTTCTCCTAACCTTTCACTCACCTTCCCAAGTGAGATATTCTTGGGTGCTAGTCCTTATAAACCATATTTTCTGCATTTGAGAAGCATGAACTTCCCCTCCTTGACTTGCCAAATAAACTTCTTCTTGTTGGCATTTCTCACCCTTTAATTTATTTTCTATATTCCCTCTCTCAGCCTCCTTTAATCCAATGCAGTCCCACAATATGCTATGATTTACATAGAATACTATGATCTTTGCATCAATAATGCATTCCCCTATATCCTATATGGTATTGCACCCCTCCAATTTTCTCCCTTTGGTTGCGTAGGGACCTTGGTGTGGCTTTTCAGTTCCTCCTATGTAGCCTCTATTTTTCCCTTCATGACACCTCTCTCTCCTATTTGATCACTCTATTTAATTCACAGGCCTTTGATCTCTTTAGCTTCCCATGCCTATTCATTTCTTTTTCTCTATATTATTATTTTTTATACCACAACTTTATTTTTTCTCCACTATTATCTTTCAGTGATCATGAAGTAAGAAAGATAACATATGATGGAATCCAAACCACTTCAATTTAGAGGAAATCAAACTAATATTTAAGGAACCTTAAGAACATTTCCAATGCCAATGAAAACCAATAACTTTGTGTTGTCACCAACAAAATGGATGTATGAAACAAAATCGAGTTTTGATGTAGTTTCTTACCAGGAGCTCAAATTCTTCCAAAAATTTGGAGAGGCAAATGTATCAACATTTCCAAACTTCGCACCAGCCCACTCTATCCCAAACTTCACTGTTTGTAAAATTTTAAAACTTCACCAAGTCACTAGCCAAAGTTGGGAAACACTTAGTTCTTCATAACCATTAACAATTTGACTTTGAAATGTTTTCCATTAAATTCAAAATAGAGTCTAAATTATGCTTGTAAGAAGGTTCTCCATGAAATCTTACCAATATTTTGAAAAAAACATTTTTTTGGTGATGTTGATTGCACGTTCGCCTGGATGCTCCTACATTAGACACACCGGATAAGAGATTTGTGAGCATGGGCTCACAAAGGTGGAGTTGAGTGATAGAAACACCCTTCAATATTGTGAACAATCTAAAACAAACTCCATCATTGATATCCTAACCTCCTCTGCCAAATACTTCCCCTTCTCTCCATACCTTCTCCACAACATGTCTTCATTGCAACTCAACCATTGCAACCTATTCATTTTGCATAACTTACAATCTGCCCCACTTCCATACCTTGATCCTCATGAAGAGTCCACTTTGTCTATTGTAATATGGAAAACACTACCACAATAATTTCCTTACACTTTCCAACTCTCAATCACTCAGGACTTCACACACTGCAACGATTACTTTGAGTTCCTCAATCATGCTTCCTCAATCCACAAGTTCTATCATAAGATGCCTCATGTTCGATGATTTGCTTATGCACCCAAAACCTTTTCTCAATTCCCTCTCCACCCACAATTCCTAGTGCAGACTGCCTCACATTTGGTGCTCGATCCACATGCTTAGAATCCCTGTCTCTGATACCATTTGATGAAGAGAGACCTTCACCCTTTTGAATTCTCACCCAATTTAACAAAACATAGATTACAAAAGACTTAAAAAATGATTAACTCTAAATCAACAATTACATGTGTCAATTTAAATTAATCCTTGACTACACAATTTTATACTCAATTTGAAAGAAAATCGAATATATTTTTTTCTAGATTTCATGAAACATAGATTTCAAGTTTCAGACAACTCTGTTGCTCTTGTACGCTACCCATTTTTTTTCCTTTTTACATCTCTACCTCATGCCCACTCTTCACCACACTCTCTCCTTCTTAATGTGTGATACCCTCTTATTTTTCTTCCTCTTATGCATCCATCAACGCCATTTTCCTTTTCTTTCCATACCTTTATTCTTTATTCCCTGGCACTTCATATTAATTATTCTTTAAACAAAATCACCTTTATTTTATTTTGTTTAATATATATTGTCTTTTGTTTAGTAGATGATTTTGTTTAAATAATATATTATTAAAATCACCTTACCTTTATTTTGTTTTGTTTAATATATGATTATAAGAGCATTTCATAATTTTATTTGGTAAATAATATAAACAATCACCTAAAGATGCTCAAATCTCCTATCAAGCATTTGTATGGGATAGTGTAATGCACTCCAAGCTCCCTTGAATGTATTATAGGCATGTTGGAATGAATTTGCACCTTACACATCCATTAATTTGAGTTGCTTTAATAAATATCATAATCAAGTTTTGGCCAACATGCATGCCAATATTGAATAATTTAGTTGATAAAAATTAATCTCATATAATTGTTTATTATTGGAATTTATAAATTTATACTAAATTAAGCATGTAGAGAACTTGATTATGATTTAAATTCTAATCAAAATAATTGATATGCAAAGTTATGTATAGTATTTATCTTTAATATGCAATTATATGTGTCTAGTGAGAGAAATAAAAAACCCCAAGGCTTAATGAGGTTTAATCCATGCTATTCATATAAATGCATATAAATATGCAAAATTAACTTGCACTAAATCTAAATCTCTTAAAATAGTAACATGTTATCTTAAAAAATTATGAATTTTAAGTACAATATTGTAATAATTATTATCATATATTAATGCCTTACAATATTGCAAATCTAAATCTCTTAAAATAGTAATGCATAACTTATATTGTAATATTATAATATATATCAATAGTAATATTACAATATTTTGAATTTTAAAATATATCATTATTAATTTTTTTTATATTGAACAAACCAATTAAATTATTTCACAAGAATGAAGCTATGAAAGTAGCTATTTTTTTAATAAAAAGAGGGTAAAAAATTTGTTGAATCAAATAAGTAATACAAAGCCGAAAAGAACAACCAATCCACTAGGGCCCAACGCCTACAAAAGAGCCATCAAGTAACACCTAAGAAACATCTCATATTCTTTGTAACTAGCTCCTCTAGCTCTTGAGACAGATTCTCAGGAAGGCCACCCCAATCTTCCACATTCCAATCTCCCCTCCACTTAGTTTCCCATTTAGCAAAGCCATCAACCACCTTATTCCACTCTCGTGGGATATGGCTAAAGGTGATAGAATCCAACAATCCTCTCGAAGATATGATTCAATGAACCACTACAGCCAACTACCAATTCACCTCCTCCAATTGGCACTTATTCAACAAGTCAATTAGAATTTGAGAATCTGACTCACAGATTATCCTTCTCCAACCAAGGGCACAAGCTCTTTTCAAATCCAAGAGAATAGCTAAAGCCTCCATGAAATTGATGGAATGTTTCCCTCTATATTCTGAGAAGAAGAACTCAACAACTCCAAAACAATCTGTACCAAGGCCCCCACCCTAGCATGACCAAGATTACCTCTAGAGGACCCATCAATTTTAATCTTCAACACCCCAAGAGGAGGAGGCCTCCAATGACCCTCCCTCAGGACCTTCCCTCTAACACTTTGGCCTATACCAAATCCAGGGCCCATTATCACAAATAGGAATCCCTGGACTTCGAATCACCCCCATCTCACCAAGAACCATGAGTCTGAAAGGTCGCACTTGGCCACTAAAGTCTCCTAAATAACCCCCAAAATTCTCATCCAAACTTGCCTCCCCTGAAGCTTCTTATCCAAAAAGGTCTTGTGATTGTGCTCCAACTAAATGTGCTAAATAATCAATTTGGTACCAATTGTCCAGAAAATGTGGAGGAAAGATGTCTTAGTAGGAGAGTTCCCAACCTAATCCAAAAATCATCCAAAGAAGAGGCATGCCTGTAGGGTTGATTCTAGGCATCCCACAAAAGATGCTAAATCTCTCTAACAAAAGAGCACTTTAAAAAGAGGTGAGAAGTGTTCTCATCACTATTGGTACATAAAACACACATAGAGGGGCCTTAAAAACCATGTTTCCAAACATTCTCTTAGGTCAGGCATCTACCATGCAACCAAGAGAAGAAATTGCACTTGGGCCAAGAGAATTTATTCTAGATTTGCTTCCACCAGGGGATCCCCATTCCCCCAAACATATATTTATCCAACAAGTGATAACCAAAGGCAACTGGGAATTTTCCTTTTTGGTCATGACCCCAGGCCAAAGTGCCCCTCTCCAAAAGAGAGTTGCAAACTCTACCAGCCAAAATGTGAGCAAGCTCCTAACGATCCTCCATCAAGCCCACAAGAGGCCACTTATGCATGTCCTTCCATCGATACATAGTACTCTACACTAGAATATGACGGGTTTTGAAGTCTACCACATGACTCTAGCTAGCCTCCAAAAAAATCCTACATAACTCCTACAAGTGAGGGCGGGTTGACATAATAGGATGATGCTCATCCCAAGAATCGTACCAAAAATGAGCATACAAACCTCTGTTGCAAATCCAAAACAAGCCTTTCTTAATCAGCTTAGCTCCCTTTTTAAGGGTACTCCAAACCATAGAACCTCTACCCATAAGGTTGTATCTAGGAACATCCACACACTCCACTTCCCCAAGATATTTTGAGGTGAGCATCTTAGCCCAAGTCTATTGTTGTTGAGAACACCAACACCAATAAAGTTTAGTTGTTGGAGCTTTCCCATTAAAATCAACTTGTTGTAGACCAAGACCACCTTCCTACTTCGAATGATACACATCATCCCACTTAACCAAACTCCACTTCCCCGTGAGAAGATTATCAGACCAAAGAAATTGATGACAAAGATGCTTAAAGTTTTTGAAAAAGCTAGCAAGGGAAGATAACACAAAGCACCTATACGATGGGAGAACTTGGACCATAGACTTTAATAGAGTGACTCTACTAGTAGTAGAGAGCCATCTACAAGTCCAGTGATTGACCCTCTTACAAAATTTCTCAATAACATCCTACCAAAACAACCTAGGAAGCATGCACATAGCTATAGAAATACCAAGATAGACAAAGGGAAGCAAACCAATCCAAAACCTAAGAATACTGACAATTATTTGTTCAATAAGCTTAGGAGTGTTAAAGAAATAAATTGAGGATGTGCCCTCATTTATGCTCTATCATGAAGTAGCCAAATAACAATCCAAGGCATTCCTCAAGTTGATCGCTTCATCCACTCTAGATAATCCCATCAAAGCCATGTCATCCACAAAATACATGTGAGATTGAGAGGGAAAATTATTGCCCCAATGTCAACCCTGAATGAGACCAAGCTCCACATGGGATCTCATAAATCTCCCAAGCCCCTCAACCATCAAGATGAATAAATATGGGGATAAAGGATCCCCTTGTCACATGCTTCTGGAAGCCCCAAAAAGCTATGAAGGCTCCCCATTGACCAACACATAGAAGGAAGAGGAAGTGATGCAACTCATAACCCACTCAATCCAAGTACTGTCAAACCCAAACACCCTCAAAATCTTAGAAAGAAAATCCCATTTGACATAATCATAAGCTTTGGCCATGTCCAACTTAATAAACATAACCTTCTCCCTAGAGGAAGTCATGGAATGCAAAGTATCATCCACAATAACCACACCATCAAGAATATGCTTCACAGCCACAAATCTATCCTACTCCTGAAAAATCAACTTGCCCAACCACAACTTCAGATGTTCAACAATCAACTTAGTAATTATTTTATACACCACATTGCATAGGGAAATAGGTCTAAAAAGATTAAGGGTAAGCCCCTTCCCACTTAGGGATAAGAGCTAGAAAATTGGCATTCATAGCTCATAGCTTTTGCTTGTTCTTTTGAGACTCATAGACAACCTTAAGAAGGTCAAGCTTAATAACCCCACAAAACTCTTGAAAGAACTCAATTGAAAACCGATCAGGGTCAGGAGGTTTGCATTTCTTCATTTTAAACACTATATCCTCTAGCTCAGTCAAAGAGATCAGTTTGAGAAGAGAATCATTCATTTCACTGGTCACCACAGAAGGGATGAAAGCTAAAATTGAAGCCTCCTCCTCTCTAGCAGGGGAATCCTCAGAAAACAAAGGAGAGAAAAACCAGATAGCCTCTTTTGAAATCTCAATAGTGGAGTAAAGATGCTTTCCCTCTTGAGATTTAAGAGAAGAAATGATGTTATCCTGCCTTCTATCCTTGATTGGATTATGAAAGAAATAAGTATTCCTACCACCTTCCTGGAGCCAATCGATTCAAGACTTCTATTTCTAGATTATTTCCTCTCGAAGTTCCCATTCCTCCACATCCTTCACTACCAACGCTTCCTCCCTACTCAAATCATTAGTGAGCCCTTGATCCCAGATCTGATGAGTAATGGAGTTCAAATACTCTTAAGCAACCCTTTTAGCCTGGAACATATTGCCAAAGTGGTATCTATTCCAGCATTTTAACTTATACTTTATGAATTGAAACCTCTTGGAAAAGGAATACATAGTAGTCTCAAAAGTCAGCTTTCTTGCACTCCACCAACCTGGAACTAGATCATGAAGAGACACATCCTGAAGCCACACGAGTTGAAATCAAAAGGACTAATTTTTAGAGTATCTAGAAAAGCAAGTGGATAATTTGATTGGCCAAACAACCCCACCAATCTAAAATATTAAAACTAGTCATCCATCTATCACCAACCCAAAAGTTGGACACCAAGAAATTGTCCAACCTTTCTGAAATGGAAACATCCCCACTCCTTCTATTGTTCTAAGTAAACATCCCATTCATGAGTTTGATATCCAACAAATTCAAACACCCCACATTGTCCCTAAGGAGATCTAAGGAGGGGTCCACACAAAATGTACCACCCCTTTTCTCCTCTAAAGAGGAGATAGCATTAAAATCACTTGATAGAATCTAAGGAAGAAAAGGCTCTGAAGAATAAAGGTATCTAACATGCAACCACAAATTCATCTTATCAAGGATGTTAGTAGGAGCATACATGTTAGATAAAAGGATTCTCTCACCTAATTCTAGATTAGAAGCAACCGGAGAAATAGAGTACTTGTAATCTAGAGCCACCAAGTATGAATAACCCTGCATGGATCCCATAAACAAGCAAGTCCCCCAGAGCTATCCAACGCTTCCACGCACTAGCACATGCCTCTAACCTAGATCTTGGAAGCCAAGTTCAACATACTTTCAACAAACAAATTAGTCTACTGGAGGAAAACCATATCAAGAGAGTGAACACGAATTAATTCTCAAATACCCTTTTGTCTAGGTATGCTATTCATACCCCTCACATTCCATGATAACAAAATCATCGCTGAGGTTGGGAGAAGTGAGAATCAATAGTCATCATCGAATGAGACTCCACCAACATTTCATCAATTAACTTTAATTTTTCCTAATCTTTCTTCCTACTTGCTTTAAGGGGACTCTTAGGGATCCCCTTTTTCAATGATTTTTTCTATAGGCCCAAAGCAGGAGAGGATGACATGCTTTTACTAGGCTCTTATACACCCTTCTCAATTATTGGTCCAAAACCAAGAATCCTAGACCCCATAATAATCTTTGGCACCAAACTGTTCTCCCCAAGCACATAAATTAAGGGAGGAATGCCTATATCCATCTGAATTGATAAACCCTCCATTAGAGTGGGATTGCAGAGAGAAATTGGTTGATTCTCAATGAGCTTCTTAGCTATGGAGCCATCCACTACCAGCATATCAAGAGGAACTCCCTCCTCTTGAATGAAGTCCACTAAGGCATCAAACTTGTTAAATGTCTCCTCTTCCTTGAGTGTCCTCTTTTGACCTCTATTTCTATTATGAGATTTGGCAGGAACAAAACCATCCTTTTCCGCCACCACCCCCTGCATGGGAGCTTTACCTTTGTCCAACTTTTGAGAAGACTAAGATGAAGCATTACTTATACTTGTAGAATTAACAACTTTGGGGCACTTCTAGTGAAGGTGACCATATTCATGACATAAAAAACATCAAAAGGGAAGTGCCTCATAATCCAACTGTTGAGTCCAAGAGATTGTCTCAATACTCATGTCAATTGAACCTGACAATGGTTTTTTCAAATCAATTTCAATGCACACACGAGAAAAGGAAAGGACTCATTTAGATTGTGTTTTTTGTGAAGGCCCAATGGGTTTACCAATCATGAGAGAAATTACCTGCAATATGTCACTTCGTTAACATTCTAAAGACAAACATGGGAGACACACCCAAATCAGAACCCTTGAAGGGAGTTCCTTAGCAAAGTTGAATCCCACATGCCAAGGTTTAATAAAGAGGCCCACCTGATTGTAAAATTAAGGCCCACCTTCAGAATCTCAATTTCTATTAGCAACACAGGAAAAATCCACCATGAAGAAATTGTTGGTTGCCAACATTAGATCAAAATCCCCTTCTAGGTTCCAAGTCTTGCACACCCAAGAATCGAGAAAAGGGAGCGACACCCACATTTTCCATGAAATTGCAAACCAACACATGATTGTTGTAATACTTGTGACCGATGACATAGTATAGGCTAACTACACTTGATCCATGAGGATTCAAAGTGTATTTAAGCCAGTATGCATTAGTCCTAATAAGATCATTCAATGTAAACTAAACTAAGAATCCATTAAAACTAACATATTAAAATACAAAAGCTTCATAAAACATCTATTCTAATCCATTGGAACTTATCCTATTGGGGGAGTGGTGTCGCATTGATGTGGAATGGTGAACCTTTCCCAATCCCTTGGATAATGAGCTTGTTTCAACTGATTCTATTGAAGAGAATCAATGAAACCAATGAAAGATGTGCGATAAAAGGTGATTAAAAAGATAAATTAATATGATATATGCTAAGATTCAATTGATATGGGTGTATGAAAAGCTATTCTAAATGCATGCAAGATGCGAAATATTAAAACCCTAGTTTCAAATATGCTAAATGGATGCAACTAAGTTACCATGGAAGCCATTAATGGATGTCCTAAGCTAATATGCATGTAAAATGACCTAAAATGCTTTTAACACATGAAATGTGAGTGCAAGATGAGAGTGATTTTAACATCATAAGTTTACTATTAAAAGATGGATCCCTATTCAATAGAGGCAAAATCTATTTATAGAATAAGCAAAATGAAATTGATGGTCAAGATCAAAAGGATCAAACAATGATCAGAATGGAAGGAAGATGGAGGCATGGATCATGGATTCCCATCAAGGGTTGAGGATGCAAGATGATATTCAATCAAGGGCTCACATTCATCCAAACAAACACACTTTCAAAACTTGCACAAGAAGCTTTGTTGAGAGTTTGTTACAAAAAGGAATATTCCCTTTTTCAAATGAGTGAAGAAAGAGAATATTCTCATGCGTGACGAAAATTAGATATTTAGTTAATTAAAACCAAAATTAATTGTGCAAAGGAGAAGGAATGTTCCATAAGAATATTCCCTTTTTGGAGGAATGTGTAAAGGAGGAATATCCCCTTGCATGTGGGAAGATTAGATTTAATTAGTAATTTGATAATTAAATAAAGTTGGAATTATGCAAATTAGGGGAATTATATGATATTCATTTAATAAATGATTTAATGAAAAAGGGGAAGGTGTTATGGTATTTAATTAAATAACTTCTAGAGTTATTTAATTAAATAAGAGGACTCACGGATTAAATTAGATATTTTGATTTATCCAATTTAACAAGACAAAATGTTAGCATGAAAGGGGATGAATTCACCTAATTAGGTTAATAGTTGAAAATGACACAATTAATTGAATAGGTAGGCTAATTTAATCAATTAAGCAAAAAGAGGATGGGTTTTAGGATGAAGTGATGTTAGTATATCATATTAGGCTATTGATTTTTTAGCAACACACTTACCGTTTACTAGTGCACCTCCATTTTTTGCTTTGGTGATGCTTTTGATTAGGGTGTCACGAGTTTGATATAGTGACACATAGGATTTTTAGGTTTAGCGTCACTTTTTGGCGGTGGGTGACACACTTTTCAAATAGCAACACACCCATACTTTTAGATATAGCGATGCAAAAGAATGTCGATTTTCTATTGATCATAGCAACGCGCGTCACTAAATTGGCGATGCACCCTCAAAATGTATACAATGACACACCTTTAAAAGAGTGATACTATTGATTTCAATGATGCAATTGAGGTTTTAGGGTGCAAAGTCTCATATTTTGATCACTTTTTTGACTTTTTGGAAAATTGACTCTGTGTGTACGATGTGTGCAAGAGGATCTACCATTGATGTTGTGAGAGAATTATTTTGATATTTTGGTAGGAGCAAGAGATTTTGATGATGATGACGTGGAGTGATTGGGTATGTTGGGGTTAGGATTCATCGCTTTCTTACTTGAGGTCTGGACCCACCTTGCCATGATGATGACATTGATTGAGAGGTGGCACAATGAAACCTCTTCATTTCACCTACCTACTAGTGAGGCCACCATTACATTGGAGGATGTGTGGCACATATTGTGATTGTCGATCCATGGAGAGCATGTCATATATGACACAGATTTCAAGAGAGATACTTGTTCCTCCCTTTAACATACATAGCAGATTATCTTGGTGAGTTCCCAAATAGACCTTGATCTATACCGCGGGTAGGTGCCCATCTTCAGATTGTTTGTGGCGACATTGATTTTTGGCATTATTGCCCCTAACCGATGGGGTAGAGGCTTCAGACTTGGTTGGGATGTGACATGGGAGGGGATGATTAGGAGGACTATGATGTACGCATGGGGTCTAGTTCTTCTTGATTCCTTGTAGCACATGGATCGAGCAATGTACTATGAGGGAAGGAGTATAGGAGCAGGTGTTACACTGCTCCATTTATGGGCTTATGAGAATATTGTAATTTTGAGGCCCTTGGTGGTTTTGGAAGAAATTCATGAGGATGAGCTCATCGTATTCAGGTATAACGTGTCGATGACTCTTCAAAACATGGGCCCTATAGGTTTACCATTGGCGACATTTCATCAATGACATGGCTTTTTTTTTAAGGAGGCCATGGCTTCAAGCTTCAACTTGGTATGGCAATCAACAACAGCTATATTTTGCTCGGTAGACTTGCTATATGTAGGGAAGAGAGCACATAATGATAGAGTGGTACCTCCCAGACTGTGTTGCTCAATAGTTTGGGGAGGTACAAGAAGTAACTCAATAGGATTATACAACAATTTTTGCGAGGTCTTAGAGGGAGGTGCAGTGAGGAGCATAGATTGACCCTGTAGTGGCAGTCAAAGACTTTAGACAAGTTGTTTCCCAGTCTTGGGCTTATGATCAGGGCATTCTAGATGTAGGGACCACCCCAAGTTATGATGCATGGTTCAGGCCACCTACTCACCTAATAGATCTTGTGTGGGATACCTCGAAGGTAGAGGTTGAGATGGGGGTCGGGATGGAGGCAGGGATGGGGGCCAAGGCCAAGGGCAGGACATGGTACAGGTGTCAGGGGATGGGCACCAACAACAACAGTCGAATCAAGGTCATCAGGACCCAGGGTAGCAAGATGGGCATGACAGATAGGTTCTAGGGGTACCACCACCTCCTCCACCCCTACAGCTAGATGCATAGGTACAAGCTTAGATATAGGCCCTCATAGCTGAGAGAGATCAACTGCAAGTAGAGAGGGATCAACTGCAACAAAAACTATAGGACATGACAACACAAAGAGACCATGAGGTTTAGTTGCAGCAACAACTAGACTTATCACTGGCCCAGGAGATTGGGCAGAGGCAACAACTTGAGGCGGTGATAGCTACCTCGTAGGGACAAACAATTTTTGTATGATTGTATAGAGAGGAAATTATTGAGGCTGCTTATTACTGCATGCATTATCATCATGATGTTCCTCAGGCAATGAGGTAGCCTAATTTTTCATAGCAGAGCAGAGCACCACCTAGAGTTGAGGATCAACCATCAGTTAGGGGTGAGTTGAGCAACCACTAGGGCTAGCACTTTTTGTAGAAACTTTTTGATTGTTTTCCCGATTATTTATACAGATATATGTTCACGAGCTCATTTTTTATAGCCTCGTGGATATTGTACTTTTAATTGATATACATACACTGATTCCGATATTGTACCATGACAGTCATTTTTGATATATATATATATATATATGTATATATGAGATGATCTAGATTCGATATGTGATATCCTTTATTCCATGCTTTATGAATGTATGGATGCATATGATATGATATGATGTTATAATTATGTATGGATGCAATGTGATGGATGCACTTATTTTATTTATGTTTATGCGATATTTTTTGATGACCTATGATGTAATGTGTGTGATATGCGATGTTGATGAGATGGATGCAATATAATGCAATGGATGTGTAACCTTCTTTTTTAGTTTCTTTTTATGATATGTTATGGGATGGATGTTATGATATGTAGACAATATGCTTATCTAGGATGTGCGGATGGATGCATTTTTTTTGTGTATCTTTCAATGTAATTTATGATGTCATGATGATGAATGTATGGATGTTTATGAATGATGATGATATGGATGTGATGAATGATAATGCAATGTACTAAGATGCTTAGAATAAAAAATCCATATTACTCAAAACAACTTAGATGATGATGATGATACAATGGATTATGCTTGCCATTATTATGATATGTTGTGAAAATGCGAGATATATGCATGCTAATGATTTTGTGGACACAAGATGGATGCATGATGATGTTTTTGTTGACTATCATGATACCATGTTAGCGTGGAAAGAAGATAGAAGAAATAAGATGATGTGACCATCAATTTTGAAGATTGATTCAATAATTCTAACAAGTCCATGATCCACTGAGACTTTATTAGATATGGTGGTGAGATAGATGATGATGATTTTGCACATATTTGGGATTAGGACTTTTTGTCATTCCTTATGTTTGATATAACACAGACACATATGCATCTTGATATTGATAACCAGGATGGCATTGTATCCAGTGATAATGGACTTTGACTCTACAAAAAAATAGGATAGTTCTTGTTCACACCTTGACATACAAAATCCATGTTGGAATGTAGCTTAGAAGTTTATAATATATCAAACCAAAGAATATGCAATAGTCAACAACCTACTCCAAACAACCTCCCTACACATAACTAAGCAAGTATGTGCCAAGACTATTTTTACAAGAATACCCACAAGCACAACAAACAAAAGATAATGATCAATTCCCAATTCCTTTCTCTCTAAATTGTTTAGATATCATTGATAGGTCCTTGGAATGGGTCATTAAGATAAATCATAAGAAAATACCAAAGAAAAACAATCAATGTTATCTATATCTCTTGCTAGTTTAATATAGCTAAGGTGATTTCTGATGTTGATGTCCATCACAGGAAGGATACATAAGGACATGCTATCAAATGGTTTGATTAGGATGAGGTGTGTGATAAGTCGTTGATACAAACTCTATTGACTCACTTACTTATGGTCTAGACTTTAGATTTTAACACTTAGGTTCTCACTTTACGACTTGCGATACTTGTTTTCTACTTGTTTTACCAAGTTTGAAGATGATGCTTGATTTATTATGGATGAAGGTTTATTGCAGGTGAAAGCAAAATGGGATGGATGTTTTTGGGTTTTCCAAATATTTCAATGTTTTTGGTATTCTGAAAATGTTTTGAGACTATTTTTGGTTGTTTTGGATGTTTATATGAATGTTTTGGTTTTTGGTTATTTGAGGCTATTTAGGATTTTCTCCAAGGTTTTCTAATGTTTTTGGGGTCTTCAAAATTTTCAAATGTTTTGGGTTTTTCTGAGTTTTCAAATGTTTAGGATTTTTTTGAGTTTTCTGAATGTTTAGGGGTTTTCTGAGATTTCCAACCAAGAACCTAACCTAAAAGACTATGCTAGGGGCCTCGAGGATTGATCAAATATTAGCCTTGCCTATGTTATACACGCAAAGACCATGTAGTTCAACATGGTACTATTTTTGGATTTTAAATGTTTTAATCTTTTTAGGGATTTTGATGTGTTTTGGATGTTTTAGATTTTGACTTTACAATTTTTGAATGTTTTTGGATTTTTGATAGATTTCCAATAACCTTAAGATATACAAGAATCCGATTTGATCCATAATGGATTTCCCCTAGCGTGATGCAATAGAATACCTCAATATAGGTAGGACAAGCTGACCTTAGGAATATGCCAAGTAGTACAAAAGGGGATACAATACTTAACAATATCAAGCTATGATACAAACGTAGATGGGTGATGGAATAAATAGGATGAATGATGTGATGGATGGGTGTGATGCAAAGAATGATAGGTTAATGAGCCAAAGATAGATGAAGGTGCTTGTTTTCTAGGTTTTCACTTGGGTACTTTCTTAAAACACCATCAAAGTGGTTTTCACTAAAGGACATTTTTTTTTACTGTTTTCAATCCTTTTTCTCATTTTTTTTGGATTTTGATCATTTTTTGATTTTTTTGTTTTTTTTAGATTTACACCCTTTAAGTCTAAGCATAAATTTTTTTAAGATGTAGACTATTGGTTGGTTCTTGCAAGGGTTCACCTTCAGGTGTTGATAATTGATATGCTCCTGATCCATACCTTGTTGTGACAATAAAGGGACCTAGCTAGTTAGGCTCAAAATTTCCTTTACTGTCCTGATTTGGAAGATTTTTCTAATTCTGTTTTAGGACAAGATCCTATACTTGGAAAGACCAAATCTTGATCTTCTTGTTATAGCTCTATTTTAGTCAGTTTTGGTAAACTTTCAAGTGATTAAGGATGCCAAGGTGACACTCCTCTAAAAGTTCTAGCTCATTTAGTCAAGATACTTTGTATTCTTCATCAGTGATTAGATTATGTAGTGAAACTCACAACGAGGGAAGCTTGACCTCAATAGGTAGGATGGCTTTTGATCCATAAACTAAGGAGAACGAGGTTGCACCTATAGGCATGCAAATACTGGTTTGATAGGCCTAGAGGGATGGATTTAATTACATATGTCAGTCAAGACCAACTTCATTAACTATTTTCTTTAGGATTTTCACAATGGTTTTATTTGTAGCCTCAGCTTAACCATTGCCCTGTGGGTAATATGGGGTAGAGAACTAATGTTGGATGTTGAATATTTGACATAGCTCTTTCACATCCTGATTCTTGAAGGGTGTTCCGTTATCAGAAATAAGGGCTTGTAGAACACCATAATGACATATAAGGTAATTCAAGATAAATTTGGAAATTTGCTTCCTCGTTATGTAGGTCATTGGAATGGCTTCGACCCACTTGGTAAAGTACTCAATGGTTGTGATGATGAAATTGTGTCCATTAGATGAGGTGGGAGTAATTTTTACTATGAGGTCAAGTCCCCATTGCAAGACAGGCCAAGGTGTGACCATTGGTTCCAATTCCTAAGCTGAAGCATGAACAAGATCTCCATGTTGCTAACACTGGACACACTTCTACACATACTAATGGGCTTTTGTTTCCATGGTTGGCTAGTAGTACCTCATCCCTAATAGTTTCTTAGCTAAATTCATACCACTATAATGGGAACTGCATATGCAATCGTGTACTTCAGTTAAAGCAATCAAGGATTCATCTTGGTTAAGACATTGTCGTAATGTCCCCTTGATGCTTTGGTGATATAAGGTATCACCTAACATCACGAATCAAGATGCCTTTTTAACAACTGTATTTTTAAGATTGGAGGTGATATCAAATGGGATGGTTCCTCTACTAAGGTAGGTGAATATATCATGATACCTCAGGGAACCAGGACCAACAATGGCACACACAAATTCAGATTCAGGGATTTCAAATATTGGTACAAGAAGTTGTTCTACCAAGAATTCACATTAAAGGTCATTCTAATAATGATCCAATTGTTTCCATGACATCTGCTACTCAGTTGATCATGCGAGGAATTTGCTCAAAAGTTATATCTATGAAAAATTCCTTGAGACTTTCTACCATCTTCTTGTAAGGAGTGAGTTTATCATCCTTGGTTTGGTAGTCATCATTGACTTGGTTGATAACCAATTGTGAATCTCCATAGACCTTCATCTCTTGTATCTACCATTGAACTACTATCCTTAGACCTATTATTAGGGATTCATACTCCACAATGTTGTTAGTACATGGAAATGATAGCTTGTATGACTTTGGAATGCAATCACCTTGAGGGGTGGTAAAAAGAATACTCACCCTTGATCCATGTTGGGTAAATGATCCATCAAAATATATTTTCCATTGATCTGTTGTATTGACAAGGAATACTGATTCATCCCAAAATTCAGATATCAAAGGGTTTTCTGCATAGATAGGTGCTTCTGCTAGTTGGTCTGTGATCACTTGTTCTTTGATTTCCTTGCACTCCATGTACTCTATGTCAAATTCAGTCAAGATCATCACCCATTTCCAGCCATTCTTCTAGAGAGAGTTGCTTTGGATAATAGGTATTTTAATGGGTCAATCTTTGTAATAAGCTTGATTTGATGCGATATCATGTAAGTCCAAAATTTTGTGAAGCAAAAACCACTGCTAAGCATGCTTTCTCAATGGATGAATATTTTATTTCATAGCCCACCAAGGTCCTATTGATGTAATAGGTAACTCTTTCCTTTTTGTTTTCATCATGTTGTGCTAAAAGAGCACCTAATGTTACTGATGTTGCTGAGATATACATGATTAATGGATTGTTTGGTATTGGAAGAATGAGCATTAGAGGTGTCAATAGGTAGTCCTTGATTTGTTGGAAATTTTTATCACACTTATCATCCCACTTGTAAGTTATTCCTTTATGGAGAAGATGTGAGAAAGGGTGAATTTTGTCTAATAATTGTGCTATGAACCTTTTGATGCACTGCAACCTTCCTTGTGGTCCTTTCATTTGTTTCAGTGTTTGTGATGGTTCCATGTCTAGGATGGCTTTCACTTTTGCTAGATCAATTTCTATCCCTCTTTGTGAGATGATGTAGCTAAGAAGTTTCCCTGATGTAACCCCGAAGAAACATTTTTTTGGATTTATTTGTACTTTATACTCTTCAAGCCTATTGAAGATGGGTTCTGGGACTTCTATGTTTTCACCCCTTTTCTTTGATTTGGCCAAAATACCATCCATAGTCTTCGACTATTTTGTGGATGATGTTTTGAAAGATGAGGGTCATTTCTCTTTGATAGGTTGCTCCTGCATCCTTCAGCCCAAATGGCATCATGTTCCAACAATATGTTCCCCATGGGAAAATGAATGCAATTTTTTGTTGATCCTCCTTAACAGTCATGATTTGATTATAGCCTGAAAAACCATCCATGAGTGACAACGTTTCATGCCTAGTTGTTAAATCCATGATGATATTGATGTTAGGAAGAGGGAAATCATCCTTCAGGAATTCCTTGTTCAAGTCTCTAAAATCCATGCATATTTTTATGCCTCCAGTGGGTTTTGAGACTGGTACTAGGTTGGAAACCCACTTAGGATAATCTATCGGTCAAATGATTCCAACGTCAAAAAGCTTTTGTAACTCAAGTTTCACTAAGAGTGCTATTTGAGGGTGCATCTTTCTCAACTTTCGCTTGATTGGTTTGGCTTTGAGATATAATGCTAAGTGATGCACAACCACTTTTGGATCGAGCCCTAACATATCTTTGTATGACCATGCAAAGTTAGCTCTTCACTCTTTCAAGAATGTTGCTAGGTTTTTTTGTTCTTCATCCAACAAGGATTCAACATAAAATGTTATCTTGGGTGCTTCATTGGTTCCAAAATTTACTGGAGTGGCATTTTCTGCTAACATTGCACTAAGGGGTAGATTGAATCCCTCATCCTTGGGTGCCTCAGAGAGGTTTTCACCTTCGGATGTGTCCTTTCTTTTTATTATTTTAGGATAAAAAAGTGCCATAGTGTGGTTTTCACTCAAAGATATGCATGTTATTTGCATGTTGTCCATTTTGTGACTAAAGTATTCAACTGTCTCCCCATAGTATGCCCCCGTGTCTAGTTCTATATCAAAACTAGCTTTGTGATCTGCCCATGGTAAGTTGTCATGGAGTCCTATGAATTATGAGATTGCTTCATCGTTTTTGAACAAATCTAGAATTGGTGGTCCTTGTTGGTCCTAGTTAATGAGTTGGGGGTATACTAGGCTTATTTTAGTGGCTTGGTCATTTGGGCTAAAAGATGTTGTGGATATCATGAAAAGAGAGTTATTCTCAAATAGGTTAGAAACATCAAGGGGGAAGTCATCAAGGGTAGTATCACGCGATGTTGGTAACCAAGAGGAAGACTCAACGGTCTGTTTTGTGGAAGTGTCTTTGCCAAGAAGGGTAAACTTGCTAGTAGTACATCCTAGGCCAAGATTCTTTGTATGTTTCTTAGGAACAATGGGCTCTAGCAAACTGTTGTCATTTGTCCTATTTTCTCATTTTTGTTGTATCCCCATCCCTTCATTAGATGCAAACCTTTGTTGTCATCTTCCATGGGAAGAATAGGGACAGGTCGGTCATCTTGATAGAGCAACTTGGAGATATCCTCCTCATTGACATATTCTTTGTTCAAATCCCCCCACTTGGTGAAGGTAGTAGTTGCCATCTTTATTGTTTCAGGGACTTTGTTGCTAGGTGTGGGTCTCCCATGAGATTTGGGAGAAAGAGGTAGCTCCCCCAACACAAAAGTATCCTTCGTTAGTTTATAGCTTCCACAACCATCATCTTGGATTAATACTTTGATGTCGGGAATGTTTTGCGCAATGGGTGTTTTTGTTTCTAAGGTAAATGCAAGGGATGATGGGTCAACAAATTAGGAGGATGGTGTAGGCCCTTCATAATTTTTAAGGATTTGAGGTATTTTGTAAAACTTGGCCGCAAGATTCTTGTAGTAGTAAAAGGTCTCAGGATCCCCATGTATGGTTACTTCTCTGTCCTCAAAAGGGAACTTGACACATTGGTGGTAGGTTGAAGCTACAACTTTTAGGGCATGGATCCATGGTCAACCAAGCAGGATGTTGTAGGGAAGATCAAGGTCTAACACTTGGCATGTAGTTTCTGTAATGATGGGTCCCACTTGGATGGGTAGTGTGATGATGCCCTACGATACTTGTTCTTGATCATCATATGCTTTGATGGTTGTACTCTTTGCTTTCTCAATATCATATTTTGAATAGCCCAAGTTTTTAATCAACTAAAGGGTGAAAATGTTTTAGACCAACACCTCCATCTACTAAGACTCTGTTAACCTTGTTCTTATGAACAATGACCTCAAGGTGTAAAGCACAGTTATGAGATAGCTACAATGGTAGACCTTGTTTCGAGAAAGTGAGAAAATGATTGGTGATATATCCTACCATGGCTTGAAATTTTTCTGTATCAATATCCTCATGGATAGATGATGAAGATAAAGCCTTCTCTAAGATTTTCCTATGTGCGGGGGATGTCCTCAATAGTTCCAAGATAGAAATCTTTGCGGGGGTCTTCTTAAGCTAATCTAGGAGACTATACTTGCTAGGACTTGATGTTGGAAAAGTAGGTTGTGCCCTAGATTGAGATAGGAATCCTTGGATGGTGAATTTTCCACATCGTGTGGTGACTCCACACTCTACACTAGGCCCTTTGATGGTGACGACGGTGATGACACTATCACAAGAAGCAACTACATTGGAATAAGTATGCTTCACATTTGTGTAATCCTTACCTTTTCCATTGTTCTTTCCTTTGCTATGATTCAACATGGGGTTCTTGTATATCTTAAGATCCTAGTTGCTGGATGGTACTTCAACGGATATGTCTCCATTCTCGATAAGATCTTGGATAACATTTTTGAGCCTCATGCAATTCGATGTTTTGTGTCCTTTGATTTTGTGAAAGTCACAAAGATCTTTTTCATTGTACCGGGGTGGTTTATCGTATGATTCTTGGTAGTTTTCAAAATTGGGAAGCGTTATTAAGTTTGACTCTACAAATTTCTTCATGATGGTTTCAATAGGTTCCGACAACTGTGTGTATTTATGTTTTGGATAGTTGTTCCTATGAGGGGTTCATTGTTGTTTTTTAGTGTTATTGACCTGATTGTTTTGTGATGGTGTAGTTTGTTGCACAACTAGTTGAACATTAGCTATTTGATTGTTGTTTGGCCTAGGATCGCTTAGCACCACCTTAGCATCTACCATGCCATCATTCGTCATAGTTCTTTTTCTTAGCCCAGACATGAGGCTTATCATTTGAACTTGTTGATGGGCGGTTGTCCTTGTAGGCTTGAGTATCTCCCTGTGAGATTAAAGATCTCTCAATGTTAAGGGCTCTAGGGATAAGCTCATTGTAAGAGGTAGTGCACTACATCTTCAAGTGGAAAGATAGATCTGGATCTACATTCACTATAGTAAATGCCTACTTGTTGTTCATTGAGAATGGGCCATTTTCTCTTGCTAGCTCTTTGCCTCCATCGTTGCAAGTAATTGGCGAAAGATTCTCCTTTGTTTTGTTTGAGAGTATACAACTCTTCTAACCTTACACCCACATTAAGGTTAAAGAAGTGATCTATGAATTTGTCAATGATTTCTTGGAAGGTTTTGATACCTTGAGGTAATTGAGAAAACCAATTGATGGATGGTCCTATCAAGCTTCGTGGAAGTAGGTGCATCAAATAGGATTCATTGTAGGTTACCTCCATACACATGACGTTAAACTCTTTGATATGGTCCATAAGACTTACTCTCTCTTTGTTTTTATCAAATTTGGGGACCTCAAAACTAGGAGGGAATGGTACCATTGTGTTGTTTTAGTTGAAGGGATATGGGCATAGGTTTTGTTGTGTATGGGGCTTCTTCATTTTTGCCATCTGGATATCTTGCATTTCTTGTGTTAACACCTTAAGTTGCAATGCTACATCATCTTGGGGATTTGGTGGAGGAATATATGTTGCCTATTGTGGGATGGTGGATGGATTGTATGTGGGATTCTGATATGATGGGGTGTTGTATGGTGTGTATGGTGGTGTAGGATATTGTGAAGGTGATTGTGGTGGAGGCGTATATGTCCCTAACGTGTTTGGTTGATGATGTTTTGTTGAGGGTTATAGTATAAACCCTTTACTATTGTTGTTGTGTGAGCAATTGTTGTTGTTCGGCATACTGTCGAGCTTGCTATTGTTGTTGGGCCACTAGGGCTATTTGTTGCACTTGCTATTGTTGTTGGGATGCTAAGGCTGCTTGATGTTGTTGTTGGGCTGCGAGGGTTTCTTGTTGTTGCTATTGTTGTGCTACTAGAGCCACTTATTGTTGTTGTACTATGAGGGCTACTTGTTGTTGTTGTGCTACTAAGGCTTTTTGCTATTATTGTTGTTGTTGTGCTACTAGGGCTGCTTGCTATTGTTGCTATTGTTGGATGGCTTGTTGATAAGCCTATTGTGCTTGCTGTAAAGCTAATGCATGTGCTTGAAATGTAGGATCAATTGGTTGTTGGGACGTTTGTGATGGGTTTTGGGTGTTGATATTTTGTGTGGGTTGTGTGTTGTTGATGAGAGGTTGGAGGTTCCCTTGGTTTAACATTCCTTGCAAGATGGTTGATTGAGATGGAGGAATGTAATTTTTAGGTCCTATTTGATTTTGCATGACATGGGGGACCAAGGGAAAGATGATGATGGTGCCATTAGATATTGCGATGGAAATGGAATGCTCAACCCTTGCAATTGATCAAAAGGGTTCCCTTGGCCAAAGAGTAGGGGATTCCCTTGTTGTACTTGAGGTGAGATCAAGGTAGTACCTTGGTTGATGGGGTTTGTGACCAAGGGGTTGTTTTTATTTTTGTTGGTGATAGTTGGGATGGATGTGTCTTGTGAAACCAACGGTGTGGATGAACCAATTGGGGGGTTGGATAAAGATGTCCCTATTTGCATTAAGGGTTGATTTTTCATTAGGGTGTTGGAATGCCCTTGTTGGTCCATTTGAGACACTTGGCCTATACTACCTTGTGTGATGTTGGACACACTCATGGTACTTGCGGGGATATATGAGGATGGGTGCCCTCAATATGTTGAGGTTATTGTGGATTCTTGAAGTGTAAGTGGGTTATTTTGATGTAAGGGGTGTTCAGGAATGGTAGGAGCGCCAAATGTTGGTGTCCAAGTGGTTTTTTGAGATGGATTGGTGTTTAGGGTACCCAAAAGTGTGTTTCTTTCCAATGGAAGAGTGTGACCAAAGTCCTTAGCAAGACTAGTTGCAATACTAGGAATGGATGTTTGATTTAGCCCTAGTGATGGAGTTGTTTGAATGGTGGATGAAGTTAAGCCTTGCATCAAAGTTTGCAGAACAAAAGATGGGGAAATTGGAGCCACATTTTCTACGGCTTGATGTTCTTCTTTGTACTCCATGTGGTTTCTTCCTTAGTACAAATAGGTTGTTTGTGATGTCTTCAATCTCATATGGTTCTAACGAAGACAAGGGTTGTTGAGATGGGGTAACATGACTTCTTGGATCAAATTCTTGAGTATTGGGATCACTTAAGGTTAATGTGACATTGGTTTTCTCCATGATTCTCTTGTGTTGTGATCTTGTCTTTACTATAAATTGGGGGTCACCTATGGGAGAGTTTTGTTGAGATTTGTAATGTTTAAACTCTCTAGTTGACTCAAATCTAGGTAAAAGGGATGATCTAAGTATTTTTGGAGCAATGATGATAATGGGAGATGAAATAAGGTGAATTATGTGGAGATTAATCTTTGAAAATGTTTTAGAACAACAATTTTGACTTACAGGTTTGATTGTTTGATGTTTGGATAGAAGATGTTTTATGAACTTGTGAATCTTTAGGGCAGACTTGTTACCTTCAAGATAAACTAGTCCAAAAGTGATAACTAACTTAACTAAGTGCATGGAAAATGATTCATTTCACATACAAAGTAGCTAAGTTAGGGTTTTGGATTGATAGATGTCTAATTCCAAAGTGTTGGTGTGTTCAAAAGTTTGCAAAGTTTGGTGAAATGAAGGATGAAATTTGATAAAGGGTGGATGAAATGTTTGAAAAAATATTGAGCTATAGTGAACCTTTATTTTCCAAGAATAAGGTGGTGATCTACATGCTAGACCTCTAAAGTGTTCAAATCCTAAGGACTCAATGATTAAGTAGTTCTTGTGAAATGTGTAGATCTAGTTCATCCATGAAATAGTATAGAAAATGTTTCCTTATTGATCTATCTCGGTTGTGGTGATTCCTTAAGATACATGTCCAAATATACTTTGCACTATGATGTCTAAGTTTGAAGTAGCGGCATGTAGACCTTCTCTTGGGAATTTTGATTTTGTGAGAGATCATTTAGAGAAGCACAAGATTGTGAAAAAAGAGGATATTTATTGCCATGTGGGAGATGGTAATATGGGCCTTTTGACCACAATATTGGCTTGTTCCTCTTGTTCATCTAAGATGTATGCTGCGTTTCTCCACTGGATTGGTGTTTCCTTTGTTTCAAAAGTGAAGCTTCTTAAACTACTAATTATATCTGTTTGTTCTCTTTTAATTAGTTCAAAGTTTGGTTGAATGATAGCGGGTGTAAGGTTTGGTTGTTCAACTAAAGTGATTGGATGCCAAATGGTCATGTGGGGTTCAATTTGTCAAATTTTCTTGTTTAATGAGTTTATTTTTACCACAAACACTTGTCTTTCTTAAGTTTCACAATAAATGTCTGTCAAAAGCATCATTCATCTCATAAGGTCCATTTTGTGAAAAGGATGAAGATAGGGTCATAGTTACCTAGGTTTACTTTGGAAAGTATGGATTGAGATATAAACCAAAATATTTAGAAGTCTCTAAGAATAAATCCTTAGGACAAGCATCAATATCAAGTTTCTTTCAAAGGGTATCCATACTTAGACCAAAGGGTTTGAAATTTTGAAAAGATTTGTTGATGTTTGTTTGTAATTGTTTTGGAACCAAAAAAGTGTTAAAGAGTGGTTACATATTTCTTAGTAGGCTTACCATCATCCCCTAAGAGGTGATTAATCTGTGAAGGTGAAATGGAAAAATAGGCTATGTCAAGGAAATGTAATGTCTTGACATGCCAAGAAAAAGAGTCCCTTCCCTATTTGCTTCATTGCCTCAATCAAAAACCGGACATGGTAAGTAACTTCTTGGAACGATGCTATTCCAATGCACTACCTTAAAATACGTTTCAGATTTGGACCTGGTTAGCCACTACAAACAAAGGTTTTAATGATCACATTCAAGTTAAACTGGTGCTATACACACAATAGTTCACCTAATTAAGAGACCTCTTGACCCTTAGAAATATCTAAGGGTTTTAATGCATCACAAGGATTCTAAGGGATACATTCTTTGGTATAGGACAACCACAATCAGCTAGTTAATGAATTTAGTCACCACCAATTATTTATATAGTAGATTGAAATGAAAGCATTGCTTGGGTCATTCCCTCTAGTTGGGAGGTAGGCCCTTCTAAAGGTAACACATGTTTGAAGCGTAACATGATTTTTGTCACCCAAGATTTCCAAAAGGCGCAAGGGGAGAGGATAAGTGCTTCCAAGAAGAAAAGGTATACTTGCATGTTTCTCTTCACCCAAGATTACACGAAGCGCAAGGGGAGAGGATACACACAACAAGCATACACAAGCAAATCAGACACATGTTCATTTTAACCTTGAAAAACATAATGAATTCATTTTAAGCACTAAACGAAGTGTGGAGATTGTTTTGTTCAATTTTAAACCAACAAGCATAATGATGTGAGGGTTCAATTTTAACCAATTTGATGTTCATTTTAAACCCAAAAGAAATATAGTTTGGTCCTAAAATGTGAAATAAAGCATCATAAATGGGTTATAATTGCCCCATAAGTGTTGAAAAACTTGTTACAATTATAAAATGAAATGATGATATGCTCCTTCACTTTTAATTTTATTGTCCAAATCTACAAAACTAGTTAGCCTAAAAAAAAAAATGAGAAGTCAATGACATGTTAGTGATCAAATGAAGTTAAAAAATTAAAACACATGTCAAAATTCAAGTTTGGTTTTTGTTTACCAATAAATCGTGACACTAAAATCAATTGCGTTGTTGATTTTATCAATAACATCACCATATAAAGAATGTGTCACTGTATTAAAAAATCAAAGGCATTGCTTTGCAATAAACAATGATGTCAATCGCGTCGCTAAATAAAAATTTATGGCGCAATGAAAAATAAGTTTAGCATCGCTATTTAAATGTGCGTTGAAAAAATTTAATATGCATTGTTGAATTAAACATGTGTCATTTTTAAAATCAAATGCATCATCGTATAGCGACGCATCCAAGATGTGTCAGTGAATCTTCAATAGCATTGTTGTTCCTGTAAACACAAGAAAAATGAAAACCTAAAGAGAAATTTATTAAATTGATTAATTCAAGCCCTCCTTCTAGTGCCAAAATGTGACCGATGATGTAGTATAGGCTAACTACACTTGATCCATGAGGATTCAAAGCGTATTTAAGCCACTATGCATTAGTCCCAATAAGATCATTAGATGTAAACTAAACTAAGAATCCATTAAAACTAACGTATTAAAATATGAAAGCTTCATAAAACATCTATTCTAATCCATTGAAACTTATCCTATTAGGGGAGTGGTGTCGTATTGATGTGGAATGGTGACCCTTTCCCAATCCCTTGGGTAATGAGCTTGTTTTGATTGATTCTATTCAAGAGAATCGACAAAATCAATGAAATATGTGTGATAAGACATGATTAAAAAGCTAAATTAACATGATGAAATCTATTTTAACATGATATATGCTTAGATTCAATTGATATGGGTGTATGCAAAAATATTCTAAATGTATACAAGATGTGAAAGATTAAAACCCTAGTTTCAAAATATGCTAAATAGATGCAACTAAGTTACCATGGAAGCCAATACTGGATGTCCTAAGCTAATATACATGTAAAATGACCTAAAATGCTTTCAAAACATGAAATGTGAGTGCAAAATGAGAGTTATTTTAGCAACATAAGTTTACGATTAAAAAATGGATACCTATTCAATAGAGGCAAGCTCTATTTATAGAATAGGCAATATAAAATTGAAGGTCAAGATCAAAAGGATCAATCAATAGTCATAATGGAAGGAGGATGGAGACGTGGATCATGGATTCCCATCAAGGGTTGAGGATACAAGATGATATTTAATCAAGGGCTCACATTCATCCAAACAAACACACTTTCAAAACTTGCACAAGAAGCTTTGTTGAGAGTTTGTTACAAAAAGGAATATTCCCTTTTTCAAATGAGTGAAGAAAGAGAATATTCTCAAAGAATATTCTCATGGGTGAGGAAAATTAGGTATTTAGTTAATTAAAACCAAATTTATTTGTGCAAAGGAGAAGGAATATTCTATAAGAATATTCCCTTTTTGGAGGAATGTGCAAAGGAGGAATATTCCCTTGCAAGTGGGAGGATTAGATTTAATTAGTAATTTGATAATTAAATAAAGTTTCAATTATGCAAATTAGGGGAATTATATGGTATTCATTAAATAAATGATAAAATGAAAAAGGGGAAAGTGTTATGCTATTTAATTAAATAAGTTAGGGTTATTTAATTAAAAATAAGAGGACTCAGGGATTAAATTAGATATTTTGATTTATCCAATTTAAGAGGATGAAATGTTAGCATGAAAGGGGATGAATTCACCTAATTAGGTTAATAAGGTTAATAGATGAAAATGGTGCAATTAATTAAATAGTTAGGCTAATTTAATCAATTAAGTGAAAAAAGGATGGATTTCAGGACAAAGCAATGTTAGTATATTAGATTCGAGTGCATGATATCATTCCAGACATTTTTAAGTGTCTACAATACTCTATGTCTTCAGCCACAGAGTCAGGTTGAATTATCAACACTCATCAATTTTGCGATCTTTCCAAGCACCTATTCACCTTGCACAAACAAAAATCCACTATCTCTCGATGAACCCTGGCTGGGTTTATCCATGCTAAAAGAAAATAAAAAACCCTTCTCCAAATGGAATTGAGGTAAAAACCAACTTGACAAATATAAAAGATAAACCTCATATGAGAGGGCCAAAGCCCCACCTGAGTAGCCTGAGTAACAAGAAACGACTTTAGACTAAGTCACACACAACAAGAAAAGGAAGAAAAATTGCAAGAAAATATAAAACACCCCCCCTCGTAATCAACAAAGACCCCCCACACCACAACGCCACCATACAACTCGATCCACCTGCTAGAACACACATGCAAAGGAAAAAAATGGCATGTAGCCATGGCATTACAGGTTGCAGCCAACCATGCTTGCACAACCTTGCACACACAACTTATTATACTTAATGTCAAAATCGAATAATGTCACAATTATTTTTACAATGTTGCAAAACAAATTCTAATTATTAGAATGTTCAAATTTACTTTGTAACACTTGTTGTTATTAATTATTAAACCACAATAATTAACTTCCCCAACCATAGGTTTGATAGCTACCTTTCGTATGCTAAGGAAATTATAATATAATATTTACTCCCCTTGAATTAAATTGGCACACCAAATATATTTATTTTTTAAAATTATTATTTATTACGTTTATTTTCTAGTTCATTTAATAAATATATAATTATTTTGTTAAAATTATTTTCAATTGAAATAATTATGTCAATATATATTTTATTAACATGTCATATCAAATTATTCACCACTCTTTACCATCTCTAAAATTCTATAAAATTAATTTACTTTCCTATATTTATTAGTGTAAAATATCTTTAAAAATAACATTATATATTTTAAATAAAAAATAACAGTTTTGATATTTAAACATAATTAAAAAATGTAGTAAAATTATTATAATTTTTCAAAACTTCAAAAAGTATTGCAAATTAAGAAAATTATGAAATTAAGGAAAATGTTGTTTCTTAAGAATAAAATATGTTGAAAAGAAAATTATACTCATTAATTTGGAAACCTTTTATAGGGATTGAAAGGACATTATGATATGTAAGAGTCTAGATTAAATGATTGATAAAACAATATAATTGAACTTTAGATGATTAAATTAATAATGATAAATAGCTAGGGGTTAGTTTTATTTGTCGATTGTAGTAGTTAGTGATAGATAAATTTTGTTATAGTTAATGTTCAATGAATTATTTTTATCTTTTGATAGTGGATTAATGTTGAGTGGTGTTATTTTGTCTTCTCGACTATATTTTTGTCCCTTGTTAATATATACTATTGAAACTTGCTTGATTAGGGATACATTTTATTTGAAAATTGGACAATGTAAAGAAACATCTTTAGGAGCTTAATGTTAATCAATGGAGATCATATCAATTTCCTCAATGTTAATCAAGCACCATCAATTAATTGTATGAGCTTAAGCCACATAAGCACCATCGATCAATTAATTATTGGTAATTGTGTTTGTATTAATAAATCATTAGCCATAATGCAAAGATGGTTTTGATAGCAACAAACAAGACATATAAACCTCCAAAAATAAAGATACACACCCAAGCTAGAGATTTCAAATGTTGGTTAGTGAGATTGGTTAGTGAGTGACATATATCCAACACAACTTCTGAAATCCACTTTTGCACAACAGTTGTAAGCAAAGCCTTCTATCTAACATTTTAAAAGACAAGCTTTATCCCAATTACCCAACTAACCATTATGCTTGATTGACTCCCTATCTATTGAGTTTGGTGGCTCCTTTCAAATATTTTAAATTCCAACATTGTATTCATTTTATTGGAAAAAAGTATAAAGAGTTATATAGTCACCTTTCTAAGAGCTTCCCCTAAAACTACATATATATGATAAATACAACATAACATAGGGGATGTTTGACATAGGGTAGTCTGACTTATGGATGAATCCAATTTGAGGGTCCTGTTTTTTGAAAGAGGCATCACATCAAAATATGTATGCAAGGCAAGTGATATGTTGTAAACTATAATCAAAATCACAATGTCGAACACGAGTCAATGCAATACAAACCTCAAAAAGCCTTTCAAATATATATAGCGTTATTATCATGTGACGCTTTGAACGAACCAAGATATCTTACGACTTAATTGGCAAATTTTAAAAAAGATAGATTGTAATTGCATTCAATATAGAGATAATTACCTTAATTAATACTTTTCAAGGTCATAACAACATGTATGCTGGAAAAATAAATTTTCTCCTCATTTTACATGAAGATTGGAATATTTTACATGAAGATTGGAATAAAAAATTGAAAGATATTAACTAATTATATTGAGGAGGCAAAATTTTTTTAACCTATTAAATTAATAATATATATTTTTAAAATAATTTAATTTAAAAATATTAAAAATGAACTTTACAAAAGATAAATATTTACTTACTATCAAAAATTCCAACTTCGAATAAGAGATTCATTCCAAACTATTAGGAACAAATTTACACTGTTCGATACCACAGTTTTGTTCTTTGCAGTAGGTATTAAATGGCGTACAGAAAGGCAATTTGCGAACAAGAGAAAGAGTTGGTGTTGTTCGAAACAAGGGGTCCCACTTTCCTGTTACAGTTTAGTCCAATAAAATAGAATATGGTTTGTTTTAACAATTGAACAAGAAATTGCACAGGTTGTTACACGAATGTCAATTACTGATATAGCCCAAAACAAGTTGCTTTTTCTTCTTTTAACTCATTTTTGCCTGTTATAAGCCGTGGATTGATAACCTGCAGATATTTATGGAAAAACTTAATGCCTATCCCAGGCTTGAGAATCTTTTCCATTTCTGTGTGTTTATGAGAGATCACCTCATTCCATTTTTAGAGTCCTGTACACGTTTGCTTCATCTTCATCCTTGGGCATGCTCATAAGAGGAATTCTGAGTGGTAGGAGTACAAGTGTACTTTCCGTAATCGCTCCACAAGGTTAACACATTAGGATTACAGATTTTCGTTTTGTTTGTTGTATGTCATGTCAAGAAGATTCTTTGCCTATTTCAAACATACCCAACTGTGTATAGCACGTTCAGAAGCTAGCTTTACTATGTCAAGCATAAGGATGTACCCAACATCAACATATGGCCAAATATAGCCACGTATCCAGTATAGATGTATGATTTCAAAGAAACTCACAATGAAACATACATTTCATTTAAGTAAATTAAAGAGTTTGCATGATTGCATACAATGTACCCACATACAGGTGCATGCACATGTGTAAATGTTTGCTTGAATTTAGTCGTGTGTGATGGGTCTGTGGTGTGTAAAACATACGGGCACACGTTTAGATGCAGTGTGGATGAGAGAGTGCGACGAGGTCAGCGGAGAATCCTGGAGGCCATTAGGTGCCTGTATATGACCACTTCTTGCAAACTATGACGAGAAAGTGTTTGGTTACAAGTGTAGTGCCTTGTAGACGGTCTGTGGGAACTTGTAAAGTGAGTGGACATGAATTTGTGCCTTTGGGGTTCACTTACACTTTGTAAGATATTCATTGTTTCATCCATGGGGTCGCAAAATTGCAGGTCTTTTTTCTTGCTGTTGACTGATGGGCTTTATCTGTAGCAGCTTTTACTGTTGCAGGTTGATCTGGTGATAGAGTTATGTTTAACAGTATATGACTGCTAATGCTAAAGCATATGTTTTGAGTTCACCTTGTACTGAAGATAAAGGGCAGTTAATGTCAATGCTGACCTGGGCTTATTTATTGATAATATTGCTGCTGTAGGTCGAGTCATTTAATCTCTCCTATTGCTGCTTACTGATAAACACGCGCTCAGATTATCTATGAACTTGGTTTTCATCATACATATAGGTTTCTTTTGGGTTCTCAGAGTTCAATCTGAACAGTACAAGGGCGTGCTGATGTACAAACAACAGAAGCCAGTATATTCGTTTATTCATCTTTGACATTTGTTCTTGCAATCTCACGCCATATCCAGAAAAGAAAAATGGCATTCGAATTGAATTCAGAAAAGGTGAATCTATATCCATCAACACATAAGAACCGCTGGAACCCACTTAGAATTTTCTTTCAGGATTGCAGGTGAGTAATTTCTGAAACATTCAATGTTTTCCTCCACTTACATAGTTGTTATTGTGTCAAATACAAGTTTAATAGATCTGGACAGTAGAGCATATATTTCTAACCAAGTTTTGAGAAGTTCCCTTTGGAATCTGAATGTCATTTGTAGAACATCATTTACAGATACTAGATTGTATTGTGACTTTAAATTCTAGCCGGTTCTATATTTAAAATATTAGAGACTTGCTTTAAGAGATACTCTGTTTTTTTAGGAGTGTTTTGAAACCGGATAATCTTGGCCGGGGGATTGCACAAATTGCATTTCCAGCAGCATTGGCATTAGCAGCCGATCATCTTGCTTCCCTCGTAGTCACATCATTCATTGGAAGGATAGGTAAAATCTGAAATTTTACGCTGGAATGTAATCTTTTCAGTTATAGTACACTGGTTAAATCCTCTATCGAGGGAAGTTTTCATTGTACAATGGCTTATCTAGCATTTTGATTTGTCTATTGAAGATACTTTAAATGGTACTGTCATTTGGAAAAAAACAGTTTGATCTTAAACAATACTCGAATGGGCTCCGAGTTTGCTGTAAATGGTCCTTCCCTCTCTGCATTTTTTCAGCAAATAATTTAGTTCTTCAGTCTTTGTTTTAGGGAACTTGATGCTAAAAAAGTGGTCAGGCACCACTGGAGGACCTCTTGAGAGAGGGTAACACTCACCAAATACTTTAATGTCAACGGAAGGCAATTTGGGTGGCTTTGAGTTGAAAGGTTGGCTCTCAGGTATAAAAGTTACTATTCAGACGGGTTGCTCATGTAGATCTTGCGAAGATGTGTATCTATTAGTTAGTCGGTAAAATAGGTACAATCATTAAAAGAAATGGAAGCAGAAATTTTGAATTTCCCATTTCCCATTGAGATATAGCAACTGAAAATAGTTTGGCCTATCACAAGGAAGCTTAATTAGAAAGATGGCAATCAAAATGTTGATAATCAGTTAGAAAATCATTCAGAATTCAGCCTTGTATTGAAAGCCAAAATATAGGAAATATATATTTTTTTTCAATCCTTTTTGGGAGAATGAAGCATTATTTCCGTATGAGTAAGATTGCCAGTATGAGTAAATCTTTTAAAATGTTGAATGGGATTGTTCTGTTTAATGGTTCTTCTTTGTTTCACTACTTAATTTTGCAATTGTTAGTTCTTTTGGATGTGTACAAGTGGCTTGCTTAAGGCATTGCCAGGGTAAGTAGAAAAACACAAATGTTAGAAAAAAACGAGAGAAACATGTACTGTACAATGCAAAATGACACGGCATCATCCATATATTAATATCAAGTCAATCAAGGATGCTCAAACAGGAGTTTTTCTAAGGGTTTGGTTATGTCCAATCTCAATTGGAAAAATATACACCACTTTTACATATTTGTGAAGTTTTTTCACATGGAAGTTATTGTCTCATTTATTGTTTTTGTGGTAATAACATTCTACCTAAAGGGATTGCTGAAGGCATTGCCAAGGTAAATAGAAAAACATAAATGTTAGAAGAAAAAGAGAGAAATATGTACTGTACAATGCAAAATGATGTACAATTGTAAATGAATTAAAAAAAGCATCATCTTATCATTTAATATCGAGTTAATCAAAAGATGTTTGAAGAAAAGTTTTTGCTATGGGGTTGGTTATGTCCAATCTCAATTGGAAGTGTGGCAGCTTCTACAGAACATGTATCTCATTTGTCACACTTTCCTATCATATAAGGGCAACACTTTGTAGAAGCACAAAAGCTAGTATAATACCCTCACATAGAAATCCTATTACATGTCCAAGTGATCATCGATGTTAATCAAGGGACCCTCATATGCCAAGTCTATGTATATTGGTCCTTGTTATTTTGGTGCCTTGATCATAACGAACCTATGGGCTTTACAAACTTTTTCACCCTGAGGGCAGAGAAGGCAAAGACGTTCATATGTTTATAGGAAATGCGGTTTATGAACAAATTGTTTGCTGATAAAATGCTTATATGTAAAGAAATTGGATATTGAAATGCTAATTCCTTCGGAAGGCTATTTTACCGACCTAATTATAACAAACTGTTCATTGGAAGAAAGAATTAATCTCAATGAGCAGAGAGCAAAGCCTATCATACATGTATACTAGGTAATGCAATCTTCCACCCCAATCTATGTTGATGCTGAGGGGAATATAGAGTCAAGATTGCATCTAGGAGATGGATAAAGTAGTTATGGGTGTCAAAAGGTTTAGGAGGCATTGCCATTATAACATAGATTCCTTTGAATAGGTGTAAATTCCAACAGTCTCACTATTTTCTTCTCTAGTTGGTGAATGTTTCAAGGAACTCCAAACGAGAATTACAGACATGATCAACAGACATTAATCAAACAAAAACATTATTAATTGTCAGTAACAACCAAGATAGGCTAATGGGACTGGTTAACAACTTAACACTGAACAGGCATAATAGCTTGCAACAGCAACAAGATAGTAGCCTGCAGGCCATCTGAGAATTACATTCAAATAAATATATTCAACATCAATATATGCTGGTAAATCACATAAAGCAGACAATAAAGAGAAGAAAGAAATAATCTCTCTCATTGTACAAGATTGGATTTGTAAAATTAATAGCATGTGCATCCCAAAGAATGTTCTCTAGAGAACAGTTTAGGCTAACATTGGGGAATAATCCTTTTAATATCAGAATATTTCCTCAAGGAGCCAAGGTGGGTAAAGGGGAACTGCTCTTAACATCCAATGCCATAGCACTCGTGGTAGTACTAGAAAAGGCGGTAATACGTCTGTTAATTGGAACCTTGTCTTGATGGTCAACTATAGCAGATCCAGACACAATATGTGTTTGTTGTTGGGAAGTGCTGGTTTATGGCCAATGCCATGTATCTTTAACTGTCGATGAAGGTAGAATCTTTTAGGTGCTTTCCCTACCAATTCTTGTAATAGGATGGAAGAAGATTATTCAAGTTTATGTCACTAGAGAACTCTAAACCAAGCACACCTTAGAGTAGTAGAAGTTTGATCATTCAACTCATTCAATGCCGATAATTTGTGTTAGGAGAAATGATATGGATAAATAGCCCTTATTGCTAAAATTGTAAGGAGCAATGATATGGATAAATAGCCCTTATTCCTAAATTTTCTGTCATGGATTAAATATTGTGCAAGTCAAATATAAGAGGAAAGTCACCACTAGAAAAGTTTACACAATAAACTCTATCTGAAAGACCTTAATTATAACATATTATCCAACATATGAACTCCTTATCATCCTCCATAACTCCCCTAAGACCTTTTAGCATACTCTCCTCCCGAGGAAGGCCCCTCTTCTAAAATTTACTTCTAGGGCTTCGTTTCCCATGCTTGTTCTTTTATGATATTTCTGGTCAACTAGCTGTTCAGGTCTCCTCTCCTACAAATTCCTATCATATTTCTTTTAGGGGACTTTAGAGGGGCTATTTCAAAGCTACACAATAGCAAATTAGAATTTTGTGAAGGCCATCAGATCGGGTTTCTAAAATATGGTATCGAATCACTTGTTTTACCCATTGTAAAGTTATTTAATGGGATTGTTCTCTTAGTCTTTCCTCCCTCTCTGCCACTACACATGGTTCACCCCATTTGCAAATCAAGGTACAGCTTAGATATGCATAACTCCAAAGCTATCATGGTTGAGAACATATTTACTAAACTTTTTTACAATCTTGAATATGCAATATTTTGAGAAGTTCGAGCATTGTAATTTTGGAATGCGGGGAGAAAAAGGTTCTTGAGAGATTTCCATACTATTGACCACATTTCTACTCTTTGAGCTATCATTGAGGAGGCTCATTAACAATCTTCTAAAGTCCATTGTTGCTTTGTAGATGTAATTTTCTTTTTTTTTTTTTCACTTTAGTACCCAAGCACCTATTTTTTCATAGGTTACATGCTATTGGTTTCTCAAAGTTATATAATTGCTACTATCATGAGGCTCTATGAGACATTTGTGACTGCCAATGGACTTGTCAAAGTAGTATTGGAGGTAAACAAGAATACCTGCTCCCAAAGACACTCTTTGTGATCTACATAGGCGAGCTTGAGAACTTTCTTATAACACTCATATTTAAGATGATTGAATCTTACATCGTGACTTTATTGCATAACTGCTTTTTAGTCGATGATGTTGTTTTCCACATTCATTCTCTTGAGGGTTTGTAGAAACATAAAAGCTTAATTACTTGAACTATCTATATGGTGCTAAAAGCCTAAAACCCAATGCCAAACGTCCAACCTAGAGAGATTCCCCTAAGAAGGTTGCATTCTAAATGGTCCATGGAATGATAAACCTGAGAAACATTTTGATCTGTTAAAGTGAGAAGACCTTAAAGAAGTTTCAAGCAATATTCAACTTGAGATTCGAGAAACTTTTGAAGTGGTGTGAGTTATAAGCTCTTGTGAAGTTGCAAATGGTGTGTCATGTTTCTTTGAAAAGAAATATGGAAAATATGTACATCCATAAAGCTTCCGTTATATCTGAACATATCCGTAGGTGTTGTCTTTGAGTTGAACTGGCATGATATAAAAAGTGTAAGAGTTTTGGTTGAGCATGTCGATGGGAAAATTGGAATTTTTATTGCTTAATGCTATTTCATTTGTCCAAACAGCAAGTACATGGTGAATTGAACTTTGTAAATAGTGATCTGGGCACTTGACAGTTGAATGGCTATAAATTGATCCAATGTCTCATAAACTTCTTAAGACTGCTATATTGAAAGAGGCTTCAGAAATAAAGTCCATTCGGGAGTATAAAAGGACTACCATTTGCATTGTTTCCTTTGTTTTTGCAGGCAGTTAGGAATTTCATGTAACTTCCAATTTGCTTGATTTCAGGACCTGTGGAGCTTGCTGCTGTGGGTGTTTCTATTGCAATTTTCAATCAAGTTTCAAAAGTATTCAATTTTCCCTTTGTAAGTGTCACAACATCTCTAGTGGCCAAAGAAGATGCTACTATTGAGATGTTTGCTCTGGGATCTCCGTCGGATATTGAGAAGCCTATAAAGGAATCTCTAACTACCGATGAGAAAGAAGTACAAATTTATACTACTTGTAAGTATTTCCTATGTAAGCATATCTAAAGTTACATTTTAATTGCAATCACTAAATTTAGATTAAAATTTTTCTGTATCTTTGTTGGTGTATCTAAATTTGTTGAATTTTGTTTAAAATGAGCGGATCAAATATTTTCAAATTGATTCCTCCTCTATTTTTCACTGTCTCAGATAGCTTAAAATCAAGAGCAAACGCTCCAAAGGTGAACACAACCTTGGGTTCAACAGTAACTGAATCAAGTATTGAAAAGAGAGTTCTCCCATCAGTTTCCTCAGCATTGGTAATTGGTGCAGCTCTTGGCATTCTGCAGGCTTTTATTCTGATTCTTGGAGCAAATCCCATCTTGAACATTATGGGTGTAAGCGCAGTAAGTGTGCTAGAGATAACTACCTTTCAACTGCATGCTTAATTAGTTTAATTGTTGGGATATATCTTGGCTTGACCATGTTTTCTTTTGTGTGTATAATTTTGAATTCAAACTAGACTTTTAATCTGGTGAATGGTTCTGTAAGAAAGCGAGAAGGGTATACATGTGAAAGAATGAAATAAACTAATGCACTGTTTGTTATCAATAACAAAAAGTGGCTCACTTCCACAGAATTGACATCAGCAATCAAAAATAGGATTTATGCTTGATGTGTATTAGCTCTAGGCTGTCTTTGTACTGCCAATACTACATTCTACAAATTATTTATGGTCATGGAATACTAGCTCATGTACTCCACACATAGTTATGAATCCTGCACATTAGATTGTCTCATTGCATGAGAGTTGCTAATCAAGGCAATCTTGTTATCTCTAATGCTTTAATTAAATTGTTTATAAATTTAAGAGTTGGAAAAATAAGGATCTAGGTCCATTATAATGCTTCTCAATTCAATTCCCTTGTTTGTGGTCTAAGGCTGTGACTTAAGGATTAAGGACATATAATAGGCATAAAGGCTGTTTTATGGTACTAATCAAGGTGTTAAAGTCTTAATCAAAGTCAAATTGACAAATATCAGTTATGGGTATAAGAAGTTGCGACTATCCCATGACAGCATCTGTACAACCCTTACATAAGAAAAGGAAGGCAGTGAATGTTGATAGCACAACTACATATTGATTACTTTTGAATTTGGGACCTTATGTAGTGATAATTTCTTGCAGCTACGTTTGGGAGATAATGTCTATAAGAAGAATGGGCAGCAATATGCTTGCGATTGAAGTCAAATTTTTGGGCAGATAAGTTTAGTAGGATAACATGAAATGGAAGCAAGACCAGTTAAGTGGAATATACCAAACCCCAAACATGACAATTACTTGTCAAGGGTGTATTTTATTGACAACTTGAGATTTCATATCAGATGCTTTCTAAGTCCCAACCATTAGAGCTGGTCATAAATCTTGCTCTAGAAAATGGAAGTCTTTGAGGAGGGAACTAATATAACCATAGATCTTTCTAGAAAAAATTGAGGAAACTAATGACAACCATGCTAAATTAACCTTAAAGGGAAAATAGGATTTCTTCAAATACATCTGTCCCTCAAAATAAATCATCATTGAAAAAAACTAGGGAACAAAGCTATAACTGAGGAAAACAGATTGTGCTGGATCAACTAAATTTTACATATTGGAACTAACAAGTTCTTATAAAATAATAGTGTAGGAATAAGCAGGAGAAAAGAAGGTAAGGAAAAAAAGATCGTGGATGATAAAAGAGGTATGAAAGATAGAAAAAGTGTTGGAGTTACCCCATAACAATCATCGCTAAGTATTTGAAAATTTTGAGCTCATAGAGATTTTCTTTATGTAGAATTTAGTTACTCTCACAACTCTTGATTACAAGATTTGAGAAGGAAGAAGGTTCAAGAACATACAATTGAAGGAAGTTCTTTTTTTTGTCCAAGTATATCATGTCATGAAGGAATAACCAGACAAAGACAGTTTCTCATTTTGATGTTTGTTTGCAAGATATAAGGAGGTTGTCTCTCAAGTTTGTCAAAAATAATTGGAAATAGTTGATAATAGCAGTTTAGTTTCTTTAAAGCCCCAATAAAGGAGTTGCTAAGAAGAATGTGAGTAAGATTAGGTGGTGTCCCTGTGATATGCTTTAAAGCCCCAATGAGGCCTGCAGTGGAAACTGGTGCTGCATGGGCTAGAGGTGTGTGGTGGGACACAGATGGCAATCTCATTGATTGTTTTTGATGGGGTCTTGTTGAAACTACTAACAACATGGCTGAGGTACTAGCCATTTTGTTAGGGGTAGCGTTAGTCATGTCCCATAATCCATGAAAGGTAATGTTTAAAACAGACTTTCAAATCTTAGCTGCTTCCCATCTCTCTGGTGAGAATCAGAGAATCTGGAAGGTAAAAGAGGTGATTGTTGATATCCTTTGCCTTCTTTAAAAAGTTCAGGAGTGTCACATTTGATATACCCCCTCATGAAGCTAACATGGTAGCATACTTTATAGTGAAGAAAGATGCCACTCTCATTGAGGGTCAAGAATGGGTTGGCAAATTGGAGGATGTTCCTTATCCTAAGCTTAGACTGGGCCTTATGCCAATTACTTTTGATGATCGGAACTAATTATGAAAATCGTTTAGAGGATAGCCCTTTCTTTCTAAGGACTTAATGGTTATTCCTAGTGTGGGCTCTTTGGATGTTTGGTTCATGACATTTTAGGATCACATCATTGGGCTTTCACTTCTATTGCTAATTGGAGGCATGCCACCCATCCATCCATTTCTATTTTTGCTTCTAGTCTTGTCTGATGGGGAGATGATCGCTGTGCTGAATACACACATATGGAAAGTGCAGTATTTGGCAAAGATTTCCATTGAATCTCTTCTATCATCTTTGCAAGGTTTCAGTAGTGATTGTTCTTGCTAGTCTTGGACACCCAGCTTTGTTTCAGATTGTTTTTTGCCTCACTCTCATTTTGTTTTGTTCTTGTTGGGTTTTCGGACCTGCATATCTTTTTGGGACAGCTCCAGCTGCATTAGCTCCTCCAGCCTTTTCTATATTTCAATGGTGGGAAAGGCTACTACCTGAGATTCCAAGGGATATAAGTCTTTTTAGGCTAAGCCCCTAGACTTCTGCTAGGTGCCTAGCTAAAGCCCTTGTTTCTAAACCAGGTAAAAAGCTCAAACTTGATACCAATCATCGATTTCATGTTGGGTAGCAGCCCATCATTTCTCTCCTTTAACTAGCAGCAAGGTTACAAAAGCATAAAAGTTCTTGGTTTTATTAAGGATTCTTGAAGCTCTGTTGTGCTTCTCCCCAAGGTTACCATCCCGATATCTTCTGACCCCATGGACACCTTGGGCAGACATAATTGATTTGAAGAATACTATTGCCATTACTTAGTTTAAGTAAGCCTAGATAACAGGGACTTTATGGGCAAATTGGCTGAATGTCAAGGTTTCCATTCATGAGGAACTTAAACTGGTTGTTGAGGTCCTCTCTGTCCTGAAGGAGCACATTGTTTCTGCTATGTTTAAATCGCATTCTCTCCTAGATCTTCCTCTGCTGCCCTTATGGGTGATGGCCAGGCTGCCAGAATGGCCTTTCAGGTTTTTTTTTTCAGTCTGAAGAAAGAAGTGGAGAAACTCAAAGAAATGGTCTTTTAACAGAAAGAACAAATTTGAAATTAGAGCTCTATCTTCTAAGACTACAGGAAATAAGAGAGCTTCTATTTATGAGTTTGCGCCTCATAGATATGTTGCTGACTTTAATGACTTCAGACTGGACATTGCTACAGTGGCACAAAATTATTGCTTTGTTGAGGATGTATGTAGCCATGGTCCTCATGCAGTGGAAACTCTTCATGACCTATTCCTGTGCTTGGTCTCTAATCCTTTTATGGAATAAGGTATGCAATGAAGGCCCTTCACTGCTGGCTGAAGTGGGGGAGAAGCCTATAATGGGATTAGCATAGTAGCAAAATTTTTTCTTGGGAATAACTTGGCAAACCAAAAGATAAATACTTTGAATTAATCTGGAAAAAATTGGTTAGGGTTAGGGAAAAAACTACTGCATAAATGAGAAAAAAAATACACAGAAACCTTAGACCCTAAACAAAAAATTGCAATATGCTCTGAAAAACGTCAAAAATCAGTTTGACCAGTTAAATGCAAAAAACTGTCTTTTCAGCAAAAAATTGGCATAGAGGTCAAGTGGAGATTAATTGGAATAAACGGTGATTTTTTAAAGATTTCTGCAACTATGCATTAGAGAACATTAGCATGCAACATGAAGGTTGTTTTGTTCCATTTGATCACCTAGATCAGTTGCTTTATGATTTTCATGTTTTATGTTGTGGTGCAGTCCCATTTTGCAAGGTGGTATGTCTCATATAGTCAGTGTTTAGATATGGATTTCTTAGATAGTTTTGGTAGCAGCAGTTCTGTTTTATACAATAGGAGTAGACTGTCTAATGATTACACTTTACAGTTTAGTAGTTTATTACTTGGTTTTGTTGATGATAGTTTCAGGACAAGAACTGTCCCAATTCAGGCCTCTTGGGCATTCCTGAAATCTTTATTATGATTTGACAACCTTTCGGAATGCTGCTAGACTGAAATGTTGATTGTGTATGTTTATTACTGTTTCTTTGCTTTCTTAAAAAAAATTAGTTGCCATACAGAAACTAGGATTGACACATAATCCAAATGAGTCTGGCAGTCAATGATTGCCATTGATCAACACTTGGCAATTACTGCCATAATTACTACATATGGCCTAAACAAGTCCAATTGTGAATTCTCCAAATGTGACGTAGTTTATCTGTGATTAAGAAGTTATTGATGTAATGGTGAATTCTAATGATCTTTAAGTGCTCTGCTTTGTGTAATATGAAATTTAAGAAAGGATTTTATTTTACATGGAAATCGAAGGAGAAGTACATATATCGGACATTTATTATATCATCTTTGGCTTTTAAAAATACTGCAGTAATCATGACCACAAAGAATAGCGACCATTCTCATTTTTGTTTATTATAGTACATTACCTATGATACTAATTGTGTTTGTAACACCAAACTTACTTTAGAGAGTTAGATATGTACTGAGGTTGAGGATGAGAAAACTCAGAGACATCTTCTCGGTAATCCATTTAAGGATTGTTTCTACATCATCTTAGCTTACATTTTATGGTTATCAAAATATCTGGCTTATGATATTGTTGTTATCTTATTATCACTCTCATGGGGTGGTTGTGTCATACCTTATCATCTCCACTTGATTAACATGTCCTACTACTTCACTCTATGTGCATCAATTGGAAGACTAGTGAAGAAACAACTTATACCATGGTATAATATATTAATCTTGATGTCTGTTTTGATTTCCTTCTCAATTACTGTATTGCTTTAGACAATCATATTTTACAATACACTGGACATTATTTTTGGTTAAATCAAAATGTTTGCTAGCTGCATTGGATTAAGTATATTTGACATAAAGACTGTTTAAAGCATTGAACATCTGGTATTTCTAAAATGCCAAAAACCCTAAAAAACAAGTGCTTAATAACTTGGGTCAAATAAGAAGACAGCACATGTGATGATAAACAATGATCTCTAATGATAACTACTTCTGCCTTTTAGCCTTACATCATACATCTTTTGATCTTTGGGCATATAGCAGTTAGTTTTAGGTCCAGGTAAAGGAAGGCAGTTTAACTTAGTTGTCTAGATACCATTTTAATGATCATCTCACATTGTAATTGTTATCATTGTTAGGTTTATCCCTGCTGTATAATAACCATGGTGATACAATTCTAAATTTCTCTGTCCTACTATTTAATTAATTCTGTGTTCTCTGGGCCACTTATTTATGTGGGTTAGATTTGTCACATTAGCAGGGAAATATTGTTGTTACAAAGTTGTTTTGGGCATTATGATTTATTGTTTAGCTACACCTTGTGCAAAATGAAGGATATTTTGGTTTCTTTCACCTTCTGCTTAAAAATTGAAACTGAAAAACTATAGGCTCTACTTTCTGCTCTGTTTTCAGACTCTTTGTAATGTGTTATCATGCTAAATGGCACAACATTGGGGCTGTTTATTATGTGCCCATTTTAGACCAAGTGCTACAATGGCAGTCCAATTCTATGATGATGGCCTCTTTATAATTTATTTAACATTTTGCAGGTTCAAATCATTAATTGTCCAAAGCATCATTTTGACATCACTGCTTTCTCATCCCAGAACTGCATACAGTGTGATTATGTTCATTGCCTTTCCAAAGGAATAAAACCAGGTCTGCAACTTGATTTCCTTTCCTCTATATGTGATTCATTTCTGTTAACTCTAATTTGTACAGAGCCTCAGTGCATGCCTGATGATCTTGTTTAGTAGTGGGGATTGAATCTTGAAATTGTTTTCTCTTCAAATGCAGCTTAACCATCCATGCCCTCCTGAGTGTGCTTTGTCAGTACCCCTGCCAATAAATCAAGAACTTATTGTATGGAATTTAACTATAATGAGCTTTAGGCACCAAGCATGAGGAGACTTCACCAATAGAAAATGTTTCCTTTGCAACCCTTCTTGTTGCAACCAAATCATGAAGAAACTGTTAGAAAGTGACATGGAAATAACTTGACCCGTTAAACTTCATGTTGGGCCTTTGGTGACATAGAGTAAATATATAAAATATCTTCAAATTGAAGAGAAATATACTTTATTAATTTAGAAGGTTAGCACCATAGGTTACCCAGATATGATTGATCTTAAATTTCAATGAAAAAGTCACTACAAGGTGGTCACAAATGATGGCATATCTTTTCGTGATCCTACTACAAAATGATATACATAAAAGTTAAAACTTTTCCACAAAGCAATTATCTTCTTACTCATTTTCTCTAATCGCTTCAACATTGGGTCTAGGAATATTTTTTGATAGCTTTTTGCATCCTTCTATAGTAAATTTGCAAGCAAACATCCACAAAAACTGCATAGATTCATAGTGGTCCAAACCAGACAAGAGGGTAGGATCACCAAAGGGGCTATCTCTTATCTCAAGTTTATGAAGGCTTTTGCATCCATCAAGCACATGCTTCAGACCTTGATCACTTTCCCCAACAAGTGATACTAATAAGATTTTTAATGTTTTACCATATGCCCCAATATATTCAAAATGCTTTGTTAATGAATAGACAAAAAAATGGGGCATATGGTAAAATGTCAAAAATCTTAAATCAGTATCATTTGTTGGGGAAAGTAATCAAGGCCTAAAGCATGTGCTTGATGGATACAAAAGCCTTCATAAATTGAGATAAGAGATAGTCCATTTGGTGATCCTACCCTCTTGTCTAGTTTGGATCACTATGAATCTATGCAGTTTTTGTGGATGTTTGCTTGCAAATTTAGTATAGAAGGATGCAAAGAGCTAGCAAAAATATTCCTAGACTCAATGTTGAAGTGATTAGTGAAAATGAGTAAGAAAATAATTGCTTTGTGAATTTTTTTTATGTATATCATTTTGTAGCAGGTCACGAAAAGATATGCCATCATTTGTGACCACATTGTAGTGACTTTTTCATTGAAATATAAGACCTATCATATCCGGGTAACCTATGGTGCTAACCTACTAAATTAATAGAGTAAATTTCTCTTCAATTTGAAGATATTTTATATATTTCTTCTATGTCACCGAAGGCCCAACATGAAGTTTAACAGGGCAAGTTATTTCCACGTCACTTTCAACAGTTTCTTCATGATTTGGTTGCAACTGGAAGGGTTGCAAAAGAAACATTTTTTATCCGTGAAGTCTCCTCATGATTGCTTCCTAAAGCTCGTTATAGTTAAATTGCACATAATAAATTTTTGATACAAATCCTGAAATGTGGAGGGTTACCTAACAACTACAAGTCTTCAAGTTCTAACAATGGGGAGACAAAGAGAACAGGCACGTGTACATTTTACTTCTTTTAAGCATGTTGTATATTTAGGTTGGTGGATATGATTTAATTGCATAGTTTAAAAATCAAACTCATTAACCTTCTTTTACTGCTATATGTTGTCTAAGTTAACTGTACATTATAGATCATCTATTAATTTGAATTATAGATCATTTTAATACAATGTTACTAATTTGCCTTTAGAGGAGAATCAAAAAATGGCTTTGAGATCTTAAGAAATCTAATGGTTCTGCCAACTTTTAAAATGAGGGTGAGATTGTTGTGTAGGTCATCAAACACTTTGAAATAATTTCTTTGACGTATATTTATTGAAGCCTTCACTAGTAGTCTCTTCAGCCTATCTTATGAAGGTAATAGGAACTTTCTTAGAAGAAAAAGTTTGGTATCTTTCTTTTTGGAACCTTAACATCGGAAACGGCTATATAGCCCCTAGAATGCACCTACAGCATGGATGCCCTTCATACATCATAACTGCAGTTCATGATTTTGCAGCGACTTAACCCACTGTTCTGTAGAGACAAACTGTGGTTCACTGTAGAATCACTTCAAAGACATAAAACTGCAATCAAAGAATACAACTGCTGATAACTGTCCTTGTTTCCTGGTTGTTTCTGTTTTTCCCTGCCTTTGAAAGTCTCAAATGTTACAGATATTTACAGAATGGGTTTATAGCAAAAGCATTCAAAATTTGTAAATAAAAAAGCCAAATGAATTTCGGTTTGCAAATCTGAAATTTATTTATGAAGTGGGTGTGGATGTCCAGCAAGCGTAAGAAGGAATTACAGTGTTGTCATGTGCATCAGACCAGTACAAGTTCCAATAATAGAATCAAAGTTACTGTTTTAAACTTTTTACAATGGCTTCATATTCTCACCATGCCTGTCAATCTCCTATATTGATAATAATTCCCATGAAGATTGTTCCTTCAAGCTCTTTTCCTCCGATTGGTAGTCTCATCATTTGGATTGGGGTTATTTTCATATTAGAGGCAAAAAAATTTTACTTCACTGACATTCATAAATTTTATCTACTGTCTCACTAGACTACTTAATGTTCCAGACTCTAAATTCCAACACCTGAAGAGCCAATAGACTGTCTTCCTATGCCCTCAAGTTGTCATCATTTCTTGGCGTTCCCTTTATTTATTCACTTACAGTAGAAGACAAAATCACATGCTTTATTAGCCAATAGGCTTCTATTGTGGACTTCTCAGTCCAAAAATGCCGGCATACCTGTCTCATGCTGTTAAACTAGGTTTATTCATCGTTTAACCAGTTGCAAGCATTGTTTAACCAGCTTCAGGCATCCACAATCAGTCTGAGATTTAGGTAAGCAGGGAGATTTATTAAACTTCAAACATTTATTGACACGCATGCAATGACATTTTAGCTGGCAACCAATATTTTCATTTAAATCTCAAATCAAATCAGATTTCTGTAGATATTTTTAGATTGGCTTTTGGTTTACTGTGAATAGATTTGGTTGAAGCAACAACTGTAGGGAGATATTGCTCTGGTAAGGTTTCATAAATTTTTCTTGCAAACTCTGCCCCATTTTTTCTCAACGGAATTCTTGTAAGCCTGAAATAAATTTTATAATTTTGGTTTGATTCTCGCGGTTTAAGATTTTATACGCTAAATTATGGTTGCAAACGCTTGTGTAATTATACTCATTGGATTGTTCAAGAGAAAATGCAGATTCACCTTCGATTGTTTGCAAAGGGTTCTTGAATGTCTTCGTTAGGCATGGGTATTGGTTTGCAAAGGGTTCTTGAATGTCTTCCTTACTCATTAATGTTGCTTCTGGCTCAGATGCCTTCCTTTCATTCTCTGAGACACATTAATCTGGTGTCCTTTGTACTGTGCTTTGCTTACAGTATTTGTGCAGTGATTGGTTCCATTCATGCAGGTTTGTGTTTAGATTGATTCATGCCCACAAACTTTAACCTTTTCTCAAGTTTATGTAGATCTAGAATCTCTAGATGTCTGAATGGAGGCAATTTGTGCAAGTTAATAAAATTTTATTTTATATCTAATAGGCAATTCAGAAGAAGAATTTGAGAAAGATTATTGTTTGGTTGGGTGCACACCAGGAAAAATATTTGGAGCTCTGAATGCTTTCTCAATCATCGCTACAACTTTTTGGGAATGGAATCATTCCAGAAATTCAAGTAAGTGCTACCAATTTTTCTATTAAAATTAGAGGCTGGAGTCTACCGCATAAAGCTTTTAATAATACCAACTAAATTCATTCATTAATTCAGATAGCATTAACTGTAAAGGGGCAACCATTAGAATAGCTATTTAGAGGAACAATGCCCAAATAAAAACACAGAAAGGGTGTTATTTCCAAGTTGTTTATATGCTCAAACATATTATACATATCACTGCTGGTTGGGTTGTCATTTGCATATTTGCTAACAGGTTCTTTAAAATCAACGATTTTATTCTCTGGTAGATACAAACAAAATTTTAGGCCTGACTGAGCATAATGCTTTCAGGCAGCTCTGGCGCCTCCTATATCATGAAAGATGTTCAAAGGATTGTCTGTATGTTATGTAGAGGTGGTGTCCACATTCTACTATAGCAATTTCAGGCTACTGGGCATTTGGCAACAAGACAGAAGGAACCGTCTTCAACAATTTTGTCCCATCTGAGGGTCCTCTGTTTCTTCCCAAATGGTTTCTAGTCATGGCAAACTTGTTTGTGCTTCTCCAAGTATCTGCAGTTGGAATGGTGAGACAATTGAAGAATTTATTACAGTTGTTAAGTTATTAATTTGGTACAGCTTTGAAATGTTTCAATGAAGAAAATAATGGTGAAGTGCATAGTTGAAAGAAGATTAAAGTTTTAGAGAATTAAAGCAAAGTCAAAGAGATTAGATCTATTTAGATCCCACTAGTTCAGTTATTAATTCGGTACAGCTTTGAAATGTTTCAAAGAAGAAAATAATGGTGAAGTGCATAGTTGAAAGAGGATAAAAGTTTTAGAGAGCTAAAGCAGAGTCAAAGAGATTAGATCTATTTACATCCCACTAGTCTATAAAAGCTTTGGGATTAATTTATCCCCACTTGTCTTGAGGGAAACTAAGAATCAATTTGTAGAGATAAAATGTTTGGGATTGTAATTTATCAATCCATCATCAGTTGTGAGTAGGAAATGGAATTGATTTGCTTTTGACATTGAACTTGGCAGGTCTATTTGCAACCAGCATTTGAAGTGCTAGAAAGAAAATCTGCAGATGTTGAAATGGGAAGATTTTCTCTATGAAATATGGTACCTAGGTTGATTTTAAGGACAGCAGCAGTAGCCATTACCACACTTTTGGCAGCAATGCTACCTTTCTTTGGGGATGTTAATGTAGTGATTGGTGCTTTTGGGTTCATGCCATTGGATTTTGTCTTACCTATGGTTTAGGGTTGTTGTTAATCACCATCAAATTGTAGAAAATCACACTGGGCTCCTAATGTTTATTGATCAATCCATCAATGAGATTCAGGGTAGAATACCTATGGAATTAGGACATTTGTATTGAAATCACAAACCATAACTAATTTCTTTAACAGGTAACAAATTTTTTTTTATTTAAATTCATTTCCAAAGTGGATCTTCAATTAAATTTTATCTTTAATTTCCTATGGCATATCCCTTGAACCTCTTATGGGTGCAAGTGCTAGATTTAGAGAAGAGGATATCTTTGCGGGTTATTGTCATTTTGACGAACAGGTGAGATGAAAGTCGTTTGCCCAATGTGGAAACAGAGACAAGGTGTGTGAGTTGATTGATGATGCCCAAAAAGAAAAGATCTCAAAGGTAGAGATCTCAGTACGGTTCACAATGCAGTCTGGACATTTTTTTATTAACCTTGAATCAAGTCTTACTCTATGTATAGTTATAGAACTATTCAGGAGCTTAGACAAGAACTCTGATTATGTAGGTGGTACGAATATTCATGTCTAGACAAGGACGAGGATGTTTTTCAGTGGGAAAATCAATCCCAAGCTTGAATCTAATCTTGGTCTATGAATGGTTATGGAAAATTTTAGGAACTTAGAGTAAAATGCAGCAGATTTTGTAATTGTAATTGATGTGAATCACTTTTGTGTTTGAGATCAATTAACCTCTGTTTCAGATTCTAAAAAATACCCGATCTCTTTTTTCTCTGTATTGTACAATAAATAAAGACTTGAATGGATTTGAAATACAAGCCAACAAAGGCAATTTTATACAATGTCTTCCAAGGCATTAGTACTTTGTTTTGATAACAGATAATAGACAAATTTGAGTCCACCAATTGGGCGTTTCTTCTGCTAAAAAAATCATTGTCTTTAATTCAAATCTCTAGTACATGTTGATATATCTAAACCAGAGCTTTAAGAAAGCTATCTTTTTAAGATTAAGCTCTCTAAAAAGATTTTTCTTACAGAAATTCACCGGCTTTAAACTACATTTATAATAACTTAACAAATATAACTCCCACAACTTTCAATGCAGATAACAAAAATTATGTACTGATTTGCAAATGCGGTTTAAAAGCCAAGTGGTGAAGTGGAAAGTCTATTAAATGAAAGGTCGATACCTTTAATCTCATATATCCAATGTTGTATTAGTCCTATAATTTGCTCATGTGCACGATAGGAGGGCATAGTGCCTTGATGAATAAAATATCCTTCAAGTAGTATTTTGAGACATGTATGTTTCTCTTAGAATTTAAGTCTCGTAGGTACAATTTACTCTTATCACATATGAGATATACCCAGATGATTATATTCCCAATCATGCAGTGTTTTCTTTCTTATTTTGATTCAAGAATTGGAATCTTTACTTCGACAAAATTTCTGCATACAAATCCTTTCAAGTATGATCTGATTTTTAGTATCTAAACTCTCACTCATGTTAATTTGGGCGCTGTGAATTGGGGCAATCATCTTAAATTTTGGGCAATTATTTGAAGGATTATTTATTTGTTATCAACAGACAGCTTAGAACTTATAATGAGCAGGGTTCTACAAGTATTATGAACTTGAAATTATGAATATGTGCAGTCTTATTATACAGTCCTCGAGTCACATCCAGAGTAAGATTTGGGATCATCTTCAACATTATATGATTGTGGAAAAATATTAGAAGACTGAAACCTTATTCCAAATAAACAAAAAGAAAAATCAGAAAAGTTGTCCTGGATCTTATCTACTGCTGTCTAGTTGATTGACGATGCCCAAAAAGAAATGGGATGACATGAAATCTATGAACCTATAAATACAAACATATATAAACAAGATAAATTAAGTCAACCTATTCCTTGCTATAACTTTTGCAAAGTGGATTTCACCAGGGCATCTTTTGTGGAATGTATGCGTGTGGTTATGTAGCAGATTTTTTATTTTTTTATTTTTTATGTATGTTCAACTTTCATTGCTCCAGCTTGAATTCCTGTTAATTGAAGCATAGTTTCAGTTTGTTTTTGCTACTCTTAAAGGTTAGAACTTGATATAATAGAAGTGAGAGAGCACTTTGAACATTAAGTTCTCTGTTGGTGAATTGTCTTAAGAATTTCTTGAGTGATTACAGATCACAGGGCGAGCACAAATAAAAGTCGATACTGTTTGTTATAATTGATCAATTATAATTTATCATTTTGAATCAAATATCTATTTTAGGCTCTTATGATATAGATATGATTTATCAAAATGAAGCAAATAATATCTTTTTTAGCCTCTTTGGTAATCTTCTGATCTTCCCACCATATATATAGTGGGAAAGTTCACAAAATGTACAGAGTATGTGCTTCAGAGAGCAACATCAGTAGCACCAATATTATATATCACAGCTTCAAAGAACTTAAGTAACAAAGTCTGACGAAATTTTATAAAAGCAGACCAGAAAAATTGCATATAACAGTACCAATTTAAGCCAAGACAGACAACTAATTACTAACATAGGACCATGCTCATTGGCAGAAGAATCTTGAGCAGATTTACCTTAGCCTCCAAACAGTCAACAATTGCTTGAGTTTGGGAGATGAGACTCTAAAAAATGGTTAGACAATTAGAGCCCACCTTAGCAACACTTCCAGCTCCTTCAAAGGCAAAGATTTCACTCAAGCTTTGCATGCATGTACAATTTATGAAAGAACAGCTTTAATTCTATATTCTATCCCAGATTCTTTAACCTCCATGGCCTTCTCTTTAAAAGCCAGGATTTTCTTACAACACAGATGTTCTATGCAATAGTGAGCTATTCTCTTCAGTATTCTTATTCTTTTTGTTTTATAACTTCCTTTCCCAACACCAAATTCTCTAAGGGTTGGTATACTCCTTTAGCATGTGTTGTTTGGTCTTTTGATATATGTATTTATAATAGCATCAACGAAGCTTGGGATTTTGGACAATCTTACCTTCCTTGAGAGCTCAGGTTTGTACAAATATAGTTTTGAAGACATGTTGGTGAATTTTACTGCATTGACAAGGCTTATATTTAAAGCTTTTGTTGTTCTTTCTACTATTTTACCATTCTACAAAGAATTACAAGGGTGCTTTACAATAAAGATTGCAATAACTTAGAGTACCATGCCCATTGCTTTCAAATTTCTCATTTTATCTATAACTAGCTTATCTATCTTATAATAATCTATATAAATAACGTCAAGAGATATCTTTTTTTTCTTGGCAGAATATCCCAGGGGCTTGATTATGTTCTCATGTCTCATATCCCCCAAATTCTTTAGTTCATTCATTAATTTTGTTTCTCTAAATTCTGCATTATTTATTTTACTATGGTTTGGCAATCACTTATTATAGTTCCTTAAAAGGCCAAAAAGTATCCATTCAATGCAGAGAGTATGCCATTGCACAAATTTTCCAACAAAAAAATCATAACAAGAATATACGTTCATAATCAATCAAGTATTATCTATCCTTGTCTTCATGTTTTCACAAAATTTTATATAGTCAGAGGTGTAGTCCTCTAGGAAATTCTTGAATAAGTAATTGAAATGTGGCAGTGATCCATAAGGATCAGGATAAATAAAATCTTTAAGTCAGTTGGATTTGGAGAAAAGATCTAGAAACAAGAACAAAATGACAGACAAAAAAATTGATGAAAGAGTAAGGACAATTTTGCAGTTTCTGGGTTGTTCCACTGCCTGCATCTTGGGAGTCTTCTTGATGGCCTTGGAAGGGGTTTTCGCCTTGAGCCTCCTTTGAGAGGGGGCCTTTTCTGAAACAGTTTCGCTAACCTCCTTGCTTTCCACTGTCACAATTTTCTCAGCAGGCTTCTTCTCCACAGGCTTCTTTCTTGCTTTGGGTCCCATTTTTAGGATAACTATCTATATTAACTTGTTAGTGAAAAAGGTGGTGGATTTTGTGCATTTTGTTCTGTAACAAACAGTTGATGCTTTTGTTCTTAGTTTGTGTGCAACAACTAAGTATTTTGTCGCCATATAGAGAAATCATATCAGGTGGCAAAAAGTGAATCAAATTATCCAATAGAAGTAAATGTGGCAACAGATGGAGTGCCTTATGCTTCTAATGATAAACTATCAAAATCATCTCAACAGGTAGGTGGTGATAGGAAAATTTCTAATTGGGGAAAAGAATGAAGAAGAATTTGCTGCAAAAGACCATTATTAATCTTATATGCAACCGAATTAAGTCCACCACTAAAACAATTAGTATCGAACTTTATTAGATATTTGTGGATTATAAGTCTTTTCCCTTGTTATGCTCTTGGGTTAGAGAGGATATTTTGGGGTCAGAAGGGAAAAATTCTAGACTACTAATAATGACCTCAAGCTCAAGCGCTTATGGAGAGCAGTATGATGCCAGATGATGGTGCTAAAATGAATGCAGTGCAGGCAATGGAATGGAGGAAGGATAATTTACAATATGCTATCTAAAATTACAACTCCAACTTGCTCAGAGATGTTGCCAAAATTAAAGGTAGACTTAGTTAGGATGGAAGGGCCCTCCCGACAGAGAGAAGAGAGATCAAAATGTTTTCACCAATATAAAAAAGTGGCAAATTCGTCCTGCACTAAAAAACACTTCCCATGACATTCCAGTTTTTTATGTCTCTTCGTTTTTCTTGGTTGTTTCAACTGCATATTCCAATGTAAGGTTATGTATAGCCATTATACACCCGAATTATATAAATTGGAATGCATTTTATGAAACTAGAAGGCTGGAAAAGAGATTTGGCTTGTATTTTTATGAGTTCCTTGTGACCATTGCAAGTGCAGTAACAAGGGAATTGGGTTGTGAGCGAGAAAAGGGTCATTTGAGTTAATACCAGAGTTGGTTCATGCTTCTTTATCAAGCCTAAGTAGCTTAGAGCATTTGTAACTGCTACTGGAGTAGTTTAAGTGACAGGATTGCTCACACTTGCTTGAGTTTTCACCCACATTTCTCCATGGCATCTCTGTGTTTTATTCTTTATGAGGACTATCCTCCCTGATTTCCTGTAAATTCTTGTTACATTCTTCATTATTTAAATCAGTCAGTTCATTATTTTCTAATACAGATTGCATTCTATTTGTCTCCTCTCACTCACACCCTTCTGGTTCCCTTACATCATTATCAAGTTTGACTAATCCTTTTTTGATAGCTATAGATGCCATTTTTCTTCACAACTGAATTTTTATTTTTTGGTAATGCCTAAAACTACAAATTTTGAGTTTGCACTTTTTAAAAGGATTCCCAGAGAGTCCTTCACATGCAAAACACAGTACCATAACTCTACTCTTCAAGTTGAGAAACCATATGCTATTGTAGTTTCCAGGCATTTAGTAGTTGTTATTAAGAGACTTACTATCTTCGTTTCTTCATCTTAAGTTTTTCAGATAACATTAGTAATACAAGTAGGGTTGAGCAACTGTAGAGTATGCACAAGCTTCCCTCTGTTTTTAAGGAGTTCTCTACACTCACAATGCAGAGGAGGCAGACCGAGATTACACGTCAGCTTGCGCGACTATTGCTTAGGGGGCCTTTGATTTAGGTATGAAGTTTCAACCAAACCACTTTAATTAACAACTGCTCTGACTTCTCGAGAAACCTTACTGCAAACAAGCCTCTTGAGTATGCCCTGGGGATAATTTTATTTATGCTTTTCTATTTTATTTTTATTCTTAGCCACAAGAAGCACAAAAAAGATCACGAGGATAGACAAAAAATTTATCAAGCCAAACAGGATGAGAAAGAGAAAATGATGCAGCTTGACGAGGATACTGATTCTACTCTGATAGCAGGTGAACGAAAAGGTTGAGAACAATGAAACTAAATAACAATATACAAGTTTGTTTCTTGCAGGCCCTGCATTTAATAACAAAAGGTCGCTTTCAATCTTTGTAAAGCGGCATGGAAAGAGAAAAAAACTAAGAGAAAAAATAAGCAACAATGAATAAAGACGCGTCGAATCTGTGTGAGAAAGAGGGAAAGGTTTTTGAGGAAGAGAAATCTAATAAGATATGCAAAATATATGTAAGCAAAACAATGCATTTGTTTGAGCAAATACTACAACATAGTAAATCTGCTACTGAAAGAAAAGTTAAGGAATGAAAAACTACCGGAATTCGCAACAGCAACAGAATGATTTGCATGTAAGGAATGAAAAACTACCAGAATTCGCAACAACAATGGGATGATTTGCATGTAATTGCCAACAGTGGCGGGTTTTATATTTAATGAATTTCCATGCTATTCACAAAAGTCATCCATGTTGGTAGACACATCCTCGAAAGCCCCCTTTATTAATGTTTGTCAGCCAGTAAAAATTGTTTTTCCGATGGACGTTTTTATGTATACGGAAATTCACGGCAAACTGGCATTGTAGTGGAATGCCTTTCGGCATAATAATTGTCATCCATTATTATGTTCAATTTGGACCTTAGAAATACCACCTAACTTAAATACCACCTGAATTGTACAGCTAAAATTATATCATTGTACTTCAGTTAATTAAGTTGCATATATCTTATTCTTATATTTGCAATGAGTGTAGTACTTCAAGTTCATTTAATGTAATATTAAAACACATTTAAATTTTACCTTTAATTTCCTATCGGCTTATCCTTGAACCTCCTATGGGCGCAAGTGCTAGTTATACTAAAAGGAAGTTCCATGGCTTAAACATCTAAGAAAGGAAGTGCGATGCAATGATTAAAGTTGCATATGATACAGAATGTAATGATTGATCTATTTTGTTCCCATGTGCTGCTCAATAAAATAAAAAGATGTGGTTTGATATTTAAGGAGTTTCATGCAGTGGTGAGTATGATTTTGAAGTATTGTAACAAGAATACTTGTTTATTTTTTAATTAAAAAATTAATGAGAATGTATTTGAAATAATATAATAATTATATGATGTTTTAATTTTAGTTTTCAAATTTTTAATTTTATAGTAAGAGATAAATAAATTGAAAAAATATTGTTAAATAAATTATAATAAAATGATTTTTAAGAGATTAATAATGTATTTAGTATTTGAAATGATGGATTGTAGACAAGTATTAGTTTCATAACACTTTTAAAAAGATTGTCATTATAGAATGAGTAGAAAAGTATTTAAACATCTTAAATAAAAAATTGTCATAAAAGTTGAAAATGAAAATCATATTAATTAAAGGTTTCTTAGATCAACTCTAATAATGTGTTGATTTTGATGCAGATTTGACTATTACAATTTATATAATTGATATATTTGCTTCAAATATAATAGTGTTGTCATTATTTGGGACTAAGTAGATAAAGAGGATGGGCCAAATCAACGATCAATTACTTTAGTTTCTACATTGCCACCAAATATTCATTCACATGTTATGCCTTGATTGACTTGTGGGAAAAATAAGTCCAATGGTTGATTTAAATTTCTTGTATTTTAGCTTGGTGGTTTTTGAGTTCACCCCTAGGTTTTGAGCCTACACGTTTATTGTGGGACAACTCTTTAATTGTGTTCATAAATGGTTGGTATGGTCTATTGAACATGGGGCTCAAAGTATTTTGACAATGACCGAGCTATCTTCAAAATAGATTCACAAATTATCCGTAGTACTTGCATTTTGTTCCAAACACTCCTATAATCATATTTTCTCAAAGTCTTCCTTATTTTAAGCCATAGTCATGTTTCTTTTGTCTTTATGTGGATGATCTTTTGTTTGGATTTCTTAAATCATCACATTTTAAGTGGGTCCAATCACTTTATTTTCAAAAGAACAAGTTAAATATGATTGTAAGCCCTATTTACTATTTATAAATTATTTTTAACATTTAATTCTATATTTAATTCAAATAAATGTGTTTTGTATTTAAAAAGCATTTTGAATACATGGAGGGGAAAAGTAAATTCAACTAGAGGGCCTAAAAGGAAAATATAAAAAATGACGTTATTTAAAACACATAATCTAATTTTATCACCTCATTATTCCTTCCATTGTGGAGATTGAAAAATTTAAAGATGAAAGCTCTTAGTTGGGGAAATTTAGAGAGAAAAAATCATTTTGGTTTTTATATTTGGATTTAAGGATGAAAATATTTTTACCCATTTGAAGTAATTTTGCTTAAGAATTACAATTATGTCAATTTATTGAATATTGATTGGAGATTTGATTCTAAGTATTGGATTGGTAGGGTATTTTCAAATAAATATATTAATTTGCATATTTGAGTAACTAATTTTATATTATAGTTACTAATGTCATCATTCTAGGGATGTTCCTCTACTAGATATATTGTTTTCTATATATTTCCAAGCAATCATTACACTCTTCAGGCCATCATCTAGCAAAAGAGTTGGTAAATTTGAAAGGAGTTTGATGTTGTTATTCATCATAGTTTTTTCATCTATGATAATAATTATTTGTAGCTCTTGTAACAACTCCATCCAACCTTTAACCATTGTTTCCAACCATTTTTAATACAACACCTTGTTGGAGAATAGGACCATGAGAGGGGATGGGGCGTTAATCAATGGTCAAATTACAAATCAAATCTTACTAAATAACCCACTTGAATTTATGCATATAAATCCATTGAGACCACTTCAGACATCATAGACATTTAATGCTGAGTGAATCACAATGATATGAATCAAAACAAGGTACTTGAATAAAAATGACTTATCAAACACAAATTGACAAACAATCAAGAGAAGTCATAACACAGGAATTATAAGTGGAAAACCCTAAAAAGGATGAAAAACCACTCTAAAAATTCACTTCATTAAGCCTCACTGACAAAAAAAAAAAAAACCTCACTGATTACATTCAAGTCTCACTGACAACTCCTCACTGGTATTAGATTGTTTACCTCACTGGAAAAAACAATCTATCTCACTGACAACATACATCACTATTGAAAATTGTACAAGAAACAAACACAGAGGGTTACTTTATTTCAAAACATTCCAATTCTCAAAGTTTGCAACTCAACAAACTTTATCTCTGCATCTGCAATCTAGTATATACTATCTGTTATTTTCAATTCAGTAAAAACACTATTTTTTTGTCATTTCAATCCAGTACTCTCTGTCATTGCAATTCAAGCATCTCTGCAACCGTATCTCTTCATATTCAATCCAACCAGTCGATTGGAAAACATACTGTCTTCAAAAATAACATTCGTTAATCTTCTAACTGTCAGCTTCATGGTGATCATAGTCCCTTGCTTTACAAGACAGTTACTCAACAGATTCATGGGCACAACCATGTGAACGACTGTCAAATTTAAGCTTCGAGAAATAACTGTTGGTGACGTTTAAAAACTGACCTTTGATTTCTCAAACCCGCCTTTAATACATTTAAATACTGGCCATTGATTTTAATAAAACGGTAGCCTTTGAAGTCCTTTACCCGTTGAGCAAGTTACTAAAGTGGAGGGGCCAGTTAATGGATGAAAATAACCCCTTTAAGTTTCCACTTAAACTGCCTTTAACCGGTGATCCAAGGTCAAAGTGCAAATAAAACAAAAAGTAACCTTGCTTATTGGTTTTGCACAATAAACCTTATGTAGTGTTTTTGAGTGAACTTCAAAGCAAGAAAGGAAACCCTAAGCGAAACAAAACCTCAAGATACTTAAATTCAAGTGCTTATGTCATAATCACTGATTTTCACCATATATACTTGATGCATAACATGTTATTCATTTGAGGCTGACAAAGAAAATAAACCTATGGTATCTTTGAATGAATAAACTTGTGAAATGAACCAAAACTACATTTGAAAGCATCATGCACTACACACCATGAAGCAATTTTGTGTTGCACTGCAACCACTACCAACACACTGAATGTGTAAGCACTCTTTGGAAGTATTAAGCAATGCACTAAGAAATATATCAAGCAACCAACACCATTGCATTATATCAAGCAACCAACACCAATGACATCCATCAACCTTTGAGATCAATGAAAAACATCATCAACACACCTATGGTTTTAGACTATTAGCTTTATTTATGAGGCTTTCAATAATTAGATCTACTCATACTCATTATTTCAACTATCCTAATTGCTACACTTGATTTTGTACTTGATATTATCCACATTTCTTACTAAATATAATTAATTTTTGGCATCTTGAATAATTTTATACATCTTAATATTATTGTGTTCCATTGGATCTACTAAGATATCATCATTATTTCCCTTATACCTTACTATTTTTATGGTTTAATTTTACATGCATTAATTTCTACTAATTTGATAGAAGTTTCAAGATATATAAATTTTGTTACCAATCATCAATAGCTATTGGAGGAAGGTTGTAGGGTTCATTACACCCTTTTGTTGATGTTGCACCAGTCGAAGTGGTCAATATTGATTGTGCCAACATTATTAGTTAATTTTGGGACAATTTTACATGTACACAACCATTATTAAAATTATAAGTGACTAAATATGAATCGACTTATTCAAGAGAAGTGTTATTGTGAATATTTGAATAGTCTTCATTCATTGTTGGTTGGTGTTTTTATTCTTGTGGATAATTGAGTGTTTCTTGATTAATAAGAAGGGTGGAGTGCTTGTGAATAGTTGAATATGTGTTAGTCCACAAGTGTCAGGGTGATCCCACAATAGTGGTTTACAATTTTTGGCCAAATTGGACACTAAAACATTTTTTTGTAACTAAATCTTCACTTTCAGACACTTATAGCGACTAAACCGTGAGGAATTTGAAGATGATGCAAACTAGAGTTTTATGAAATTTTGTCTATAGATTCTAAATATATTTTTGTCAAAATTTTTGGAATCAGATTGCACTTCTTTTTCCATCTCCCTCGAAAACTATTTTTTTCAGAAAACAACATTTTTAAAAAGTGACGCTCACCGTATAATGCATAACTTTTTTTCCATGAAGGATAAAAATTCTAATTCTTTCGAATTTAGATTCATAACTCTGATATCTAGTGCTTCCACTTGGTTAGATAGTTTTTATTGAATATTTTTTCTTTAATCAAGTTTCAAAGTCAAACCAATTATAATTCAGACATAGCAATGTATAATGCGTAACTTTTTTTGTATGTATTAAAATTCATTTTTTTTTCTTTGTTGGATCAAGGACTTCAGTATCTGGTGCACTCATATTTTTTAGAATTTGTTTTTTATAATTTGCTATTTTTCCACATGTGAAGAACAAAGAGCTTGATTTTCGGTGAAAAACCTACATTCACAAAAATAAAAAATAAATATAATAATAAAATAAAATTTATTTAAAATTATACTTTTTGGGAAGCTTATAATAAGGACTACATACTTACAAAATATAAATTTTAAATAATTTCTTTTGATCCCCCAAAAGGTAAATCCAAAGTGGGTTTTTATCAGCATTTTGATAGGTGTAAAGGAGACTCCGTTACATGTATGGTTTAAAACTAGAGGGGTTTTATCCAAGGGGGTTTGGTTTAAGGTAGTTTGATCAAACCCTCTTCAATTGGAATGCTTTAAATGGAACTTTTTAAGGCTTAAATCATTATATTTTCTAAAAATATTTGATTTCAGCAAAAAATTGTTCCTCCCAGAAATTGTAAACCAGCTTTGTGGGATCAGCAGTCATTGGACAATCAAGATATTTTCTTGGACACAAGTAGTTTGGGGTGTTTTGAGGAAGTATGTTGGCCTACTTGGACATGCGTTATAATTTGAGGTGTTCTAAGGAGATTTAGTGGTCGATTGAGACATTTTTCTTAGAAATAAGGTGTATATTTTGATGAAATATTTTCTACTATTATTAAAATTAATTAAATTAGAACTATTTTAAGCCTTGTGGAAATAGAAGATAAGAAATATTAAATGACCTAGGAGATAAGAAGTAAATGACATAAGAAAAGATAAGATCTAAATGAAAACTAATACTTCTAGAAGTATTCCTAGGACCTACTAATGGACTAGTTAGGTAAAATTTTATATTCATGCTAATGAATTTCTCAAATTATAAATTTGTTTAGTATCTTCTATAGACATTTTCTTTGCTTTATCATTTTCTATAATTTCTTTCACAATGAATATTAAATTATAATTTACCATTTTAAAGTTCTTATTACTTTTCTTCATTTCTAGTAGGGGATAGTAAAAATATACTAGTTTATGACTTAAACCCTTTAGAATAACTTGCTAAGTACTAACAAGTTGTTGCCTTCTTCCTAATGCATACACCAAGTATGAATAATGTGAAATTACTCTTATTAATTTACTCTACATAACATCTTGTGGAGGTTATTATTAATGAGTTTATCCAATTCAATTAAATCTTCCCAAAAATAACTTTGTTAATTAATTAAAACATACATGACTAAAATTTCTTACCAATATGGACTCCTACTACCTAAATTAAAAGAGTAATTTCATCACTGTTTTTCTCTTTAAGTTCACTATGGAACACATTATTAGGTAACCTAGAGATTTAATATCTTAGCTTTACTAAAAAATCTTATTCATAATGTCAACACATTGATCAACATGGGTCTCAAAATACTCTCTAGAAAATTCCATATTTATTCTTACAAAATTATCCCTTTGTGGTAGATTTCAATATCTTCTAATTATATGGTGGTTGGCTCTAAAAAAATATCTTTCTATTAATCTTTCATACCATGGACTATCCTTCTATTTTTAAAATATTTTGGATGTCATGACTATGTTTTGGCTATTGAATAGAAACTAGGAAAAAAATTATTTGATGAGAACAATTATTTTGATGTTCTACATAATTTTGATCTACTTTTATTCCATTATCCTCTTGCAAAAATTGTCTAGTTCCAAATGGCCAAAACTTATATCTTAAATATTATCAAGATTGAAAAACATTTTTGAAGAAGTAGCTACCACAACTAGATGGACCTTACTAAATTCATAGCTAAAAAATTAAATTAGTTTATAAAATTCATTTCAAATCCTTTAATTCTACCTAGTACTAGGTTGGTATGATAGAAATTATTTAAATCCCTTCTCTCTAAAAAATATTGAGTTTATAACCAAATGAGAGAAGTTTTCTTGGCTTCATTGAAAATATTACAAATGAAAATTGGACTTTGAGTCTAAATTGGAATATAAAATCTAGATTTTATGCATAGGTTATAGTTTACACCATGAAAAATAAAATGGAAGTTGTGATGTTCAATTTATAAATTGCTAAAATATCTTAGTTTTAGACTTACAACTAGGCTTGAAATTTTGGTCATAGTTTAAATAAAACTTACAAATTGCAAAATATTTCACCTTTTAACTTTCAACTAAGATTCAAATAAAAAATTTATTTAGCTTCCAAAATGCATTTGGAGTTTAAGATCATATATTAGTTCACTTAATGTTACAAATTACAAAATTAACTTGGCTCCAAACTTAAAAAAAGGATTTAGACTTTAGTCATAATTTGCATAAAACTTACAAATTACAAAAATTCATAAGAGTTTGAATTGTAACTAAGATATGGTAAATTATTGAACAATAAAAAAATAGATTTAAAAATAAACCAAAAACACAAACTAACTAACTATTAATCTAATCATTTTGAAAGGACAATCACATTTCATTACATGAGAATATGGTAAGAAAATTGGAAAAAAGAGGATGAAAGGTCAAGAAAATAAAGTGTCAAGCTAGAAATAGTATGCATGTGTCATGAAAAATATACTTAAGGTATAGTTACAAAATGGAGTTTGTGTTGCAAGTATGAGCTAGTTTGGTGGTGTCATTGATGTCAACACAACTCAGTATGTTGCAAATTGTACATGTATGGTTGAGATGTTGCTTAGATGTTGTGAGTACATGGAGCTATCTTTATGACATTGCAAATGTGTTGAGTTGGTGTGTTTCCAAGTGCTTTTGAGAAAATTAATAAAGAAGTGAAGTCAGAATGTTGAGTGTGTTCAGAATGTGGTCCGGTATGTGCTCCACATTTCTCCTATGTTGATCCTATGCTTGTGAGGATCTAAAGGTTTGATAATTATAGTATAGTGGTGATATCTCCTAAGTTTTAGCTTTTGGTGTGATGGTATGTAAAAGTTATGTTCACCTGTGTGTGAATTGTTCTGGTAGAATTGGTCTTTTGTGGATTGGGAGAAATGTTTCTACTCCGCAGTCCTCCATTGTTTTGTTTTGTTTCTTGTGGATCTAGGATATGTCTTGTGAAGGTGTTCTCTAGCTTTTGGCAAAGAAGTTTGAGGTTTGGTGATCTGGAAGTTATGTTTCAGTGTTGTTGTGTGTGTTTGCACAGTCTAGATGGATTGGTGGAAGGTGTTCAATGTTTGAAGAGTATTGCACTTGTTGTGGATGTATCTAGAAGAATCTTCAAGATGTATTCTCATGCATAATGAAGTGTGTTGTGGTGTCAGTGTGTCATCTTCTTGTTAGGAAACATGCACATCAATGTTCATTTGTGTTTTCATTAGGTTTGGTTGACCTGGTGTTTACACTTCATTCAAAGACTAAAATTTAACTAAGGAAGGATGTGATTGATCCAACACATTTGATTTTTTTGTCCTTGGTTAAGTGGTTTTGGTCCACTCTCATTCCTTTCCACTGTGGGAATGTTGAGTCGCCGACCTAATTTGAATTTATGAAATAAAGTTTTTGTGGCCAACCTTGGAGAAAGGTTCAAAGGTTTAAGATGGTATAAATGCAAGTTGAATTGTGAAGAATTGCATGACAATGTGATGCAAAGTGGCGAAGTGAGCCAAAAATCATAAGAGTAGAAGTGTGTGAAAGTGTTTTGAGGCAACAATCCTTCATTGTGTTGGACTCCTGAAGGCAGTGAGCTAAAGTTTTTTTCAATCCTTATTCAAGGCTGCAAATGTGTGTTAATTGTTGTGGTGGATCTTTGTTCTCTTTTGTATTTGTAGGCAGTGAGCCTCCCTATTGGACAGTGAGTCCTTTTTGTAGATAGTGAGGTTTTGTATTCAAATAGTGAGTCCTCTTCTGGATAGTGAGTCCTCTTCTGGTTAGTGAGCCTTTGTATTTAGTATTATAATATTTAATATTGTGAGTTAACCCTCATCACGGTTTTTTCCTTATTGGGTTTTCCATTTAAAAATATGGTGTTCATTGTGTTGATTTACTTTTTGTTATTTATGTTTCATGCTCATATTTAATAACAAATATTATGGTTGTGGAATTGATAAGTGTTAAAGTTTTAAGTTGAATTTTCATGACAATTGATTCAGCCCCCCCTCTCAGTTGTCTTGCACCTATTTAACAATTGGTATAAGAGCTTTGGTTCCTTGTTGTAGAGTTTAATTGCTTAAGGATTATTCGATGGCACACAAGTTGGCGATTCCTATGTTCGATGGATCTAATTACAATGATTGGAAAGTATAGATGAGCGGATATATTGTTTCTATCAGTTACAAGACTTGGAAGGCTGTTGAGATGAAGTATACTCCTCCAGTGAATGGTATTACTATTGCAGATGAAGTTTCTACTTATGAGGAGAATGAGAAAGCAAGGTATTCTATTTCCAATGCTTTATCTAAGATTGAGAAAACTAAGGTTCTTTCTTTAGATACTACTTATGATGACTAGAAGAAATTGGAAGAACTGTATGAATGAAATGAAAGAGTAAAATTGACAATGAAGCTAGCAACAAAGAGAAGATTTGAGAATTTGAAAATGGATGAAGGCGAAGAGTTTACAAGCTATTTCCAAAGAGTTGAGATGGCAGCAAATGAAGTTAAGAATCAAGGAGGAAAGCTAACCAATGAAGATATTATTGAGAAGATCCTAATCACCTTACTAGATTGCTACAATGATAAGATCTTAGTTATTGAAGAGATGTATGATCCTACAGAATATACTAAAGAATAGTTGTTTGACACCTTGCAAGCATTGAGATGAGAAAGTTCAAGAAAGAAGAAAAAGATAGAGACAACATTTAAGGCAATGAAGATTGAAGATGATTTAGAGAGTGATGGTTTAGATGAGTTGGAAGTGAACTTCACCAGGAAGTTGAAGAAAGGTACCGAAAATTATAAAGGTATGTTGCCCTTTAAATGTTTTAGTTGTGGTAATATTGGTCATTATGCTTCAAGATGTATGAATAGAGTTGTACATAAGAAGAACAAGGATTATAAAGATAAGGATAGGTAGGATAAGAAATACAAGAAGTTGTAATATGCTAAAGAAGAAGCTGAAATATTTGATGATGAATCTAAAAATGAGGTTGATGATAGTGAATGCTTATTCTTAGCTAAGTTGGAAAGCAAATCTATATCTGCTAACCTTGAAAAAATGTGCAAGCAAGAAGGCTCTAGAGAATAAGAGGAATAGGATGGAAGGTACTTTGGTTACCACTTTTCATGCAAGACAAGATGAAGACTAAGTACTGGGTAATTGATAGTGGATGTTCTAATCACATGACCAGAGATAAGAGTAAGTTCACTAAAATTGAAAAGTATGATGATGGTTTAGTCATGTTTGGTGATGATTTAGGAGCTAAGATTTGCGGGAAAGGTTCAATTAGTTTTGATGGAGTGCACAACACTAATGATGTATATTATGTGAAAGGTTTGAGGCATAACCTTTTGAGTGTTGGTTAGATGTGTAACAATGGTTTAAACTTGTGTTTCAGAATAATACCTGTGAAATTAAAAAAGGATCCAAAAATGGAGTTATGGTTGTTGTTGGAAGGAGAACTCATGGAAACATCTATCAACTTAGGGGAGTTGATGGCCAATGCCTTGTATCTTAAGTCAATGAAATTTGGCTATGGAACCGAAGAATGGGACATGTAAATTTTGATAATCTAGTCAAAATTAGTTCAAAAGAAATTGTTCAAGGTCTACCTAGAATCAGAAGACTTGCTAATACTACTTGCATAAGTTGTCAGCTAGGGAAATAGACAAGATGCATCTTTAAGGGAAAAGAGAACTCTACTACCATAATGTTGGAGTTAGTTTACACTGATCTTTGTGGCCCGACTAGAACAGGAAGCCTGAATGCAAATATGTATTTCATGCTTTTTATTGATGATTATACTCAAATGGAATGGGTTGTTTTTCTTAGAGAAAAGACTCAGGCTTTGGATAGGTTTAAGGTATTCAAAGCAAGAGTGGAAAATGAAGTAAGTTTGAAGATCAAATATCTGAGATCTGATAGAGGTGGAGAATTCACTTCTAGTGATTTTAATACATTTTGTGAGTAGCATGGAATAAAGAGATAGTTTTCCACTTTGAGAACCCCTCAGCAGATGGGGTAGTTGAGAGAAAAAATAGGACAGTACAACAAGCTACAAGAGCCATGATGAAAGAATCAAATGTACCAAATGTGTACTGGAGAGAGGCAATACATACTATTGTTTATGTTCTTAATAGAGTTCAAATTAGAAACAACACAAAAAACACCTTTTGAGTTATGGACTAGTAGGACTCCTATTGTGAAGTACTTCAATGTATTTGGAAGAAAATGTTACATTAAAAGAGATGATGAAAATCTTGGAAAGTTTGATGCTAGATGTGATGAAGGAATCTTTCTTGGATAATCTACTACTAGCAAATCATATAGATGCTTCGATAAAAGAATGAGAAAGATTATTGAAAGTGCTAATGTGAAAGTTGATGAATACATACATAGACCTATTGAGATAAGTGAAGTTGAACCTGATGATCCTATCTATGGACATGCACTTGAGGAGAATAAGGAGAAGGAAGAAGAAGAGAAAGAAGAATAGATTGAAGAAGAAGAAGAAGAGTGTGAGCCAAAACCTGCTATTAAGACTTCTAAGTATGTACAAAAGAATCATTTGGAAGAACAAATAATTGGAGATAAAACTGAAGGTGTGAAGACAAGAAGTAAAGTAGTAGCTGAGGTAAATGTATGTTTACTTTCTAAAATTGAACCTAAATCCGTGAGTGAAGCATGTGGAGATGAGAGTTGGATGAAAGCAATGAAAGAAGAGTTGCAATAGATAGAAAATAATTAGACATGGGAACTAGTCCCTAGACCTATGAATAAGAATGTAATTGGTTCAAAATGGGTGTTTCAGAATAAGTTGCATGAAAGTGGAGAAGTTGTAAGGAATACGACAAGTCTTGTATGCAAGGGATACTCACAAGTTGAATGTATATATTTTGATGAAACATATCCCCCTGCAGCTAGAATGGAAACTATTAGGATGTTTTTGGCATTTTCTGCCCACAAGGATTTCAAAGTGTATCAGATGGATGCCAAGTCAACATTTCTAAATGGTGAATTGGAAGAAGAAGTGTACATGGAACAACCTGAAGGGTTTCAGTTATCACACAATTCGAAGATGGTTTGTAAGTTGAAGAAGGCGTTGTATGGACTGAAGCAAGCTCCTAGGGCTTGGTATGCAAGATTGGATAGATACCTGACAAAGCAAGGATTTAGCAAAGGCTCAACTGACAAAAATCTCTACTTCAAAGTGCACGGTAACAAAATGTTGATAGTAGTTGTATATGTTGATGATATCATTTTTGGTGGAAATGAAGGCATGTGTAATTTTTTTTTTGAAGAGATGCAAAAAGAATTTGAGATGTCTATGATTGGTGAATTGAATTTCTTCCTTGGCCTACAAGTGAATCAAACTAATAAAGGGATATTCATTTCACAATCTATGTAAAAGAGTTGTTGAAGAAGTTTGGGATGGATGATTCCAAAGCAGTTAGTACTCCTATGGTAATCATATGCAAACTAAGCAAAGATGACAATTCTGCTAAGACTGATAAGAGCAAATATAGATCTATGATTGGTGGACTATTGTACCTTACTACTACCAGACCAGATATTATGCATGTAGTATGTGTATTTTCTAGATTTCAAGCAGATCCTAAAGAGGCACATGTTATAGCTGTAAAGAGGATATTTAGATATCTTAAAGGTACACCAGATTATGGCTTATGGTATCCCAAGGGTGTTGATTTCACCCTGTGTGCTTATATCGATGTAGATTGGGTTGGTTGTGTGGATGACCAGAAGAGTACCAATGGAGGTGCTTTCTTTCTTGGAAAAAGATTGGTTTCTTGGTTGAGTAAGAAACAAGACTCGATTTCTTTATCCACTGCAAAGGCATAATATATTGCTACAACATCTTGCTACACATAGGTGTTGTGGATGAAGCAAACTTTGAATGAAATTGGAGTAATATGTGATGAGCCTATCTCTATTTTCTGTAACAAAATGAGTGCTATAAATATTTCAAAGAATCCATTTATGCATTCAATAACAAAACACATATATATCAAATATCATTTCTTGAGAGAAAAGGTGTTGGAGAATGAAGTCAGACTAGAGTATGTGACAACTAAGGAACAAATTGTAGATATATTTACTAAGGCTCTTCCGAAGGATACTTTTGAGAATCTTAGGGAGAGGTTGGGGATCATTGGCCCTCTGAACTAGGAGCACATGAAGGTGCATCAATCCAGTGGATTCACAAATTCTTCATTCATTTGGACTGATAAATGGGTTTACTCTGCAAGGGGAGTAGAAAAGGTTTTCATTGTTGCAGTATGAGTTTAATGGGTGTACTCCTAAGGGGGAGTGATCAGAGTGTTTTTTCTTTGCCATTGATGTTAAAGGGGGAGAGAAAGTAATGTGAAAAATAGTTACAAAAGAAGAGAAGGTTTTCTCCTAGGCTATTGTGAAAGATGTTGTCTTTGATGGGTTTTCACATCATGTGTTTCCATCAATGACAAAGGAAGAGATTGTTGCAAGTATGAACTAGTTTGGTGGTGTTGTCATTAATGTTGTCATTGATGTCAACACAGTTTAGTATGTTGCAGATTGTAGATGTATGGTTGAGATGCTACTAAGATGTTGTGAGTACATGGAGCCATCTTTATGAAGTTGTAGATGTGCTGAGTTGGTGTGTTTCCAAGTGCTTTTGAGAAAATTAATAAAGAAGAAAAGTCAAAATGTTGAGAGTGTTCAAAATGTGCTCTAGTATGTGCTCCACATTTCTCTTGTGTTGACATAATGCTTGTGTGGATATGAAGGTTTGATAATGATGGTATAGTGGTGATATATCCTAATTTTTAGCTTCTAGTGTGATGGTACATAAAAGTTACGTTCACCGGTGTGTGAATTGTTTTGGTAGAATTGGTCTTATCTGGACTGGGATAAATTTTTTTGTTTTGTAGTCCTCCGCTGTTTCATTTCATTTCTTGTGGATCTGGGATGTGTCTTGTGAAGGTGTTCTCTGGCTTTTGGCAAAGAAGTTTGAGGTTTGGTGATTTGGAAGTTATGTTTTAGTGTTGCTATGTGTGTTTGCATAGTCTAGATGGACTGGTGGAAGGTGTTCAGTGTTTTAAGAGTATTGCACTTGTCGTGGATATATCTAAAAGAATCTAAGATGTATTCTAGTGTATAATGAAGCATGTTATGGTCTCTACATGTCATCTTCTTGTTAGGAAACATGCACATCAATGTTCATTTGTGTTTTCATTAGGTTTGGATGACCTGGTGTTTACACTTCATCCAAAGAATAAAATTTAATTAAGGAAGTGTGTGATTGATCCAAGACATTTTATTTTTTTGGTATTGGTTAAGTGTTTTTGGTCCACTCTCATTCCTTTCCACCATGGGAATGTTGAGTTGGTGACCTAATTTGAATTTATGAAATATTTTTTTTGCATCCGGCCTTGGAGAAAGGTTCTAAGGTTGAAGATGGTATAAATGCAAGTTGAATTTGTAAGAATTGTATGATAGTGTGATGCAAAGTGACAAAGTGAGCCATAAATCATAAGAGAAGAAGTGTGTGAAAGTGTGTTGAGGCAATAGTTCTTCATTGTGTTGGATTCCTGAAGGCAGTGAACTAAAGGTTTTTGCAAACCTTATTCAAGGTTGCAGATGTGTGTTAATTGTTTTGGTGGATCTTTGATCTCTTTTGTATTTGTAGGTAGTGAGCCTCCCTATTGGACAATGAGTCCTTTCTATAGGTAGCGAGCCTTTGTATTCAGACAATGAGTCCTCTTTTGGGCAGTGAGCCTTTGTATTCAGACAGTGAGTCCTCTTTTGGGTAGTGAGCCTTTGTATTCATTATTATAATCTTTTATATTGTGAGTTAACCATCACCATGGTTTTTCCCTTATTGGGTTTTCCATGTAAAAATATGGTGTTCATTGTGATGATTTACTTTTTGTTATTTGTGTTTCATGCTCATATTTAATAACAAAATAGTATGGTTGTGGAATTGATAAGTGTTAAAGTTTTTAGTTGGAAATTTTGTGACAACTGATTCGCCCCCCCTCTTAGTTGTCCTATGCCTATTTAACAGTTTGGAACTACTTTACAAGTTAGAAACATATTTTTCCAATTTTCCAATTTTCATTAAAAGCTCTTTAAAAAGCTTGAGTTATCTTCATATTAAGTCATAGAGAGAAGTTTAATAGGTGAAAATTTATCTTTTTGATATTATGGAAGTTTTTTTTAAGAAAAATATACTAGAGTATATAATCATGGGATGGAATTCCATGTAAATTATAACAAGATAAAAGAAAGAGGTGTATTCATGAATAAAATTTCTATGATCTTTTTAATGTGTACGTTGTAAACTATAGACTTTGGGTTCTATCTCCAATTCGAAGTCAAGAGAAAAGGTATACAAAAAATGAAATAAAGGATTTTATGGATGTATGGGGTAATGTGTTTCAAACTAATCTAGTCAATCATCTATCAAGTAGGAAGGTTTTTGAATGTTTTAGGATCATGAAAAATGATGCTCTAGAAGAAGGGATATAATACTATTATGCATTCTTTTTATTATTTTAAGAAGGGAAATTTCCCAATCCCTTACATAAATTAGATAATCAAAAAATAAAAAATAAATAGAGAAAAAATAGATCTTACATGACACTAGTTAGCAATTAGGCCAGGTCGGATAATATGATTATTATTGATAGATAATAACATAGAGCCAACAACCAAAAAAAAGAAATAAAAGAACTCAAGAACTAGAGAAATGAATATTGATCCTTACTTTAGTGTATCATCCCATTTTTCTACTCTAATTAATAGTTGTTCATAATTCACGTTCTTCCACTTCTTGGAGATATGTGCATCCTCATCCTCATCCTGTTGTTTCTTATGGGTTTTTAGCTTATAATTCGTGTTCTTCTACTCCCTTAGCATCTTGTGTAGGCTCATTTAACCCTTGCATTGGCCTTCTCATCTCTCAGGATGCTCAAAAACCCTTTTTAGCAGCTACCTTTGCATGCTGGAATTACATCAAACCTTGTGGTTTTCTTGTTCATATAATTTTGTAGCATGATGTGTCCAAACACTAGCACGCCATGTGGACGTCCATGCACCGTAGTAGCTTCTTGCAACATTTCAATGTTCAAATGATCATTTCTGAGCATGTTTGCCACTTGTCATTTGCTTGTGTCGATGGTAATGTCTTGGGATACCTTGTAACTACCTGAGAAGCTTCCTTTTGCTTCTCCTCTCTCCTTAAATGTTATATTTTCAATTCATTTGGCTTCTAGCTTTTTTCAAGCCTTGGCTCTAACACTTTCTCTCTTGTTATTTTGTTTGCACAACTTCATATAGCTTGCTACAATTGTTTCAAGCTCTCATGTTCCCACAATACTCTTTGCAGCTCTTGGCTCTCACAACTATCCTTCCTTTTTAAGCCTTGCGGTTGATACCTTGCTTATCTTGTGCTTGTGAGCATCATGGGATTCCATATCCCCTATAAATTACATTCTTACTTCATGATATGGGTTTTCCTCTTTGAGCAGGGATTGCTTTTATCACTTAGACTTTGTGATATGGGTTCTCCTCCTTGAGAGCGGGGATTGCTTTTATCACTCATACTTGGTGGTGTGGGTTCTACTCCTAAAGTGGGTTTTACTTTCACCATATGCTTTTTCCATTTCGGTTCCTTTCTCTCTATCTATCTACTTGTCCATGGAAGTGGGAACACCAAAATGGGGGTTTGACTGAGGTGAACCCCTATACAACCCTAACACTTTCTCCTGATCTTATGCATGCAGGTATTGAAAAAATTAATATGTTGGAGGCTTCATCACTTGCATGGTTGTGAGAATTTCCTTTCTATCTCGTATTTTCTTTATCATTTCTATTTCACTTCATTTTAGCTTTATTTCATTAAGTTATTTTCCAATATTTTCGAAGTTCTCAATAATTAGATGGCTAGTAGTCACTAAGCTATTTTTTGTGACATTCTCACTTTTTGGTCCATATGGACACCGACATGCTAGAGAGACAGCAGTGTGCTGCACTATCATCCTAGACCCGTGCTTTTGTCCTTTGGCCAAGAGCTTATCAATTTGTCCAGAGAATGTTCGTGACCAACTCTTTTTGATTCTAGAACTCTCGTGCTGTTCCTTGAGGTAGTTTAGGGAAGTTCACCTTGTGAGGCTCTTTGAATAAAGAGAAATTGTGAGTAGAAAATCCCCCTTCTCTACATTTTGGTGATCCCGACGTGAATCGAAAACCTAGGAATTTATTTACCCCAACTTGGTGGGGTCATAAATTTTGACTCGGTGCTCAAAATTTAGAACCATCTGCACCATTGGAGATGGTGATTTGTAGCAATAAGAGGTTTATTATAATATATGTATAGTGATTAGTTATCAATTTTTTTAATATTTTTGAATAATAAAATATCTCCACAAATTTGGATTTGATTGTCCAAAATTAATGAAACAAAAATAATTTATTAATCTTTCTGATTAATAAAATATCCTCACAAACTTGAATTTGACTATACAAAATTAATAGAATAGATATGTAACATGTGTTGAAGGAATGGAGATAGTGAACTTCATTTTTATTGTTGTCGTCTAAATACCTTTCTAGTTATATTGTTGTCTTATATTTTTGTTTGGATGGTTGGATTCTATTGTTGTATTAGTTGATTTATTGGTGTTGGCATGCAAAAGTTCATCTCGTTGATGTTTGTATTGCTCTTTGAACACTGATTTCGGTTGTATTCTTGATAGTCTATTGGCTATCTTTTTTCATTGAAATCTTTTTATTAGTATTTATTCAATAAAAAAAATGAAGATGCATTGTAGTAGTAATAGGTTTATTATAATATATTTTAATCATTTATAAATAGTTTTTTAGTTTAAATAGTTTGAAAGTTTATGGATTTGATTGTTTAATATTTTTATTAATGTTCCAAATCATATTCTATGATACATCACCAGAATGAAGTGAGTTATAAGAGAAACAATAATAGATCATGGATTATGATTTGAACAAATATTACATCAAAAATAGGATTCTATCCCTATCAATTTTCATTTGACAGTGCCCTCGTGGATGTGTGAAAATGGGAGCTTTGGAATAGAGTATGGACATCTATCAAAAAATAATGAACTAGGGATTATATAGATATTACATCAAGAAATGATTTGGTAGATATGTATGAAAATTTTGGTAGGATAGAAAGGGACATAATTGTTGGCAAGATGCCTCAAAGAAATGTGGTCTTTTGGAATGCTATGACTGCAAGATATGCACAAAATTCATTTGATCTAGAAGCTTTCAATCAAATGTAATTAGCGGGTGTAAATCTAGACTTTGCAATATTTTTTAGCATCCTCCTTACGTGTTCTAAATTGGGAGCTTTGGAACGAGGTATGGACATCCATTATAGGATAAAGGAAAGAGGAGATGATGTTTTTGCAACTACCCTAGTAGACATGTATGCAAAATGTGAAGCATTGACAAGGCATATGAACTATTTGAATGAATGCCTAAAAAAATGTGGTCTAATTAAATACCATGAATGTAGGGAAGCCTTTAAGCAAATGAAATTGGTAGGTGTAAAGCTAGACTCCACAACCTTTCTCAACATCCTCCCTATTTGTGCCAAACTGGGAGCTTTTGAATAGGGTATGGACATCCATTAAAGCATAAAGGGTAGAGAAATTATGTCAGATGTTGATGTGGTGGATGTGTGGATCTAGTTTCTTGCTACTTGTAGATCACATATGAAAGCAGACCTAGGAGTATTTACAACAATGTTACTTTTTTATTTGAATCTTTAAAAAAGATGGCTTGTGTTCTTCTCTAAAGCATTTGTGCATAAGTGGTTAGTTGGTGTGAGTGAATGGTAAGGAGATTAATGAAAGATTAAGAATTAAAAAGATCTTCGTATGTAGTTTGATTGAAGGCCATAAAATGGTATGTGCATTTTGTGTAGAAGACATATGACATTCACAAACATGGTAAATTTATGCAGAGTTGGAGAAATTAGCTTGGGAGATGAAGCTATAGTGTGTTTTCCAAATGAAATACACTTAGTAGTTTTGAAAAGGAGGGAAAAAATGATTTCAATATCACCATAGTGAAAAGTTGTCAATTTCTTTTGGTTTTCTACACATGCTCATTAGAACAACTATTAGATTTGTTAAGAACCATTGAGTATGTGTTAATTGTCACACTACAATGAAATTTATCTCCAAGATTATTTCAATCCTATTTCTAATGATTAGTTTAGTTGATTTCATGAAGAGGAAATGAAATCACTTACACACACGTTTTTCCAAGGATCAATCAAAGGCCTTGTTAATTCATGATGATCAATTTCTTGTATGAAGTTAATTTTAAATATTTACTTATGATAAACCTTAATATATGGGTTCCTAAGTTGGTTTTCTTATCTAGGTAAGGAACATCCTCTAATAAAGTTTCCACTTATTTATTGCTTGCAACACTATTTCTAATTTAAGATAAAATCAAGGAACTCCTTTGTTGATGTTTGTCATTTTGAGCATTTACCTTACATATCATTCTTAGTGAAATGAATCTACTATTCTTCTAATTCTTTTTTATTTTCATTTTTTTTCCTATAGAGTCCCTCATTGATAATTGATCAAATATTTATATTTTCTCCCTATAGTTTTTTGTGATGCATTTTCCTTTCCCTATTCTAGGTGATGTTGGGGCCTATATTACTATGTGAAAATTTATCTAAGTTGAGTGCTTCCTTTCTTAATATAACCATGTTTTGGACAACACCTATAACCAATCTAAGAATTTGTTTAATAGACCCCTTATTCAAAAAATTTCTTGTTGTAGTATTTTTCATTCATTATACTTGTCACATTCACAAATATCTCAAACTATAGAAATTTTTAATTTTTTGGGGTGATTGTGTCTATTTGTAGCATTTATTAGGTTTATAGTAATATACTTTCCCTCCATTCCTTGAAACCCAAAATTTCTATTTTTTTGAGACCTTTGACTAGTTTAGTCTAATATACTTCTCATTACCTAGTTACTTTATCATGGATTTACCCATGATTACACTCCCTACTTTGTCTTTGCCTTTGACCCTAAAATTTTAGGTCTCCATGTAATCATGTTCTTCTTAAGCTATAAGACTAATCCATGAACCTCAATTATTATCCACAAAAAAAATTCCATTCTTTCTCTTCTTTAGCATTGTATTCACCATCCTTAATTCCTAGTTTGAGAATTCACTTTTCCTTTATGTCACAAAATCTCAGGATTTTATCATTTCCCTACTCATTTCCCTCACCCTACTTCCCATCTCCCTTCCTCCTTGTGGAACCCATACTTGTAGGATTATTCATACCGTCGTACCCAAAAGGCATAAGGTATGTGGTAAAATCAATATATAAACCTTGAAAGTCTTCCAACTTATTTCCTTTTATCTTTTTTCTTCTAATGTTTAGCACACCACATTAATGATCCCTAACTCATTTCTATTGAGTCATAGAATTTTAGACTTCTATAGTTTCCTTTACCAAAATGTGCATCTATACAAAATGTGGAAACATAGACAAGAGGCATGAACTATTTTGAGACCACATTTGTTACTTATTTACAAGGAATTTTACATCTTTAATCTATTCTACATTTTTGCAAACATTTAGCATTCTTTTATTTATTTTTATCTATTCTATCTTTTTTCTAAAATGTGACATGTAATAAAGGTGTGGTTTCACTCTACAAGAGTGTCAACATCCTTATATCATAACTAGATTTTTTCCCTCCTATTAGAAACATGAGTTTTTCAATAGGGCTCTCCTGTTATTTCCATCAACTAGCTTATGTAGTTTCCATATTTCATTCTTATTATCTATTTAATGTATTTAAACAATCTTGTTATTCATAAATTTAATTTCTAGTGAATCGATCAATTTCTTATTTTTTTATCATTTCTTAATTGAGTCTCCTTTAGGTTAAGAATTTAGTATAAGTAAGGCATGTTAAAAAATCTAACTAGAAAGAAAAATAATTTAGTTTTTAGTTGGTATAGAATTTTTGTATGTTTCAATTAAGTAAACCCATTTATGATAAGTTGATCTAGTTGAATCTTATGATAGATAATTGAAAAGGATTTCGTACATTTAAATTTTGTTGGAGCTATCTATTTTCTATCTATATTTATATTGAGCTTGATGTGAATCCTAACCTTCATTATTTATTCCTTTCTTCATTTTCAAAAGAAATTTTCTCTCTAAACAAGAAAATCTCATTTTAATGTCCAAAAATTAGTTATTTGTACTTTTATTTTTTTCATCATTCAATAAAACTCTTTTTGAGTAAGAATAGTCATGGTAACGACATATAGACATAATCAAAATTAGGTTAGTGTCAATTTACTACACTATTGTCTTTATCTATTATTTTCATTGAAAAATAAAAACTCTACATTTTTCTACTCAAATTTTGTATAGTATATAAGGATGAATCATTTTTGTTCTTCTTTGATAAAGATTATTATCCTTCTTTGACCATCCTTTTTTCATGCATTATCTCTTATAGGAACCATCATCTAAACCTATCCATGTACTTTCCTTCCTCTTCCCTCTTTCATTACCCTTCCTCCATTTTCATCCATCCCACATGATGTCACATTCTACATGTTTTACAATGATGAGCACTTTGATAATGAACCCCTATTAGTTGATTCTAAGTTTATCACTTATAAAAATTTACCACCACTTGTGTCTCCTCCAAAGTAGCCTACTTGATGATCTCACTAATCCTAAATCTCTTCGCTTGCACACTCCTTAACAAATATCATCATCACCCATCTTGAGTGGCTAGAGTTTGTAATGTTGTAAAATTGTACCCCTTGCAATTTCACATTCATTCTTGCATCTACTTTAGTGTCCACCCCCTTAGCATCTCATGTAGGCTCATTTTAGCCCTTGCATTATCCTTATCCCCTCTCAAGATGCTCAAGACCCCTTTTTAGCAACTACCCTTGTGCATTTGCTTTACATTGAACCTTACAATTTTCGTGTTCGTGTCATTTTGTAGCGTGATTTGTCTGGACACTAGTGCACTGCACTAACATCCTGTGATGTTTCAACGTTCAAATGATTGTTTTCGAGCATGTTTTCCACTTGCCATCTACTTGTGTTAGTGGTAACAGATCAAAATACCTTGTAACTTCTCGAGAAGCTTCCTTTTGCTTCTCTTCTCTCCTTAAATGTTATATTTTCAATTCATTTGGCTTCTAGCTTCTTTCCAACCTTGGCTTTGACACTTTCTCTCACATTATTTTGTTTGCACAGCTTCATGTAGCTTGTTACAATAGTTTCAAGCTCTCACATTCCTACAATACTCTTTGCAGCTCTTGGCTCTCACAACTATCCTTCCTTTTTTAATCCTTGCAATTGATACCTTGCTTATGGGTGGTACCACAATAGTGGTTTACACTTTTTGGGAGGTCCTTATTTTTGCTAAAATCACATAATTTTAGAAAATATAATGATTTAAGCCTTGAAAAGTTCTATTTAAAGGATTCCAATTGAAGATGGTTTGATCAAACCACCTTAGACCAACCCCCTTTGGATAGAACCCCACTAGTTTTAAACCATACCTATAATCGAGTCTCCTTTACATCTATCAAAATGTTGATTAAAAACCACTTTTGATTTACCTTTTGGGAGATCAAATGAATTCATTCTTTTTTATGTATTCCTTATTATAAGCTTTAGAAAAAAGTATAATTTTAATCAAATTTAATTTGACTATTATATTTATTCTTTATTTCTTGTGAATGTAGATTTTTCACTAAAAATCAAGCTCTTTATTCTGCAAATGTGGAAAAATGGCATATTATAATTTTTTTTTGAAAAATATGAGTGCACCAGATAGTGAAGTCCTTGATCTAATAAAACAAACGTTGAATTTTGATACATACAAAAAAGTTACACATTATAGGGTCCGCCTATGTTTGAATTGTAATTGGTTTGACTTTGAAACTTGATTAAGGAAAAAATATTCAATAAAACACTATGAAACCAATTGGAAGCAATAGATATCATAGTTACAAATCTAAATTCAAAAAAATTAGAATTTTATCCTTCATGAAAAAAAAGTTATGCATTATACTGTGAGTGTCACTCCTTAAAAATGTTGTTTATTGAAAAAAATTGCTATTGAAGGAGATGGAAAAAGAACTGCAATCTGATTCGAATTTTTTTTAAAAGAATATATTTAGAATCTACAGACAAAATGTCACAAATCACTAGTTTTCATCATCTTCAAATTCCTCATGGTTTAGCCGCTGTAGGTGCTCGAAAGTGAAAATTTAGTTAGAAAAAATTATTTCAATGTCCAGTTTGGCCAAAAATTGTAAACCAGTATTGTGGGATCACCCTTATCTTGTGCTTGTGAGCATCTTGCGATTCCATATCCCCAATTAATTGTATTCTTACTTCATTATACGGGTTTTCCTCCTCAAGCGGGGATTGCTTTTATCACTCACACTTTGTGATACGAGTTCTTCTCCTCGAGCGGGGATTGCTTTTATCACTCATACTTGGTGGTGCAGGTTCTACTCCTAAAGTAGGTTTTTTTTCACCACACAATTTTTCCATTTTGATTCATTTCTTTCTATCTATCTAGTTGTCTATAGAGGTGGGAACACCAAAATGGGGTTTTGACTGAGGCAAACCCCTATACAACCCCAGCACTTTCTCTAGATCTTACACATGCATGTATTGAAGGCATTCATGTGTTTGAGACTTCATCACTTGCGTGGTTATGAGAATTTCCTTTCTATCTCTCATTTTCTTAATCATTTATATTTCACTTCATTTCAACTTTATCACATTTCTTTATTTTCTAGTACTTTTGAAATTCTCAGTAATTAGATTGCTAGTAGTCGCTAAGCTATTTTCTGTGATATTCTCGCTTTTTGGTCCGTATGGATGCCAGCATGCCAAAGAGATGCCAATGTGTTGCGTTGTTGTCCCAGACCCATTCTTCCATCCTTTGGCTAAGAGCTTATCAATTTGTCTAAAAAATGTTCGTGACTTGCTCTTTCTAATTCTAAAACTCTTACAATGTTCCTTGAGGTAGTTTAGGGCAGTTCACCTCGTGAGGTTCTTTGAATGAAGAGAACTCGTTAGTAGAAAATCGCCATTCTCTAAATTTTGGTGAACTTGATGTGAATAAAAAAACTAGGAATTTATTTACCCCAACTTGGTGGGGTCATAACTTTCGACTCAGTGCTTAGAAATCAAAACCATTTGCACCATTGAAAAGGTCTCCAAGAAGACTAATTTAGTCCCTAAAATACTGTGCCTTTCGTAGCCAAATTTTAGGGACCAACACAAGTTTCAACCCCAAATTCCGCTCTAAAGACCTCTAAAAATGCAAATTACTAGAAAGTAGAAAATATAAAAAAAAACCAAAAATCTGGATTTCTGGTTTTTCTTAGTTCTATTATCAACGAACTTGTTTATTCATTATTTATTATATTTAACTTACTATTTTCAAAATTAATTTAATATCTTCTTTTATCAACTCAATATCTAATTCTATTCAAAATGTTAATGATTTTCCATTTCATGCATGTGATGGTGACTTGGCTTTGCCCATGTCACTTTGTATCTTTGATCCTTCTCATGAGAGTCGTCTCACTTTGAAGGATATCTTGTTGCAAGACGAAGAAATCACTGATACCTTTCTTAATGTTACTCTACCTTCTCTTCATTCCAATGCACTCTCTTCTAGAGATGATGCATTCATGAATGATGACTCTCCTATTTCTTCCAATGCACTCTCTTCTAGAGATGTTGCATTGATTAATGATGAATCCCATCTTTGTTCTAATGCACTCTCTTCTAGAGATGATGCATTAGAAAATGATGAATCTCCTTCCACATTTGGTCCTCGCTAGATCGATGTTGAGAATATCTTCAAATAATTATTCCACTAGTTTTGATGATTCTATAAATATAATCTATGTCTCTGTTGCCCCTCAAAGGCCTAACAGACCTATTATTTATTTGACTCCAGATAGTTCTTCTCCAAAAAGGATTTGTTCTATTAATGGTGTTCCATCTGAGAGTGATTCTCCTAATCTTTCTATGGATCCCTCTTACAAAGCAGTAGCCCATACTTATGAGAATAGTATGAATAAACAACCAAGCCTTCCTCAAGCACCTAAACCTACAACTAAATCACCTTGTGATTATGATCTTGTTGAGAAAATTTGAGTTGCTCCAGATAAGATCTCACTATGAGACTTGCTTCAGTATGCTCTAATCTACCAAGGTATGCTTTAGGAAGCCTTGCAAAAGATCCTCTTGCCTTCTTCTGCTAGTCCTATAGATGTTGATGAGTTGATAGCTCATATTCATGTGGATTCATCAAATATTACATTCTATCCACAAGAACTCCCATCTTCAAAAGTTCAGAAGCAAGCGGATCCTTTGATGATTATAATTAACATTAATAATATCAGCATTAGACGTACTCTAGTTGATGCTAGATCGATGCTCAATGCATGTAGCATTGATCTATTACTTAATATTAATATTGATTCATCTTCTCTTAATGCTTCTTCTGTTGTCATTTATGGGTTCGATAATGTTGGTTGGCAAGCTTTAGGAACAATAGTCTTTCCTTTGAGGTTGGGGACCATTATTACATACCTACCCTTGTATATGTTATGTCAAAAAAGTTACCTTATAACCCTCTTGTTGGTAGACCATGGATTCATGCTATGGGTGTAGTCCTGTCTACCTTGCATATAAATCTATTAAGTTCATTTACAATAATCACGTAGTCATAGTTAAGGCTGACCCTGAGGCTATGCACTTATGTGAGATGGTAGTTGTTGGTTAGGTTTCATTTGTGCCTACTCTTATTCCTTTAGTGTATTCTAGTTTGTCGATGTTTACTCTAGTAGTACCTACTACAAAGGACACCCTTGAGGTAGATGTCCCTGAAGAAGATCCTTCTGGAGAAAGAAATCTTAAGTTTGCTCCTGCATGTCTAAGTGATGATTGGGGTTCTCAACTAGACTCTACAGACTCCTTTAGTGGAGAATGTAAATTCAGCCTGATCAACTTGAGCCTTCTAATAAAATCATCCCCACCCACTATCAAAGATGATTCTTCTGTATTGCAAGATAGTTTGAACATAAATTGTAATGTTCTTAGTGTTGATCCTCCTGAGGAAGATGATTAAGCTTTTGCGAAAGAGGATAATGTTAGTAGTCCTATGAAAAAGGATGATGGTGATCCCATAGAAGAGTGTGATCCCCATTGCTAGAACAATGCTCTCTATGAAGATCCTCCTCCTCAAGATTTGCAAGTGCTATATGGCCCCGACTTTAAGCTTGTATCTAAATATGGCTATAGGTGTAATGAACAAGGCATTCAAGTCCCTATAGAATGTGCACCTCACAAGTGTAATTTGGGGCTTGGTTTCTTGAATGAACAATCTGAATAGAAACCAAGGTTGAATGTTGACATGATGTTCGCTCAACCTCATTCTTGTGGATTAGTCCATCCTTCTTTGTCTTCTATCTTCATATCTTCTTGAGAGTAGTCAAAATTTTCTCCACAAGAGAAAGGGTTACTTCTTTCTCCTCATCCTTTGTTTGAGCAAGAGCATATCTTGTTGAGGCTTCTTAAAGCCCACTTAATTTCTCTTCCTCCTTAAAGGAAATTCCGTAAGCATGATAAAGAAAATCATCATTTCTATGCATCCCATCGAGTGCTTGGCCATTCCACTAGTGAATGTAAGACCTTTAAGGATAATATACAACAACTTCCTAATTTAGGTGCCACTACTAATTTATTTTCTGATGCACAAGTGATATCAAGGTCTACCTCTATCATGTATGTTCTAGGTAGCTTGTAGTGTTCTCCTCCCCTATATGTTAGGGGAAGTGATAACTCATTCTAAAGATGTTTTTCCTTCTTAAGGACCTCCTCTCTCCTCGCTGTCTTTTAAATTAAGTGTCCCTTGAGTGGACCCCTTTCTATTTTGAAGGGTTCATGAGGGCCCCCCTTTGAAATATTTTCTCTCGAATGAATTCATTGGTGTCTAGCTTAGGGGCAACTTGACTAGACCTATGTTTTCTATGACTATCTTACAATGTAGCTTGTAGTAGCCATAGGTTCTTTTGATCAGTATTTCTCTATACGACCAAGAACCTATACATAGAGCTCCTTTGCATCAAGCTTTCTTGACATGTTCTATCTACGAATTAACATGCCACTTTGTAGGTGTTCCTATGAAGTTTCTTTCTGATCTGACTTTGTGGAGTCCCCTTTCATTGGGTTTCCCTCATGAGAGAACTTGGGGGATGCCTCCTTGCAGGTCTGTGGGCTTGTAAGGCACTTATCTCATTAGGTTTCCCTCATGAGAGAGAAAATGGGGGATGCCTCCTTGTAGGTTTGTAGGCTTGTAAGGCGCTTATTTCTCAGGGCTTCCATCATGAGAGAGAACTTGGGGGTTTCCTCCTTGTAGGTCTATGGGCTTGTGAGATGCTTTCATCGTGCAATATTTTTTGATCATTGGTTTGTAGGCCTTCAGTGCACTTCATTCAAACCTCATCAAGAGAGAGTACTTGTGGAGCCATCTATCTTGGAATTTTCATTCCTTTTTAGCTTCTCCATCTTTCTCTTAAATTTTCTCTCTTTCTCTTTTGTATATACTGGATCAAAGATCTACATCTTCTTCATCTTGGGTATATGACCTTCCTCTCTTCATTTTAGAATTTTTCTAAGTGTGTTATTTCTTAATTTGGGGATGATGCATAGTACTGATACAACCTTTCACATCAAGGTCTCTTCCACTTTGCTGAAGTTCAAATCCTTTAGTTTTGTGTTCTAACATTATTGTTTTATGCAGGTCTTTCTTGTCTAATGTGTTTGTTTTGCAAGTCTTCAGCCTAGGGGCATGCTTCCTTGCTTTGAAAAGTTATCTTCTTCCTCTACAGTATCCTTTTGGCATTATGATCTTATTTATTTTTAGTAGATTTCATTTAGCGTGAATATTAATGTAGATTCATATGCCCACTAAAGTGGGGGAAAATGTAATGCCATAAAATTGCACCCCTTGAAATTTCACATTCATTCTTGCATCTACTTTAGTGTCCACTCCCTTAGCATCTTGTGTAGGCTCATTCTAGCCCTTGCATTAGGTTCTGCCCTCTTAGGATGCTCGGGACCCCTTTTTAGTAGCTACCCTTGCACGTTCGCTTTACATTGAACCTTGTGGTTTTCTCGTTCATGTCATTTTATAGCGTGATGTGTCTGGACACTAGCGCATTGTGTGGATGTCCACATGTCATGCTAGCATCCAACAACATTTCAACATTCAAATGACTATTTTCGAGCATGTTTTCCACTTGTCATCTGCTTGCATTGATGGTGACGACTCAAGATGCCTTGTAAACACCCAAGAAGCTTCCTTTTGCTTCTCTTCTCTCCTTAAATGTTATCTTTTCAATTCATTTGGCTTCTACCTTCTTTCTAGCCTTGGCTTTAAAAATTTCTCTCTTGTTATTTTGTTTTCACAACTTCATATAGCTTGCTATAGTGGTTTCAAGCTCTCACATTCCCACAATACTCTTTGCAGCTCTTGGCTCTTGCAGCTATCCTTCCTTTTTAAGCCTTGTATTTGATACCTTACTTATCTTGTGCTTGTGAGCATATTAGGATTCCATATCCCCTATCAATTCCATTCTTACTTTGTGATATGGGTTTTCCTCCTTGATCAAGGATTGCTTTTATCACTCACACTTTGTGATAGGGTTCTCCTCCTCAAGTAGGGATTGCTTTTATCACTCATACTTGGTGGTACGATTTCTACTCCTAAAGTGGTTTTTGCTTTCACCACAATATTTGTCTATTTCAGTTTATTTCTCTCTATCTATCTAGCTATCCATGGAGGTGGGAACACCAAAACAGGGGTTTGACTGAGGCAAACCCCTACATAGCCCCAACACTTTCTCTAGATCTTACACATGAAGGTATTGAAGACATTCACATGCTAGAGGCTTTATCACTTGCATTGTTGCGAGAATTTCCTTTTTATCTCTCATTTTCTTTATCATTTCTATTTCATTTCATTTCAACTTTATCACATTCAATTATTTTCCAGCACTTTTGATGTTCTTAGTAATTAGATTGCTAGTAGTCACTAAGCTATTTTCTATGAAATTTTTTGCTTTTTGGTCCATACGGACACTAGCGCACTAGAGTGACATAGCATGTCGCATTGTCATCCTAGACCAATACTTTCGTCCTTGGGCTGAGAGCTTATCAATTTGTCCATAAAATGTTTGTGACCTAGTCTTTTTGATTTTAGAACTCTTGTGTTGTTCCTTGAGGTAGTTTAGGGAAGTTTACCTCGTGAGGCTCTTTGAATGAAGAGAACTCATGAGTAATGAATCCCCCTTCTTGATAGAGTTATTATAATCTAGTATAGGATATATTATCCATACTCATATCCTTTTATAGTCTAATTCTCATACCTTCATCCCTCTCTTCTAGCTAACCTCTTTTAATTTTCCTACCACTCAATATTCCTTTACCTAAAATTCCATGTGTATTCCTCATCCAATCCACATTCCTACTATTTATGTCCCTCTCTCTCCATTCCTCATTTAAACTATGATCATTTCCCTTTAGACATCCGATTTACCTTCTACCCAGGCTATGAACCACCCTCTCAACCCTCACCCTTCACTTATCATGCTTGATCCTCTCTTACCAATTTTTCATTCCCTCTCCTATCCTACCCTTAGCCTTATGTAACCCTTTCCATAGTCTTATCATAACATGAAAAAAAATGTGTCTCCTACCCTCAACATCCCAACCTATGCCTCTAACCTTATCATTTACCATGCAATACTATCTATCTATTCTCCATCATATTATACCCTAGGGGATGGAACTTTAAACTTCCTCCACAACATAATATGTTTGGCTATAGTAAATCATCCATGATAACCATATCTCATCATGCTAAACATTGACATACATGATTAATTGGATAAGAGATCCTAAGATAATGTTCAATCCCTTATAGATCAATGTGCATTAACTATTAGTTTGATAATCAATTCTTAGATAAGATTTTTCTCTATTCATTAAGGAAAAAACCTTATAACATTTCTACTCTTTATCTATGTATTCTACGTGTTCCTTCCTCTATCTCACTTATCTTTTCATTGAATACATTTAATTCAACATAAGACTACATATCAATTTTATCAATGTTACACATTACAATCAAGGAACAAATAAGAAGGTGATGGATTTTATCTTCTATTTTTATATTTTTCCTTTGAATAGATCTCCTATCTTCTTCTCAACTCTATATTATTGAGATAGTATTATTAAGAATATTTTCCCAAAGCTTCACAATCAAAATATCTTGCTTAAATATCCAACTTTAATAGCACTTTGTACCACTTTGTATGATTATACATAGGTGATATACCAGTTTAAGGATATCTCCTCTTTGACCTTGATGCCTCTATTTCTTTAACCCTATCATCTTCTCAAGAAACCAATAATTCTACAAAGAAGAGCACCAATAACTCATAATTTATCCTTAATCCAACCCTAATAATTAACTAAAATAATTGAATATGCCTTACTCCTCTTCGTCATCTAAACTTACTATCTCCCTTCATTCACAAGCTAACTCTAATTGGATGAAGCTAGAAAAACACCAATTCCATATTTCACATGAGTTTCATTCCAATAACCTTATCCAACTTCATCCTATCCAAACCTTGAATCCCAACATCTTATTCTACCAAAATTTTCAATTCTTTTAGTTTATAGACCTATTTTACGATGAAACCCGCTTGACTATTATCCTCTCCTTTTTTTTCTCGTAATTAGCTCTTTGGACTTTCTTATCACAAAATCATGTTCCCCTCTACCTAAGTATTATTTTTCATCTTCACTCTCATAAGATTATCCTACGACATCCTTCTATTAATCTAACACCAGTAATTAGTGAAGTTCTTTTTCTCTTTTCGTAAGTTTCTACATGGCCTTTTTCTTGAATTTTTCCCCCTTTTCCCCTTTGTATTAGTTTTCCAATTTCTATTTTGTCAATGGGGATTCTCCTATTCTACTTTTGTTTTCTATATTTGATTTCTTACATTGTCAAACATTTGCTCCTCTACTTTTGTTATTCATTACTACTTTAGCATCATAGGTTAAATTTGGACTAGATAATTATTCACCTTCTAATTTCATGATGCCAACTAAATATCATGTGATTTATCACCAAAAAAATCACATGTGGATTTTCCTCCTTTTTTCCTTCTACACTCATTAGCTCATAAGAGGTAGTGCAAGGCACCTAATAGTACCACAACTTGCTTGCTAATACCTATAATGATTTCATTTCCTCTTCATGAAATCACCTAAACTAATAATTAGAAGTAGGAATTGCAACAATCTTGGAGATAAATTTCATTGTAGTGTGAAAATTAACACACTCGAAGGTTCTTAACAATTCTAATAGTTGTTCTAGTGAGCATGTCTAGGAAACCAAAAGAAATTGGCAACTTTTCACTAGGGTGGTGGAGAAATAATTTTTTCCCTCCTTTTTTGCACCACTAAGTGTCTTGCATTTGGAAAATACCCTTTGCCTTCATCTCCCAAGCCAATTTCCCCAAATTTGTATAAATTTGCTGTATTTGTGAACATCATACATCTCTTACACAAGAAACACATAACATTTTATGGCCTTCAATCCAACTTCATTCGAGGAGCTTTTTAATTCCTAATCTTTCATCAATCTCCTTACCATATGCTCACACCACCTGCCCACTTCTGCACAGATGCATGAGAGAAGAACATAACCTGCACATATTTTTTAAAATTCAAATAAAAGAGTAACATTGTTGTCCTAAGCCTGCTTTCATATGTGATCTGCAGGTAGCAAAAAAACAGATACAAACATCCACCATAGCAACATCTGAAAAAATTGCTCTATCCTTTATGCTTTAATGGATGTCCATACCCTATTTGAAAGCTCCCATTTTGGAACAGATGGGGAGGATGTCGGCAAAGGTTGCGGAATTTGGCTTTACACCTGCCAATTGTATTTGCTTGAAAGTTTCTAAAGCTTTTAATGAGACCAACAATCATGGCATTTAATGAGACCACATTTTTTTGAGGCATTCGGTCAAACAATTCACATCCCTTGTGTGTGCTTCCACATTTTGCATACAGGGAACGTCTACCCAGCCATCATGGTTCACATTTGACTATATTTATTAATTAATTGAAAATGAAAATCCATTGTATTTTGATCTTCGATAAATTAATAAATATGATCAAATGTACAATCTGATGGCTGCATAGACAATTCCAATGCTTCTCCCCTTATTCCAACTAAACTATATCTGTAAACCTAATTAAATTTTATTTTCTCTATGAAAAATAACATTTTTATTATATGAAATGATTCTGCCAACGTGGAATGTTTAAAAATGATATCCATATAAGCTTAGCAAAGGTATCACTTGCATTAACAGGGACAACTAATAAGGCAATCATGTCAGTTCATAAGGCAACCATTATCTAGTAAGGCAACCAATTTGGAAAAGTGAGTAGAGAATTCTTTTAGTAATTGGCCTGAATAAATAGATCACCGTATCAGGATAATTGATGATGGTGTGAGTACTAGTCTGTAAAATAAAACTATTCTTAAAAAGCTCAACTCATGCCTAAGGCCTGGCAACTGGGGTATTATAGTGAGAGGGGACCAAATAGTATAGTAAAGTAGCCTAGGCAGTTGAAAAGTAGTGGTATGATACAGACGGCTAACATCCATCAAACCCACAAACCCAAATTTATCCACTCGTCCTGCAGAATCCCTAGCCAATTTTCCAGGATTTTAATTGAGTTCCTCTTTTCATTCGAATCTATTTCTGATTGCTCCTGTGCTATTGAGAAGAATTGAGTCTTATCCTCTTCCCAACTCTAAGTCTTCAAGTTCTTACGATGGCGAGAGGGAGACAAAGAGAACAGGCAGGATCTCCATATGGGCTATCCCTTACCTCAAGTCCTTCAAAAACTTGAGATAAGGGATAGTCATTTGGTGATCCTACCCTCTTTGTCTGGTTTGGTGTAGAAGATTAAGTGATCATTGCTTCTTTTGGAGTAGCTCAAAGGGATTATTTTATCTTAATCTTGCTTTGGATGGATTTATTTCAGCATTGTTGTTTGAATTCTAGGATGAGTATGGTATTTTTCGTTTGACCTTATTAAGGTTAAATAGTTTTATAGTGAATTTGGAACTGGCTCGATTTGCTATGATGGATGGATGTTTTTGAAGTTCAGTGGATTCTTTTGAGTACTTTTATTGGATCTTAGAATTTTAATTTTGTTGATGTTATTATTGCAACTTATGTATTCTATTTTCTGTTTTCAATTTTTGTCCAAATTTAAAAAGGTTTTGCATTCTCTCATGGATTGGAAGTTTAGGTTTAAATGTGAAATCTACATGACCCGCGTACCGAAACAGGGTACTAATTAGAAGCTCCTTACATATCCTTTACATGGGTTTCACTTCTTTTGCTAATTTTGTTGGATTTTTCTTTTGTTTTTCATAGAGCTGCCAAAGTGCTTATTACGTGGACAATTTCAGTAAATATTTTTTGGTGGTATTGCCACTTGACTGTTCTTAGTGTTCATGTTAGGCAGTACTTTTCTACTAGTGGCTCAGAGTTCATGTTGCACAAAAGTGAATAGAGACACAATACAGGCTAAAATGTCAAACTTATAAAATTTATGAACTGGAATATTGAACTGACGTTGAACAGAAGCTTTGATACTGCCCTTTGCATATTTTATTTTCTTTAATTGTTTTTGTTGGTTTTCATTTGAAATATGTATCTAATGCTAGATCTCCCAGAGTACTAATGAGTTATGAGAATGGAAATTCAATGCCTCCAGGAGAGTCCTTCTATATCCAAGAGGATGTAAGGGCCAGGGCGATCAGGTGTCAGTCTTACTAGAGCTTTCTCAAGGGGATATTGACATGACAAATGGATGGTCAATATTTGTCAGTGGACATCTCAAACACTTACTCCCTGCTCTACAATCCCCAAAATGCCTCAAAAAAATGAGGTTTAACGTAATTCCATGATTGCAAGATATGCACAAAATGGATCTATTGACAAGCTTTTACAAAAGCCCCCGTTAGACCCCACCGTAGCCTCCAACACTTACTCCCTGGTCTACAATCCCAAGTAAATTATGTAAGTAATGCCAAAATTACCCCCAAATCAACCAGTGAATATCCTCTTTGGCTTGGTCTTGTAGCTTTAACATCATCATTGTAGTTGTAATATGTATTTATGGCACTGTGCAGGTTTTCTATGAATGGAATTCCGGTGGCAGTCTTTAAAGAACAGCGAGAATTAGAGAATGGCATATTCTAAGAATCGAGGAATGAGATCATATTCAAGCCTGTGGAATGCAGATGATTGGGCAACAAGAGTTGGTGCAGTGAAGATTGACTAGAGCAAGTCTCCTTTTGTTGCTTCTTATGGAAATTTCAAAGTAGAGACATGATCTGCCTCCTTTTTATGCTCTGTGAATTCATGGTATAGTGTAGAGCCATTGCAGCAGAAACTTCAATATGTGCACAAGAATTACATGATTTATGATTACCGTTCGGATACTAAAAGCAAGTTGTGTTTTCATTTTTGGCAAGATAGAGAGTTCCAAATATTCTCTTCTTATTTTTTCTCCCCTGTAATTTATCTAAATGCCTTTTTTATATGAACTTTGTCTAGTAAAGTAATTTACTTTTATTCTTTTGAAGTTTGTATTATATTTGTTTCAAATAATGTCAAGTTTAGTTGTTATAGTAATGGTTGCATGTATTTGCATGAGATTGTGAGTAATATATACACCTCTTTGTATGTGGGTGTGTTGGTGTGCGTGAGAGAGATTAGTTTAGATTAAGGTTTTCATTAGATAATTGTGTTTTAAAAGGATAATTCTCTATGATTTCATCATTATATTCCAATCAGCTTTGTTATATCTGTTGGAAAAGAAAGATCATTTAATATATGAATTAATATCTTTTTTTTATGTGTTTGACCAATATAACTAGTATTCATTTATGGAGCATCCATTTGAAACTTAATAAATATACTTGTAAGTCTCCCAAACATTGGGGAGCAGACATCCCTTTCTAGAGAGCACTTATTTTCCCCACACATTGGTGGGTTAAAAGGAAAATAAATAGATACACCCACATGGGCGTAAGTTAGATTCATTCATTTGTAAGTGCATTTTAGATTTTTTTTAAATGTTAATCAAACTTGTTTTCTCATTGGTGATTCTTAATTCCATTGATTTGTGCATTTTTCTAAATTCTCTTGTGTGTTTGACTATAATATTCATTACAATGACTCCCAAGGTGAAACCATTAGAAGATGTCTTCAAAGAGGAAATTTCTATTGTTTAAAATCTTATTCCTCAATGATGTAATTGTGCATGTTCCCCCATGAATTTTAATTTAAACATAGGTCTTATTCCGATTTTTTGACTCCTAATTTATCAAAAACTTAATTTGAATCATATATATTTTTGTTAGCTTGTATATTAACTATGCACATCTATAGTTGATAAATTCACCAGTGCTTCTCCTCATTTTTTATGTGTATCTAATGTATATAATTTGGCCATGACCTCCCTAAGTTATATGAGTTTCTAGTGAACCATCATGTGTAATAGATTTTAAATTAGATGATGATAAGAATGAGAAGGCTTTAGTCTCCTTACAACCTATTACGATTATTTAAATGAGTGGACTAGGTATTCTAGGTGAATATTGTGTTATTTCATGCCTATATTCCCTCATGGCATGAATTTTTAGGTTCTCCTATTATAGATATGTGTGAAATGTTTGATGTTTAATCATATGTGATTGACTTGGATGATGTTAGGGAAGTTGAGATCTTAATTCCCTTGTTTCTTATCAAAACAAATGAATCCCTCATGCTAAACATTTCTCATCAATTGGCATGAATTCATTTTGTAACCAAGCTAATCAAGATTTTAAGTTGTTTCATGAGACTAATAATTCTAGTCTATGCAATCCTTTATCTATATTGTGTAGTAATTCACATGATGACATAAAATGAATCATTTCAAATCAACCACCCAATGGGGATATTTAGGAAGAATTATTTTCTAGTTTTTATTTTGATTTTGTTAAGAATACATATATAATAAAATAAGCTAAAAAAATTATGTCACAAGTAATGCCGCCCATATTTTTCTTATATTCAAGTAAAGAAGTAGATGACTCCTTTAGTTTCAACAACATCGATGATATTAATTATGATAATTATAGTTTTATTTCTATCTCTAATGAAGAGGTATAGTGGAATTAATTGTTAGCTAATAATTCTAGACTAAACCCTTGATAGAATCTAAGATCAATGTAGAATATAAGACATTGATTTAACAAAGAGACATCATTTTCTAAGTACACACTAGTATAAGTCCATAATTTATGTTGTTAGGCCATACTTCTTGATAACAAATCTAAGTATTTCCCTCCATATTCCCGTTCCTTATTTAGCTATTATAAATTATAAAATATAATAATTAGTCCTGGCTATAATTATTTAATATAAGCCGATTTGTGTCTATTTTCTTGCAATTACTTAATTAGCTTAGGTTAACCTATATGGAAAGCTTATTTTCCTTCATAATTTTGGATGGGTCTTACATGAAACAATATTCTCTCTAAGGTTTTTTATATAATAAGCATCTTTAGATATGCAGTTTTTTTATATTTATATTTTATTTTCATATTAGAAACTCAATTATTTTTTTTATCATTGATTACTTTTACATTATTATATATTTTAAATTAGGGCTTTTTTTCTATATTTTACTTTCACAATGTAGTCCTAAGTTTATGCATTGAGAAAATAAGGAACCTTGTTTTGACCATATTTTGTGTGTACACTATATAGTGTAATTGAGAAAGAAAAGGAAAGATAAGATGAGTTCAAATGAATATACTTAATATAGTGAGCAAAATAGTAAAGTGGAAGGACAAGGAGTGAATGTCTTAACATGAATGTTTTAGGAAATTAGTTATTATTCAGTTTGGGATTTTGAGAGTGGGGGAAAAGATAAGTATATATAGAATTAGGAAATAGAGAAATGAAGGGAAATTTCAAAGAAGTGATCCAATCTTGGGCCATGTAGAATAATAGAAAGGGTTAGAAGGCACTCTAGATCAAGAGTTTGAACCTAGAGTGACCTGTAGGGAAGATTAGTAGAAAGGGAAAAGGAGCAAGAAATCTTAATCAAGTAGAGTGAATGTGATTTTTTGATGGATTTATTTGCTTCAATTTTCTTTTGGTTTGATGGATGAGAGAAATTTATTTCAACTTACATGATTTATCTATGGAATTTTTTACTTTTCTTTTTGATGGGGACATGCCAACCCCATGCAACTAGGAAGATGCATGGGCTCATCACTAAAGTTTAGACTAAGCGAGTATGAAGATCATGAACATGGAATAATGGTACATGAATATATGTGTTTTGATGAGGAAAGAAATAATTTATTTTCCTAAAGTATCTGTGAGTCACTAATGATATAAAATTTTATGAAATCTATTTATGATATTTGAAAGTCAACTTTAAATGAAAAACTTCACAAATAATTTTCTTAACAGCAAAGGTTGACTATCAAATTTAGGCCCTAATATTATGACTATCAAATGTAGGCCCGATATGAGTAGATACTTTTGGTTTTTGTTGGGTATTATTGGTTTTTTTATTATCTACAATCTTTTACAGTGTTGCAATAATTGTTGGATGTTGTAGTGCCTCTCCATGATTCACCCTATCAGCAACACCAGTTTGGTTGGTTAGTATTATTTGTATGATATTTGGTTTATTCGATTTAAATCATTGGACTGATGCTTGGAGATTTTTGGTTGCATTAATATAAATTTATTTATTAAAAGTCATGATATAAGATAAATTAAGAACTTAATGAAATAATATAATATAATAAATTAAATATGACACGAATATTAAAATAAAATAAAATAAAAATTAAAGTGGAAGTAATAAATAATAATATGATAAATAACGTAAAATGCAATGCCTTATCTTGTCACTCAAGATCTAAATGTAGGGATTTTGCATGTAATGGTTTTGAGGGCAACTGCTCTACTAGGAAAAAGGGGCAATTACCTAGAAGTGGGAGGAGGCATGGAGAGGGGGGAGCCATTCAATTAATGAACAGACTAACAGGCTTTTCAGAATCGGGCGCACTGTTTTGCAAATGCTCAATGACAGGGGTTATCTCGTGGTTGAATTGGAAATTAACAAGTCCAAAGAACAGTTTTTGGATAAGTTTGGGGGAAGATACCAAGAAAGATGATCTTGTTATCAATAAAAGTAAGCGCAATGAACTTGGTGATCAGTTATATGTATTTTTTTCCGATGAACCTAAGTCTTCAGGAGTTTTCTCGCAAATTCCATTTACCACCATGCAAAGAAAAAGAACACAGCTGGGAGGCTAGATATCTGTCGTGACTAGTTGGTTGCGCCGCTGGATCCCATCAACACCTATGTTATATAGTCAATCTCTTCCCTGACGTTGGGATAGAGGATTCAAATCTGCGTTTTATCAGGTAAGCTCCATTTCTCACTATCCTCTTTCCTATTTAGGCAATAGAAGGTTGACATCGACATTGTTGGGTAAGTAAGAATCTCGGGAGTGAAATATGCTCGGTTTGGTTTATGTCGAGGTCACTTAGAGTGATTGAATTCTTTAACCTGCGAGGTGAATGCTTACAATCTAACTATTTAAAGAATGGCAAACAACTTTTCTTTAAATCGATACTATTTCTGTTTGATAAGATTGTACTAAGTAATTAGGAAGCTCTTCCTTAGAATCATCATGTTGGTATTACCTGAAAACCCCACTCCTCATGGCATCATGTCGTTCAGCATTGGTGGCGGTTTGAGCTTTCTGCACCTTGCAAGCATGATTGTCGAAACACCGTAACCTCAAGGCTAGATGGACGTGCATGCCTCGTTATAAGACTCTCATTTTGTGTGTTTAGTGTTTAGCCTTGATGCTCTAAGACTTTTAGCGTTAGAGTCCTTTTTCAAATCAAGACTATATTTATTCTAACTGCCCATAGAATGCATGATCTTAGGTTCTAAATCATGAAGATGTTAGAGAAAGGGGTCAAACTGAATCCTTTGCTTTACTGACCAAGCAAACTACTTTTAGTGAGTTTAATGAATGGGCGGGTGGTCAAGGATAAAATGATCCATCGACTATGTTTTATCAAACTGTAAGAGTGGTTTCGCCTCTCCAAACTGTATTTGTGTATCTTGCCATCATGACATCCCATTCGACTATGATTCTTTTAGCAATTTTTCTAACAGTGTTAGATTTTGTCTTGACTTCCACTTTTTGTGTGTAGGTCTTCCTAGACACTCGCGTCCCTCGTGCTTATGTAGAACTTGAGTGGATTAGGCCATTCTTTATTTCTTATTTTCAAGGGCCAACGACTCTGGTTTGAAACCCCAACTTTTTATCGTGTCAAAACAATGGGACATGCATATGGGTCTGTAGATGTTGCCTTTTTGTTTCTATTAAGAGGATGACCGGAGGAAATGTGTTAAGTATCATCGTTCCTTCAACAATGCATATATTTTGCGAGGTTATGTTTTGGTATTGATAAAAGGCTGAGCCACTGATCTGATAATCAATAACTTAGTTAGCATTTAGATGTTCTTTTGCATGGAAAATAGAATGGATTTTTGTCTAGAATGAAACTTATAGGTTATTTCTATCCTTGAATTATTTCGATTAGGTGGCGCAATAAATTTAAGTACCTTGTTAAAAGAAAAGTGGATGATATTGTGACTATTACATATTAACCAAGCTAAGTATGAGTAGAATAAGTTATACTATAATTTTGTGTCATTTGTTTTGGGGCATATTCATATCGTTCTACAATAAATATAGCCTTCTTATGGATGACGGGAGACGTATGGATTCTCTCTTTAGCTATTCTTTAGTAAGAATTACATAGGAATATATACCCTTAAACATGCATAAACATTACATAGACATATATGTATTTTTTATACATACATAAGCTATACCTTATTTAATATTACAATTTAATTACCTCCACAATTTTACTTGCATTGGATCCACTTTGTTATTTGATTTGCACTATGAAAAGATTGTTGAAAAGTTGCATGCATGTAGACATGTTATCTTGATAGATAAGTATTAAAGTTAATATCACTACTTAATAATTAGTGGGTAAAGGACCTAATTAAGTATATTATGTAAGTTAAAGAGTAATGTGATATGAGAAAATAATGCCTCTTTCGAATTGTATGATTGATTGTTTATATCAAGTAATGTGTTTGATTAGTGGAATTTGGGTGAATACTGGTTTGTCTATGGAGTATTCATGTTTGTAATGTAATGATTGCTTGAATTGAATTTTTGAGTTGTTTATTGGAAATTGAGGGTGAATTTGATAATTGTGTCATAGTGGGAGTCTTCTAGAGGCTTGGGGAAAATATGTTATTGGCTGAATTGTTGGGTTTGATCTTTGAAATATATGATATTATGCTTGTTTTGTGTTATTGTGGGTCTTTAGCCATGAACTATGTACTTGTTATTATAGTTGTGTTGGAGAGTAAGATGGTCCATGCCTTGCTCAGGATATGTATTTTGTGGTTTTCATTTCATGCTCATGATGGCTTACCCTGTTGGTTTTATTGGGTCTCTTAGTTGCTAGTAGGGGGAGTGGCTTTCAATGGGGGTTGATGCACAAAGTGGCACCAAGATAACCCACGTCAGAGTTTCTTAATGTGTCGTAGAAAAAAGTACCCTTTGTTTCATATGAGATTAATTGGAATTAATGAGGCTCTGATTTAGGTGTTGTGAGACATTTTATGCATCCAGACTAAGTCTTGGACCTTTGTAAACTAAATAAAATTCTTTTAATGACATCTTGTAAAGGTGTTGTGAAGTGTTGTAAGTACATTTCTACATTCTTCTACACTCTATTTAATGCAATTTACCTAAAAACCATTTTTTCACAAATCAACAAGCCCTATTTTGAAGTGTTGTAAAGTCTTGTAACAAGCTTTCACACTCTTCTAGGTACATCTTCACTATTTACAATGTTCACATGCTTTATTTTGTCTCTTTATGCCCTCATATGACTTAATTAAGTGTATTTTTGCATATTATCCTGACAAATAACATTAAACACAACATTATCAAGGAATTATTTTGTTTCAAAAGGGTTGCCTACTGAGGTCCTTCTTAAATCTTCTAAAGGATCTTAGGTCCAATCTTTGGATTATGAAGGGATTCCCTTCTAGTGTAGATGATGCTTCAATACTAGACATGCTGCTGCACATTGCGGATTTGAGAAAAAAACAAAGACAACTACTTGGTGGAAAGGTGCTTCTCAACAACATTATACGGTTGAGAAGAAAGCTGATTAAAATAAGAGTTTTTCAAAGGTGATTGCTTCTGAATCTTTGGGTCTTGGGACACCCCCTTTGCTCATCTCAAATGGTGGGGTCACAAGGGAAACCCCTATTGAGTCAAAGACTGCTGTTTCAGGTGAAAGTGCATCGACTTCCCATTCAATGGCTCTTCAGAAAAGTCTTTATCTATGCACAAGAATCAAGATGAAACTCCAAATAATTTGGCTATTGGCTTTCATTTTCATGAAAGTAGTGAGTTGGTTTTGCATGGTAAGTTAGTGCAAGTGGAAGAAGGTTGGATCACAGTTAAAGGAAAAAAAGATAAATCATCTAAGCCTCCTTTCGACATGATTCTCCACTCCCACAAGAAAAGTGTAAAATATAAATCTTGAATGGTCTTGTTTTGGAGCTAGTCTTTTTTGTTGGCTGCTTGCTATCTTTTCTACAGCCTTGCTCTTTTTGTTAAAGGGTTCCAGGTCCCTTCAAAATCTTTTTTTTCCTTTATCAAAAACATTAAACACAACATTTTTCCTAACACATGTTTTTAGGTCCTAGGTAGGACCCATTCACCATGGGTGGTGAATGAGTCCCCCTTGGCCCCAAATTTAAAATATTTCAAATTTCCTTTTGGGATTTTATTCAAAATCACTTGATGTCGACCTATGATGAGGTATGAACATATACTAAGGTACAAGAATAGTATAAATATATGTTTTTCACCTCATTTTCACATCTCCAACATCTCCAATCAATTTATGAATCCATCTATCATCATATCTTCCACCTCTCATTCCATTTATTTTCTCAAACAAGCTAGGGCTTTCACTTTGCAAGTCATTCATTAAGTTTCTTAAGACATTCAAGGGTTGATTCTACATATGTTGCATAATTTCAAGATCAAATCATCATGACAAGGTAATCAACTCCATTTTGCATGTCTCGTTCCATTCTTTCATCATTTTGGTTTAATTACATAAACGGGGTTTGACTAAGGAAAACCCCCATGCCCTAACATTCAACTTTTCTCTCTCTTGTCTTGTGTGTATGTAGATCTAGGTCTCTTGGAAGCTTGGATATCATTGGAAATCAAGTTGCAAGGTTTTTAGAGCTCTTTCTCTTCACCATTCAATTCAAATAATTAATAGAAAGTCATTTTTAGACCCGAATCCGATAGTTTCAGAAACAAACGCCTGTAGGAGATAGAAGTACATATCTAACTCCACATAATAAACTCCTAATTTTTAAAATTACTATAGGTGGACTGATTCACCACCCATGGTGAATGAGTCCTATTTGTAGGCTTGAAAATAGATTTTCTCAGAGTTCAACTCCCGATAGTTAGAAATAGGGTTCCAGAAGATTTTACCAGAAAAATGACTAATTCACCACCCATGGTGAATGAGTCCCAATGGCCATTAAAAAAAGTTTTTGAGACATTCTAGAACCTTCTAGTACATCAATCTAGCTCCAGGTGCTCTCTATTCAGTCTCATTCATTTTTGTTTCTATTTGCTTAAGTTTCTAGTTCATATTTGCATTCAACATTGTGTTTTCCAACACTTTTGTATTAGATCAATTTACATTATTTAGTCTACATTTTCATTAAGTTTCTAGCATTAAGACATATTCACACACTTCACATTTTTTTTCATTCTTTTATGCTTTAGTCTTGAGTGTTAATGTTGTACATTTTGGCCCATTTTCTCTCTCCTAGGTGAAAGACCGTAGGAGGAGCTAAAAAGGATTTGAGTGCCAAAATCCTTTGTTACATTTTGGTGAACCTAAGTTTTTGAATACTTCTATTTTCTGATTTGGTGTCTTTCATTACAGATCTAGCTTACATTAGGATTTTCATGATTCATTTGCATGCTAGGTGTTAAATCTTGCATTCATAAAAAAAGTGTATTTAGGTTGCATTTGTAGCATCAAAATTCATTTAAATTTTGCATTTTTCACTTAGGTATGCATCTTGGCACTTAGAGTTCATAAAAATCAAGTTCAATTTTTTGAAAATTTTACAAAAGGTTCATACTGGGACTCATTCACCACATTGGGCGAATCAGCCCCTTCTAACCCCTGAAACAACATTTTATAGAACTCAGAAATTTGTTTTTCAGCTTTTGTTTGGTGCCTTAACCTATATATATCAGTTAGTTGCATTTCTATAGCATGCATTTTGTTAAATTTTTCTTCAATTAGCTCATTTAATGCATTGTTTCATTCCACTTTTTGCACTCACCTCATTTCATTTTCAAATTATTGCATTGTATCAACCATTCCTAAACACTAAAAATTGCATTACATATTACCTTTCTTTCATTTCAATATGTTTTCTTTCAAAAGATGTTCTCTTGATTTTCTCAAATATATATTTTACAAGCATAATATCCCCTCTTTTGAGTTTTATTTGACTACCACAATAAGCAACATAATCTTGTCTATCTCTAATATCCCTCCTCGATGTAAAGAAGATAGATTGGTGTTAGAAGATATTCATATTCAAAATCATGAAACCCTTGATCTTCCCTTACCTGATGTCCCTATCCTATGGGAGGATCTCTTTGATAATCATAGTGGTTCTTCTCTTGATACCTCCTCCACTTGTGATGAAGCTACTTTCCAAACCTTAAACTTGGATGAACATATTACTAGCTCTCCTTGTCAGGTAGATAATATGGAACAAGAGAATGAAATCCTAATGGACATTCAATTAGCATCCTCTCATTTCCCCCCTCCTCCTAATCATATCCTTGATTATTCTCCTATTGGTAATGAAGTTATTGTGCAACAACCAAGTCCTCTTTGTCAACCACATATGCCTTCTTTTTCTCCTTAAGACTTTCATTCTAGGGAGAATATCATGACCTTGGAATAAGAAAAACAAGTTTTTCTTGATTGTCCTTACATAGAGATCTCTCACGACAAGTCTACTGAGGATATGCATGATCAAGTGTCCATTCGATCTCGTTCGATCAATGAACCTCATCCATATGTTGTAGGACATCTTCCATACCCATCTTCCTTCACTCTCACTCCTCAATCATCCTCCCCTCCTAATGGCTTTGAACTTCATACCTCTCACAACCTTCAACCTCCTACCAAAGAGAGTATTTTGTCCAACCTTCTCCAACATAATTTGATTACCCTTCCTCCTAGAACCCACAAGAAATATTATGACAAGACTTTCTTTTGTGCATATCATAGAATTCATGGTCATTTCTCTAATGAATTTCATGCTTTGAGCCGTAAAATCCAACATTTTCAGGAGTTTGGTATGCTTCTCGATGTGGGGGCATCTAATTCCTCTAATTACTCTTGATTTTCACTCTTGCAAACATTTCATCAATCCATTCTATGCTCAACCTTGTCCTGCACTAAGTGGGGGCAAAGGGTTAGAAAGCCTTAAATCCCCATATGTCACTTGTCATTGTCTCTTTTGGCTAGTTGTTAACTTTTCATGAACATGTAAGAAAAAGCTCGGGATGTGGATGACATGCCTTAAGTTGGCTTGCATATGACATACTTCTCTCTCTCTCTCTTAACATAGCTTAATAGAAACATATGACTTGGCATAGGGCTTTCCATGTGAGCTCTCATGTCCTTCTCCTTCTCTTCTACCTTAAAGCAATTTCTCTCAATACGAGTGCTCACAACTGCTTTAAAGTGGGGGCATACATCACCACTCACATTTCATTACGTTATTTTATTTTGTTGAGATGTGCTCTCTTGGATGCATTAGGTACAGTGTTGTTTAGGATGAGATCTTGCACTTGTCCTCTCTTAGAAACAAGATGAGATCATTTGCACTTATCCTCTCTTGGAAACATTGAACATGATGTTCCCTAAGGTGAAACGTTGCATGAGAAAAATCCCTTTGAATAATATTTATATTATTTTATTTTATTTTTCATTAAGAGTAGGTTTCAAATGATTTCATTTCATTTTCTTTTGTGGCTCTTTGTTAAAGTTATCAAACGAGTATAACTTTGACATGGTTGAGCGGGAAGCCCACCTAGTGGCATGACTTTTCCCCATAGCCACCTTTGTGTTTGGTGAGTTCATACCAACTAGCGTATGTATCTTACCTTTTGGGATTTCTCACCTTGCAGACAACTAGTTCTATGGCCCTAGAGTGAGTATACATTTTGGCCTTTCTCACTTGGCGGGCAACCAAGAAGTTCCGTCCGCCCATAGTGAGTACGTCTTTTTCACCTCATCTTTCTTTTTATCTTGCCTTTGCATGATTTTGTATCTTGGGGGCTTGACCAACATATGGATCTCTCTTGAATGGCTAATTTAGTGTGAGTTTGAAGCAAGTTCATCCTCTCACTAAAGTGGGGGCTAAATGTACTGTAGAAAAAAGTACCCTTTGCTTGACATGAGATTAATTAGATTTAATGAGGCTTTGATTTAGGTGTTGTGAGGTATTTTATGCATCCACACTAAGTCTTGGACCTTTGTAAACTAAATAAAATGCTTTTAACAATGTCTTGTGAAGGTGTTGTGAAGTGTTGTAAGACATTTCTACATTCTTCTAGACTCTATTTAATGTATTTTACCTAAAAAACACCTTTTCACACATCAACAAGCCCTATTTTGAAGTGTTGTAAAGTCTTGTAACAAGATTTCACTCTCTTCTAGGCACATCTTCACTATTTACACCCTTCTCATGCTTTAATTTGTCTCTTTATGCCATCATATGACTTAATTAAGTGTATTTTTGCATATTATCCCGAAAAATAAAATTAAACACAACATTTTTCCTGTCACATGTTTTTAGGTCCTAGGTGGGACCCATTCACCATGGGTGGCAAATGAGTTCCGGTTGGCTCCAAATTCAAAATATTTCAAATTTCCTTTCGAGATTTTATTCAAAATCACTTGATGTTAGCCTATGATGAGGTATGAACAGATACTAAAGCACAAGAATAGTATAAATATGTGTTTTTCACCTCATTTTCACATCTCCTTCATCTCCAATCAATTTATCAATCCATCTATCATATCTTCCACCTCTCATTCCATTTATCTTGTCAAACAAGCTAGGGCTTTCACTTTGCAAGTCATTCATTAAGTTTCCTAAGGTCCATGTTCAAGGGTTGATTCTATATATGTTGTAAACTTTCAAGATAAAATCATCATGACAAGGTAATCAATTCCATTTCACATGTTTCATTCCATTCTTTCATCATTTTGGTTTAATTACCTAAACGGGGTTTGACCAAGGCAAACCTCCATGTCCTAACATTCAAATTTTCTCTCTCTTGTCTTGTGTGTATGTAGATCTAGGTCTCTTGGAAGCTTGGATATCATTGGAAATAAAGATGCAAGGTTGTGAAAGCTCTTTCTCTTCATTATTCAAATCAAAGAATCAATGTAAAGTCATTTTCAGACTTGAATCCGATAGTTTCAGAAATAGACATCTGTAGGAGACAGAAGTACAGATCTAGCTCCACTTAATCAACTCCTAATTTTGTAGATTCCTATAGGTGGAGTGCTTCACCACCCATGGCGAATTAGTCCCATATGTAGGCCTGAAAATAGATTTTCTTAGATTTGAGCTCCTGATAGTTAGAAATAGGTTTCTAGAAGATTTTAGTAGAAACATGATTGATTCACCACCCATGGAGAATAAGTCCCAGTGGCCATTAAAAAAAGTTTATGAGACATTATAGAACCTTCTAGTGACATCAATCTAGCTCCAGGTGCTCTTTGTTTAGTCTCATTCATTTCTATTTCTATTTTCTTGAGTTTCTAGTTCATATTTGCATTCAACACTATGTTTTCCAATAGTTTTGTATTAAATCAATTTACATTCTTTAGTCTGCATTTTCATTAAGTTTCCAACATTGAGACACATTCACACACTTCACATTTTTTTTTCATTCTTCTATACTTTAGTATTGAGTGTTAACGTTGTGCATTTTGGCCCATTTTCTCTCCTTCTGGGTGGAAGACCCTAGGAGGAGCTAAGAAGGATTTGAGTGCCAAAATCCTTCGTTACACTTAATTCAGTGATAACTTAAAATGAATTAGGGGGGTTGGGTAGTTTACACATTAATCAAGATAAGTGAATGCCTTGCCCATGCCCATAGTGCTCGTTTAGGCTAAGGATGGGTTGAGAAGGCCTGGTTGGCAAGACCAACTTCCTTGTCCTCACGAAAGGAAGATTGATTCCGCATGTGTCACCCTATGGGGCTGACGCCTAGTGAGAGGCTATTAGGATAACCATAGATGGGGGTTAGCATCTAGTGAAAGAATGTGAGGATAACCCATGATAGGACCATGCAATGACACTCCTCCCTTTGTCGACTAGTATTCCCTTATTTGTTCTCTCCCCTTGATGTGTGATGTCCTCTAGAAGCAATGTATGATCTTATTTATTGTTAAGTTGTTGCAAAGTCATGTTTGTTCTCTGTTTACCCTTTTTATGCCAATGTGTGGTGTTATGTCTGTTTATGGTTGTCTTTTTTGTTATTGTGGGACCTTATTTCTATATCCTAACATGGGGGGTGGACCTTAGGGTTGGGTGGAGTGTGCATTGTACTTCATTGGGTTTTCCTTGTTGTTCATGTTCGTGGTGACTGCTCTTGATGATGTGGACTACTGCACTTGTTCCTGTTCGAATGGAATATTATCATGTACTTGTACTAAATTGAAATCAGTTGTACCATGTATTGTAACTTTGATGTACAATCTCCCCAATTGATCTCGAGGAAGCATTGAGTTGACGATGTAATGTTGTAATTCAGTGTTGAACTCTCTTGTAATAAGTAATGTAAATGATGTACCTTGTTATGTTAGATAATGAAATTGTTTTTGAATGGTATCTATTGATGACATGTTATAGTTAATTAATATTGGTTGATCATTTAATATGATGGATTATATGCTCTATATTGTTAGATGAAATTGGTTAATGTGACGAGTTGTAATTCTTGTTAGTTTTGTTAATGGGATTCTAGTAGCATAGTCATGGAACCTTAGAAGACTTGATTAGAAAAGAAGTTATTGTATCATCTACAATATTTAGTATATTGCACTTCAAAAACACAATTGTTCTGTTTTTAGTGTTGTTGCATGTTGTTCTCTAGGGTTTTGTGGTGGGGCAAATGTACATATGTAGTAATCAAATTGGTCAAATTTTAATACTTCTATTACATTGCTAGGTAACCTTATGGAAATCATGAGGGGCTATTGGTCATAGTTTCCATAGAGTATATGAGACTTTACAAATACATTAAACATGTAAGAGTATTATATCATGTATTGGTTTGAGAGTTTTGTGAAATTGAAATCACAAGATTAGTGTGCATCTATAGTAGGTAAATTACGCTTTTAGAAATGTTTGTATTTGGTATTGTGTTGTGGGTTCAATATTTTTGTATTAGGTTTTGTGTTTGATATTGAGATACTAGTAGCTACTGCTATCAATAGATTGGATTGTTTTTGCGTTCCATAAATGGAAAACAAGATGTATGGACATGATTATGAAAAAACAACATATCATGGGGTAGTGAATAGAAGGATAAAATAAGGGCAAAGATCTTAGTAGAAAGTGAGGGATCAAAATATGAATACTAACATGACTAATTCATATGTATTACCTATAATATGATAATTATTTATACAAAACCAAAATTCATCAAAATTAAAACCCTAAATTTTATTTATATAAAATTTATTTTAAAAATTCATTACATATTAAACACAAACCCTAAACCCTAAAAATTGAGAAAAATATATTGAAAATTTGATGAAACCTATTTGGAGATGATGGAAATGGCATTGTGAAGGGAGGAGGCAGAATAGGTGGTGGGTGGGGCTCATAAACTTGGGTACTCATTTTCAAGCACCATCCACAAAACATTGTTTCTAAGTGGATAGGAAAAAAGAGCTCATAGAGCTTTAAAAATAAATAACTTTACAAAGTCTATACCCATTATGAAACAATTGCACATTATAAAAGGTACCCATTTAAGCACATGAACCCAAATCATAGTGGGTACCCATTCATGGAAGATACATGTTTAGGCTTGGGGATTCATTCCTAAATGTGTACCCACTTTTTATGAAATGAGTACTTGTTCTTGTCAAGATTTTTTTCAATCCCGACTCTTTCACTGAAAATGGACCCTTTAGCTTGCACTTAACTTAAAGGTGTCAATATATTTATCCAAATTAACACCTCTCCAATGGTACTCTTAATCCAAATCATCATGTCTTCCCTAATTCTAGTCAACATTGACCATTTTTGAAATACTAAAATCTTTTTTTTCTATGACAAGTTCCAAAGGGTTAAAAAGGGGTTTTTATGATTCATTTTAGATTTGTCAGTGATTATTCCAAAGAGATTTAGTTTGTGTTGGAAGTTTAGTTGCAAGAAGGAAATGGCTTCTATTGAAGTATTATAAGATAATATTGAAAGTTTCATGTCTCTAATACTATAGGTATATTTTTAGGGAAATTTTTGAATGTAAAAAAGATTTCCTCTTAGCACAATTATTTGTATGAGAGTAAATGTGATTTGATATATGTGACAACATTTTTGAAAACTATTACAATCTTTGTAATGATCATTGTGTATTTACAAATGGATTTTGACAACTTAGTAATGGATTACTAAGTATGTTTTTTCTATGATACTCAAACCTTGATTACATTTTCATGCTTTGATCAATTATTTCATGCTTAATTTATTTTAAATTCCTCCTTGTAAACTATGACTCTATCCATTGAAAGGCATTGATTTGGGAATATATTGACTCAATGAAACAATTAAATAGAATAAATCATTACACTACTAATTCTAGTTTAGTCACAACTATCAAGTATCCCATGGTTCTGCAATAAATAAGGTACAAAATCATATAAATTATGTTTGTCACTTTACCTTGTAGTCTATGTAGATTGCCTCCACCTTGCACTCATTGTAATAGTGATGAAATTAGCTATATAGAGGCATTATGATAGCTAGTTTTTCTTGGCTTAGTGACAATATTTGGAGTCAAGTGAATAGGTTGGGTTTATCTATCACAATTTTTGTTGTCCATTTTGTTTATAAAATATCTAGGAACAACCTCCCAATTCTAAGTTGGTCTCAAATAGTACGAGAGAAAACCCACTATTGTAAATTTGGCCTTCAACCCTTCATGGTTTGTGGATGAGAAAATAGATTCTGACAATTGGGGAGAACATGAAGGATCTCCAAAAGGGTTATCCCTTAGCTCAAGTCCTTCAAAAACTTGACATAAAGCATAGTCATTTGATGATCCTACCCTCTTGTCTAGTTTGGCGTAGAAGATTAAGTGATCATTGGTTCTTTTGGAGTAGCTCAAAGGGATTATTTTTTTTAATCTTGCTTTGGATGGATTTATTTCAGCATTATTGTTTGAATTCTAGGATGAGTATGGTTGTTTCCATTTTTTGTTTCCTAGTTGTTTTTGTTTTTCCATGCCTTCCAAACTAAAGTGTTATAGATATTTACAAAATGGTTTTATAGTAAAAGCATTGGAAATTTTTAAATAAAAAATCCATATGAATTTCTTATTGCAAATCTGAAATTTATTTATGAAGTGGGTGTGGACGTCTAACAAGCATAAGAATGAATTACAGTGTCGTCATGTGCATCAGACCAGTACAAGTTCCAATAATAGAATCAAAGTTATTGTTTTAAACCTTTTACAATGGCTTTAAACTCTTTTCCTCTGATTGATAGTCTCATCATTTGGATTATGGTTATTTTCATATTATAGGCAAAAATGTTTTGCTTCATTGAAATTCATAAATTTTATCTACTATCTCGTTAGACTACTTAATGTTACAGACTATAAATTCCAACACCTAAAGAGCCAATAGTCTGTCTTCCTATGGCTTAAACATCTAACGTTCAATGGAAGTGTGATACAATGATTAAAGTTGCATGACACAAAATGTGGTCATTGATTTATTTTGTTCCTGTGTACTTAATAAAATAAAAGGATCTAGTTTGATATTTAAGGAGGTATTGTACTAAGAGTACTTGTTTTAGAAATCATAATAGTATTTATTTTGAAATTAAAAATTAATGGAAATGTATTTGAAATAATATAATAATTATAGGTATGATGTTTTAATTTTAGTTTCCAAACTTTTAATTTTATAGTAAGAGATAAATAAATTGAGAAAATATAGTTAAATGAATTATAATAAAATGATTTTTAAGAGACTAATAATGTATTTAGTATTTGAAATGATGGATTGTAGATAAGTATTGGTTTGATAACACTTTAAAAAGATTGTCACTATAAAATTATAGAATGAGTAGAAAAGTATTTAAACACCTTGAATATGAAATTTGTCATAAAATGTTGAAAATGAAAATCATATTAATTAAGGGTTTCCTAAATCAATTCTAACAATGTGTTGAATTTGATACAAATTTGACTATTACAATTTATGTAATTGATATATTTGCTTCAAATATAATAGAGTTGTCATTATTGGTGACTGAGTATGATAAAAGAGGATGGGAATGATATGCCTTGATTGACATGTGGGAAAAGAAAGTCCAATGGTTGATTTAAATTTCTTGTATTTTAGCTTGGTGGTTTTTGAGTTCACCCTAAGGTTTTGAAGGCCTAATCGTTTATTGTGGGACAACTCTTTAATTGTGTTCATAAATGGTTGGTCTGGTCTATTGAACATGGGGTTCCAAGTATTTTGACATTGACCAAGCTATCTTAAAAATAGATTCACAAATTATTGGTAGTACTTGCATTTTGTTCCAAACACTCTTATTATCATGTTTCTTTTGTCTTTATGTGGATGATCTTTTTTGGATTGCTTAAATCATCACAAAAGATATTTGGTCCCTAAGAATTTATTTTCTAAAGAAATGTTTATACTAGTGAATCTTGATACAAACAATAATTTTGGGTTTTTTATTTCACACTTTCAATAAAGAGATAATACTTTAATTACAATAGATGAACATATATCTATTTTGATTTAATTTATTAAATAAATCAAATCAAAATAATATTATATTATATTTAATAAAATAGCATAAAAAATTTATAATTTGTTCATATATTTAGTAATATTTAGTCTTTTTCTATGAGGAAATAATGCGTCTTACTTTTATGTTGTATGGTATGTTTTCCTTTCAAAATTAAATGAATTAATTAAAAAATATATACATTTCTTGTACGTTAAGGGATAAAATAACAAAATAATAATCACATTTTAAGTGGGATGAATCACTTTATTTTCAAAAGAACAAGTTAAATATGACTGTAGGGCCTATTTAATATTTATAAAAAAAAAATTAACATTTAATTCAATATGAAATTCAAATAAATGTGTTTTGTAATTTAAAAAGCATTTTCAATACATGAAGGGGAAAAGTAAATTCAAATAGAGGGGCCCAAAAGGAAAATAAAAGAAATGACATCATTTAAAAGCACATAATCTAATTTGATCACCTCATTATTCCTTTCATTGTGGAGATTGCAAATTTCAAAGATGAAATCCCTTAGTTTGGGAGATTCAAAGAAAAAAACATCTTCATCTTTATATTTGGATTTAAGGATGAAAATATTATTACCCATTTGAAGTAATTTTTCTCAAGAATTACAATTATTTCAATTTATTAAAATATTGATTGGAGATTTGATTCTCAATTATTGAATTGCTAGGGTATTTTCAAACAAATATACTAAGATGCATATTTGGGTAACTAATTTTATATTATAGTTACTAATGTCATCATTTTAGGGATGTTCACCTTCTAGATATATTGTTTTCTATATATTTTCAACCATCATTACACTCTTAGAGCAGCCATCTAGCAAAAAACTTGGCTAATTTGGAAAGATTTTGATGTTGTTGATGAGTCCAATTAATGGCTCAATTTTGATAGGGTTTATTATCTATTTGTTGTTGTTACCATAGAATTTGGCACTTGGCTGTTGACATTTTCCATGTTATTTTTTTAAAACCATAAATCTTGGGCATAATTTTATCCTTGTGACTTTTAATGGAATTAACATGCTATGTGGATTATCTATGTTAATTTTACATGTGGTTGAATGGATGTTACTTTATGGTAATTATAGATAGAAATTGTTTGTGCATGCTAATGTCATTATGCAGGTTTACACTAAGATGTTGATGACAACAAAGATTCCAAGTGGAAGGAACTCCTACTAGCTAGTTGGTTGCCAAGAAAGTTAAGAAGATGATCATTAAGAGGTCAAAGGAGGGAAATTCCCAATGGAGGGAAATTCCTAATTCAAATAAAAGATTGTAACTAACTTTTCAATGGTCATATTTGTTTGTTGAGAAAATATAGGGAGTGTACTATGCTAGATTCTCGTTGGGGCAAGTCTTCTTTGACCAAATTTGGTGCATGCATAACGTCCTCCATATTTTTCTATGCTTTCAATAAGTGACATCCTCCTATTTTGATGGAGTCGACTACCTAGGTAGTTAGGTTTGATTAGTAGTTTTTCTCTCTATAAATAATGGTTAGATGCCCCTTTTTATAAGGTTGGATGTTCTAAGATTGTACTTACAATTTCTAGTTTTAGTAATACAGTCATATTATTGAAATGTTGTGACTGTTCCTACAACCAAGGTAGACATAGTAGTTTCCTATCTATTTGTTGAGATTTCCATTTCTATCTTTCATTTCCAATCTAGTTGTTAATGCTTAGTATAGTTGTTAATGTATGCCCAGTGCTTAAGTTGATTTCTTTCCAACATTTCATTTCCAATATTGTTTCTTTCCTAGTTTATGGATGACTATAGTAGAGTCCTAGTGCACATACAATGCTAACCCATTTGAAGTTTACATCCCTGGGTTGAAAATGAAATGCACCTTCATGATGGGTAAGATATCTACTTAGTGCAGATGTCCAATATCTAAGTCACATCTCTAAGGGATTAGTTATTAAACCGGTAGAGGAGGCCAACATTTTTTGGCATCATTGTCGGGGATGGCGTCAAACTAAGAAATTCTTTGGAGTCATTGCTAGTTTCTTTCTTGTTGTAGAATCTCTGAAGTGTGTTCTTAGCATACCCTTCATTTAGGAAAGTAATGAATTGCTATTCTTTCACCAATTATTTGTGTGAGTTGGTTGATACTAAATTGATACTACATGCATAGAGATGCTTATGGGAGATTCCTTCCTAATGACCCAAATCCATTTTAGCTAGTTGAGCTTCAAAATATTCCAAGAGATGAAGAAGAAGAGACACACCCTTTTGCTGATGCATTTCCCAATTTGACCAATTTTGACACTTCCTCTTAAGACCAAAATCTAATTGAGAATCCACTTGCTTTGGAACTCCATAAAGTAAGCATGGCTGATGCAAAAAAAATAGACCCAACCAACCATCTTTTCCATTTCCCATCACTCATCAGAATGAAGTTGAAAACCTCAAAAATATCCCTGCTTTAGTCCTTCCTAAGTTCTATGGGCTTGTCACAGAAGACCCTAACACATTTTTCTTTGAGTTTGATATCCTTTGTAGAAGTTATGACTACACCACTGATTCTCATAGGCTTAAGTTGTTTCCTACCACATTGAAAGAAGTTGCATTAAGATGGTTTATGAGCTTAGGTAGGAATACTGTGGAGACTTGGGATGATACGAAATCAAAGTTTCTTGAGAAGTAGAAAGAATATTGTAGGGGTAGTGATATGAGAGGAGATGCCATCTTTAAGATGCAGCAAAAGGAAGACAAGAGGTTGGAGGATTATATTTCAAGGTTTCTATTTTTTCTACAGAAATCTCCACATCATACATGTAATGAAGAGTCTCAAAAGCCACTCTTCCTTAGAGGGATCAGTGACAATTGCATTGATGCTTTCAACCTGATGGGAGGAGGAGATATCACCCAAGTTCCTTGGGATGATATTAACAAGATCTATCAGAACTATTCTAGGGAAGCTTCAAGGAAAGGAAAAGGTTACCAATCCTCTATGGGTAAATCATCCACCAATGGAGCTTCAAGGATGGATATTACTCACTTGTTGGCAGACTTCAAGCAAGACATCATAAATAATCTAGCTACTCAGCTGGATACACTTCAAGAAAAGAAGAAACATGAGGAAGCAAAGACAATGTTGGTAGAATATTTCCCTCATTACAAACAAAAGAAGAATGACTACAAATGTAAAATGGTAGCCAACATTGATAGCAAGCAGATCTCACCTGAGTTCTTTTAGAGTAAAGAATTAATTTTACTACCTCTTAAGATTTCCTTTTATGCACTTGCATTAGTCATTTAATAATTAAATCTAATTATTAAATGCCTATTTACCTATTAGGGTTTCCTATTAGGTTTTTTGATCTCCTTCTATAAGGATTGATCCTTTGTATATTTTTGACTAAGTTATTTTGCTAATAATAAACTTTCACATTGTTAGACCAAAACCCTTGTTTTGTTTCCTACAGATTTATTCCTTGTGACAGGTTTTTGTATGCAGGTTTCTTGGGCTTAATAGATTTGTTTTTCATCAAATCTTACATGGTATAAGAGCTGGATCTACTGTAGCTTGTTCATGTTTGAAGAAAAAAGGGAGCAAGGGTTTGATAGAAGAAATTTGGGATTCTTCAGCTAATTTGAGAGGTTCTAGTTGTAGTTTTCAGATCTGGTATTCCTTGCCCAATGTTTTTTTTTTAGCATTTTTTACAAGCACATGCATGTGAAAAGGCATTTTTTTGGGGTGTCCTCTATGCTCTTCATAGTGGTGTTCTTCCCAGTATCATTTACCAGACTTGCACCTTATTCCTCTGAACGCCATGCATGAGCTGACGTCTATGTTGGCAGATTTGAAAAGGCAGAACTTCAAACCCCCACGGGCACCGTACTTTGACTTGAAAGTTTTTTTTACTTGTGATTGCTATCTAGATCTATGGTTATTTTCATCAAAAAAATCCAAAGGTACACATGATACTCATTTGAAGTTTTTCTTTCCCTCTCATTATAAGCAATCTTTTCCAGCTTCTATAGTTCAGTTTATTGAATTGTGGGGGGTGTTTTATTTCTTGTTTTCTATAATTTACTTCAGTAAACTTGAAATTATATCAAAACAAAACCCCTTCTAAAATATGGCCGATACCTCTTCTAGTCTAGAACTTTTGACCCCTCATAATTATCACACATGGAAACCCCTGATGATATGACTTCTCTGGTCAAAAGGGTTGTGGCCTTGTTTAGATGCAGTGCAACCAGTTTTCCAGAGGCCTTTCAAGGTCATGTAGCATAGGAACAAGATGGATGAGGTAATGGGGTTGATTGATTTACATGTATTAGATAGTTTACAATTTCATCTTGATGGGTGCAATACCCCTGAAGCTATGTGGACCCATCTTGATGGTTTGTTTGGTACAGTGAATGAGTTCAGGGCACTTTAGATTGAGGCAAAGCTTACCTCTCTTGTACCATATCATTTTCCATCCATTGATGACTTCTTGATGCAATTCAAGCAGCAGAGGTCTTTATTACAGGGATGTGGAAAGACCAAGAATGACACAGAGTGCATCTACCTAATTCTGTCAAAGCTTCAGGGAAAAATTCAGATTTTCTCCTCTACCTTCCACTCTACCATGGATGCATTGGGTCAGCGATTCTAGATGCCCACTTTTGAGTTGTGATCGGTTGACTAGAGAATAGGCCAAACTCACACAGTTGGATTCTTTATCTAGAACTAAGAACCAAGCTTTGGTTGCTCAGACTTCTAAGGGGACACATAAGCAGAAGCAAAAGTAGATGCCCAAAATAGATTTAGTTGGCAGTGAGCATTCCTCTAAGCCACATCAGAAAATAGAGTCTAATAAATCCACTCCTAAGGGTAAATCTTCTAAGTCTGGTGAGTCTTCCTACAAGAATAAGAAGTTCACAGGTGAACCTTGTAGTTTTTGTGGAAAGGAAGGGCATCCAGTTTCCAAGTGTTGGAAATGTCTTGAGGCTCTAGAGGAAGCCTTGCAACAACATAGTATTACTTCTCCATAGCCTTCACCTACTCCCATAGGGAAAGGCCATGCTCTCTTTGCACGAGCATTATCTTCCACTGCTACATGGATCATTGATTCAGGTGCTTCACACCATATGAAACACACCTAGTTTGGTTACCTCACTTGATTAGAGTGCTACTACATAGATTGCAGTTGGTGACTTATCACAACTCTTAGTTAGAGGTTTTGGTACTATTTCATTGGATGGTGGCTCTCTACAAGATGTTCTTTTGGTCCCTGCCATTTCTACGAACCTCATGTCTGTCTATCAGATTTTCCATTCTGGTTTTGGTAAGATAGTTGAATTCTCACCACATGATGTACTTATTTGAGACCTCCATGATCCTGATTTAGTTGTTGCTACTGGGAGTGTTGATTTAGAGTATCACTTATATAGGTTTGATGGCTTTGATAACTTTGATTATATAAGTGTTTCTCTTGTTGCTCATGCAGACACAATGAGCAAGCTTTGGCATGAGTGTTTTGGCCATGTCAACTACAGATATCTCCAACAGATGAGTACACAGGAATTATTGATTGGGCTTCCTAAGATCTCTTGCACTGATGGTGTTTGTCGAGGCTTTGCACTTGGAAAACATCATAGAGATCCTTTTCCGACAGGTAGATCCTCATGTACTAAGGCACCATTGGAGTTGCTACATAGTGATCGCATGTCATTTCTCACTCCTTTTTTTGGTGCTCATTATGTGCTCACCTTTATTGATGACTTCTCGAGATGCACATGGGTGTACTTCTTGAAGTAGAAGTCTGATGTCTTTGATTCATTTTGAGTCTTTAAGACATTTGTGGAGAAGCAGTCTAGTCTTTCTATTAGGTGGATATGCACTGACAATGGGGGGAATATGTGAATTAGTCTTTTCATGATTTTTGTACTGAGCGGGGTATATTGCATCAGCTGACAGTTCCCCATACTCAGCAGAATGGAGTTGATGAGAGAAAGAATAGAACATTGTGGGAGATGGCCAATTGTATGATATAGTCTAAAGATATGCAACCTTTTTTTTGGGTAGAGGTAGTGAATTGTGCCAACTACATTCAGATTCAGATGCCTCATAAGGCATTATGACATTTGACTCCTGAGGAGGCTTGGTCCCATGTCAAGCCTGATGTTTTTACATTTCGAGTGTTTGGAAGTGAGGCTTGGGCATTTATTCCAGATGCTCAGAGGAAATCTATGGAGAGGAAGAGCCAACCACTCATATTTGTTGGCTACTGTGAGGATATGAAGGCATACAAGCTGTTTGATCCTGATTCCAGAGAGGTTTTGTTTCAGCGAGATGTCCAGTTTGATGAGTGCTATCCTCAGATGCAACCTCCATCACCAACTTCTCCCTCATTGCCTAGAACTTCCTCTTCTCCTCTTCAGGATTCTATATCCTCTAAGGATGATTTAGATGATGATCTACCTTCCCCTCCTCCACTAGACATTCCGTGAGTGCCCAAGTGGGCTCGTGATACTATTAGTGCTGCTGGTTCTTTGGTAGGAGATCCTTTAGATACTTGTCATACTCGTGCTCAACAATCTGGTATTGGTTTTTTGAGCCATGCTATTTCAGATGATCCTCATAAGTTTTCAGAGGTGATAGGACATCTTGAGTGGGATAGGGCTATGGATGAGGAGTACTCTTCTTTGGTGAAGAATCACACTTGGGATCTTTGTACTCTTCCGAAAGGATGAAATATGGTTTGGTGCAAGTGGGTGTACCGTACCAAGTATGCTGTAGATGGTTCTATTGATCGGTATAAGGCACATCTTGTTGCGAAGGGATTTTCACAGGTGGAGGGTATTGATTACTCTAAAACCTTTGCTCCTATCGCCAAGATGAATTCTATTCGCTTGGTACTTTCTCTTGTAGCTTCACAAGGTTGGACAGTGTATTAGATGGATGTGAAGAGTGCATTCTTGCACGGGGATGTACATGAGGAAATCTATATGGAGCAATCTCAAGGTTTTGTGCAAGACTCTTCTCTTGTGTGTAGACTTTGGAGGTCATTATATGGTCTCAAACAAGCCCCTCGGGCTTGGTATGAGAAAATGGACTCTTTCTTGCTAGCCTCACACTTCACTCGCTATCATTCCAATCTTATAGTGTAAATTCAGCATCATGGGGCTGATCTTGTGATACTTGTGTTGTATGTTGATGATCTCATCATCACAGGTAGGTCATCTTCTATGATTTAGAGTGTTCAAAGAGCATTAATGAAGTAGTTTGAGATGACAGATCTTGGACTTCTGTACTATTTTTTGGGCCTACAGGTTATTTAGTCTTCAAATGGGATTTCCATACACCATCAAAAGTATTCTCTTGACATGCTTCAGAGATTCAACATGCTTGATTGCAAGCCTACTCCCACACCTTTTCAGTCAAGTGTTCTTTTGTATACCACTTGCTCTACTCCTTCAGTGCACTCCATCTTGTACAGGTAGCTTGTGGGTAGTTTGTTTTACCTGAGACACACTCGTCCTAACATTTCCTTTTTTGTTGGCCTTGTATCTCGATTCTCCCATGATCCTCATGAGAATCATTGGTAAGCTACCAAACATATTTTGAGGTACATTCGGGGCACTACTTCATATAGCATTCACTATACATCAGGATCTCCTCACATTGTTGGTTTCACAGATGCCGATTGGGGTGGTGATACAAATGGTTGGAAGTCTACTTCTGGCTTTGTTTTCTATCTTGGTTCTGGTCCTATCACATGGTCTTGCAAGAAGCAGACTACTGTTGCATTATCATCTACCAAGGCAGAGTATTGAGCAGCTGTGCTAGCTAGTCAAGAGGTTTTATGGCTTCAACAATTGATGATAGAGTTTGGATTTCCTCTTGATAGTCTCACTCTTCTTTGGTGTGACAATCAGAGTGCCATTCATATTTCCCACAACCCAGTTGAGCATCAGTGGACCAAGCACATCGAGATTCATATGCATTTCATTAGGCAACTGATTCAGGATGGCTCTCTTAGCTTGGAGTATGTTCCCACTTCGGAGTAGGTTGATGACATCTTCACTAAGCTTTTTGCATCCCCGTGGTATCTTCAGCTGCATTCTATGCTTGGGGTGAAGGAAGTTGTCCTTGGGGGGTCTTAGTGAGGCCTACCTTCTTTTTTTCTACTTTTTGCATCTTTCTATCTCTTTTTGGAGGAGGGTTTTTTCCCATGTGGTTTTCCCTGTTTCTTTGTTTCATAGAAATTTGGTTGTGATTGGGTACCTCATCAGGCTATGTTGCCAGGACCCAAATTTTCTTTCAGCATTATATTTCCTTTGCTTCTTTCATGCATTGTTTGTAGCTGCATTGTTTCTCATCTTAAGGGGGGGTGTTAGAGTAAAGAATTAACTTTACTACCTCTTAAGATTTCCCTTTATGCACTTGCATTAGTTATTTAATAATTAAATCTAATTATTAAATTCCTATTTACCTATTAGGGTTTTTGATCTCCTTCTATAAGGATTGATCCTTTGTATATTTTTGACTGAATTCTTTTGCTGATAATAAACTTTCACATTCTCAGAGCAAAACCCTTGTTTTGTTTCCTACAGATTTCTTCCTTGTGACAAGTTTTTGCATGCAGGTTTCTTGGGCTTAATAGATTTGTTTTTCATCAAATCTTACAAGTTCAAGCCAATCCAGGGTGATGATGATCAAGTCTACTACATTGCACAAAGGAGTCCATGGGCCCCAAGACAAGGTATGCCACCAGATCCATTATCTTTTGTTGGGCCTTATTTCAATTCTTATGCATTTGGTAATCAATGTCAACCTCCATATCCATCCAACTATGGAGGATATCCACCTCAGCCTTGGAAAAATCCTCCAAATACCTATTCCAATCACCAAAAATCTCCACCCTAGTGGAAACAATCTCAGGGGAATTGGCAATAGTTCCAAGGGAATTGGCAGCCACCTCTAGGAAACTGGCAGCAAACATCATAATGGAGGGGAGAACAATAAGGGAAAAACCAAACAATTAGTTACATGTAGCCACCTCCACAGCCTCAACAACTTTCTATAATTCCTCCTCCTACTAGCTCAAGTTCAAGCACACCTATACCTACTCAATTACCAACTCAACCCACATCTAACCCAAATAACAAACCACAACAACAACCAGTCTACTCTATAGATCTTAATTAATTCCCTACATATTATGTGAGTGTGAGTGACATTCATCTATGTTTAGGAACCACTTTGCTAGCTCCTTCCACTCCTATCATTATCAAGATTCCTATGGAAGAAGAGGAGCATCAAAATGTTCACATTTAGCCAAGTGTGCCTAAAATTCCTGAACTAGTTCAACACACTAATCAAGATCCACCATTTCCTCAAAGGTTAGAAGTTGTTAAACAAAAGGAAGAGGAGGAAACAACCTTTGACATTTTGGATCAGCTGAAGCACATATGTGGTAAGATACCTTTGTTTCATGCCATAAAAAATGTCCCCATATATGACAAAGCAATCAAGGAAGCATGCCTCAAAAAGCTAGGGAGGAAAAAGAAAGACCCCACTACAATTGATGTGGTGGGACAATTGACAGATATCATGCTTGGGAAAGTTAATGTTCCTAAGTACACTGACCCAGGTAGTCCTATGGTAGGAGTTGTTATAAATGGGATCCAAATATAAAGAACATTCTAATTGACTTGGGAGCAAAAGTAAATGTGATGACTAAGGATATCCTGTAACAACTAAATGTTGCAAACATGAGACCTACTCCTACTGTCCTGTAGCTTGCTAATATTTCCACTATCAAACTAGATGGTATAGTAGAAGACCTTTTGGTAACTCTAGACTCTTGGGAGTACCCAATATATTTCATGATCCTTTCACCTAAAGCTGCACTAGGCAGGTATCCCATTATTCTAGGAAGGCCATGGTTAGCAACAACAAATGCTTACATTGGATGCCAGTCAGGGGAAATGAGTATTTTTGATGGGAAAAACACCAAAAAGCTTGTTCTTTACCCTCCTGCTCAACCATCCCATGACATGGATAACACCATATGGCCACATGTTGGAGAAGAGGCTGAGGAAGTCAATTCAGTGGCACAACACATGATGATAGGTAGGAGTCCATTCATTGCAAGCTTTAGGAACAAGATGAAGTGTTGTCCCACATAATTCAAAACCATTATGAGGTGCATGAAGATTCATCCACTCATGAATCTGGCTCTACAGGTCCAGTAAAGACACTTCTACCCACTCTTCCTACAACTAAACTTCCTACAACAACTGATATGCTTCATACATTGCTACCACATGACTAAAAATTCCAAGCATTAGTGAAAAAACCATGATTGAGTTAACCACACAAGTGCAAGTGTTAGAAGGAAAACATCTGAATATTAGCAACAAGTTGAGTCAAGAGCAATAGTTGTCCCCAACAAACTTTTTGAAGACCCATCAACATTCATTTGCATGGGACTGCCATGACATGAAAGGATTGGACCCCAAGCTCTATACTCATAGGATATATATAAAAAATGACTACACTCCAGTAAGGTAGCCACAAAGGGGAATCAACCTTGCATTGAGTGAGATTGTAAAAGAGGAACTACATAAATTGTTGGATGAAAGATTTATCTACCCTATCTCAGACAGCCAATGGGTGTCCCCATTAGTGATTGTGCCTAAAAAGGGAGGTAAATGAAGGTTTTGTGTTTATTATAGAGAACTAATATCTACCACAAAAAAGGATCATTTTCCCCTTCATTTCACAGACGAAGTATTGGATTCACTTGCAGGTAAGCAATATTTTTCTTTTCTAGATGGATTCAGTGGTTATAATTAGATATAGATTGCACTTGAGGATCAAGAAAAGACCACCTTTACCTGTCCATGGGGGACTTATGCCTACTCATTAATTCCATTTGGTTTGTGTAATGCACCTACAAATTTTCAAAGAGCAACCATAAGTATATTTTTAGATATCTCACATGATTGCACGAAGATCTATATGGATGATTTACTACATATGGTGCTAACTTTGTAGAGGAATTAGAAAATCTAAGGAAGGTTTTGTAGAGGTGTGAAGACCATAATTTGTCTTTAAACAATGAAAAATTCTTAATGATGATGCAGGAAGGAGTAGTCCTTGGCCATTACATCTCTAAAAAAGGAATTCAAGTAGACACAACCAAGATTGAAGTGATTACCAATCTTCATATACTTGCAAAGAAAAAATATGTTAGATTTTTTTTGGGACATGTAGGGTACTATATGTGTTTCATCAAAGATTTCAGTAAAATGACAACACCATTGTACACTCTCCTAACCAAATATGTTGAGTTCCAATGGACAAAGGACTGTGACAAAGCATTCTCTAATTTGAAAGTAGCTTTAACCCATGCTCTTGTATTCAAAGGCCCTAATTGGTGTAAGGAAAGACTCTAGTGTAGAAATCACTTTCCTAATGTCAATTCATAGGGGAATAATGCAGGAGTAATTTTGATTTCAAATTATAGAATATTAAGATTCACACATAAAGGAATGGAACAGAATGGACACCAAATTTACTTGGGAAAACCCTTTCGAGAGAAAAACCCACCACCAAAGAGAGATCACTTTATTCATAGTGAAAAAATACAATAAAGCTACAAATCCCTTCTTCACAGGTATTTTTTCTCTAATATTACACAAGATTACAATTAGGAAATCACATAGTTCTTATAGACCACAATCAATCACAACACTGTTACAACGTTCTTTCAACATACAGTACACGCTCAACTGAAAACCAATCCTTTTCCTTCCTTCAACACAAAAAATCCTTGTCAACCAGTCTGTCATTTTCAACCATACTCTTCGATTTCCAAGAATAATTTGTTCAAATAAATTAATTCATTCAACTATCAAAGAAGTTCAATCGTCGACATTATCCCAAATTGGTGTGGAATATGCATAGTCAATAGTTTAAATCCAAAAGTCCTGAGATTTTACATGTCCATTAGTTATCCCTTTTGTTATTCACTCACTCATACCTCCATAGCCTCAATACATCCATCGGAATGGCTCCAACAAAAAGAAAAACCATCGAACTTTTTATATAAAATTCTAACTTCATAACCTACACCGAAAGGTTAGGAATTTCCCGATCCCCATGACAAGCTGATACCACTATTGCCTAGTTAGAGAAAACTCAAACTTCACAACCTCCATAGTAGGTTAGAAAATTCCTGAATGCCACGACCACACATTGTCACCAAGTTAAAAACTTTCAGAACCTCGTGACTTAGGTTACAAAGTTACAAACTCCAACGATCGGTTGACAATGAAGACCAAGCAAGGGAAACACTAAGTCTTTAACAAAGATTCAAGCCAACAAGTTGAGGCACAATTTTCTAACAATCTCCCACTTGAAAAAGACTTACTAGCTTCCTCTAAACTTGAAGTTAATGAAGGTCATGAGCTTTAGGGCCCATCAAACTAACACACCACCTATACTTGTTTGTGCTTACGGGCTTTGTCAATGCATCTGCAACATTTTCTAGAGTATCCACCTTTTCTAAACTGACCTTTCCATCCTCCACCATATCTCATACAAAATGATACTGCACATCAATATGTTTCATCCTGACATGGAAAGTTTGATTTTTCACTAAAAAAATTGCACTTCGACTATCACAGTAAATTGAAATTTTCCTTGCACTAAACCCAATATTAGAACAAAAAAATTTAAGCCATACAACTTCTTTGCAAGCGTGTGTTGCTGCCATGTACTCAACTTTAGTAGTGGATAGAGTGACTAAAACTTGTTGCTTACTCATCCAACTAACTGGACTACCATTCAACATGAAAATATATCCACTGGTGGAGCTTTGACTGTCAATGTCCCCTACCCAATTAGAATCCACATAACCTTGAATGCTGAGAGAATGTTGTGATCCAATCGAGTTACCATGATAAAAAAAAGCGTACTGTGATGTACCTCTTAAATATCTAATTTTTTTTTCACAACATCCCAACATGACCTTCCTAGATTCACCATAAAAAAGCTAAGAACTCCCACTGCTTGGGCAATGTTTGGCCTTGTGCAGATGATTGCATACATTAAACTGCCAATTGCACTTGCATAAGGCACTCTAGTCATATCCTCCATCTCAGTAGGACATTTTGGAAAATCTTCAACATATAGCTAGCTGCACCAAGATCTTTCATTTCAAAATTTGTAGACAACTGATATTTTAGATCATAAATTATAAACTTACTATTCCCTATGAACAACATATCATCAACATAAAGGGAAATAATAAGAATACGATCATTTTTAGTCTTGTAGTACACACAATGATTAGATTTTGATCTTACAAATCCCAATGACAAAAAAAATGTGTCAAACTTCTTGTACCACATTCTAGGTGATTGTTTCAAACCATACAAAGATTTCTTTAACTTACAAACCAGATTTTATTTGCATTTTACCACAAAGTGCTCAAGTTGGGACATATAGATTTCTTCTTCAAGATCTCCATGAAGAAAATTTGTCTTCACATCCATCTGTTCAATTTCTAATTCATACGTTGCTGCAAGTGACAAAAGAAATTTGATAAATGTCAACTTAGCTATAGGAGAATATTTCTCCATAATCAATTTCCTCTACCTAGGAATATCCCTTTGCAACCAACCTCGCTTTATACTTTTCAACACTACCATTCAAACCAATCTTCTTCTTAAATACCCACTTACAACCAACAACTTTTCTACCTTCGGGAAAGGGGACCAAACTCCAAGTTTCATTCTTCTCTAATGATGCCATTTCTTCATTCATGGCTTCCAACCAAGAGTTTGATCAGACATTCTAATTTCCTTTTTAATGTTCCTAGGCTCATCAATACTAGTAATTAAAGCATAGGCATAGTTCAAATCTAACATAGAGAACTCATACCTATTAGGTTGACACTTTTCATGTGTAGACCTCCTCTTGAGTTGAGGCTGAGGTTGTGGTTCTTCTTCTTGTTCAGAACTCTTAGAGGCGCTCAAACTATTTTTAGATTTAGGTACACTGCTAATTTGTTGTTCCTCTTTTTTAGGTGTTAGATGAGTTTCAACACCATCATTTTTCTGCTTGACTTCTTTCATCCCTTACTATAGATCCATTGAAGAAGGTTTCAGCTCACAAAAGATTACACTTATGTTGTATACCACCTTTTCAGTCACAAGATTCCAAATCTTGTATCCTTTGACACCAATGTTGTAGCCAATGAAGATACACTTAACATCTTTGTTCTCCACTTTAGTTCTCTTCTCATTTGACACATAAACATATGCTTCATAGCCAAAGACACAGAAATGTCTTAGAGAGGGCTTCTTACCAAACCAAGCTTCCATAGGTGTTTTGTCAATAAGTGCCAAAGAAGGAGATCAATTTACCAAGTAACATATTGTAGCCACAACCTCAACCCAAAACTTCTGCTCCATACCAACACTACTCAACATACTTCTTTCTCTCTCCATCAACATTCTATTCAACCTTTCAACAACTCCATTTTGTTGCATAGTGTAAGGTGTTATTTTATGCCTCTTAATTCTATGGCCTTTATAATACCTATGAAAATGTATAGAACAAAATTCATCACCATTATCTGTCCTCAAACATTTGATTTTCTTACTAGTTTTATTTTTGACCAAGTTCTTGAACTCTTTAAACTGACTGAACACTTCTGATTTACTTTTTTAAAAATATACAAATTCCCTTCTCAAATAATCATCAATAAAGGAAACATAATATCTTGATTTTGATAATGAAGGAACACTTACTAGACCAAAAACATCAGAGTAAAAATAATCCAGAACACCAGAAGATTTGTGAGGACTAGAGTAAAATGAAACATGATGATGTTTTCCATATATACAATGTTCACAAAATTCAAATTCCAAGTTACAATCTTCAAGCCCCTCAACCAAGTTTTTATTTTTCAAGGATTTTAAGCCTTTCTCACCAATGTGACCAAGCCTTTGATGCTAGAGCATAGTCTTCTCTATAGGAAGTTTAACTTCCAAAGAATTTTCCCCTATAGGAATTTCTATCTCCTTTACACTAATAACAATTTGTGACTTTGCAGAGACACTATTACATTGAACAAGTACGTCCAACTCATATAGAGTACTAATTCGAGAACCCCTAGCCAACACCATCGAGCCTCTAGTCATTTTGCAGCCATTGCTAGAGAATGAGACTTGCACTCCAACATCATTTAGCTTACTTACACAAAGTAAATTTTGAGCCAGACCTGGTATATGCATTACGCCATCAATTCCCTTAATTCTTCCATTGGGAAACTAAATTCTGACTCTTCCATGGCCAACAACTTCTAGAGATGAATTTCTTGCTGAATATATCTTTCCACCATCATATTCTTCATACTCTATGAACCGGTCTCTATGAGATGTCATGTGGAAAGATTCTCTAGAGTCTATCAGTCAGACATCATCGAGTTCCTAAGTTGCCAAGGCTGCAATGAAGTCATCTGCTTTTCTCTGAGAATAATCATTATCAAAAGAGTTCTTCATCTTCCTTTTCTCCTCTTTGCAATCCTTTCAAACATGACCAAGCTGCCCATAGTTCTAGCATTTCACCTTGGACTTCTTGCCAAGAGACTTTGATCCCCCTTCTAATTTCAATTTGGACTTCTTACCTTTCTCCTTTGATCTACCATGAACAACAAGAGCCTCCTTCACCATCTCAAAAGATTTTCTTCTCATCTCTTTTGATAACAAAGAAGAAACCACATCTTCCATCTTGAAAGTGGTTGTTGTGCTCCCAATCACCATCACTAAATGATCCCACGAATTAGGAAAATAACACAACAAAAGCATATAACCATTCTCATCATATATCTTTACACTCACAGATGTTAACTAAGAAATAAGCATGTTAAAATTATTCAGGTGATCAGCCATAGATGTCCCTCCTCCATCTTCAAAGAGTACAAATTCTTCCTTAAGAACAACTTATTCACCAAGGACTTGCCCTAATAAATATCCCCAAGCTTCTTCCACAAAGAAAATGTAGTCTTCTCTTCATGAACGTTCAAGAGAATTGAGTTTGCTAAACAGAGTCTTATCAACCCTTTTTCTTTTCTGTTTGTGAGGTCCCAATCTTCTTGCTTCATGCTTGAGGGTTTCGTTCTAGACACAACAAGCCAAAGATCACAATCCACCAACAGATCTTCCATTTTGAGTTTCCACAACTCAAAATTGCTACCATTGAATTTCTCAATTTCAATCTTTCCTGACATGCTTTCCATCTTAATTTGTAATCGAGATTACCAAGTTTCTACAAAACTCCCAATTCATAATTGACACAAAAAACCAACCCAACCCACAAGGATAACACAACTAGCTAGGCTCTAATACGACTTGTAAGGAAATACTGTAGTGTGGAAATCACTTTCCTAATGTCAATTCATAGGGTAATAATGCAAGAGTACTTTTTATTTAAAATTAGAGAACATTAAGATTCACACATAAAGGAATAGAACATAATAGACAATAATATCAACAAAGAATGGACACCAAATTTATGTGGGAAATGCTTTCGGGAGAAAAACCCACCACCAAAGAAAGATCACTATATTCACAGTAAAAAAGTACAATAAAGTTACAGATCCCTTCTTCACAGGTATTTGTTCTCTAATATTACACAAAAATATTACAATCGGGCCAATCACAACATTATTACAACGCTCTTTCAACATACAATACACACTCAACCAAAAATCAATCCTTTACCTTCCTTCAACTTGAAAACTCCTCAACCAATCCATCATTTTCAACCATACTCTCTATATGACTCTTCGATCTCCAAGAATAATTTATTCAAACCGATTTAGTTCATTCAACTATCAAAGAATTTCAACTATTGACATTATCCCACATTGGTGTGAAATATGCATAATCAATAGATTAAATCCAAAATCCCAAAGACTTTATGTTTCCATGAGTTAGCCCTTTTTTATTCACTCACTTGTACCTCCATAGCCTCAATACATCCATCAACATGGCTCCAATGAAATGAACAACCATCAACATGTTGTGTAAAATTCTAAATTCATAACCTCCATCAAAAGGTTAGGAATTTCCCGATCCCTGCGACAAGCCGATACCACTATCGCCTACTCAGATAAACCTCAAAAATCACAACCTCCATAGTAGGTTAGAGAATTCTCGAATGCTATAAACAACACACTATTTCCAAGTTAGAAAATTTCAAAGCCCTGTGACTTAGGTTACAAAGTTATGAACTCCAGTGATCGACCAACAATGAAGACCAAGGAAAGGAAAAATACGCTAAGTTTTTAATAGAGATTCAAGCCAACAAGTGGAGGCACAATTTTCTAACAATTGGGAGTTTCATTTTCATATTCATATAGATGCATCAGATTATGCTATAGGAGTTGTCTTGGGACAAAAAGAAGGAGCAATTGAGAATGCAATCTATTTTTTCAGCAAGAAACTCCAAGGGGTTGAGTTCAATTACATAGTGATAGAGAAGGAGATGTTGGCAGTCACCTATGCCCTTAACAAATTTAGACACTACATAACAAGATATTATATATTTGTTCATATAGATCATGTAGCCATAAGATACCTCGTGAATAAGCCCTTGATTTCAAGAAGGCTAGCCAAATGGTTGTTGTTGATGTAGGAATTTGACATCACCATTGTTGATAAGCCAGGGAAAGCAAACATTGTGGAGAAATTTCTCTCTAGATTGACTACATCAGAGCACACTCAAGTCATTGATGACTCTTTCCTTGATGAACATTTGTTTTCCATTAGTGTGCATACACCTTGGTATGCTGATATAGCCAATTATTTGGTTACAAGGAGAGTTCCTCCTCATTTCTCTCCAAAAGAGAGAAGGGCGCTCTTTGAATTTGTTTTTCCCTTCTCATGGATTATAGGTTGTTTGTTCTACACTAGACCAGATCATGTCATGTGGAAATGTGTAAGGGAATATGATACATATGATATACTGCATGCATGTCACAATGAACCATGTGAAGGGAATTTTGTAGCAAAGAGGACAAAAATGAAGATTCTTAACACTGGATATTACTGGCCCACACTTCATAAGGATGTAGACAAGTATATTAGGAAGTGTGATAGATGTCAGAGGATGGGTTGACCAACTAAATATGATGATATGCCTCTTTAGCCACAAGTAGTCATCACTCCATTTAATAAATGGGGGCTTGATTTTGTAGGTCCCATTGATCCTATATCAAATGGAAAATCATACATCTTGATTTGCACTGACTATGAAACCAAGTGGGTTGAGGTTAAAGCTATGAAGTATGCCAGAGATAATAAGGTTACAAAATTCCTCTATGAGGAAATCTTCAATCGTTATGGAGTTCAAAGGGAGATAGGGATAGATCAAGGGGCTCAATTTACATCAACCCTTGTCACTGCATTAGTCAATGAATACAATGTGAGGCATAGGAAATCTATCCACTATCACCTTCAGGCCAATGGCCAGTCTGAGGTAACCAATAGGGAAATTGAAGCAATTCTGACCAAAAAAATGGCTATTCACAAGAAGGATTAAGAAAATAGGTTGCTAGAAACCGTATGGGCCTATAGGACCACCTAGAAGATAACCATAGGTTTCAATCCTTTTGAATTACTATATGGGAAGACAATTATGATGCCTATTGAGTTTGAGCATAAAACTCTTAGGACTGCACTAGATATTGGGATAGACATATCTAAAGAACAAAAGGAAAAAACATGCAGTTGAATAATTTGGATGAGATGAGAAAGGTAGCCCTACATCATACTGAGGTGGTGCAAAATAAAAGGGTCAAATGGCATGATAGATACATAAAGGAAAAGCAGTTCCAACCAAGTGACTAGGCACTCCTTTATGACTTCAGGTATTAAGATAATGCAAGAAAGCTCCAAACAAGGTGGTTGGGACCATATGAAGTTGCAGAAGTCTTCCCCAACAGTGTTGTTCAACTCACAACCATTGACCTTGTTAGATTCAAACTTTTGGTCAACGACCACCGTCTGAGGTTATATCATAAACTAGTGTCCAAGGAAGAATTCATGCAACAATTTATTCAACAACAAACCTTCCTACAACGAAAGGAAGTAGACCTAGTGTCCCTCCTTCTGAATAATCTAGGTACACATGGAATCACTTCATAATAAATATTTCCACTTTTGCTGGAATCCACTTCTTTACCAATAACTTCATCTGCCCATCCATCTCCATCTTCTCTCTCTTCCATTACTCCACCATCACTTCACTTTTCCATCACTTCATTTTGTCACCACTGCATTAATTAATCAACTATACATTTTAAAGGTACCCAGTACTTTCTCCACAATCCTTGAAAAAGATACTCCACATTTTTAGGTACGTGCATGACAATCTGTTATATCTTAATTATCTTTAGTACATTTATTTAATTACTGTAAATTAATTTTGATATTTCACATAGCATATAATTGTAGTCCGCCTTGTCAAACCATAATTACCACCCAACCTGTGTGGAAACATGCTCTAATTTAGGTTGGGGGGAGTGTCAACTCACAAGTCCACGTATCATCCATGTCAACGAATTTGAAATAAGCCAATTTGAATGAAATGTTGAAATGACAGCTTTCATGTGTGATAGGAAACTGAACCACCACCATTTTCCTGGATGATACCCTTCATTTATGATTCCTTATTGCCTTATTCAAAATATTAATTCACCAAAAAGGTAAATTTTATATGACATTGGTGTTAGGAATTTAGAGGAGTTGCAGGAAGAAGAAATTGGGTTTTCAAAGAAAGATTGTTGGAAAGGAAATTTCACAGAAGTGTTTGTTTGATTATGGATAGTTGAAACAATGGGAGGCTATTTGATTAGGAAAGAACACATAGTTCATGATGTGGTAATGCATACTGCAATTTCTTTGGTTGAGTTCAAGAATTGTGGATGGCTAGATTATTTCCTGAATCTTGATAGCTACAATGAGGACATTGCGCTAGAATTTGCACATACACTGTTTGAGGGGAAGGCAATGGTAAAAGGGTTAGAGGTGATCACTATTGAGGAGGGGACGGACCAGTGCTTCACCTCTGTGAGCATCAACTAGATGCAATGAGTGCTAAGTGGACCATTCGATATCATGAGACATGGGTTCTTGTTGAACCACTACTCATGAAACATGGGTCAATGAGTTTGACTCGAAACTACACGGTTGAATCCTGATAGCAATATCATAATATGTTTACCTACCGATGGAGAGCCATACCCTGCTACCAGAGATGTAAGGTCACCCAGGGCTGAATTTACTGAACCTAGTGACCCTCCATTGGTTGTGGATCATAAGCAAGGTATGAAGAGAAATTATTTGCTAGAGTCATGGAAACAAGTAGCCATCCATATTGTAAAGTATACTACTTGTGAGGGCCACTGGTCATGCCTCCATTTTGTGCATTTTAAGCTCTTGAACCATATGATGCACAGAAGAAGAATGAACATGGCCAATCTGTTGTATCACCTCCTTGCAATCATGGTGGCTGAAACACAAAAATGTAGCGATAATTTTGTCTCTCACCATTGTTTAATAAAATTATTAGTAGAGAAATATTTGTAAGAGGTGTCTAATATGACATGGAAGGAATTTGTAAACATTGATTAGTTTAAACCAAAAAATGTGTGACCTAGAGGTTAGCCTCAACCTCATAGGGTTAGTAGGGAAATGAGGGTTGCTGAAACCATTCCTGGAGCTTCTACCTGTTGAAAAATTGAGGTGTTTTTCTTAGCTTAATAATTTGTAAAAAAATAATATTTTTGATCTAAATAAGCTTTTCCTTTGTCACAAATTCTTTGTGGGTGATTATTTGATTAATCCATTTTACTATTTTTAGAATGTAGACAGAAGTTGATAGAAGAAGTAGAAGTGATCAATATTAGAAATATTATAAAAGCATATACCATGGAGAAACAATTTTGGGAAAAAAATCCACCAAGAATTAATTTATTATTCAATTTCTTAAGTAGATTACAATAGCTCCAATTCTGGATTGAGAATGCCTCTTTTTCCTTTACCAAAACTTCTTCACAACCTGCAATAAAATTCATACCAACTCTCTTCAACTTGCTCGAGATAAATAGGCTTTGATTAATTTCATAAAATCCAACTAAGTTACAATTACAATGCTCAAGCCCTATCCCTAAAAGGTACGTCTATCTCATGCAAATAGATTTATGTCATGAAGAACAATGCCAAATCCTCATCTTCATGCATTTGGGTGTCCCAAATTGAAGTAGTGACTCAACCCCTATTCTGTAAATATCTTCAAGGCTCTATCCTCAAATTAGGCGCCCAAGAGTGGTCCCACTTAGCTAATCCTTCTAAACTATCTCAACATGCAAAGGAGTTAATTCCAAGAAGCCAACTTGGGTGCCCAAGTTGGGTCCAAGTCATTTCTTGTTAACTGAAACATTTCTCAACACCATTCATGCAATAATGGTCATCCCCTATTAACTGGAGGTAGTCCTTGTTATCTATCATGTAACTCAAATCATTAGCCATGCATTCCAAGTTAACTGAATTCAACTAGCATTCAACTAAAAGTAATTGAAGATAACTAAATTGAATTGAACTGAACTTCATGCATGCAAACATCAAACCCTAACTCTTAGGATCTTTACATGCATTCAGAAGTGTTATCTCTTACTCTGGATAGTTAACTGAACTCAAGGTGAGTGTCACCTTACCATGTGGGTGCCCCATGTGCCCTATTATTTAGGAACTCACAATGGACACCCTCACATGCTCCTAACATTGAGAATTAATTACAAATATCAATTAACATGATTATTTCCAAATGTTAAAAAATTGAGGCATTTTTCTTAGTTGAATACTTTGTAAAACTTTAATATTGCTAATCTAAATAAGCTTTGATTAACTTTGTAAACTCCAACTAAGTTACAATTACAATTCTCAAGCCCTATCCCTAAAAGGTACGCCTATCTCATGCAAATAGATTTATGTTGTGAAGAAAAATTTATGCATTTGGGCATCCCAAACTAAAGTAGCAACTCAACCTCTATTCTGTAAATATCTTCAAGGCTCTATCCTCAAAGTAGGTGCCCAAGAGTGGTTCCACTTAACCGAGCCTTCTGAAATATCTCAACATGCAAAGGAGTTAATTCCAAGAAGCCAACTTGGGCACCCAAGTTGGGTCCAAGTCATTTCTTGTTAACTGAAACATTTCTCAACACCATTCACACAAGAATGGTCATCCCCTATTAATTGGAGGTAGTCCCTATTAATTTTCATGCAACTCAAGTCATTAGCCATGCATTCCAAGTTAAGTAAAGTCAACTAGCATTCAACTAAAACTAACTGAAGATAACCGAACCATAACTGAACTGAACTAAATTTAATTGAATTGAACTAAACTAAATTGAACTGAGCTGATTCTAAATTGAGCTGAACAAAACAAAATTGAGCTAAATTGAACTAAACTGAATTGAACTAAACTAAAATTCATGTATGAAACATCAAACCCTAACTCTAGGATCTTTACATGCATTCAAAAGTGTTATCTCTTACTCTAAATAGTTAACTGAACTCAAGGTGAGTGTCACCTTACCATGTGGGTGCCCCATGTGCCCCTATTATTTAGGAACTCACAATGGATTCCCTCACATGCTCCTAACATTTAGAATTAATTACAAATGTGAATTAACATGATTATTTCATTAAATATTAATCTCTTCCTAATCCTAGTGTTGATTAATAGATTTCAAGGAATTAGGAGATACATGAAATAAATAATGTTTAGGATTGCAATTAAATGACATCCTATTTCCAACACCACCTCTGGTGCAAACCCTAGCATAAACCTTCATGCAGGCAAACAAACTATAGAAATTAGTTCTTCTGAGTTAGAATATTCAGATGAGGAAAGTTCATCCTTAGATCTTGGTGTTAATGCTCTTCCCAAAACCCCAATTTGAACTAGGGCTACCCTTAGGAGAGAGGAAACACAAATGAGAGAGGTTGAGATGAGAAAGGGGAAGGCCAAGAAGCAAACAATAGAAAAAAGCAACACCAAGCCCTAGAAAATGGAAGGTTGATGACATTATTCCTCCTGCAACCAAAGAAAAACATAAAATCCCCCTTAAGAAATCAAAGACAACGAGGCCAGCTACTGGTATGCCTCCAAAGAGAATCCCTAGGCTTAGAAAAACATCTAGGGAAGAGACAAAAGCCCCAGTGGGGCAAGTAAATTTTGAAGAAAAAGATTATTTTGAATAACAAGAAAATATAAGATTAGTAGAGCTTGTTGCTATTGCAAAACAAGTTGAGAATCAAGAGCAAGATGAGGATCAAAGACCCCTATAGCCAGAGTAGGATGAACAACCAAGATCACTACAATTGATTTTATTTAAGTAGCAAGAATCAGTGCAAAGGAAGATTTTGGTGGGAACACATAAACCTCCTTCCTTTTCATGGAATGGTGTAGCTTTGAACCTATGGAGTGAGATGCAAAGAAAAGAGGATGAATGGAAAAAGGAAAAATGCAAGCTATAGGATGAGATTAAAAAGAAAAATACAAAAATTGAATAAAAGAATGCAAAAATTGTTTCCTTGAAAGAAAGGGTGGATAATGTGGTAGCTTTAGTACCTAGAATGCTGGCATGTAGAACTTCTCCTAGAGCATATGCCCTGCATTTGACGGAGTGAAATATTTCCTTTCAATTGTCAAGGATTATTTTAGGTTTGAGCCCTTCTCTTGACACTCCTCATAAATTTTTCCAGGCCTATCAATTTTCCCCGCCTAAAGTTAAAAATATATTGTGTGAACTATACCTGCATAATTATATTGTGACTAATGATCATGATTGGAATCCCTTACTATATATTGGAGATATCCATTTAATGACATTTATGTCATGGATTTAGAATGAAACTAGTTGGTGGTGACAATTTAGAATTTAAAGGGAAAGAGAATTTCATACTCCCTTTCCTATTAGGGCTGAATCTAGTAACCCTGCATACATTTACCAAACATAGCATAAGATTCTTTATCTCCCAAGCTAAAAGAATAGGATCATGCCTGCTAGAGAAGAAGCCTACAAGGAATATGAGAAGGTAGTTGAAACTATAGGGAAATCAGTCATGGGGTACTTATCATAGAGGTGGAACAGTTTGACAGATGAGTTGAAACAAGATGAACCCCACTCTTTGCAAAATTATGCTGCAACATGAAAACGAGTTGACAAATACATATAGATTGGAAGGTTGAGGCAACAATATTGGCTTCCATTAACATTTCAGCCACCTACTCTATTGTGGCCTATGCTAGATCTACAAGTTTTATTGGTATGACATAGCTGCAAAAAGGTAAAGATGGAACAAATTGGAGAACAAGCAAGGATTCTACTGGGATCCCAATTCAAACACTGTAGAGACCGATATAGGATAGTTGGTAGTTGGTGACTTCAAGGAATTGACTAGGCAAAAGAATATTGCTCCCTTTTTTGGAGAACTATCAAAACATTAGGTTGGGGGGAATGATGAATCCAATTAATGACTCAATTTTGATAGGGTTTATTATCTATTTGTTGTTGTTACCATAGAATTTGGCAAGTCGTTGTTGACATTTTCCATGTTATTTCCTTAAAACCATAAACCTTGGGTATAAGCTTATCCTTATGACTTTTAATGACATTAACATGTTATGTGGATTATCTATGTTATTTTTACATGTGGTTGAATGTATGCTACTTTAATGTAATTATATATATGCAATTTTTTTTGCATGCTAATGTCATTATTTAGGTTTACACTAAGATGTTGATGACGACAAAGCTTGCCAAGTGGAAAGAACTCCTGCTAGTTGGTCAATTGCCAAGAAAGTTAAGAAGATGATCATTAAGAGGTCAACATAGGGAAATTCCTAATTCAAATAAAAAATTGTAACTACCTTTTTAATGGTCATATTTGTTTTTTGATCAAATCTAGAGAGTGTGTTGTGCTAGATTCTCGTTGGGGCAAGTTTGCTTTGACCAAATTTGGCACATGCATAACTTCCTCCATCTTTTTCTATGCTTTCAATAAGTGGCATCATCCTATTTTGATGGATTCAACTACCGAGGTAGTTAGGGTTGATTAATAGTTTTTCTCTCTATAAATAATGGTTAGATGCCCCTTTCCATTAGGTTGGATGTTCTAAGATTGTACTTACATTTTTTAGTTTTAGTAATAAAGTCATATTACTAAAATGTTGTAATCATGTTTTTAGGAAATAAGATGATATTCTAAGTTGTTGCATTTGAGTTAGCTTAAGGGAGACTTGCTCAAGGGGGGCCACTTGGTGAGAATTCCATCTATTTAGTTTAAAAGTTATTTTCTATTCAGTAATTAGTTTCTTTAATTTCAGCAACTGTCTATTCTTGTAGCCACTAAAATTTTGTTTTGTGACTGTTCCTATAACCAAGGTAGACATAATAGTTTCCTATCTATTTACTTAGATTTCCATTTCTATCTTTCATTTCTAGTCTAGTTTTTAATGCTTACTAGAGTTGTTGATGTATGCTCAGTGCTTAAGTTGATTTCTTTCTTACATTTCATTTCCAGTATTGTTTCTTTCCTAGTTTATGGATGATTGTAGTTGAGTCCTAGTGCACATACAGTGCTGACCCATTTCAAGTTTATGTCCCTGAGTTGATAATGAAATTCACCTTCATGATGGGTAAGATAGCTATTTAGTGCAGATGCCCAATGATGCAGGAGCATCCAGCGGTGTAAGGGCAATTTTGCATCACCCAAAAATAGTTAAATTTCAAGTTTCTTAGTTTTTAGATGTTTTTACATTTTTGGATACCCTTTTCATCATAATGAAATTCCCAATTTATGGTGTTTATTTTCTATTCTTTGGTTGAAAGATATTGCAGTTTTAGATTTCCATATTTGCATCTGAAAATATTCTAGATTGGATTTGAGGCACTTAGAGTTCCTGGAATAGCTGCAAAACTTGCCAAAACTGGTGTAGCAGATTTTGAGCATGTTGTTGACTTCGAGACCTTTCCAACGGTTCAAACGGTTCGCAAATCGAAGTCCCAGATCAAAAGTTATGGCCTTGGGAAGTTGGCATACTTTCTAGAAGATACAATTGCAAATGTTCTTTTGAAATTTGAACTTCAAGTTGTAATTTTTGGCCCCAAGCCGCCTAAACTCAAATTTGAATGTTGTTTTGGCTCCAAACTAAAGAGGAGCTCTACTTATGGGTAGGTTTCTAATTTTTGGGTAGCTTTTTGGGGATAAGCTTGCATATTGCGAAAAGGTTATTCTGTAGCTTTCTGTAACTTGCATGTGTTGTAGAACTTGGGGACTTGAGATCCTCTGCATGTAAAAAGCTCCATTTTATAAATAATAAAATTATTCACTTGTTTGTGGGTTATTCCCTATGTCTCGGGTTGCGCCCTCATCGAGTGGTATTAGAGTGGGGTTTCTTGAGCATGTGGATAGATCACCAATTATGAGGCAGTTTGCACCAGGATTGTGGTTGTGGGTCGAGGTCAAGAAAGATGCCTCCAAGAGTGATGCTTGGTAGGCATGGTGGTGCTAGAGGTGGTTGAGGCGACATAAATGCTAGTGGAAGAAATGCACTGGTAGCCCTCTAGAGATAGATTGATGCGTTACAAGAGCAGTTGAGAAGAGAGTTAAACCCGAGGGAGGAAAGTGAGGATGAAGGAGAGGAAGAAGGTTCAAATGTAGAAGAGGAAGAAAAATCAATTGATCAAGACCAAATGCAGCTAATAAGGGCCATTTCAAAGATCAGGAAAAGACCCAGAGTAGAAGTCCCTAGTTATTCCAGAAGTTTGAATCCGGAAGAGTTGATCGATTGGATCAACAAGCTAGAAGAATATTTTGAGTATGAGTAAATAGAGGACCCAGATCGGGTTAACTTTGTGAAAATGAAGTTGAAGGGCCATGCCAGTATTTGGTGGAAAGAGGTCTAGTTGGAAAGAAATCGAAGAGGAAAAGGAAAGATCACTAGATGGGATCACATGGTAGAGAAACTGAAGAAGCAGTTCATACCAGTGGACTACGAGTTAGATTTTTTGAAGAAATTGCAAGGGTTGAAGCAAGGAAGTAGATCTGTGAAAGAATATATTGACGATTTTCACAAGATAATCATCAGAATGGGTCACACAGAGGGCAATAAGGAGAAGGTAGCTTGATATTATAATGGGTTACGACCAAGCATTCAGGAGGAATTAAGCCTAGTTAGAATGACCACCATTGAGGATGTGTATTAGTTTGCTCTGAAGGTGGAAGAGAAGCTGAACAAAAGATTTGATGGCAAGCAAAAAGGATGTGGAGGTCAAAGCGGAAGGGGCAATGGAAGACCTTCAGGAAGCTGAAATGATGATGAAAAGAAAAGTGAAGATGTGGGTACTAGCCGAAGCCAAAGGAATGACAACTTCTACTGCCCTCATGATCAAAATAGTGGTGATCAAAGAGGTAGAGGATGAGGAAGATATGGACAAGGATCTGGAAGAGGTGGTTTCAGAGGAACGTGTTTCCAGTGTGGTGAAGAAGGGCATCGAGCCTATGAATGTCCACAACACCAAGGAAGGGCAGATAAAAGGCCAGAAAGTCATGGAAGGGTTGTGCATGTAGATAAGGAGGCCCAATCTGAACATTCAGATGATGTTGAAAGGGGAGAAGCCCTAGTGATTAGGAGAGCCCTGGTGATTGAAGAAAATGAACCAGAACAGAGGAAGAATTTGTTTCGCACAAGGTTCAAGTGTGAAGGAAAATGTTGTGATGTCATTATTGGCGGTGGGAGCACCAATAATCTAGTGTCAGAGGAGATGGTCACAAAGTTGAAGCTGAAGAGGGAAAGGCACCCACATCTATATCAAATTGTCTGGTTGCAGAAAGACCACAAAGTTTTGGTCAATGAACAGTGCCTAGTAAAGTTCAAGATCGGGAGCTACCATGATGAGATACTTTGTGATATCATCCCCATGGATGCATGTCACATGTTGTTGGGGAGGTCGTGGAAATTTGATAGGCGAGCTATACATGATGGCCATGCAAACACTTATTCCTTGAAAAAGGATGGGGTTCATCACAAGTTGAAACCCCAGAAGGAGACCGAAGAAAAGGTATGCAATAGTGCGAGAATTTGTTATGTAGATGGAAGAAATTTTTTAGAAGGTATGAAGCATGAGCGTGTGTGTTATGCACTGATTCCTAGAGTGAGTAAGGAGGATAGTGAGAAGGTTCCAGAAGAAGTTTCTAGGATATTGGATGAGTTTTAGGATATTGTTTCTGATAATGTACCTGAGGGTTTACCACCAATAAGGAAGATCAGTCATCAGATTGACTTGATTCCTGGAGCCAGTTTGCCAAATAAGGTAGCTTAGAGAATGACTCCAGTAGAAAATGAGGAGTTGAATAAACAAGTTCAAGAGTTGTTGAGAAAGGGTTTGATACGGGAGAGTTTGAGTCCATGTGCAGTACCTACAGTACTAGCACCAAAGAAGGATGAGGAGTGGAGGATGTGTACAGATTCTCAAGCCATAAACAAGATAACAATCGAGTACAGATTTCCCCTGCCAAGGATGGATGACCTGATGGACTATTTGAGTGGAGCTCAGTACTTCACAAAGATTGATCTAAAGAGTGGATATCACTAGATTTGGATTCAAGAGGAAGATGAATGGAAGACTGCCTTCAAGACCAAAGAGGGCTTGTATGAGTGGTTAGTCATACCTTTTGGGCTAACCAATGCATCGAGCACATTAATGCAGCTCATGAACAAGGTACTAAAAGAATTTCTGGGAAGATTTGTTATTGTGTATTTAGATGATATTTTGATTTTTAGTAAGACGTTGGATGAGCATCTGATGTATATTTGGAGAGCCTTTGAGAAGTTAAGAGAAGAGAAACTGTTGATTAATCTGAAGAAGTGTAGTTTTGTGAAGAGGGAGTTAGTGTACTTGGGGTATGTTGTCTCAGCAGAAGGTCTCAAGATGGACCCAGAGAAGGTGAAGGCTATCCTAGAATGGCCTACCCCAAGAACAGCTACCGAGGTGAGATCATTCCATGGTTTGGCTAGTTTTTATAGAAAGTTCATTAGAAACTTTAGTAGTATTTGTGGACCCCTGACTGAAACAATGAGATGGGATAGAAAAGAATTCAAGTGGAGCACTAGAGCAGCAAAAAGTTTTGAACTGTTGAAGTAGAAGGTGACAGAGCAACTTGTTCTAGCCCTCTCAGATTTCAACAAGGTGTTTCAGGTGGATTGTGATGCCAGTGGTTGTGCCATTGGAGCAGTGTTGAGCCAAGAAGGTAAGCCCATTGCCTATTTCAGTGAAAAGTTAAATGATGCCAAAAGAAAGTATTCTGTATATGATCAGGAATTTTATGCAATAGTTCAAGCATTAAAGAAATGGAGACATTATTTGTTGCCGAAGGAATTTGTTCTATATACTGATCATCAGGCCTTGCAATACCTAAATAGTCAGGGAAAATTAAATGAGGCATATGAAATGGGTAGAGTTTTTGCAAAGTTATACCTTTTTTTGAAACATAGGAGTGGGAAGTCAAATAGGGTTGCAAATGCCTTAAGTAGGAGGCATACATTGATGACAAAGATGCAATTGAAGTGGTTGGTTCAAGAACTCAAGACACTGTATGCAAAAGATCCTGATTTTGCAGAGGCTTGGAAAGCTTGCAAGGAACCTGTTACAGTGGATAGGACAAGGTGGTTGGATTTCATAATCTAGGATGGAATGTTATTTAAGGGAAGTCAATTGTGTATCCCGAGGAGTTCCATGAGGGAGAACCTGATAAAGGAGAAGCATAGTGGAGGAATGGCAGGACATTTTGGTCGATAAGACCATTGCCTTTATCAGTGAGCATTATTATTGGCCTTAGTTGTCATAGGATGTGAAGAAGTTTGTACAAAGCTGCAGGGTATGTCGGATGGCTAAAGGAGTGAGCCAGAATATAGGCTTATATCAGCCCTTACCTGTACCAGAGAGGCCATGGGAGGATATAAGTATGGAATTTGTTCTTTGTTTACCAAGGACACAATGAGGGAATGATTCAGTCTTTGTGGTGGTTGATAGGTTTTCAAAGATGGCACATTTCATTCCATGTCAGAAGACCCATGATGTAGTCCACATTGCTGACTTGTTCTTCAAAGAGGTGGTGAGGCTACATGGTCTACAAAAGAGTATTGTTTCAGACCATGACACCAAATTTGTGGGGTAGTTTTGGAGGACCTTGTGGAAGAAGTTGAAGATAGAGTTGAAGTTTAGTTCAGCACACCATCCACAAATAGATGGGCAGACAGAGGTTGTTAACAGGAGTCTGGGTAACCTACTGAGATGTTTGGTAGGAGATAAATCCAAGGGATGGGACTTGATCTTACCTAGGTAGAATTTTCTTACAACAATTCTGTCAATAGAAGCACTGGTAGATCACCATTCCAGATTGTGTATGGAGGTAGTCCCAGAACAACCCTAGAATTGAGGAAGATGGACCAAGAGAAGAAAATAAGTGTTGAAGCCAAATATTTTATAGAACACATCAAGAATATACATGAGAAGGTACGAGAACACATCAATAAGATGAATATGCAATATAAGGCTAAGGTAGATCAGAAAAGGAGGAATAAGGAGTTTCAAATTGGCGATGAAGTAATAGTCCACTTGAGGAAAGAAAGGTTTCCCATGGGAACCTATAAAAAATTGAAGATGAATAAATTCAGTCCCTATAAGATTTTGAAGAAGCATGATTCAGGGAATGCATATGAGGTAGAGTTGCCTGATGGAATCAACATTTCCCCTGTGTTCAACATTTCAGATTTGACAGAGTATCATGAAGGTGGAACAAAGGAAGCACTAGCAATAGGACAGTATGGAATTCTAGTACCTACTTCAGAAAGAGAGGAGATTGAAGCAATCTTAGATAGTCATGTGGGAAGGAGTACTAGAAATAGGCAGTATGAAGAATATCTAGTGAAATGGAGAGGAAGGCCTGTGGAAGATTCATCCTAGTTATCTTAGGCAGTGGTTGATTGGTTGGGTTTTCCTCAACCATCTAAGATGTGACGGGGTCACTTTTCAAATTACCCTGGGTGTCTGATGCAGGAGCATCTAGTGGTGTAAGGGCAATCTTGCATCACCCAAAAATAGTTAAATTTCAAGTTTCTTAGTTTTTAGATGTTTTTACATTTTTGGATACCCTTTTCATCATAATGAAATTCCCAATTTATGGTTTTTATTTTCTATTCCTAGGTTGAAAGATATTGTAGTTTTAGTTTGCCAGATTTGCACCTAAAAATCTTTCAGGTTGGATTTGAGGCACTTAGAGTTCCTGGAATAGCCCTAAAACTTGTTGAAATTGGCATAGTAAATTTTGAGTATGTTGTTGACTTCGAGACCTTTCCAATGGTTCAAACGGTTCGCGAATCGAAGTCCCGGATCAAAAGTTATGGCCCCGGGAAGTTGGCACACTTTCTAGAAGATACAATTACAAATGTTCTTTTGAAATTTGAACTTCAAGTTGTAACTTTTGGCGACAAACCACCTAAGCTCAAATTTGAATGTTGTTTTGGCTCCAAACTAAAGAGGAGCTCTATTTATGGGCAGGTTTCTAATTTTTGGGTAGCTTTTTGGGGACAAGCTCATATATTGCGAAAGGGTTATTCTGTAGCTTTCTGTAACTTGCATGTGTTGTAGAACTTGGGGACTTGAGATCCTCTGCATGTAATAAGCTCCATTTTCTAAATAATAAAATTATTCACTTGTTTGTGGGTTATTCTCTGTGTCTCGGGCTGCGCCCTCATCACCCAATCTCTAAGTCACAACTCTAAGGGATTAGTTATTAAAACATTAGAGGAGGCCAACAATTGTTACTCATCATAGTTTTTTCAACTATGACAATAATTATTTGTAACTCTTATAACAACTCCATCAAACCTTTAACCATTGTTTCCAACCATGTTAATACAACACCTATGGTTCTAGACTATTAGCTTTATTTATGAGGTTTTTAATAATTGGATCTACTCATATTCACTATTTCAATTATCCTAGTTGCTACTCTTGATTTTGTACTTGTTATTATCCACATTTTGATGAAGAAGAAAACAACACTCTCAACTCAAATCTCAAATCCCAAATTACAATGACTCAAGAAAAGGTTAAAGCCAAAATTGGCATAAACTTGTGTCAATTTTAATGATCTATTTACAATTGCTCAATATTAACTCTCTACTTCTCGACTTTATCCAAAATTAAAAAGAAAAAAACAAAACTTTATTTCAATTTCATGAAAATTACATTACAAGGGTTAGGAAACTCCAATGCCCCTCTGACTGTCAACTCGTTCACACAATCACCTTATCTGATTTAGCTCTACACCTTCAATGATTACAATTTTGGCAATTTTATTGCCCTTTGCTTTGTCGAACCCCTACCCATCCTTACTCTAATCATATTTTTCCTCCAAATTTCTATGCTGCACATAATCACTTCAAATAAGCCTTACCAATCCTCTTCTTTATGCCTCACGCCATCATCCTCTATGCAACCATATCTTTCATTCTTTAATATGCAATATATATCAAGACTATTCCACGCTGCCTTTATCTCATTATATTGAAAACATTGTTTGTATTCTTCCACTTCCCAACATGACCCTTCTACTCAATTCTACATTTTTTCTAATTTGCACTTGTTCCCTAATGAACTTCACTTATTTATAAGTTGCATGAAATGACTTCCTCAGTCCATGTTTAGGAAAATTGTCACCACACAAGGTGTTGTTCCTAGCACCATCTTCTGAAGCTATGCATCCTCCAACACTTATCTCTATGCCCATGTTCTCACATCTCTTCTTGTGTTGTTCTCATATAGGAAAAATCTACATTCTTGTTAATTTGCTTGTATGCAATTCAATTTACATCCTCTATGTTTACCCTTCTCTCATGTATGGCATGCCAAAGCTCATTTCCTTTGAAATTTTTCCATCAATCATAATGAATCTTCTTGAGCTCTCTATCATCTTGATGATGAATCACTGAATGTGATCCAAAAGTTTAATGCAAAAATTCTCACACAATCAAAATCTAGAAATAACAAATTGATTAGAATATGTTAATGAACCAAATAATCATAATAATTTTTTAAATATAGATTTATAATATTTTAATTTTTTTAACAATGAAATTAAAAAATATATTTATTTATTTTAATCTTGTAATTATTTAAATTAATTTATTGTTCCGTTTTATTACTTGTTGTGTAATAGGAATTAATATGGTTAAAATTTATTTTTAATAATGTAATAGTTGTTTAAAAATATCTTAATATCTTCACATCAAGTATAGAAGTATAGATGCTTTACCTTAGTTGATTATATAGGAATTTAACTATTTACTCTTTTGTATGCTTCAGTAGCCCAATCCATTATGTCCAAAGATAGAAAGATTTAAATTAAGGAAAACACAGAACAATTGTGTGGGATCCTGCATAGAAGCATTGTTAAAGAGTCTTTGAGACATAGAAACACTGTTAAATAGTCTTTGAGATCCTCACTTGGAAGGGTAGTTGCTTTCCCTAATATAACAGCCTTTCCCTCACCAGGAACAATAGTTTCTTCCTCCCCTTGTCTATGTATGAAATTTGTTCTGGGCATTACTAATTCATTGACTCCTCTAACGAGTTCGACCACCAACAACTAGAACAAAAGAAAATGATACTCCCTTGGCCTTACTAGTAACAATTTGGTATCTTGAAAAATATTCTAATTGTAAGTCCATACATGTTTGTATTCTATGTATGTGTATTTGATTGTGTGGCATTGGAAACTTGGGTTGTGTTATGAAAATCCTGATGCAGAGGTGGTGGAATTTTTTCCCAAGATGTTAATGGAATCCAATAGATATGTGTTCAAGATATGCAACTAGGGTTTCAGGATATGCAACTAGGTTTTCCAGAGTGGTCAAAATCTATGGATGCACAGGTGCAAGCACAAAGTGCCTTGGAAGCTCTTGAAAAGGCCAACGCTAGAAATTCACAAGCAAGAATATGTGCGCTTGACCCGATGTTCCTGCACAATGATCCATGCCATGCTCTCAAAGATTGGCTAGCATTAATATTTATTCTCTTAGAATCACCAACAGAGATGGAGGAGGCCACAATATATTCATTGCCCCTCTAACTGAAAGTTCTATGCCACACTATGTTTGCACATGAATGAATTCACTAATGGCCATGCTGTAACCTTGCCACCATCTCTACTAGGCTAGAAATCACCCAAATACTTTTATTTAAGTAGAAATGCACAAGAAAAAGTACTATCCCTCTTTGTGAGGGGGAGATCATAATTAAAATTCAAACTTAACCATTGTAGTGGCTGTCACTATGGAGAGTCATAGGAGCACAATAGAAACAAAATGAGAAACAAAAGGGTTAATGGGTTCGTATATGCCACTTAAGCAGTAACACTTAGAGTGTGTTGGTTAAGCCCAACCAAAATAAGGCTAAAAGTAGGGGAGAGGGGCCCAAAGTAGGGTGGGTCAACTTTGCAGGTCCATGTGGACCTAAAAGAATTAAAAAATAGCCCACCACGTCACCCTACCACTTGTGCATTGACCCATATTAATTTTTTTTAAAAAATTGATCACCTCGCCACCTGTCAAGCACATTTTATGTCGACATGTCCAAAACTAGCCATTTTTTCCCTGCATTTGAAAGTGGATCCCAATAGCCTCCTTAATCAGCAAGCACATCTATGTACAGTAGATCAGACAATTGCGTGTAGATGATAGCCTCACCACCCTCTACCAACAATTTAGTGCATTAAACGCTTGCCACCTCCTTCATTTCCTCCATTGACCAAATTTCTTTATGTGTCGCTTCACATTTACTTTGGTCTCTCAGGTAGGTTAATTAGAGATAAAATTTCATTCAATATTCCACATTCTCACATATCCCACTCACTATCATTCCTTTTTTTCACAAAAAATCTCAACTGTTCATTTTGTTTGTCATGTAAACGGGTTCAGCTCTCCACACTTCACGTTCGGTTCTTCACGATTCTTTGTTCAGCTCTACACCATTGATAGCTCCATACCTTTTTTAGGCGAGGTTTCTAACCTCACTTGACCCATACTGCTATCTTCAAATTAATTGGTATTCTACCATACACTTTTTTTTGCAGAACTTTTCATTGCAAACTTTTGTGTTTGAGAATGTTTAACCAATGTTTGTTTATGTCTCACTAAAAAGAATTACTCCAAGCCATTTCAATTCAAATAATAAAATTTAATAAACTAAGATCATGCATATATTGACTATTCATGTACATTAAGGACAATTGCATTACAAATTGTTCATAAAAACTAAGCATTGAATTGCAAACTTCAAAGTTACATATTAAAGAAAAGAAAACTATATATTTATATATACGTATCCATGTATATATAGGTATATACATGTATATATAGGTATATACATGTATATATATAGTACATGGATAAATACCCTCTAATTGTGAAACAGTGAATCCCATTCCATGTTTAATCATTACATTTTAGAAAACCTTGTAATAACACGATATAATAAGGTTGTTGTTTCAGGGAAGTGCTTCCTGCAAGAATTCGAGACAAGTGTGGACAAAGAGGGTTTGATGTAGAAAACTGCATAGAACATTGTTGGAGAAAACTAATGCCTGAATGAGGTGAACCTAACAAAAAACATGAATTCAGATTGGGTTTTACCTCCAAGGTAAAACGTATATGATTCTATTCAGTTTTTTGTTTGGGTTTGACTCATTCAATCTAGTGTATTGCACAAGAGGGAATGTGTTTAGAGTAGTAATTGCTCGCCACCTCCTTTGTTTCCTCCACTGACAAACTTATCTTACAATTCACTAATGTAGACAAGGTGGAGGAACACAATACCCAACTCAATTGAATCAAATACAAACAAGGAAACAACCTTCAAACACCACTCCCTCAAACTAACCCAAAACAATCACACTAGGCTTCTAGCCTTCCAACACAACCAATGGGTTTATCTTTTAGAGAATGCCACAAAAATACCAATTCAACATCAAGTAAGCATCCACTCAGACCCCAAATATAATACCCCAACCAATCACATAAGGTTTCTTTGGCTCATCACCGAGTTTCTATAGGCTTCCCTACTCAAAAGGCTACTAGATTAGCCATGTTTTACAAATGAACTACCTCTCAAATTCCTTATCTTCACAAGAACACAAAAAATAGTCAAGATTAATGTATTGAATCACCATATTTCATGATTTGTTTCCAGATTCAAGGCTTCTAGGGTGCTACTCTAGCAAACCCTCCAAAATACACCCAAAACCCTAGGGTTTTCTATATTTCCACAATTTTGGGCTTAAAACCTAAACCAAAGTATCAAAAACCTATATTTAGGTTTCTACAAACCTTCTACACCATTACAAACTCATTCCCATCTTTGGCTCACAAAAACCCACCTTGAAACCACCTTTTTCACATAAAAAACAACATTGCCCAACCTAGGGCATCACTCCAAACTATTCCAATCGACCTCCCAACCTACCTAATCTTATGTATAGTTAGATTACACCTTTTATGACCCATTCAAAAACTCATAGGAGAAACAAAAAGTGGAATGGGTCATTTATGCATTTTAAAAGGCCCTCAAACTGTCAAAACTATGATTTACAAGGAAGCAACAGTAAAAATAATAAATCTCTCACAATACTTGGTGTTAGGACTTCAAAATTGAACCAAATGAAAGTTAATTCAATAAAATACCACATGAAAAAGGTTTTAGATCAAATGGAAGCCTAAATAGTCCATACAAAATGAAAGAAGTTCAGAAAACTTAGAAAACACCAAGAATTAACAAAGTAAATGTGGTTTTCTTCATTCAATCTTCAATTCAAATTCTTGTCAACATTCATTCAAGCCTTCTTGAGGCCTTAAGTATATTTTTGAATCAAAATATAATGACTAAATTCCTCAACTATCCCTCAAAATGCTAATCTTTCATAACCTTTTATCTGCTCTTTTAAACAACTTTAATAGTGCACTTAACACATTATTGTGCAACTTGTGAAACTTAGACCTATATGATCCAAAACCACCTTATTACATTATGAATGGTATCAATTGACATTATTTAGGATAAAATAACACAAGAAAACAAAAAAATTGACATAAACCTATTGTAGGCTAGGTCTAGATGCAACTTCAAAAGTTCAAATTTGTCATTAAGGGTTGGGGTGCACCTGCACCATACAACCCCCCTAAAAATAATTCATGCCACATGAATTGAGGTTTATGTCAACTTTCCCAAGCTACACTTAGATACCTCTGGTTTAGAAACTCTTTCCATTGTACCATGCTTTTCTCTGGATACTGCCCTGCACCTCTATCATTCTTGACTGTGTCTACAGATGCATTTGTCTTTGTCCCAACTTTCAAACTTGATGCTCGTCTTCCCTCCATTCTTTGATGAAAACATGACTACCTTCCTACATTTACCCCTACAATCAGACATGTGTTAGTGTCTCTTTGGATTGACTTCACCTTTACCTCACCCTTATTCTTGTACCTATCCCTAAAGCTTTGTCCAATCTACTTATTCATCTCTATCACCTCTTTCTTTGTCTTTTGAGGCTTATGTACCATTGTACCTTTAAAATTTACTTGTTTCTCAAATTTTCTTGCAACCACAAGACATTGAATGGTCCCTACCAACACACTTTCCTGCATGTTCATTACCAAATCACTTCTTACCCTTGTGTTTACCTTTACATCTGCTATCCTTGCATTTTTTAGTCTTAGGACATATGACAACATCAAAATATTTGTTCTCCTTCATAACATTTATAGGATCCCTCTTGCCACAAATTATTACCTTAGCTTTACCCTTAACATCTTTTGCATATGGAGTTAGCACAAAAGAACAACCATCCTTGACTATGGTGTAGGTATTTTCCCTACCATCATACATGGCACAACTATCATATTTCCAGGGTCTACCTAGGAGTAAATGATAGTAGTCCACAGGTAGGATATCATAAACAACACTATCATTATAATAACCAATCTGAAAATCAACCACAACCTTTTCATTCACCAACAAAGATTGTTCTTGACTTAACCATGAGATTTTGTAAGGCAATTCATGAGGTATTTTTTTCAAATTCAACTTATTCACCATCTTAGTAGACACCATGTTCTTTGTTGAACTAGAATCAATTACAGCTGTACATACCGTATCCTTGCACTTACAATTAGTTTTGAAGAGGGTCTTCCTTTGCAATGGCTCTACCTCTTTTACTACCTTCAAAACTGTCTTCCTCGCCATCAATGTTTCCCTTGTTTTAGGATCAACCCTCTTACTTGTAGAATAATTGCTTTCACACTCCTCTTCCTGAACCAATTGTGCTCTCCTATCAATCATTTTTTCACCACTTTATGAACTTCCAACTCTCTTAGAACATTTCCAAGATGGATGGAAAAATTCATTGCATGTGTAGCAACTCCCTACAAAATCATTAGAACCTCTACCAACACTAAACCGTCCTCTACCTCTAAAACCACTTCTAGAATCAACACTTAGCTCTTTACCTTTATTTGCTTCTTGTTCTTCACTTGGATTCTTTGGTGTAGTAATTACACCTCTTCCTCTAATTGCTTTCTCTTGTCTCCTCTTATGTTTCTCCCCCACCTTGTTTGCTAGTTGAAAACATTCTTCCACATATTTGGGGTTAGCAACCAAAAGTTCATCTTGAATATTAAACCTTAAACCACCTAGATACCTAGCCACCTTTTCAGCCTCATCCTCATCCCTTCTAGATCTTATGCTTAATTTGTAAAATTTATCAGTGTAGGCTTTAACATCCAGTTCTTTTTGTTTCAATCGTTGTAAATTTTTCTACAACTAAACTTCATAGTCCTTTGGAAGAAATTTACCTTTCAATTTTTGTACCATCTTGTCCCATGAAGTGATCTTTTATTTTCCTTGCTTTCTTCTCTCTGCTTTCTTATAATCCCACGAAAGAAGAGCATGTCCTTTTAGCTTTTTTTTTTCCACCTTCACCATTTGTTCTTCTGAAATATCTTCACTCTCAAAATAGTTATCCATAGCTGCAATCTAAGCAAGTAATTCCTCTTCATTTAAATTGCCACAATAAATAGGAAGATCAACCTTTACCTTATGAGAATTACCTTTTACTGCCATGAGCATCTTTAGCATCCTCTATTCTTCAGGGTCTAAATCTTCATCAGCATCTTCATAGTATTCATCTTCTTCCTTTGATTCACTCTCTTCATCCACATCTCTCCTTTTATTTACCTCCAAGGAAACAAGCCTTTCCAATATTACATTATGAGATTCTTGAAGCTTAGCATGCTTCTCTTTTAGATCTTATAACTCTCTAGCAACACCAATGTTCTTAGGAGGCATCTTTTCAACCTTTACTTTTCTCCTTCTTCTTCAAACTTGCAAAAACCAACCACAAGGAATCTTGTCCCTCTACTCTGATAGCACTTTGATGCAAAAAAGGTGGAGGAACACAATACCCAACTCAACTGGATCAAATGCAAACAAGGAAACAACCTTCAAACACCACTCCCTTAAACTAACCCAAAACAATCACACTAGGCTTCTAGCCTTCCAACACAACCAATGGGTTTATCTTTTAGAGAAATCCAAAAAACGACCAATTCAACATCAAGTAAGCATCCACTTAGACCCCAAATACAATACCCCAACCGATCACACAAGGTTTCTTTGGCTCATCATCGAGTTTCTATAGGCTGCCCTACTCAAAAGTCTACTAGATTAGCCATATTTTACAAATGAACTACCTCTCAAATACCTTCTCTTCACAAAAACACAACAAATAGTCAAAATTCATATATCAAAACACCATATTTCATGATTTGTTTCTAGATTCAAGGCTTCTGGAGTGCTACTCTATCAAACCCTCCAAAATACACCCAAAACCCTAAGGTTTTTTGTATTTCCACAATTTCGGGATTTAAAACCTAAAACAAAGTATCAAACACCAATATTTAGGTCTGCAAAGACCTTCTACAGTACTACAAACTCATTCCCATCTCTGGCTCACAAAATCCCACCTTGGAACCACCTTTTTCACATAAAAAACATCATTGCCTAGCCTAGGGCATCACTCCAAACTACTTTGATCGACCTCCCAGCCTACCTAGTCTTATGTACAATTAGAGTACACCTTTTATGACCCATTCCACACATCATAGGAGAAACAAAAAATGGAACGGGTCATTTATGCATTTTAAAAGGCCCTCAAACTATCAAAACTATGATTTATAGGGAAGTAGCAGTAAAAAAAATAAATCTCTCACAATACTTGGTGTTAGGACTTCAAACTTGAACCAAATGAAAGTTAATTCAATAAAATACCACATGTAAAAGGTTCTAGATCAAATGGAAGCCTATATAGTCTGTACAGAATGAAAGAAGTTCAAAAAACTTTGAAAACAACTAAGAATTAGTAGAGTAAATGTGGTTTTCTTCATTCAATCTTCAATATGTACAAATTCTTGTCAACCTTCATTCAAGCCTTCTTGAGGCCTGAAGTATATTTTTGAATCAAAATCTAATGAATAATTTCCTCAACTATCCCTCAAAATTCTAATCTTTCTTAACCCTTTATCTGCTCTTTTAAACAACTTTATTATTGCACTTAACACATTATTGTGCAACTTGTGACATTTAGACCTATATGTTCCCAAACCACCTTATTGCATTATGAATGGTTTTAATGGACCTTATTTAGGATAAAATAACACAAGAAAACCAAAACTTGACATAAACCTATTGTAGGCTAGGTCTAGATGCAACTTCAAAAGTTCAAATTTGCCATTAAGGGTTGGGGTGCTCCTGCACTAGTCACTTCACATTTACTCAATTTGTCAAGTGCTTTAATCATAGATCAAGGTTCATTCAATACTCCACATTCATGCATATCCCACTCACTTTCATTTCGTTTGTTTGCAAACATTCTCAATTTTTTGTTTGGTTACTTACCCATACATGTTTGGCTCTCCACAACTCATTGGTCGGATCTACATGCTTCATTGTTTGGCTTTGCACTCTCAAAAGCTCCCATTCTCTTTGAGGTGAGCTTTTTTACCTCACTAGGATTCTTCTAGTGCCTATATATATTAAAATTAACATACACACACATGTATATATATGAATACATACATACATACATATATACATACAAACATGTATGTATGTATGTATGTGTGTGTATTCTCATATATATATACACGTATGTATGTATGTAGAATGTATTTATGTGTTTGTATGTATATATATATATATGTATATATATGTATATATATATATATGCATATATATATACATATATATATATGCATATATATATATATGCATATATATATATACATATATATATATATATATATATACATACATACAAACACATAAATACATACATACATATATAATGTGTATGTATGTATGTATGTATGTATTTATGTGTGTGTGTGTGTGTGTGTGTGTGTGTGTGTGTGTGTATGTGTGTGTGTGTGCGTGTGTGTGTGTGTGTAATGTTTATATATAATTTATGTGTATGTATGTTGACGTTGGTTTTTCATTTAACTCAATATCTGGGGTTTCAACTTACACTATTTATGAATATGAAGAAATTTTAGTTCAATTTCATGGTTTTTTCTTAAGGCATATGCCAGGGAATATATATTAGTTCTATGCACTGTCAATGCTTGTCACCCACCACCTTGTAACTCAGTATTTGGGGTTTCAACTTGCACTATTTATGGATGTCAATTCATTTCAATTCCATACATTCTAATTGTTACACTATATCATGTTGGGATATATGTATAACTCATGTACACATGTTTAATTTGATTGTTCAATTGCTTTCTTCAATTCAATGGTTTCATTTGGTTTTTCAATTGCATTGCTCAATTTTATTGTTCAATTGGATTGTTCAATTTGATTGACCAATTAGATTGTTCAATTACTTTGTTAAAAGCTATTGTTCTATTGGATTATTCTATTCGATTGATCAATTCAAATGTTCAATTTTATTGTTCAATTGCATTGTTCAACTTCATTTTTCACTTGTAATGCTCAATTGGATTGTTCAATTGGATTTTTTAATTTGATTGATCAATTAGATTGTTCAATTGCATTGTTAAAAGTTATTTCTCTATTGCATTGTTCTATTGGATTATTCAAATATATATTTCTATTCGATTGATCAATTACATTGTTCAATTGGAATGTTCAATTGCATTGTTCAATTGGAATGTTCAATTTCATTGTTTGGTTGGAATGTTCAATTTCATTTTTCACTTGCAATGTTCGATTTGAATGTCATGTATGCCATCTTCATTCCTTAGCAGTTATTTGTTTCAATGTTTTAGACATGTTGGTATATTTGAGTGACACTTGTTGTAAATTTTTTTCTTATTCAATATTCTTCAATGGTGTGCTATTTCAATCCATTGTTGGTTTCGTGATGGTGAATTGTATGAAAAAGGTAAACATAAAACAATATTATACATTATTATTGTAAGTCAAACAATTTCTTGACTACACAAGTTTCTTATTAATGACTATTTTCATATATGTTTGCATGATTTAGTTGGATAAATTCACCATACCATTGGCCATCTCTAATTCATGCAGGTCAGGTTTTTAACCTCACTAAAGTTGCACCATTATCTATTGCCATTCCCTTTTCTTTCTTCTTTTTGGTTATTTTTTTTTGTTATGGGTATGTTGTGTTACTTAAGGTGAATGTTATTATTTATTTTGTTGATGACTCTGAACAAAATATTTAAAGTGTTTATTTGATTGTACTTAGATTGAAGGTTCTCTTCCTTTCTAAGTGCATTGAAAATGTGCTCCATGATGTTTATGAACACTTCCAATACTTGTGTTCATAAACACACTCAATTTATCAAGGAAATATATGGTTCTCTTCATGCATCACTATGACTTTAATGGGTTTAATCTTTTCATTTATTTTCTATGTATACATACACTATAGCTTTCAATCTATATATCAATGCATGCATATATCTATATATCTCTCTCTCTCTATATATATGTGTGTGTGTGTGTGTGTGTAGTATATGTGTGTGTGTGTGTTTGCATACATATATGTATATGTAGATTCACATTCATATATATGTAGATACACATTGACATAGATGTACGTACACTTTGATATATATGTACATACATATTCACATAGACATACATCTAAATATTAGGGTTAGAAATGGTAGATATCTAATAATTAAATGGATATTTAATTAATAAACAGTGAAACTAAAACACACAAAATAAATTATAACACACAGAATTTAATGTAGTTCACCCAATCCAAGCTACATCCACCAAACCGTAGCCATCCAATGATTTTACTATCTAGAGAAAAAACCTATTGTAATCTTGTGAATAATCATGTTTTTCATCATACTGTAGCCCCCATCTGAACCCCTTTTTAACAAGCTTAGAAGCTTCCATATTAGGGTTCTACAAAGTTGGTTTTTTTCCTTTTTTTGTTGATTTTTTCTTTTTCACTGACGATGCAAAAAATTAGGAGGAAAATTTTTCTCTAGGGTTGCCGCCCTCAAACCCCCACCCAAGGCCCGACCTAGCCTTGGACCTCGGTAAGGATACATGCCGGGGTGTATAGTATAGCATGATCAATCACCACATGCCAACAATCTCCCACTTGGAGACTGATCAGGCTCCACACCAACACAATCTCCCACTTGGAGACTGATCAGGCTCCACACCAACACAATCTCCCACTTGGAGACTGATCATGGACGACACTGTAGCACTTATAGCTACCACTGAAAATGAGTACCTTTGACCTTGTTGCTCTATTATACTTGAAGGCCAACCAAATTTGAAGAGGAGCTCAGCTTCTCCCTTGTCACCACCTTTGTAAACATATCTACTGGATTCACATCTATATGTATCTTGTCTAGCTTGACCTTTCCATCCTCCAACATTGACTGAATAAAATGATATCTCAACTGTATGTGTTTTATTTTAGAATGCAAGGTAGAATTCTTTGAAAGATGTATAGTACTTTGGCTATCTATAAACAAGTAATTTCTATATTGTTGTTTTCCCAACTCATCCATGAAAAGTTGTAGCCATATCATCTCATTTTCCACCTCTGTGGTGGATAAAGCAACCACCTTTTGTAATCGAGAAATCCAACTCACTGCTGTCCCACCAACTATAAATACATAACTTGTGGTACTCCACCTGGTATCTATATCCACTGCCAAATTTGAGTCAACATAGACTTTTAAATCAATATTAGAGCCCCGAAAACATAAACATTTATTGGATGTACCTCTCAAGTACTTGAGAATCCATTTTACCACATTCCAATGCTCAACTCTAGGATGACTCAAATACCTGCTAACAATTCCTATGACATGCACAATATCTGATCTTGTGCATACCATGGCGTACATTAAACTTCCTACAACTGAAGCATATGGTACCATGGAAATTTTTTCTTCCTCCTCTTGTGTCTTTGGACACATATCCTTAGTCAATTTAACATGACTAGGCAAAGGTGTGCTGACAGCTTTTGCATTCTCCATATGAAATCTCTGCAACACCTTTTCAACATAATTAGCTTGAGATAAAAATAACTTTCTGTTTTCCCTATCTCTACAAATTTTCATACCAAGGATTTTTTTTTATGACCCCAAATCCTTCATAGCAAAATATTTTGCTAACTGTTGTTTTAGCTCACTTATGTGATCCATGTTAGACCCTGTTACAAGCATGTCATCAACATATAAACATAAAATAATGTAGTTGTCATTATCCAACCTCTTAAAATAAACAATTTGGTTAGAATTACACCTGTTGTAGCCTTGCTCAACCATAAAACTATCAAATTTCAATTACCATTGCCGAGGTGCTTGCTTCAAGCCATATAAAATTTTCTTCAATCTACATAATAGTTTCTCCTTACCTTTGACCTCAAATCCTTGTGGCTGGTCCATATATATTTCATCTTCCAAATCACCATGGAGAAAGGTTGTTTTAACATCAAGTTCTTCTAAATGTAAATCTTCAATAACCACAATACTTAAAACAATACAAATAGAAGTCATTTTAACAACTTGAGAAAAAATCTCATCCAAATCAATACTTTTTTCTGTGCAAATCCCTTTACAAATAATCTGGCTTTAAATCTCTTGTTACCTCCATCCTCCTCTTTCAACCTATAAACCCATTTTTTTGGTAAAGCCTTTTTACCTATAGATAACTTGCATAATTCCCAAGTCTGGTTTTTCAGCAAGGAGTCCATTTCTTCTTCCATTCCATGCTCCCACTAAACCTCGGTATCCACCTCTATAGCTTCATCATAATATTTTGGTTCACCAATATTAGTTAACAAAATAGTATACAAAGAGGGAGAGAATTTTTCTAGAGGCCTACTTATCCTTGAAGATCGTTTAACATTCATAGGAGTTTGTGGTATTTGTTGTTTTTGTTGTTGCCCAACATGAGGAACCATTGAAACATCATTGTTTGGAATATCATTCAACACTAGATAATCATTTTCTTTCTTCTCATATTGCAACAAAAAATCTTTGTACAACACTTTCTCATTGAATATGACATCCTTGCTTCTCACAGTTTTTTGATTTTCAAAATCCCAAAGCCTATAACCAAATTTATCAATGCCATATCCAAAAAATATACATTTATTTGATTTTGCATCAAGCTTGGTTCTATTTTCATAATCTACAAGTGTAAATGCTTCACAACCGAAGGTTTTGAGAAAAGCATAACTCATCTTCTTACCTTTCCATGCTTCCTCTGGAATACCACAACCCAAAGGATTAGAGGGACCTCTATTAATTAAATAAACAACAGTGTTTACAGTCTCTGCCCACATTTTTAAAGGCAACCCAACATGCAATCTCATAGTCCATGCACACTTCATTATTGTTCTATTCATGCACTTAGCCACTCCATTTTCCTCTAGAGTCCTTGGAACCATTTTTTTCCTATGAATATCATTAGAGGAACAATAATCTTCAAACTCTTTATTTCAATACTCACCACCATTATCAAATTTGAGACATTTTAGCTTTTTACCTGTCTCATTCTCAACCAACCTTCTCCATTTTTTAAAAGTTTCAAATACATCAAATTTTTTCCTAAGGAAATAAATCCATACCTTCCTAATTGCATCATCAATGAATGCAACATAATACAGAGAGCCATTGAGAGAAGATACTTGAGCTAGTCCCCATACATTCATATGCACAAGCTCCATTTTCTCATCTTTCTTTTACTTCCCATCCTTGAGAAAACTTACTCTCTTTTGTTTTCCATACATGCAACTTTCACAGAAATCCATATTAACACATTTTAAACCTGGTAAAACATTATTTGAATGAAGTAATTTCATACCTTTTGCACTCATATTCCTAGGTCTATTATGCCACAGTGTTGATCCAGAGTCCACAACAACAATATGATCTTCTACCTACTGAACTACAACAACTGTTCCTAAACATTGACCTTTTTCGATAACAATTAAAGTAGAAGGAACAGTATGACTTGTACAAAGATATAAGGTGTCTACTTTCACACCTTTTTCTACCACTAAGGAACTGTTTGTGACCTAATTTTTATCACTAAATGTAACAACACAACCTGCATCATCTAGTTGCCCAGCTGAAATTAAATTTTTGCTTAACTTTTGAAGATGCCTTACCTCATGTAGCCAATGATTTCCATTCTACAACTTAATCTTGATTCTTCTCTTTCCAACAATCTGACATGGTTCATTATCTCCTAAATAAACCATCCCAAAATCCCCTTGGAAATAATCAAGAAAATAACTTCTATGGGGGGTAGCATGAAATGTAGCCCCTGAATCTAACACCCAAGAATAATTAGAATTATCAATTGAAAGAATCAAATCATCCTCATCAATTTTTTTACTTACTATATTTTCTTCTTTACTTCCTTCCTTTTTGTCTCCTTTATTTTTCTAAGACCAAAAATCTTTCTTTAAATGACCCAGCTTAACATAGTACCAACAATCTCTCTTTTCTCTAGATTGGGATGTTTTGTCCTTTTATTTTCCTTGTGACTTCCCACGATTTCTAGAATTATTTCCTCTCTCCTTTTTTCTGCCCCTACTGTCTGCATTCGAAACACTTCCTAATGTGGATGTTCCACCTAAGCTTTTCCTACAAATTTCCTTGCTCAAAATAACACCAACAACATCATCAAATTTCAATGTATTTGAACCAGAAACAAAATTGCTAACAACCATTACCAAGCTATTCTAGCTTTCAGACAAAGAACACAATTGAAAGAGCCCAAACTTCATCAAAGTTTACTTTTACAGAAGTTAATTGACTGCTAACCATATTAAAAACTCATTTAAATGATTGGTAACTGACCCACTTTCTACCATTTTCATATTAAATAAACACTTCATAAGAAATACCTTATTTGAAGTCTAAGGATTTTCATATAACTTCGTCAGGGTTTCCATCAACTCTTGTGTTTTCTTTTCTATTGTAATATTAAACACCACTGATTGTGCCAGGCATAAACAAATACTGCCAAGAGCCTTTCTATCCAAAACCTTGCAGTCCTCATTAGACATTGTTGTGGGTTTCTTGGTTTTCCCTTCCAATGGCCGCCATAAATCCTTCTGATAAAGGTAGTCCTCCATTTGCATCTTCCATAACTAATAGTTCTACCCATTAAACTTCTCAACATTCTTACCCTCATTTCCCATTACTCCCACTCAACCATGAGACCTTCCTACAAACAATAATCAAAACACAACCTACTTTGATACCACTTGTTAGGGTTAAAAATGGTAGATATCTAACAATTAAATGTAGATTTAATTAATAAACATAGAAACTAAAACACACATAGAATAAATTATAACATAGAGAATTTAACATGGTTCACCCAATTCGGGCTACATCCACCAAACTGTAGCTATCCAATGATTTTATTATCCAGCGCAAAAACCTATTACAATATTGCAAATAATCATGTTTTTCATCATAATGTAACCCCCATCCGAACCCCTTTTTAACAAGCTTAGAAGCTTCTAGATTAGGGTTCTATAAAGTCAAATTTTTTCCTTTTTTTCATTGATTTTTCTTTTTTCGGTGACAACATGAAAAAGTAGGAGGAAAACTTTTTTCAGGGGCTGCCGCCCCTAAACCCCCACCCTAGACCTTAGTGAGGATACATGTCAAGGTGTACAATATAGCATGATCTGTCGCCACATGCCAACACTAAATACTTATGCACATACATACATATGGACATCCTTATGCACATATATATATATGCTTATATGTATGCACATATAAGCACTGCATATATCCTCAAAATGAAAACCAGTCAAACCATTTCATATTTGGGGATAACAAACAAATGTTATAAGAAAATTTCATATTTTAAGTTTTTCCAATAATAAACATAATAATAGGGGATGGATAGAATCATATAGGTAAAATAGGTCACATCCATCTCTACCATTCACAAATCAAGACTGAACTATAATGTACTGAAACAAATATACTTGAGATAAAACATGTACATACATGTTATCTTTTGTAGAGGTATATCCTAAAAGTAAATTTCAATTGAGCTATTAATATACAAAAGGATATGGGTATGTGCAGGATCATCATGGAAAAAACAAGCCCTTAAGTGGCAAAAAATTTAGAAAAATCAGAGTTAGGAAACTTGACATAAAAATTTGAATAAATTATCTATATTATTTCAAAAATATGTAATAGAATCTGTAGCTAATTGAATGTAGTTTCTAAGCTACTAGGTTTATTTTTAAAAAATAAAATATATTTTGTGAAAATTTGAAATTTCAATACAGTAATACTTAAATTTTAGGGAAAAAATAAAAAATAGGTGTTTTTTTTACCACCCTAACCACAATAAAATGATAATATTTTTTTATAAGCTTTTAGATATAACTAGAAGACTCATGTCCCGATGTGATGCATATTCTTTTGTAATTTTTTTCCAAGTAAATAATTAATTATGAATTTTTTATTACAAATTTAGAAAAATATAAAAAATCGTATGTCTAACCACCTTAACTTGGTCAAAACTTCATGAAATTCAATTTTCTTTTTAATCCTATAGTATGTGAAGCATAGAGAATGTGACACATGTTTGATTCAAAAATGTGATCTGCTTGAAAGCTATAGATGTTTTTTCAGCCTATCAATCAGACTTTACTCATAATTTGAATAGAAAATGAATAATATTTTTTTATTAAATTCAAAGTAAAGCATAATTTATATTGGTGGAAAGCTAAGAATCTACTTTAAAAACCCTTTTCGTTTCATCAATTTTGGGTAAAAAAAAGGTCATCAGCCACATACCCTACATATACTTATCATATTGCCATTTTTTGGCTCATCATGATCTTACACATACCCATATATAAGATTATTAGTATTGAATACTTTTTATTTGTCATTGCATAATATGGGATAGACATGAGGGGCTTGTTATGTCAAAAAATATAGAAAATAAATTGTACAACTTTAAAATGATATTTCTTGAACATATAAAGTGTCATGTTACTTTCTTGAATGAAATTGCAAATTGTAGTAGGAAAAATCCTATGATGGATATATAATTTAGATGGGCACTATTAGAGAAAAAATAGGTTCTAAAATTGTCTATCTCTATGAGAATGACCTCTTAATTTAGATGCATCACTTTCAATTCATACTAATTGATGTAATTGGAAATCTAAACAATAAGAGTCTTATTGATATTATTGGAATTACTTTATCTATCACTAAAAGCTCTACATCAAGATGACATGGAATTGAATCCTAAGAAGAATCATGAAATCACAAGAAATGTCAACCTTCATTAATCATGTTACCACACAAGTAGATCTGTGTTAAAAGGAATGAATTCAACTTCAACACATGCACATCATATATATCTATATCTATATCTAAATAAAGCCTCTCATGTCTATCCCATATTATCATATTTGATGATGTGGCATCATATATATGTTGATAAGATATATAAGGTCTCATGTCTATATATAAATGAAGCCCCTCATAACTATCCCATAGTATGTTCAATTATCAACATAGACTGTATCGTATGAAATGTTGTATAAGATTATCAACATTGAATATTTTTTTCACAAATGTAGAATATATATTATAAACATAACAATTGTGGTAAACAAAATTGAAACAGATTATTTGCGTACAATATATTTTTTGAAATGTAGATTATAAGACAACCATAAAAAAGGTATTGGCATATTCATCAATGGGCCCAACACTAGACCACCTTAATATGAAAAGTCAACCAAGGCTTAGTTCAAAATAATAAACATATTCAATTCACATTTATAAACATATGCAACACAATGAAAATGGAATCCACATCTACAACCCAAAAAAAACCAAGATATAAGGCATTGTTTTAGTTGGTTCATCCCAAACTCAGTTGAATGCTCCAAGGAAAGAATTTGGAGATGTGTTCTCGTCTCCTACTATTGCATTTAGACTTGCCATAAATTGATTTGCATTTGCATTTGTTAATTGTGTGAAACTTACATTTGAAGGCGTTAGTAGTGAAGAAGTCTAGCCTACTGGAAATTGAGTGTAGCTAACTTGACATGAGTTGGGATTGAAACACACATTGCTTGCGAAAAACAGAGGGATGTTATTGTTGGTTATATCTCGAAAGTAACTATGGTTATAAAATAAGGGAGTTGCAGGACTACTTAAGTGTCTATCTCATATCAATGCTCTAGGGGAAACCTTGATCTCCCTTTCCTTCTTCTCTTGTTCTTTTTGTATCCTCTCTTGCTCCTTCTTTTGCTCTTTTTCCTTTCTTTGTAATTATTTTAGCTACTCTCTTTCCTTGCGCTCAATTTCCTTTTCAATTTTCTTTTTTTCCTTCTGCTCCAAGGCTAGAATCTGTGATTCCTTTTTGTCATCAATTTGTTGCCTCTTTCTAATTTTCAATTAGATTCCAACTCTTTTTTTCTTCATTCCTACTCATTATGAGAGTTATGTAACTATTAATAGTCAACAACTGAGACTATCAACTCACTTGAAGAGCACCACCAATAGACTTTCTCATTCTTCCATTCATTCTATGACTTGGCAGCTTAAGGAAGTTATTGATCTGAGAACCACTTTTTGTTTCAATTTTTTCATTGACTTGGGAGTCAGTAAACTCCACCTAGCTTAGTGTACCTTGACTTTCATTGTTGCAATCTACATAATAGTGCACTATTTTTTTTGGAGGCATGGGTGTTGGAGATGGGATTGTGAAATACCCCATGCCTTCTTGTACAAGTTGGTTGTCCATGTCCTCAAGTTGTTTCTCTACACCTTCATGCACTTGACTATCCATTGGAGTCTGCAATGTTTGTGAAAATTCATCTATTGAAACATCAAGTCCCAACAAACTAAGGATGTTTTGTACTATAGAAGCATCATCGATGTTAGCAATGTCATACGTCTTGCTAGGATGCATGTTGTTTATGAGAGCATCAGAATTGGGGGGCCATATCCCTATCCTTTTAAAGCCAACTTTTATGTTGGCTAGAGTCAAAGCTCTTCTCAATGCCTTGCTGCCTAACTCTACCAATTCTACCCTTTTGATATCAATATTGGGGAATTTAGTGATAAAATATGCTCGTTCTGATTTGAAATATTGCTTGAATGGTGCAAACACACTAACATAAAAAGGTTGTAGTGCATGAGAAGTATGAGTAGGTAGTGTAAGGAGGTCAATGACTAACCCCCTTGCCATTTGGATAGTTGACAATGCAACATGATTTCCATGGCCATAAAAAATCAACAGGTGCCTATTAGTAGGTGAGACACCCCTAGGAAATGACATACAAAAATGTTCTAGCCACTCATAGAAAATTTCCTTCATCATCCAAGCATGTGCTTGGGTTGCCATAGTTGCATGTGGTTCATAGTTCACAATATAATTCTCTATCTCTATATTTCCCTTGAATAGATAGAAACTAGGCATGGTTTGGCTAGATGCATTAATACAACATAGAATTGTTATCCATCCTCTGCTTTTTGGAATGATGTAGGAGACATTCCTACTACCTCAACGTGCCAAGACCCTCATAGTTCCATTTCTACCAGCTTGAATGCCTGTTTCATCACAATTCCAAATTCTGTCAAAATTGTATGGGGTACTTTCATATGTTGTTGTGAGTGTTTTATAAAATTTAGCTACTATATCAGGTCTAAGGTTTACCGCCCTGTCTTTGTCAAGACCTTCAATTGTGTGCAAGGTCAATTTTGGATGACACCTCTTGAATCTAGTCCACCATGATTTTCCAGGTAGCCCCTCCATGAAAGGGTTGGGTCTAGTATGGCATATCTGAGCAACCTCTTGCTTGAGATTAATAAACTCAAGCATGTGGCCAATATCTACCATATTTGTGCACCATTTCACAATCAGACCCTCCTCTTTTTTCAAGACTATTGGTGGACCCTTCTTTGAAGTAGAGCTTAGGCCTCCTAACCAATTTCTAAGTGTTGTAGGTGGGATTTTCCACTTCGCAGTAGTAGATCTTATCAATATCCCATTTGTTTCAACATTATCCATTTTCCATGTCCATGTCTTGTGATGACCATTCCCTTTCCTTTGATTCTCTTGCCTATTGGATTAGTGGTGCACCAACCTCTTGGACAAACTCAATAGGTTATGGATTTGTGTTCACCTCTGCAACCAGTTATTGCACATTGGGGATTGTTATAGTGTCTTTCCTTGTACAAGACAACATATCTGCAGTCTTGGTTTTAGTTTTTGACCTCACTTTACCTTTAGATTGCACCTATAGATGTTAAAAAGGATGTTTGGAGTAATTAAATAAAACAAACAATTGAACACTGTTGAAGTCATAGTGATGCATCAAGATTTTGAAATTCAATGATCTAGTTTTTATGAACAGTTTGTAATGCAATTATGTCACTTTTGTAATGAAATTGTCTTTATTATGCATGAACAGTATGTTTTTATTGTCTTTATTTTTCTTAGCTTGTATGAACATTTTGCAATGCAATTGATGACACTTTGTAATGCAATTGTCATTATTGTGCATGGGCATTTTGTTTTTATTCAATATATGCATGATCTCAATTTATTCAATTTTATTATTTGAATTGAAATGGCTTGGAGCAGATCCTTTTAGTGAGACATGAAAGAACATTGGTTAAAAATCATCAAAAGGGAATACAATGATATAGGCATAGTGAGGTAGAAAACCTCAACTAAAAGAGAAAGGGAGCTTTCTTGAGTGTAGAGTCAAACAATGAAATGTGAAGAGCCGAACATAAATATGTAAAAAACATTTCATAGTAACAATCACATAAACAATTACATACATATTTATATACAAATATGTGTGTGTGTGTGCGTGCGCGTGCGTGTGTGTGTGTATGTATATATATATATATGTATGTATGTATGTATATATATACACATATTTTTGTATATGTATGGAAATATGTCTATGTATTATTATGTTCTTCCATGCACTATATATATATATATAGGAAGAGAATATTATATAATTGTATGGAAAAATATATTCAGAATGAAATCAAGTGAATCAATTTTCATATGTGGGAATTACAAACAAATATTAAAGGAAAATTGCAGAGTTAGTTTGTGCATTGTGAAAGAGAGGAATACAAGTGCATGGCAAAAACCCTATAATTTTGAACTAGTGAAACTATTTAAAAATGTTTGGTAGTAACAATGAAATAAAAATTGCATTTCGCAGACAAAAGTTGCATCATACATCATACATGTAGGCCATCATTTCAACTATTTCAAATTGGCTCATTTTAAATTTACTGACATGTATGACATGTGGGCATGTGGGTTCACACTCCCCCCAATCTAAAATAGAGCATGTGTCTGCACAGGCTAGGATGTAATTATGATGTGGTAGGGTAAAGTACAAATATGTACTATGTGAAATATCAACATTAATATACAATAATTAAATAAATGAATTTAAGATAATTAAGATATAGCAAGTTGTTGTGCACGTACCTAAAAATTTGGAGTGACATTGCAAATAATGTGGAGGGAAATATAGGTTACTTTAAAAGTACAGTTGAGTTATGGAAGAGAGAGAAAGGATGGAGATGGATGGGTGGATGGATTTATTGATGAAGAAGTTGATTCCTACAAAAGTGGAAATATTTATTATGATGTGATACATACCTTGACTAGTCAGAAGGAGGGATACTAGGTTTGCTTCCTTCAGCTATAGGAACTTTAGAGGTTTGGTGTTGAATAAATTGATGCATGAATTCTTGTTTGGAAGTCATCTTATGATATAACCTGAGATGGTGATTGTTGACTAGGAGCTTGAATCTGATAGGGTTAATGGTTGTGAGTTGAACAACACCATTAGAGAAGACCTCTGCAACTTCATATGGCCCCAACCATCTAGTCTACAACTTGCCTACATTATCTTGATACCTAGAATCATAAAGGAGTGCCCAGTCACCTAGCTAGAACTTCTTTTCCTTTACGTATCTATCATGCCATCTAATTCTCTAATTCTACACTATCTCAACATGATGAAGAGTTGAATTTCTCATCTCATACAAGGTATTTAACTGCATGATTCTATCCTTCTATGCCTCAGATATGTCTATCCCAAGATCTAGTGCAGTTCTAAGATTTTTATGTTCAAACTCTATAGGCATCATGGCTATTTTTCCATACAATAATACAAAAGGAGTGAAACCGTTGGTTGTCTTCCAAGTGGTTCTATAAGCCCAGACAACTTCTAGTAACCTATTTTCCCAATCTTTCTTGTGAACTACCACTGTTTTGGTCATAATAGCCTTTATTTCCCTACTGGTCACCTCAGACTAGCCATTGGCTTGGGGCTGATGGGGGTAGATTTTCTATGCCTTACATTATATTCATTGACCAATGTTGTGACAAGATTTGATGTAAACTAAGCCCCTTGATTTTTAACTATCTCCCTAGGAACCCCATAACATGTGAAGATTTCTTCATAGAGGAATTTTGCAACTTTATTATCTTTGGCATGTTTCATAGCTTTAACCTCAACCCACTTGGTCACATAGTCAATGCAAACCAAGATGTAGGATTTTCCATTTAATGGTGGATCAATTAGTCCTACAAAATCAATTCCCCATTTTTCAAATGGTGTGATGAGTACCTAGGGGTATAGAGGCATCTCATTAGATTTAGTTGGTCAACCCATCCTCTGACATCTATCACACTTTCTAGTATACTTGTTTGCATCATTATGAAGTGTAGATCAGTAGTATCCTATATTAATAATTTTCATTTCTATCCTCTTAGCTGCAAAGATCCCTCTAGAGGGTTCATTGTGATATGCATGTAGTATATCATATGTTTCATCCTCCATTACATGTCTCCTCATTACATGATTTGGTCTACTATAGAATAAACATTTTGCAATCCATGAGAAAGGAAAAGTTTTTTCAATAAGAACCCTTCTCTCATTTGGAGAGAAATGAAGGGGAACTCTCCCTATAACCAAATAATTAGCTATATCTGAATACCAGGTTGTGTACACATTGGTGGAAAACAAATTTTCATTAGGGAAGGAGTCATCAATGACTTGAATGTTCTCTGATGTAGTCAATCTAGAGAGAAAGTCTACCACAACATTTTCCTTACCTAGTTTGTCAACAATGGTGATATCAAATTCCTACATTAACAACAACCACCTTGCTTACCTACCTAAAATCAAGGTCTAATTCATGAGGTATCTTATGGATACATGGTCTATATGGAAAAAGATTTGATACCATGTTATATAATGTCTAAACTTGTTAAGGGCATAGATGACTGCCAACATTTCCTTTTCTTTCACTATGTAGTTAAACTCGTCTCCTTGTAGGTTTTTGCTGACAAAGTAGATTGCATTCTCAATTGCCCCCTATTTTTTCCCTAAGAAAACTCCTATAGCATAGTCAGATGCATCTGTGCAAATATGGAAAGGGAGTTCCCAAGTAGGGCCTTTGAGTATAGGAGCATAGGTTAAGGCTTCTTTTAAGTCAAAGAATGTTTTGTCACAATCCTCTGACCACTAGAACTTAGCATCTTTAGTTAGAAGATTGTACAATGGTCTTTCCATCTTATTAAAATATTTTGTGAAGTAGCTATAGTATCCTACATGTCCCAAGAATCTTCTAACATTTTTTTTCTTGGCACAAATAGGAAGATTGGTAATCACCTTGAACTCTTGGTTGGGTCTACTTGAATTCTTTTCTGAGAGATATAATGGCCAAGGACTACTCCTTCCTGCATCATCATAAATAATTTCTCACTATTCAGGGATAAATTATAGTCTTCACATCTTTGCAAAACTTTTTTTATATTTTCTAATGCTTATGTAAAATCAACACCGTAAGTAGTAAAATCATCCATATAGATATCCATACAATCATGTGAGATATCTAAAAATATACTAATGATTACTCTTTGAAAGGTTGCAAGTGCATTACACAACCAAAAGGGAAGTAATAAATAGGCATAAGTCCCCCAAGGACAAGAAGAAGTTGTCTCCTCTTGATCCTCAGGTGTAATCTGTATTTGATTATAGCCTCTGAATCCATCTAGGAAAGAAAATTATTGCTTACCTACAAGTGAATCCAGTACTTGGTCTATAAAAGGGAGAGGAAAATGATCCTTGGTGGAAAATTTTAGTTCTCTATAATTAAAAAAACTCTCCATTTACCTCCCTTTTTAGGCACAATCACCAATGGGGACACCCATTGGCTATCCTAAATAGGGTAGATAAATCCTGCATCCAATAACTTTTGTAATTACCCTTTTATAATCTCCCTCAATGCAGGGTTGATTCTCCTTTGTGGTTGTCTTATTTGTGTGTAGTCATCTCTAATGTAGATCCTATGAGTACAGAGCTTGGGATCCAATCCTTTCATGTCATGGTAATCCTACGTGAATGCATGTTGATGGGTCTTCAACAAGTTTGTTAGAGACAATTGCTACTCTTGACTCAACTTATTGTTGATATTCAAATGTTTCCCTTCTAAAACTTGTACTTGTGTGGTCAAATCAATCATAGTTGTTTCACTGATGCTTGACACTTTTAGTTCATGTGGTAACAATGTATGAAGCATATTTGTTGCTGCAGGAAGTTCAAGTGTAGGAGGAGCAAGCATAAGTGTCTTTAATTTACCTATAGAACCAGATTCACAAGTGGATGATTCTTCATGCACCTCACAATGGTTCTGAATTATATGGGATAATACTTCATTTTCTTCCTAGAGTTGCATGAAAGGAATTCTTCCTATCTTCGTGAATTGTGCCACTAAATTGAATTCCTTGGCCTCTTCTCCAACATGTGGCCATATGGGGTTATCCATATCATGGAATGGTTGAGCAGGAGGATAGAGAACAAGTTTTTTAGTGCTTCTCCCATCAAAAATAGCGATGTCCCCTAATTTTCATCCAATGTAACCATCTATCATAGCTAACCATAACCTACCTAGAATAATGGGATACCCTCCCAATGTAGCTTTAGGTGAAAGGATCATGAAATATGTTGGGTACTCCCAAGAGTCTAGAGTTACAAGGTATTCTACTATACCATTTGGTTTGATAGTGGAGCTATCAACAAGCTATAGGATAGTAGGAGTAGGTCTCATATTTGCAACATTTAGTTGTTGTATGACATCCTTAGTCATCACATTGATTGTTGCTCCTAAGTCAATTAGAGCATTCCTTACTTGGATTCCATTTATAATAACTCCTACCATAGGACTACCTGCATCAGTTTATTTAGGAATAGTAACTTTCCCAAACATGATATCTACCAACTGTCCCACCACATGTATGGTAGTGGGGTCTTTCTTTTTCCTCCCTGACTTTTTGAACATGCTTCCTTGATTGCTTTACTATATATGGGGACCTATTTTATGTCTTGGAACAAAGGTATCTTAACACATGTGTTTCAACTGATCTAAAATATCAAAGGTTGTTTCTTCCTTCTCTTCCTTTTGTTTAACAACTTCTAACCTTTCAAGGAATGGTTGGTCTTAATTAGACTATTGAGTTGGTTTAGGATTTTTAGGCACATTTAACTAAATAGGGACATCCTAGTGCTCTTCTTCCATAGGAAGCTCAGTGATGATAGGAGTGGAAGGAGTTGGCAAAGTGGTTCTTGAACGTAGATGAATATCACTCACACTCAGAACATATGCAGGAAATTGATTAGGATTTGCATAATAGATTAGCTTCTACTATGATTTTTTATTTGGGTTAGGTGTGGGTTGAGCTGGTAATTGAGTAGGTCTAGGTGTGCTATAAATTGAGCTAGTAGGAGGAGGAATTATGATAGGCTGCTGAGGCTATGGAGGTGGCTGCATGTAACTAGTTGCTTGGTTTGGCCATTGTTGTCCTCCCCTCCATTGGGATGTCTGTTGCCAGTTTCTTGGAGGTGGCTTCTAATTCCCTTGGAATTGCTGCCAATTCCCTTGGGATTGTTGTCATTGGGGTGGAGAGTTTTTCTAATTGGGCCATGTATTTGGAGGGTTGTTCCAAGATTGTGGTGGATATCCTCCATAGTTGGATGGGTATGGGGATTTCCATTGATGACCAAATGCATAGGAATTGAAATAAGGTCCACTAAAAGATAATGGATCTGATGGCATACCTTGTCTTCGAACCCATGGTCTTCTTTGTGCAATGTAGAAAACCTGATCATCATAAACTTGAATTGGCTTGAATTCTGGTGGAATATTTTTTTTTCAATGTTGGCTACTTTTTTGCATCTGTAGTCCTTCAGATTCTTTTGTCTGCAATAAGGACAATATTCTACCAACATTTCCTATATCTCCTCTTGTTTCTTCTTTGTTCAAAGAGTTTCTAGCTTGCTGGGAATAGGATGCCATTTAATTGCAATCCTAAACATATTTCATGTATCTCTTAAGTCCTTGAAAAGTGTCCCCCAAAACTAGGATTAGAAAGAGATTAAATTTGAATGAAATGAACATGTAAATTGACATTTTTAATTAATTCTAAAAGATAAGAACATGCGGGGATGCCCAATAAAAGCTCCTACAAAATAGGAGCACATGGGGCATCCACATGGAAGGTGGAACTCACCTTGAGTTAAGTTAACTATTTGGACAAAAATAACACTTTAGTAATGCATGTAAAGATCTTAGAGGGTATGTGCAGGATCATCATGGAAAAAACAGGCCCTTAAGTGGCAACAAAATTATAAAAATAAGAGTTAGGAAACTTGATGTAAAAATTTGAATAAGTTATCTATATTATTTCAAAAATATGTAAGAATAGAATCTGTAGCAAATTGAATGTAGTTTCTGAACTACTAGGTTTGTTTAAAAAAAAATCTATTTGGTGAAAATTTGAAATTTCAATGTAGTAGTACTTAAACTTTAGGGAAAAAATAAGTAGGTGTTTTTCTGACCACCCTAACCACAATAAAATAATAATATTTTCTTATAATATTATAGATAGAAGTAGAGGACTCATGTCCTGATGTGATGCATATTTTTTGTAATTTTTTTCCAAGTAAATAATTAATTATGAATTTTTTATTACAACTTTTAAAAAATATAAAAACTTGTATGTATGACCGCCTTAACTTGGTCAAAAATTTATGAAATTCAATTTTTCTTTTTTTAATCATATATAGTATATGAAGCATAGAATGTGACACATGTTTTGGATTCAAAAAAGGTGATACCGTTTGAAAGCTATAGATGTTTTTCAATCAACCTATCAATTAGGACTTTAGTCATAATTTAAATAAAAAATAAATAATAATTACATATTAAATTCAAAGTAAAGCATAATTTATATTGGTGGAAAGCTGAGAATCTCCTTTAAAAACCCTTTTAATTTCATCAATTTTGGGTAAAAAAAATTCGTCAGCCACATACCCACCTTATTGCCACTTTTTGGCCCATCATGATCTTGCACATACCCTAGAAGTTAGGAATTGATGTTTACATGCATGGAGTTCAGTCCAGTTCACTTCAATTTAGTATTAGTTCAGTTCAGTTTAGTATCAATTCAGATCAGTTTAGTTTAGTTCAGTTCAGTTCAGTTATGGTTTAGTTATCTACAGTTGCATGTAGTTAGTTTCAGTTGAATGCTAGTTGACTTTAGTTGACTTGGAATGCATGACTAACGACTTGAGTTGCATGAAAGATAATAGGTGATACATTCACTTAAGTAGGGATGATCAATCATGCATGATATTTGCATGAATGTTGGAGAGATATGCTTCAATTAACAAAGATTGACTTGGAACCACCTTGGGCACCCAAGTTGTCATCTTGGAGTTAACACTTTTGCATGATAAATTATTTTTTAAGGCTAAGTTAAGTGGGCCCATTCTTGGGCACCAAATTTGAGGAGAAGCTTACAAGATATCTTTGAAATCAATGTTGAGTTAGCACTTTAGTTTTGGATGCCCAAATTGATGAAAGACTTGGCTTGACATTGTTTTTCATAGAAGAACTCTACTTGCAAAGAATAGGCGTAGTTTTTTTGAGATAAGATTTGTGCTTTGTAATTGTAAACTCAGTTTACAAGGCTCATTATTTTCTATAAATTGCAACAAGTTGAAGAGAGTTTTATTAGAATTTATTGTAGGTTGTGAAGAAGAATTGTTGAAGGAAAAAGAAGCATCTCAAGTAAGGATGGATAAAGAATTATTGTAATCTTTTTCTAAGGTTAAATAATACAAGCACTATTGATTCTGGTGGTGGATTATTTTCCCAAAAGGGTTTCTCCATGGTATATGTTATGTCACTTTTATCTTCTGGTCTTATTCTTCTACAATCTTTATCTATTTCTACAAATGGTAAAATGAATATAAACAAATAATCGTCCACAAATAAAGTGTAAGAAAGAACACTTAATTAGATCTATAGTATAATATTTTTACAAGTTCTAAAGCTACATAATTATCTCCATTTTCAACATTTGGTATCAGAGCTAACGATTGGGTAGAGTTTGGGATGCCTTTCTCTTAAAAGTTGAAGGTTTTTTGGCTATAGTGGGAGCTTTTACAATGTCAAATGAGGATTGGGAAAATTTTGATAAGAAGGCATGGGGGACCATAAAATTATGTCTTGCAAATTTTTCTCTCTTAAATGTTTCAGATGAAACTACTGCATATAGATTGTGGAAGAGAATAGGTGATATTTATCAAGCCAAAAGTCTTACTAATAAGTTCTATCTGAAAAGAAAGTTGTATTCTTTAAAGATGAATGATGGTAATTTTGTTGTAAATCATTTGAATTCTTTTAATTTTATTCTAAGTCAGTTAGTATCTATAGATGTAAGCTAGAAGATGAAGATAATTTTGTTACACCTTTCTTTACCAGAGTCTTGGGAAAATCAAATTGCTGTTATCAGTTGTAGTGGTGCAGATCCGAAGATGGACAATATAATTCCTACTCTCCTATCAGAGGAGATGAGGAGGAAGTATAAAATGAAAATCCAAGATGCTTTGTTTGTAAGAGGTAGGCCTGAGAAAAAGGAACCTAAGGGAGACAAGGAAGGAAAGGGTAAGTCTGGAGGACGAAGTAAGGTAAAGTGTTAGAACTGTGGGAAACTAGGACATGCGAAGAAGGATTATAAGAACAAGAAAAATTTTAGGTTTAGAAGGAATATATCTAACAATTAAATGTAGATTTGATCAATAAAATAGAGGAATAAAACACACAAAAAAAAGAAAAAAGAATTTAACATGGTTCACCCAGTCTGGGCTACATCCACAAAATTGTAGCTATCCAATGATTTTATTATCCAATACAAAACTTATTACAATTTCATGAATAATTTATTTTTTCCATCATACTATAACTCTTATCCCAACTGCTTATAACAAGCTTTTTAGAAGCTTCTAGAATTAGGGTTTGACAAAGTTATTTTTTTCTTTTGTCAGTGACAAAGCGAAAAATGAGAAAAAAATTCTTGGGGGTTGTTGCACCCAAACCCCCGCCCAAGGCCCAGCTTGGTCCCAAAACCTAGCAAGGATACATGAAGAGTGTACAATATAGTATGATCAGTCACCACATACCAACAAAAAAGAGTTCTAGTTCTTCTATAGAGGAATCCTCAAATGACAGTAATCATGCATTGATCATTTCATGTAAAAATGTTAGTGATGACTCTTTTCTTGATGTTAAAGAGTGATCTTCATGAAGAGGATGGTAGTCATGATTCCATGTGTAGCTCATACCATAGTTTAGTGGGAGTTTTTGGTAGTGACATGGATGCATCATTGGTAAGGTTATCTTCATGTGATTGGGGATATTTTTTTTCTTGGTTTAGAGTGGTTGCTATTATGTCATGGTTTACTCTTGATACACATTTAGTGTTTGGCATGGTACTTGTTCTCATGAGACTAGGATGTTTACGCATGTTATGATGCATTTGATCTCCTTGGAGGAGATGGTTAGATCATGTTGTCATGTTTATGTTCCTAAATCATGATCGGATCTTTGACATTGATCTTGTGTAGTTCTCTTATGTATTGGATACATTAATCATTTGCTTGATTACTTCATGATAGTGCTATGTTGCATTTGGAGTTTGGCATGGATTGGTTGGTTATAGGTCCTCATGGATGCTTGGAGAAATAGGTGAGGCATGATTTCTCTTATGGTAAGAGATATATGTTGGAATGATTACTTGAAAGAAAATTATTTTCAATAGTAAAGACCAAGAAGCCTACACCTTGGTTGGACATGAGTTCAACACACTCAGTGGTTTCACATGCCTCCAAAGAGGCAGTTTGGTTACATAGACTTGGGAAAGGTATTGATTTTAATTGCAAGTTAAACTTGAATGTGATAGTTAGAGTGCTATTTGTTTGGCCAAAAATCCTATGTATCATGCTACTAAGCATGTTGATGTTCAGTATCACTTTTTGCAAGAAAAGGTTGAAAGTGGTTAGGTATTAATTGAGAAAGTTGACACTTTGATTAATTTTGTAGATTATCTTACAAAACTAGTTCCTATAGATAAGTTCTCTTGGTTTTGAGTATTAATCATTTGCTTGGAGCTTCATGATTATGCAGGTTGCATTTGAAGTTGGCATGGATTGATTAGTTGGTGCAGGAAGTGTAGACATGTAAATTATCCTAATTGATATCATGCACATTCTGATTGACTGACATCGATTCTTCCTTAATCATTTCTACAGTAACTAATTAATTGAATAATATTTAATTAGTTACTTTAATTTTTCCCTTAATCAAATAATACACTTTATGAGATTATTTCATCATATTCTCCCTTTAATTGAATAAATTAACTTTATTTAATTAAATATTAATGTTCTCTCTTTGATTAAATAAATCAACTTTATTTAATTCAATCCTAATATTCTCTCTTTGATTAAACAAATCAACTTTATTTAATTCAATCCTAATGCTCTTCATTTAATTGAATAAACCAAATTTATTTAATTAAATTACTAATCTTCCAATATCCTCTCATTTGATTTAAATAAATTCAAGCATTTAAATTTAATGTCATAATCAAAATTCATCTAAGTTAATTAATCCTAGATTAATCAACTCCTAACACTAATCTGCCATTCCTCTAGCTTCTGCAAATTGCACATGTACAAATCAATTTATTTGATTTACTAATTACCCTATTTTCATTCAAATATGGTATATTCTTGGAATATTCCACTTATTTGAATTCTCCCTCTCAAAGGAATTTTGTCCTCCAACTTGGTATTAAAGGCTCTTACATGTCCTCTCCTTGAGCCAACTTGGCATTAATTCCTCTTAAATCCCCTCTTGCACAAGTCACTTCTTTAAATTCAAATTCCACCTACATGCATTTAACATGCACATTGTTAAAAATGTGCTCCACTCTCTTTCATTAGCATTGTGACAAGTGGAACAATGCCATTGGTTCAAATTTTAATCCCACATTCTCCCCATTCTTTAATATTCAATCCTTCATTATAAATAGAGGGCTTTTCTATTCATTTGAGGGAGACAATTTCATGCAAGGTTATTATCCACAATATCATCCACAAGTTAGGGATAAAATTCATCATTCATAGCTAGGTTATTGGCATTTTGCATCAAGAATAGCACATCCATCATCAAGCTTATCAAGGGATTGGGAAAGGGCTCCTTTCCACATCAAAGAAGCACCAATCCCCCTACGGGATGTTGGTTTGAGCATTAGAATAGAGTTTCATTTGTGATTTATTTGTATAGTTTAAGATATTTTTCTTTGTTTCCATATTCATATGTTTAAAGAATTTCATAGGGAATGTTTTGTTTACTCTTTTTTATTGACTAATGATCACTTATTTGTTCATGTTTGAGTAGGTCTAAGCTAAGCATTCCACATTTGGCGCTAGGAGGGTAGAAATTTCAAAATTAACACATTTTTTTCTCTATTTCCATCATTTTTTTTTTGTTTTATGTCTTTCTAGGTTGCAGTGATGCTAAAAACACAAAAAACAATGCAAATGCAGTTTTTGTTTTCCACAGAGAGATGCAAAATTTAGTAGAGAAATGTTGAAATCCTCAAACAACCACATAATTGTTTTGGTGTCGCTATATCGCAATGTTGTCTCTGTGTTCAAATGGCGGCACTATTATTTTTTTTTGCTTTATAGTAAATCTTAAAATGGCCATATCTTGGTCATACAAAGGTATTTTTTGAAGATTTTTTTTTTTGAAATGGGGTAGAATTTCATAAGCTATACAATAGATTAGGTGTTTCTTAACTCTGATAGAGTTAAAATTATCAAATTTTCACCTAATATCAAATCACAATGAAACTTGGTCTAGGTTTTAGGGTTTCTATGCTCAATCATTTATCTAACCCTCATATCTTCTTGTTTCTTGATTTCATCTAACATTTGGAGCTTGGATTGCAAGTTTTAAAGGACCATCAAGTATGGAAGTGAAAGAAAAATCATTTGACACTCATTGTAATAGTGTTTTTAAAAACTCATGGGAAAATAACCTATCATATATTTTCTTTTCAAGCTTTAGGACCAACTAGAACTATCTTCGACTTAAAATTAACCATCTACACAAGCTTTGTCAAAATTGATTAAAAAAAACATTAGAAACTCACTAGTTTTTGGATTTGGTTAAAATTGAACAATCAACTCCACACTCAAGTTTGGTGCTATAAAAAAAACTCACTATTGTCTTCAAGGATTTAAAATTAACTTGTGTCTATCTTGTTTTGTAGTCTTATTTAGAAAATAATACCATCCAAATGTTTATGCACTTCTCTCATGCTTCACAACAATCTTGAGAATCAAAAACATTTTAGTGATATTGTCCAAAAGATTGCCTCCACATTTCAAAATTGGGTTTTTTAAATTTAACAAAAGCTTGGTAGTGTGAGAAAAGGCATCACGTGTGTTCTCTCTTTGTTCATGCAAAAAAAGATTGATCAAACTACATATGTACTTACTCATTATTTTCTACCTTTAGAGAGACTTCCTTGGTGGGAAAAAGTACTCACCCCAAGGGAATGACTCAAATCAGTAACAAGCTAAATACCAAGCTAATCCTAACTAGTATAGAAATTTGAATGTTGAGGAAACTCATCATTATAGGCACTCCTATGGAAAATTAGGTGATACTATTTGTATGGGTTGATCTTGCCTCTCGTGTGGCAATATGAATGGGTACCGGGCTGATTATGAACCAATCTGTGTAAAAGCCAAAAACCCTACTATTTTTTTGGTACAAGAGGTTGAACATATAAAGTTGTCCCAAATACTTGTAGTTCTTTGTAGAGATGAAGATTTTTTCATGGGAGATTCATGAGAATTGAAGCTTGGCTGACCCGTAGAAGTGAGTGTTGTGGAGGGGAGCTAGTTTGGCCAAGCTTCTAATTATCTGCTCTAAATAAGCGTAGCTAGAGAAATCCAAGAGGGAATTCAACAAATGTTATTTTTTCTATCCTATGGTTGTGCATTATTTTGGAATCAAAACACTTTTCTTGGATCTAAGGCATTGGAAAATAAACATTCAACAAAATCCTCAAAAATTCAAACCCTTTGGAAGAAAAAATATCTTTGAAGAGTCCATATACTACTACTTGTCCCTAGACATTCTATCCTTAGAGGCTTCTAAGTATTTGGGCCCATTTCTCAATTTGTTTTCTCCAAAGTCAACATAAGGAAACTATGGCTATGACTTCTTGATTCTCACATAATGGACCTTGTGGAATGAAAGAAGGCCTTAGCATAGACATTCAGTTTGAAAATCTAAGAAAGGAAGTGTGGATATGGTAAAGGCAATTCATTAACCAAGATTAAATCAATTGAACCCCACACATTTTCTTGATGTCTTTTGTCATATGGTTTTCCATGCAAAAATTGGTCTTTTGGTTTGAACTACTCATAGGGTAAGTCATGCTCTTCAATATCTTGGACTTGGAAACAAAAGTATCTCTAGGTTCATCTAGGATCAAATCAAACACTTGATTTATCAAAAATTTTTATCAAAATATACCCCACCAAACAACTTTAGAGATTTGGAAACATTATTGTCTAGACTTGGGTACATCCTTAAACCAAATCAAAATCATTTGTTTAGTTAGGTGTGTGTGGATGAATCCTTCCTCACATACTTAGTTAAATTATCACCCTTTTGAATGAGTTCATCCTAAGATAACATCTAACATCTTGGGATTCACAAAGTTCATTATCCAAATCAAACCAATCAAAATCAAATCCAAAAGTCTAGGATTGATCCAAAGTTCCTAAAATTTCAACACCCATATCATTCACCCCTTTCATCATTCATCTCATCATTGGTCCTAAATCCCTTAGAGGTCAACATGGTAAAGACATTTAAGAAGAACATGGAATACAAAATTTCTCCATACATCATGAGTGATCCAAGTCAACCAAACTATCAAAAATCACATTTATACAATGCATACATGGGATCATTATCTCCTACAAACCTCAATGGTACAACAAATGTGAGTATGCCCAATCTAAATTTTGGAACACCTTTCCTTATGGTAGATTTAAATCAAAATCCAAACCTACAAATCTATCAACCAAACAATCAATACACGAGTCTTAAAGAATTTTTTTTTATCCCACCAAGACCATATATGCCAAATGTGAATATACCAAGTACATGTTTACCAAACATGAACATTTTAAATCCACACTTGGTAAAGTTTGGGATAGATATGTTTGTGAATCATACAAATGTTGTTCAAAGTCCAAACAATATGTTAACGACTCCATGTATTGATCCAATTCAATGTAACACCATACAAAATAAAAGTTACCTAAATCAAGGCAATGCAATTCCCAACCACAACAATGTTCAATATCAACCTATAATGCCAAATCTAAACATCATCCCAAATAAAAATATTGTCCAAAATCAATTTGTCCATAATCCCATACAAACACCACAAGTATACATTCCAAATTTTTTTGAACAAAAACAAAATCAACTATATCAAGGGTGTTGAGATAAAAATGAAGATCAAATTTGGTGAGATGAAATTGCTACACTTACCAAAATAGTTGATTCATTGTGCCAAGAGACATCTCCACCAAAAAATCAATACACTCTTCCTTTGGTTAAACCATGCCATCAAAGCATTGAGTTGTGTCCACAACCACATCAAGAACAATATCTCCAATGTCAAGAGGCTGGATATCAAGATCAACAACATCAACAACAAACCCAATCACCCCATCTCAAAGATCAGTCATGACATCTCCAAGATCAATCATAACTATCCATCAATGAGAACCTTGAAGATGTTTCTACCTCATGCAAGAATCAAATCAATGTATACATCAAGAATCACTTTTCAATCACAATAAAAATCCACCAACAATACCCAACAATGATCCAATTCAAGAAATTTTAACATCAATTGATCATATGGTTGAAAACATTGACATTCTCTCCACCACAATTGTTGAAAACAATGATTGAGATCTATCCATCAATGATCACCTTGAAGATGTTTCCACCTCATCCAACAACTAGATCAACATACATCAAGAGTCACTTTTAGTCATGATTAGAACCCTTCAAACAATGATCTATTTCAAGGAGTGTTATAATTATTTGATCCTATTGACATAATCCATGATCCATCAATCAATGATCATGTTGAAAATATCTCTACACCACCTAATGAGTTAGAGGGCATATCTCAAGAATTTATTCCAAAGCATGATCAACATCTTTCACCAAAGTCTAGTAATGGTCCTTTCCAAGACATATTGACATCATTTGACCTCATGGTTATAGATATTGAAGATATCCAATAACTCTTTATAAGCATCCATCCTTTGAAACTGACCCATATCAAGAACTTGATCCAAGGCATGTCAAAAGTAATTTCAAAATTAATCAAGATCAAGAATTTTTATCTCCAAGATACTACAATGATCTAATGGACACTCTCCAATCTATACAAGATGTCACAAATGATGATCATATCCATAGAGCACATATTCCTCCATCTACCCATGAGATGCTTCCTTTGGATGGACATGTAGATGATCTTCATTCAAAAAAAGACTCTCATACTTTTGATACCATTACCAAGAAACAAGAGTCTTGTCATGTCCCCAAAATCATGACATGTAGATAATAAAGAAGCATAAATAAAATAGATAGCTATTTGATATTACATAATTATAATTGTCGAAAACAATATTATAATTATGAATATCATAAATAATGTCATAAATATTATTTTTATATGATAGATATTAAAGTATATAAAAATTAATATAAAATATAAACATAAAATAAAATATAAAAAATAATTGTGTAATGTTAATATGAGTAACCAAAATGGATTAAACAAAACACAAATGAAACATTAAACTAAAGAAATTGAAGTGAAATTAAATAAACAAGAATTCTTCAGAGCCGTTCCATTTTCTCTATCTCCAGAGATTTGTTCAAAGCTGCTGCTCTAATATTGTGTAAGCTTGGATTCTCCAAATGGCAATCTACAGAATGAGTATGCAAAGTGATAAAGTTTTTCTATCCTATATGCTGGTGGAGGTGAGAATACTGATACGGATATGCACAGGGGTAACAGATTATGCACAGGGGCTATAAATTGAAACTAAACTATGTGGATGATTGGCCATGATATGCTATGATATTATGCTATGTTATGAAATGAGAATGCTAAAAGGCTTATGCTATTTGCAATTTGGCTATAGTCTATCTGTTGAAAGCTTCTGTGTGATTTCAAAGACCTGACAGTCCTATTTATAGCTTTTTGTAGGCACAATCCTGGCTGGCAAAGATCAATGGCTATGAGGTCTGGTAGAATTGAAAGGTGAGAGATGGAGAGGTTGAGAGGAAGATGGAGAATGTTGGGAGGTTGGAGAGAAGAATGGAGCCTTGTCTTCAACCCACGGGAACAAGCTCGCACAAAAATAGAGAAATTTAATTTTCTGTTTTGGTAGTTTGTTTCACGGTTGTTGAAGATAATCCCCAAATTAAATAAATAAATAAATAAATTTATTTAATTTTGTGTGAATTTTGAGGAAATTAAATATTTTTGAAATATTTAATTTTAGGACTATAGAAGAGTCAATTAAATATTTAGAATATTTAATTGTGCATAAACTTTAGAAGAATTTAATTAAATATTTGAGATATTTAATTTCAAATAGATTTTAGAAGAAAAAGAATACTTAATCTTTATTTGAATAAAAGATTCAAGTCAAGATTAAATAAATCATAATGTTTATTTAATTAATTAAGAGATGGATAAGAAAAGTGATTAAATAAACTTATTTATTTAATCGAAATGAAGGAGTGAACAATATAAATAAATTATTTAAATTCATTTATACGCAGATGGAATTCAGAGATTTAATTAAATATTAAAAATATTTAATTAATTACCAGACTATGTGATGTGACCATTTTTAGGTGTATACATTTTGCCCTTCTTTAAAGTGATGTGTTTTATGCATTGCTTCAAAGAATTTTTAAATTTGCCCCAGATGTTGACTGTCAAATGTTGATAGGTATATGCCCCCTCAAATGATGAATCGATAATATTTTTATTTTTATGAATTTTTTTTTTGAATTTTTAGATGTTCTGAATTTTTTTTTGATTTTTTAGAAAAAAAAATTTATTTTTTTGAATTTTCATGGTTTTGAAGATGTCGATTCATCATTTGAAAAGTATGATTTGAGGAAAATTACTTAAAAAAATGTGAGATGAAAAATTGATGACCAAATTGCCCCTGCTGTGATAAAATGTGTTAAAATCCACCAATTTTACTTTTAAATAGGTTAAAAATGTCATTTTCCATTTTAACCTAGTAAAATTAGTAAATTTTGAGCTCTGGAGAGATAATTATGGCACTTTCGATCCACCAACAGCATTTTGAGTGCATCCGATGACATTAGCGGCTGACACACTATGGAACCCTGATATGTACCCCATGAAACTCCTACTTTTTGAAAATTTTCCATTTGTTGCACGTTTTTCGATGTTTTGATTGTGAAATATTGTGTTTTAGTGCCCTCAATAATTTTCATAGTGCCCTTAATAATTTTCATAGCGCATTTGTTTCCGTAGCACATATGATAAATTCTATAGCACCCTTAATCAATTCTGTAGCGCATTTGATTTTGTAGCGCCCTTGATGAATTCTATAGCACTCTTGATTAATTCTGTAGCACATTTAATTCAGCAGTGCCCGTGATGAAAAGTGTAGCGCCCATGATGCTTTCTATAGCGCCTTTGATTGGATGTTGTTATAAATAAATTTGTTCCCAAAGTTGTTGGAAAACAAAAAATAGCTGATAAATTTGTTTTTAAAGTTGTTAAAAACAAATAAGACTTATAGGTTTGCTTCTGAAGTTGTTAAAAACAAATGTAATTTTGATTATCTACTTTCCTGAAATTGAAAAACAAATAGTTTGATTGATTTGTTTTCTTCTAATGTTGTTAAAAACAAACATGATGTTGATTATCTTCTTTCCATGATGATGACAAACAAATAGTTTGATGTTCTAATTTGATATTGATATTGATTTTGCTTTGGCATGATGATGTTGCAATAGGAGAGATTGGGCATTTTGCAGTCACGGGAGACATTCCCAAAGACATGGGGTTTGATTCCACATCTGTTATAGTCAGATCGAGATGTGATCGAGGCTTGTGGATTGAGTTCATTGGTTGACATGCCTGAGGTACACCTAACAGGGCTTTATTGACAACACTCGCAGAGTGATGGCATAGTGATACCAACACATTTCATCACTAGGATCCCAGTGATGGGAGAGATAGTGGTCTTTGATAGCTGAGAGGCTGGAGGTACTAATGCTTTGAGGAGGATTTTTAGAGATGATCATATTGCTGGATACTTCATCCCATGGGGTGATATGGTAGATTCATATTCACCCTTACCAGCTGTACTGGTAGGTTTCATTGGAGGTGTGTTGTGCCCTAACAATAGGTTGAAGGGGTTCGCAGTCGGGTGGGGTCGGGTGCTGGAGAGTATGGTGATGCAGGGGACACGGTATGCATGGGGGACACAGATGCTTGCTCACTTGTATGATGAGTTACATCATATTGTTTATTGTAGAGGCTGAAGTTTTGCTGTTGGTTGCTCGCTACTACAGATATGGGCATGGGAGCACTTTGCTATCATACGACCGTTGACTTGAGGACAATGACCAGCTGGCCGATCATACAGATGGAGATATGTTGATATTATTGCTCAGCCGAGACTGGGCAAACTGGAGCATTGGCAGCATCTCTTAGATGATCTGGATACAGTATGTTGGTAGCCATATTTAGATTGTGAGGCATGGCCAGAAGATGCGAGGAAGATGCCCTATGTCTGTACATCTAGATATCTGATTGGCCGTACTACATGGATCATTGAGAGATTTCTTGCTGGATGAGTATGTCGATAGTTCAGTCAGATTCAGGGTATGCCTATGGGTGCTGCCATTTATGCATGACGATAGCCAGAGCTTGCAGTATGGGGTCCATAGATTTCTTATGAGGCAGCAGTTGCAGAGTTCACCAGTTTAGGAGTGGTGATGTGGGATTACCGAGTTGGTGTCCTTAATGCAGGGACGACACCAGAGTATAGCCAGTATGTATTAGAGCATCCTACACCATGTATGTTTGATCCTGATGAGCCTATTGCACCAGTGACTGTATAGAGACCACAAAGAGGCGGTCAGAGATGACAGAGAGAGGCAACTATAGAGGGTGATGATTCTGAGGGAGGTGATGATGATGAGAGTGGAGATAGTGATGATGATGAGGAGGGTGGAGGTAGGGGTGGTGGTGGTAGGGGTAGTGATAGAGGTGGTAGGAGAGGTGGTAGGAGAGGTGACAGTGGTGGACCATGGATGAGACATACGGATCCATCACCTTCAGTAGATCCAGTGATGTCAGGTCAGATATCCTCTCTACAGAGTACAGTGCAGAGCTTACAGAGTCAGCTAGCACAGGCACAAACTCTTATCACATAGCTTCAGGGACAGTTGACTTTAGTTACTACTGAGAGGGATATAGCCAGACAGCGAGGTGAGTAGGCCATTACTTTGGCAAATAGTCTACAGAAAGTAGCAGCTAGCACCCTGCCTGGTGACATGATGAGAGAGGTGACCAAAGCTACCTGGGAGGCTGAGTTCTATAGGACCAGATATCATGATGCTATTCCACCTGAGTGGAGGGAGAGTTATACATAGTCATGGTCTACTCATAGTCACTCTCTTACCACCAGCAAGGGTGTGACACAACCATTACCTCCAAGAGGGCCATTAGGGACAGGTGGAGCAGGTCCATCAGGTGTAGGTGGTACAGGTCCCATACCAGCACCATTAGAGGATAGCACTGCCTAGTGCATTGTAGATGATGTTTTTATGATACTCTATTGAGACATTTGTATTCACCCTGAGATGGTCTCATTTTTGATGATGTTATATCATGTGTAGTTGACATCCTTGTACATTTTGACATTCATTTTTGAGATATATGAAATGCAGCGATGATTTATGATGTGATGAATGTATCTATTTTCTATATGCATGATGTTTATGATATGATTATTTCCCAATGTTTATGCTTATGATGTATATATATCCATGAGTGAAATCTATTGATGAATGATTATATGAATACGATGGATGATAAATTTTATGAATGCTTATAAATGTTTTGATTATGGTGTATACTTTGATTTTGTGATTTTCTGATGCAAATATGTATGAAAAATGTATGAAATGATGTTTTTGTGAATGTCAAAATGTACTCAATCATGTAGTCAAAAAGATATTAACCATTTGATACTTTGCCAGCTTTTAGGAAAAATGCAAAATACAGATTCTAACATGAATGTAATCTATACTAACCATGTAGGATATTCATATAATATTGCCATTTGGAGAATTTATTTGTGCTTTTGTATCATCAAAGAGCTTTGAAATGTTGAAAGTTAATACAAGCATCAAAGGGTATGTTAGCACCAGATGACCTAAGTATTGCTTTCATGATTTTTAATATAGCAAGTTAATACAAGCATCTAGGTATAATTGAACCGAGATGACCTGAGTATTGCTTGCATAAACAGACAAGAGTTAACCCTTTTCACATGCAAATTCTGAAATGTCATCAATGATCCATAGTAGAGCATGTCTCGCGACCAATTTGCATAGTACTAATGATTTCCTCACAAACATCATACAATTAAAAATCATACTCCTTCCTTGCTTTTCTAGTTCAATACATCATTGAAGTGCTCCAGATATATGATAGAAAAATCAAACAACCATTCAAATTTTGCTTAAATTATTTCAAATATTATTCAAATTAAGATCATCCAATTTGGTTATCATCATTGATATTCTGCTTTGATGTTTGTTTGGATCATGTTGTTTCAATTTCCATTGGCATTGAATAAGTATGTCATGATTGATTTGATGCAGCCATGTTTGTTGTGTTTTGACAAACTATTTTGTGTTTGTTTGTGATGTTCGAAAAGCTTGTTGCCCCTCTCTTGTTCAGTCTATATTTCAACTTTTTCCCCCAGTGTAAACACAACCTAAAGATTATGGATATGTACAAATTTCATCAAGCCATGATGAAACATAAGGATCCCGTCATATGATGTGGATATGTACAGATGATAGATATGAATGGATGATGCCGAAAGTGAATGCAAGACATAAACTAATAAATGGAGGAGCCCATTTTGATCACAAGTAGCGCCTGTTTACCAGGTTTTCACCACTTGTTTTTATTGCACTTTTTTAGGATTTTTTTGATTGTTTTTGGATTTTTTTAGGACTTTTTATGATTTTTTTTTGGATTTTTTTTCATGACTTTTTATGATTTTTATTTTTTATTTTTTGATGATTCTAGACATAAAACTTCTTCAAATGAATGCTATTGATTGGCTCTTCAAACAGGTCCCCTTCTGATGTAGATAGTTGATATGCACCAGAACCATATGCTGCAATGATGACAAATGGACCAAGCCAGTTTGGTTCAAATTTCCCTTTCTTTTCTCTATCTTGTTGATTATGTGAATTTTCTCTTAGGACTAAGTCACCCACTTGAAATGTCCATGGTTTAACTCTGTGATTATAACTACGAGACATAATTTGTTGATAACCCTTCAAATAATCAGCTACATGTTGACGTCTTTCATCTAATAGTTCTAACTCTTGCAAGCGAGATACTCTATAGTCCTCATCATTTATCAATCCTTTGAGTGAGACCCTAAGCAAAGGCATTTCAACCTCTAGTGGTAAGATCGCTTCTGCTCCATAGACCAATGCATATGGTGTAGCTCCTATTGGTGTGCGAATGCTGGTTCTATATGCCCACAAAGTTGGATTTAATTGGACATGCCAATCATGTCCGACATCATTTACTGTCTTCTTCAAAATCTTCAAGATTGTTTTGTTAGAAGCTTCTGCTTGACCATTACCCTATGGATAATAAGGTGTAGAGAACCTATGTTGGATGTGAAATCTTTCACATAGTTCATCAACATCTTGATTCTTAAAAGGCCTTCCATTATCAGTGATAATAGAATTTGGAATTCCATATTGACAGATAATGTAATTCGGGATAAATGAAGATATTTGTTTACCAGTCACTATTGTCAGAGGAACAACTTCAATCCATTTTGTAAAATACTCCGTAGCTATGATAATGAATTTATGCCCATTTGATGATGAAGGATGAATTTTTCCAACAAGATCTAGTCCCCACTGAGAAAAAGGCCATGTCGGAGTGAAAGGTTGCAATTCCTATGTAGGTGCATGAATAAGATTCTCGTGGATCTGGCATTTAGAACACTTCTTGACAAAAGTAAAAGAATCTTTCTCCATGGTAGGCCAATAATATCCCATTCTGACAAGTTTCTTGGCTAAGGTCAAACCACTCAAATGAGTTCCACAAATACCACCATGAACCTCTTGTAAGGATTTTTCAGATTCATCACATTCAAGACATCGAAGGAGCATACCATCAAGACCATGTCGATAAAGGATATCGGCAATTAAGGTATAACGAGATGATTGACGTATAAAATTCCTTTTTTGGTTTCGAGATAAATCCGGAGGTAAGATGTTATCTTTCAAATGGGTATAAGTCTTACCATATAAAGGTGAATCAGAACCGGTTAAATGACATATGACTTGGGTCTCAAGATTATCATAGGCGGGAGAAAACAATTGTTCCACCAAGAATTCATGCTTCGTTTGATCTTCTGATAGTTGTAATAAGGAAGCAATGGTAGCCATTGCATCTATAGCTTTATTATCAATCCTTGAGATTTGTGTAAACTTGATTGACACAAAATACTTTTTATAATCATCCACCAAGTTTTTGTAACGTAGCAACTTATCATCTTTAGTTTGATAATCATCATTAATTTGATTAATGACAAGTTGTGAATCACCGTAGACTTGTAGCTCTGTAATCTGCCATTCCAAAGCTATCTTTATCCCTATGAGCAATGCCTCATATTCAGCTATGTTATGTGTGCAAGGAAACATCAACCGATATGATCGTGAAATGGTATGTCCTTCAGGTGTAACAAAGAGAATCCCTGCCCCCGAGCCATATTGTGTATAAGATCCATCAAAGTACAATGTCCATGATTACTGAATTGTTGCTGTGAAGACATCTGCATTAGGAAACTCAATGTGCATTGGATTTTTTTCTTGTAAAGGTGCTTCGGCCAACTGATCTGCAATGACCTATCCTTTAATGGCTTTTTGATCTACATAGTGAATGTCAAACTCACTTAAGATCATTACCCATTTTGCAAGTCTTCTTGTTAAAGTAGCTCTGCTTAGTAGGTATTTAAGTGGATCAATCTTGGTTATCAGCTTAACTGTATGAGCCAACATATAGTGTCGCAACTTTTGAGAAGCAAACACCACTGCGAGACAAGTTTTTTCTATGAAAGTGTAGTTTAATTCATGACTTGTTAGAGTTATGCTGATATAGTATATGGCCCTTTCTTTTCCTGTAGAATCTTCTTGTGCTAGCAATGCTCCCAAAGATACTTTTGTTGCTGAAATATAGAGTATGAGTGGCTCTCCTGGAATGGGTGGGATTAAAACTGGTGGGTGCATAAGATATTGCTTGATCTGATTGAATGCTACTTCACATTTGTCTTCCCATTTGAACAGGACATTTTTATGCAATAAATGTGTAAATGGTAAGCTTTTTTCTACCAGTTGAGCTATAAACCTTCGGATGGACTGTAGTCACCCTTGCAATGATCGAAGCTGACTAATATTTCATGGTGGTAGCATGTCCATTATAGCTTGTACTTTTTTTGGATCAACCTCTATGCCCTTTTTTGAAACAATGTATCCTAGGAGTTTTCCAAATGTAATGCCGAAGACACATTTCTTTGGATTGAGTTGAACATTGAACTTCTCCATTCTGGTAAATATTTTTGATAAGATTTCTAGATGTCCTTATGTGTGAGATTTGGCAAGTAGATCATCAACGTAGTCTTCCATGAATGTGTGCATCATATCATGAAAAATGGTTGTCATTGCTCTTTCATAAGTAGCTCCTATGTTCTTTAACCCAAATGGAATTACATTCTAGCAATAGGTACCCCAAGGGCATGTAAACACTATTTTATCTTGATCCTATGGTGCAATTTTTATCTGGTTGTATCCTAAAAATCCATCCATTAATGAATACATTGCATGACCCGCAGTTAAATCAACAATCATATCTATGTTGGGCAAAGGAAAGTCATCTTTGGGACAAGCCTTATTTAAATCTCTGAAATATGTACTAACTCTAATCCTTCCATCTGGCTTTGAAATAGGTACAATATTGGAAATCCATTTTGCATAGTCAATAGTCCGAATGAATCCAACATCTAAAAGCTTCTTTAATTCCTCCTTGACCAATAATGCAACATGTGGATGCATTTTTATAAGTTTTTGCTTCACAAGTTTTGCCCCTACTTTGATAGATAAATGATGCATTATCAGATTAGGATCTAACCCTGGCATATCAGCATTTGACCAAGCAAAGTTGATTTGATTCTCCTTCAAGAACTCCATGAATTTTAGGACTTCTTCAACTTTTAATGACGTTGCAAGTTGCAATATTTTTGGCTGCTCTGTTGTACTTATGTTAATTGATTCTGTTGGTTCGATCAAAATAGAAGATCTTTCATGATAATACTTGGGAAGAGGGTCAAGTTTCTCATCCTTCAGTGCCTCAGAAAGGTTTTCACTATCAGATTCGCTCTTTATTTTTCTCTTATTGTGATCTACCACTGCCATTTTTTGGTTTTCACCGATAGATCCATCTTTTATTTCATTTATTTTGTAGCTAAGAGACTTGACACCCTCCTTATCAAAATCATGAGTACGAAATTCTTGGATGAAACAATTGTTTTCTTCATTAGAGGAACAAAGGAAATTTATAATGTCCTCATCATCATGGAATGTAGGGATATGGATAGGCGCGTCATTGTCCCAATCAATAAGTTCTGGATAAACTAAAGGCATAGGATCATTAGGCTGGGTAAGGTCTTGAGCTGTCAAAGTCATGATGTGGTTATCATTTTCACGGTAGACAAGGTATATGATGGTATTCTCCTATTGATCATCAATCTCGTGAAAATTTGAATCGTCCTCACTTGAGTCATGATCACTTTGTAAAACATAATCAAGTGGAGGCCTTGAACCTTCTCCTTGTATGAGAATAGGTGCATATTTGTGTATGGTATCAACTTGTTTGTCTCTCCAAAATTCATCATTATAAATGGAATCCTATTCATATTCATTAGAATCAGTATCTGAACCATTCTGCAATTGGAAAACTGACTCATGAGGTTTATCTGATATTGATCCTCCTTCAAGAATTGATTGTGCTTGCTGTGAAGTAGATTCTTATGTACCTTTACCATATCCAAGTCCTATTTTATCATTTGGATGTATTGAAATAGGTTGAATTGGTTCCACGATTCCTTCTCTTCTTTTTCCTATAGGACCATTTCCTTCATAGCCCATTTTATGCATGATGGCGTACCCCTTACCATATTGTTCTGTAGGTAACTTAATGTGCAAGAGAGATTCATCTTCATCTTTGTATATCCAATTTAGGATGTCCCTATCTTTAGCTTCTTCTTCAGTGGTGTTGGATTTAATGAATTTTCCGTCAAACTTTGTGATTGGCACAAAAGCTTGGGATGTAGAAGCTATTGCAATCTTTTGATTTGATAAGGTTGGCTAACCATGGGACCTCAGAGAAGGAGGTAAGGTAGAAAGAGATAGTGAATATTCGCCAACTCCTTTGTCTTTAAAATGTAGCTTAGTGTCAAAATTCTTTGTCAGTTCTTGCAATTGGCCTTGTAGATTGGAAGAAGAAACAACAAGAGCCTCCCTATTGTGTGGCACAAAGGCATCTTGAGTTGCTCAAAGATTTGAACAAGTTTGGGTACAATTGTAATCAGCTTGTATAGTTATTTCCTGTTCATCATATGGAAACTTGATGCATTGATGATACGTTGATGGTACTGCTTGCATATCATGAATCCATGGATGACCCAAAAGTATGTTATAGGAAAGATATTGATCTAGAACTTAACAAAATGTGTTCTTCATAGCAGGTCCCACTCTGATAGGTAGCAATATTAATCCTTTAGAAGCTCTTTCTTCATCATCATATGCCTTGATAGTTATTTTCCTTCGTGGATCAATAGAATTTTCTGAAATTCCCAAGGCATTTATTATCTTTAAGGTACAAATGTTTAAACCGGCTCCTCCATCTATTAAGACACGTCTGATTCGGTGTTTATGGATCATGACTTCAAGATAGAGTGAGGAATTATGCGGATGTGTCATAGAGGCATCATCTTTGTTAGAAAATGAAAGACAAGTGGGGGAAGACAAATGTCCCACCATGGCTTGAAATTTTTTTACATCCAAATCAGTATCAACAATTGTGTTTACAAGAGCTTATTCTAAAATATTCTTGTGTATAGGAGATATTTTGAGAAATTCAAGGATAGAGATTTGAGTTGATGTTTTTCTCAGTTGATCAACTAGATTATAGTGATTTGGAGAAGGAATAGCTACCTTAGATGAACTTCCTATTAAAACAACTTTTTCTTGTCCTCTCATAGTCACATTAACTTGTTGATATTCTTGTTTTCCCTTGATTTTGATAACATTAACTCATTGATCATCAACATAGATGTGACGGATTATATTGTCTTCAACATTATGTATGCTTTTGGCTTTGGTATCCGATGTTTCCCATTTTTGATAGTTTGGTAAAGGATCTTTGAATGCTTGATGATCATCATTGGTATGATGTCCTTCAATTGTAATAGTGCCATTGTCAATTAAATCTTGTACTAGATTTTTCAAAGCTTGACAATTATTCGTTCTATGACCTTTACATTGATGATAATTGCAATAATACAAGTCATTCCATGATTGTGGTTTGACTCATGGTTCATAATCTCTTTGTGGGGGTAAGGTGATAACCTTATTATCAAGAAGCTCCTTGAGAGCAGACTCAAGAGATTGACACAAAGTGGTAAAATTCTGTTGATTTGAAAAGAATGGAGGTCTGGTTGGATTTGATGTTTGGGTATTGCCAAGATTGTTATTGAAATTACCATGATTTTGATTGGTATTTTGATTGGTCATGCTTTCTTGATTGGAATTTTGTCCTTGTTGTTTGTTGTTTCTTGGTTGATTGGTGTTTCCTTGTTGATTGGTTCATGGAGCACTTGATAGATTGAAGATAGATGGTCTTGTTCATAGATTATTTGCATCCACTATACCATCATTGACAACATTTTTATTTTTGTTCCAAAACCTTGTTTTATTGTTGTTATTTTGGTTGGATGTACTTGGATTATCAAGTTTTATCACTCCTCGTTTAACCATGGCCCCTTCAATGGTGATTGCATTTTCAATCAATTTTTCAAAGTTATGAGGACAATGAAGGTTAAGCCTATAGCTTAATTCTTGATCTAAGCTATTGATGAAGATATCCATCTTTTCCTTTTCAGGAATAGGACAGGAATATTATGCAAATAACCTTCTCCACCTTTGCAAAAATGTAGTGAAGGGTTCTCCTACTTTTTGTTTCACTTTACAAAGATCAAGCATTGTTATCTGGTGTTGGATGTTGTAGGAGTATTGTGATATAAACTAATTTATTAACTCCTCAAAGGTTTTGATGGGTGGAGTGATCTTAGAAAGCCACTCCATGGATTGTACACCTAGACTTCATGGAAATAACCGCATTAAGTAGGTATCGTAATAAGCGAATTCTAGACTCATATTTCAGAAATCCCTCACATGGTCAATGGGATCAGTTTTTCCATTGTACCTATCATATTTAGGGATTTCACAATGTTTTGGAAAAGGAATCATTTGAAGACTCCTATCAAATGGATAATGAGATATGTCTTCCAAAACATACTTCTTTGTTGTACCCCCTTGCATCTCCTTTATTTGCTCTTGTAATTCTTTTATCTGTTGAGTAAGGGCACTAAAGTCAGTAGGAGGAGTTTCAGGATTCTATTTAATCTCTTCTATATCAAAATTGTGAGGTAACTTAGCTCCTTGATTAGCCAAGGAAAGAAAATATCTTTCTTTGTTTCATTCTAAAATCCTTTCCATAAGAGTATGGAATTGGGGATCTTGCTCTGCTTCTTGAAGCTTTTCTTCTGTTAATTTGTCAACATTAAATGTATCCTCTTCTTTCTTAGTATGGTCACCCATTTTGCTTGTAGTAGTTTCTCCCTCATCTTTTTCCATGTGTTTTTGAGATCTCGTGAAGACAGACATAAGTTTTGTTCCAAATTCTTACTCACTTCTGATCAAAAGAATGAAATAGTGCAATTTGTGATAGATATGAAAGTCAGGATAGAATGAAGATTTTATGACTTACAAAGGATTCTAATCTTTAGCTTGTGTTGTTCCCTAATTGAAAGGATGAAAATTCTGTTGGTGGGAATTTAAGCAAAAGATCGAGAAAAGGATGATTTTGCACTTTATAAAGTTTGATCCTAGTTTCGTAAAAGGATGGATTTGTGAAAAATGCCTAATGTGATTAAGTTCTCTATTGCAAAATTTGATTTAGACGAGTAGAATATTCAATTGCAGGTTGGGGAATATAACTGAAACGGATACATTGACTACAGTTATGTCTTTGAGAAAGGGCTCTTCTTTGAAAGAAAGCTTGTGAGTACATGGGTTCTATAGCATAATCATCAGAAAGACCTCTAACACAATCATGATATCAATGAAGAAAAGTTCTATATTTGAGTAAAATTTTTCGGCTTTGATACAAGAATCATCTTTTCTTCAATAGTTTCTTGTGGCTAAGGGGTTTCTTTGGCTTTTTAATCCTTTTGAAAATAGATTTCTTAACAAAGGTTGTGGATTTCCAATCTCTTAACATGAGAATAATCAAGGTGATCTTGAGTTTGGGATGATCTTATCTGAATTAGTGTATTGAAAACACATCAAACAATTTGTAGAATAGTTGTCTTAAGTCCTATGCTAAACATCAAGTGTATGATCAAAATGTTTTTCAAAATTTTTTTTAACAGGTTTTACACATGATAAGCATTTTAAACAGACTCACTCTTAGTTCTCAAGTAGGTCATCATAGTGATCAACAACCCACATCTTAGAACTACGTCAACTCACACAGCCGTGTCACCCCCGAAAGGGTGCCGGTGTTTTTGTCTTTTCCAGGTGTGTACTCAAAGTGACAGAAGTGGATACTGGATCCCCTAAGCAAACAATCCTTGGTAGTTATATGGTGAGTATCTTGGGGGTAGATTCTTCCCTCCCCTACACTGTGATTATTATGATGTTCAGAAACTAACAAGTTAGATACTACACTAGGTTCGTAGTAAGGGTTTATGTTCAGTGCGGAAAATGATAGACTCCCTCGAGAGACTTCCTTACCTTTAGAACAAAGGCTTTGGGGATGGTTATCAATGCACACTACCATCAAAAGAGGGTTTCCCCAATTTTGCTTTAAATTTTATAGTGGGGTGGAATAGCCTGGCTTTGGCTTGAACCCACTTGAGTCGTTCCTCTTGGGTGAGTACTTTTTCCCACAAGAGTAGGCTCTCTACAAGGTTTTAATAAAGTTGTAAATTGCATAAAGGGAAATTGATGAGTTGGGCATTTTGATCACCTAGTTAAGGGGAGAGCATAGGCCTATCACCGTTGAAAACAAAGCAAACAAGGATTGAGTTTTAAACCCAAAATAGAAATTTACTATGCTAGGTGAAGATGTTGCTTCACAAAAACACGAAATTCTTTTTAGCTCAAAATCAAATATGAAGTGACTATCCTAGGATTGCTTAATTCCATTTACGTGTCTACCCTAGGATTGCTTCATTTTATTTAAAGTTTGTTACTGTCCGCGGTCACGCCAGATTCAGTTAAATTGTATTCAAATTACAAATTACAACTTGCAGGTTTTCTAAAAATGCGCTATAATAGTCTTCACGGATGCTGTAGGATTCCTTACGGGCGCTGCAGAATGCTTTACAGGCACTGCAGGATTCCTTGAGGGCGCTGTAGGAGTCTTCACGAGCACTGCAGAAGTATTCATAGGCACTGTAGAAATCTTTATGGGCACTGCATAAGTTTTCATGGGCGCTGCATAAGTCTTCATGGGCGCTGCATAAGTTTTCACGGACGCTGCAAGAGTCTTCACGAGTGCTGTAGAAATCTTTAAGGGCATTGCAGAAGTCTTTAAAGGCACTACAAAAATATTTAAGGGTGTTGTACTAGGTATAACTTTTGCTGAAGCATGTTTCTTGCGCTAATTTGTTGTTTTTGATCATAACCTGTCAGAAAAACCTGCAAAAAGATGTGAGAATTGGGAGCAAAGGCCCCACGGTGGGTGCCAAAAATGTGTAATGTTAATATGAGTAACCAAAATGGATTAAACGAAACACAAATGAAACATTAAACTAAAGAAATTGAAGTGAAATTAAATAAACAAGAATTCTTCAGAGCCGTTCCATTTTCTCTATCTCCAGAGATTTGTTCGAAGCTGCTACTCTCAGATTGTGTAAGCTTGGCTTCTCCAAATGGAAATCTACAGAATGAGTATGCAAAGTGATAAATCTTTTCTATCCTATATGTTGGTGGAGGTGAGAATGCTGATACGGATATGCACAGGGGTAACAGATTATGCACAGGGGCTGTAAATTGAAACTAAACTATGTGGATGATTGGCCATGATATGCTATGATATTATGCTATGCTATGAAATGAGAATGCTAAAAGGCTTATGCTATTTGCAATTTGGCTATAGTCTATCTGTTGAAAGCTTCTGTGTGATTTCAAAGACCTGACAGTCCTATTTATAGCTTTTTGTAGGCACAATCCTGGCTGGCAAAGATCAATGGCTATGAGGTCTGGTAGAATTGAAAGGTGAGAGATGGAGAGGTTGAGAGGAAGATGGAGAATGTTGGGAGGTTGGAGAGAAGAATGGAGCCTTGTCTTCAACCCACGGGAACAAGCTCGCACAAAAATAGAGAAATTTAATTTTCTGTTTTGGTAGTTTGTTTCACGGTTGTTGAAGATAATCCCCAAATTAAATAAATAAATAAATAAATTTATTTAATTTTGTGTGAATTTTGAGGAAATTAAATATTTTTGAAATATTTAATTTTAGGACTATAGAAGAGTCAATTAAATAATTAGAATATTTAATTGTGCATAAAATTTAGAAGAATTTAATTAAATATTTGAGATATTTAATTTCAAATGGATTTTAGAAGACAAAGAATACTTAATCTTTATTTGAATAAAAGATTCAAGTCAAGATTAAATAAATCATAATGTTTATTTAATTAATTAAGAGATGGATAAGAAAAGTGATTAAATAAACTTATTTATTTAATCGAAATGAAAGAGTGAACAATATAAATAAATTATTTAAATTTATTTATACACAGATGGAATTTGGATATTTAATCAAATATTAAAAATATTTAATTAATTACCAGACTATGTGATGTGACCATTTTTAGGTGTATACAATAATAAATGTTTCTAAGTGGCTAGTGATCTGCTATTAAGAAAATGATGCTAAATAAATAACAATACAATGATTCTTCAAAAGGCGCATGCCTAGTGAATTTCAATTGAAGGGGTCTCGATTAATTATGAGGAAGAGCAGTGATTAACACTAAACAAAGAACCACGTCATTTGACAATAAGTTGCAATGAATAGCTATGACTCTTGGCCTATTGTAGGTATAAATAGGATGATAATTCAAAGGAAAAAACCATTGATCGGTCTTGGATATTTATAAGCATTGATGGCTGGAAAAAGGAGAAATGATAGTTGCAACAATAGTGGGTAAATTATGGAATAGAAGAGATTAGAAATCATCAAATGGGAGGATCATGGACCCATGGTTGGAGGATGGAAGTAAACATTGGAAAAAGGAAATTCACATGTAAGCTAGAAAGTGAGACGTCTATCTGCAATAGAAGGATAATGGATGATATGTGGAACTTGGAGTTGTCGTCTTCACCCACTACAGAGTCTGACATGGAAAATATTCCAAGGAAGTTTTTCTTGGTATTTTAGTAGCCACCACATGTTATTTACAATGAGTCATGATAGTTGGGGAGAGTAAGGAAAAGATAGTTCCAAAGGAAACAATAGATATCAAAGGGAATCAAGGATATAATGAATAAAGGACAGATTGTCATGTGGAATGGACTAGCATATGGATTGAGGGATAAGAATCATAGTGGAGAAGTAGTGAAGGTTAGGAATAGAGTACTATAAAGTGTCTATAGACCGATCAAGGTTGTAGGTAACAAATATCTGGTATTAGATAAATAATTACCATATATGTGGAAAACTAATCTAGAATAAATAAATGATAATAAATGATCAGATTAAGAATTTAGTATATCTATATATATATAAGATAAATATAAATATATTAAATATAATATGCTCTCTAGATATATATATGTTGGTGTTTAAGATATATAATAATAATAATAATAAATATAAATCTATTAAATATATGTTCTCTAGACATACAGCTCATATGTTGATAATTATATTTCGGTAATTGATAAGCGTAGATATATATAATATACTGCTTACGATTATCCAATAATGATGCTTGCAATAATTATTGAGTCTTATAAGTAATAATGACTCTATTCATTTACTAGGATGATAAATGGTATGATAGAATATCATCCTTGGGATCTTGATAAACATTTAATATCTATTTTAATGTACTTATGAAATATAATATAGAAAGAATCACTCATAGGAGTGATAAGGGAGAAATGAGTAAACCTTTGACAAGAATGAAATATTTGTATCATCTTTGATCCTATTAGATATTATCATTGGAACTTATTTATCTTTAACACTTCTAATGTCTCTTTGTGAAACACTTTGAGTGCAAGATTTAGGTTTAAGTGCCTCCACTAGAAAGGGGTCATTACAAGTCTCCTACTCTTAACATTTGTACACATGATCAAGATATGGAAAAATTTAGACATATATCATAAATGGGTCATGAAGAAGGATTCCAAAAAAGTTGTGAATCAGAAACATCTTATGAAGGCATATAAAAAATGAACCACGAGGGAGACTTCTACATGAACAGTGAATCATCAACACCTCTTGAAGAAGCATTAAAATCTGATATTTCACAAGATCAAGCCAAAGATATGAATTAGAAATTTATCCCACTTATGGAGGATCCTATCACTTATAAGCTTGGATCACTTACCTTTTTAGGGCAAGCTATCTTATCAAAGAAGAACCTATCACCTTTGAAGATCCACAACAAAGCAGAGAAGGAGTAGCACCTTGTTTCCAAGGTAAATCATATCCTATTGCAAATAAAATGTTTCAACAAATAAATTATCAAGGAAGAGGATTAGGTCTACATGAATAGGGTGTCCTAGAACTAGTGCAGATAATTGGAAATCCTAAGCATTAAGGTCTTGGTTATTAAAAAATGAATGGATCTAAAGATATCAGTTATACCTCCATAATATTGGGGGAAATTTTATCTAGTGCAAGCATCAAAATATGGAGCACAAAGAGTCCTTATGAGGAAACCAATTCCAATACTACAACCAACCATGTCATGAATCTCCATCCGCCCATAACCCCATCCACGAATTGAGACTAACATAAAAAGAAAGATTTGACTCAAAGTACAAAGAACATTATCAAAGAAAAATAATTTGGGAAGCATAATGGACAAATCAAATACACATGGATACCAAATAATACAAATAAATATTATCCTTATCGAACTCCATTAGTCAAAGAAACTATGGGGAAAAATGAAAAAAAAAGGGAAAAGTATCCATCAAAGATGTCCACAAAGGAAAAAAAAGATTCTCAAGTGATGTACAAAGTATATCAAGCAATTTGTCCTAATTCCATGCACACTTCTGTATCCACCCATCATTGCTCATCTTCCCAAGTTTGGAGAGTCAAAGGTTCCAAACTATCAACCAATCCATCTTTTATTCCTAAACACACTCCATCCACACCTCCACGCATGATATCCAATTCTCACATTGACCATGTATTGGTAGCCACTCTTCATCATAAGGATTTAGAATGAACTCTATCACGATGTGTGCACAAAGACAAAGTTAACTCTGGTATCAACAAAGCATACCAGGAATCTCAAAAGTTGTATTCAAGTGCACATATCTTGGAAAATCTTCTTCAAGCAGGATATCGATGGCACATTATGATAGAAGCATTTACATAAACACCACTAGGTGATTCAACATGAGCTTAAAAATCTTTCACATAGAAATACAACAAAAAATAAAAATCCAAAATCCAAAAAATAATTAGGAAAAGGATTGAAAATAGTAAAGAAAAAACTCATCCTCTAGTGAAAACAACTATGGTGGCACTTTGGATAGGTACCATGATGAAAACCTGGTAAACATGCATCATGTGTAGAATCAAGCATCCACATGTACTATTTTAGGTGAAAGCATCTTATCCCATCCATAATAAATCTAGCATTCCATCAATCTTACATCCATAATAAATCCATTCATTCATAAACCATTGATCCTATCCATTTTCATCCAGCTACATCCATCTTCCAAATTATCTTGATCTTGATGAAATTTTGGTGCACACTTTACACTTGCTTATGGTAAATATCTTGACATGGGTCATTTTTATTGATTCTATCCTACCTAGCATTATCTAAGCCATGAAGCATTATCAAAATGAGCATTCTTTATTTGAACACCTTATCTTATTGCAAGATAATCCTTGGCATCCTTTGAGTGTTTACCAAAATCCATCCATCCACACACTTATCCAAGCATCCACTCATGGCATTACATATATTGCTAGAAACTAGGGGTAGATATGTACATTTTGCTTCGAGAATAAATCTTGATCTATATATTCCAACTTATGTGGTGATGTGAACATTGAAAAAACATGAAATCAAATTGGTCAAGCATTTGTGAGCCAAAATCTAAATCACTAACCCATGGCACATTTTAACAAGAAGATATTCCTTTTCAAGTTTTATCTTTAATCGAACATTGATCCAAACAATCAATATCAGTTGCATCTAATGTGTGCTTCAACATCACATCAAATCATCCAAAACCAACTTTTGTTCCAAACCAAGCTTCACAAATCTTGATCAATCAAATCCATTCAATCCATCATCATGTTGAGATATCCTTCCTAGTCCTTGTGTTGTTTAATGCCATCCTTGCATTGTTGTGTATCCTCAACAATGTTATCATCATCATCTTGGGATATTCTTCCCAATCCTTGTGTTGCTTAACACTACCCTTGCATTGTTGTGTATCCTCAACAATGTTATCATCATCAATGTTGATCAATCAAATCCAATCAATCCCTCATCATCTTTGGATATCCTTCCCAATCCTTGTGTTTCTTAACACTATCCTTGCATTGTTGTGTATCATCAACAATGTTATCATCATCAATCCATTGATTTGATCAATCATCCTTAGCTTGGTTTTCAACAAGATCCCAAAAAGATCACTAATATCATCACACATATCCATATCCAATTCATCAAAATCATGTGAAAAATCCAAAACATTCAAAAAAACCAAGAAAACCCCAAAACATCCAAACCATATTAAAATACAAAAATAGGTCAAAAAGTAAAAAAAATTCAAAAACATGGTTATCCAAACTACGATATCTCTAAGCTTAAACATAGGCAAGGATAATATATGATTAGCCCTCGAGACAAAAAATCCAAAAACATTCATAACATCTCATAAAACCCAAAAACATTGAACAATTTGAAAATCAAAACATTTGTAAAACATCTTGCAAATACCAAAAACATTCAAAAAACCCAAAAAATCTATCCATCCCATTTCACATTCACCTACAATAAACATCCACTCATAATAAATCATTGTCACCCCCAATCTTTGGTGAAATAATTAGAAACAAGTATAACAAATTGAAAGTGAAAATTCAAATGTCAAGGTCTCAAGTCTAGGTCAACAGGAAAACAAGTTGGTAAGCTCTTGGTATCAATAGGCTATCATCTAGTTAATCTCACCATCATCTAATAACATCATGTCCTAGGATGCATCCTTCTTATAATGGACATCAACATTAGACATCACCATAGTTTAATCTTGGCTAGAGGTATGAAGAACATTAGCTTTTTTGTTTACTTGGTCCTTTTCTTGTTGATTTATCTTATTGCACTCATTCTAATGACCTCTTGATGATGTCTAAACGAAATGATTTAGAGAGAAATGAATGGGGAATTGATCATTATTTTTCATTTTTTGTGCTTGTTGGATATTCTTGTAATATAACCTTGGTCATGCTTACTTTATTTGGTCTATAGGGAGGGTGTTTTGGGTATCTTGTTGACCACATGGGAAGGTTATGCTTTTCTATGTTTTGGTCTAATATGTTTGAAATATCTGAACTACATCCTAAATAAGGTTTTGTATGTCAGGTGTGAATAGGGATACTCCTATCTAATTAGAAAGTCAAAGTCCATCACACTGGGTACACCATCATCCTGGTTCTTTATACCTTCATGCATCGTATCTATGTGTGTTATAAAAAATAAGGTAAGTAAGCTCTTTATATCCCCAATCTTTGATAAGAAATCATCATCATCATCATGGTTTTTTGTATCATCTTGAAGTCAAGGGTTGGTCCCCTCATTCTTCCACCTTCTTTCATGCTAACATGCTATCATGACATTCACCAAAACATTAATGCATCCATTGCATAATCATATAGATATCATACATATCATCATAATAGGAAGCATCATTCATCTCACATGCATTGCATTATCATTTAAGTTGTTTAGGATAATATAGATTTTTTATTCTAAGCAACTTAAACCATATTATTTGCATCATCATCATAACCATCCATATTCCCATCTTGAACCTCTTTGTCATGAGATCAGCCCTACAAATTGGAAATTTTTCCCAATCTCTCGAGGGGGTGGTATACCAGCATAATTCTTCTCACTAGGGCAGCAATGGGGTATTCAAAAAAATTATAATTTTTTTGAATTTTTGATCTTGCAAGGTTATTTTTTGAACCAATGCAGCAAGTACATTACTTCAAAGAGGGGAAAAATGTAGACACGTAAATTATCCTAATTGATATCATTCACTCGGTTTTGATTGACTACCACCATTTCTTCCTTAATCATTTCTACACTAACTAATTAATTGAATAATATTTTTTTAATTAATTTAATTTCTTCCTTAATCAGATAATAAACTTTATCAGATTATTTCATCATATTCTCCCTTTAATTGAATAAATCAAATTTATTTAATTAATGTTCATTTAATTGAATAAATCAAATTTATTTAATTAAATCCTAATGTTCTTCATTTAATTGAATAAACCAAATTTATTTAATTAAATTACTAATCTTCCAATACCCTCTCATTTGATTTAAATTTCACAATCAAAGTTCATCTAAGTTAATTAATCTTAGATTAATTAACTCCTAACACTAATCCTCCATTCCTCTAGCTTTTGCAAGTTGCACATATAAATCAAATTATTTGATTTACTAATTACCCCATTTTCATTCAAATATGACATATTCTTCGAATATTCCACTTATTTGAATTCTCCCTCCCAAAGGACTTTTGTCCTCCAACTTGGCATTAAAGGCTCTTACATGTCCTCTCCTTGAGCCAACTTGGCATTAATTCCTCTTACATCCCCTCTTGCACAAGTCACTTCTTCAAATTCAAATTCAACCTACATGTATTTAACATGCACATTGTTCAAAATGTGCTCCACTCTCTTTCATTAGCATGTTGACAAGTGACACAATGCCATTGGTTCAAATTTTAATCCCACATCCTCCCCATTCTTCAATCTTCAATCCTTCTTCATTATAAGTAGAGGCCTTATCTATTGATTTGAGGGAGACAATTTCATTCAAGGTTATTATCCAGAATATCATCCACAAGTTAGGCATAAAATTCATCATTCATAGCTAGGTTATTGGCATTTTGCATCAAGAATCACACATCCATCATCAAGCTTATCAAGGGATTGGGAAAGGGCTCCTTTCCACACCAAAGAAGCACTAATTCCCCTATGGGATGTTGGTTTGAGCATTGAAATAGAGTTTCATTTGTAATTTATTTGCATAGTTTAAGATATTTTGCTTTGCTTCCATATTCATATGTTCAAATAATTTCATAGGGAATGTTTGGTTTACACTTGTTTATTGACTAGTGATCACTTGTTTGTTCATGTTTGAGTAGGTCTAAGCTAATAATTCCATAGGAAGGCCATTGGCCTTGAGTCCTGTGCTTGATTTATAATAATGATTCCTTGTTTAGAATAATTGTAATGTATAATATCATGTGGGAGAATGTTGGGGATAAAATGAAATTTAATTGCAATCCTAAACATACTTCATGTATCTCCTAAGTCCTTGGAAAGTGTTCCCCAACACTAGGATTAGAAAGAGATTAAATTTGAATGAAATGAACATGTAAATTGACAATTGTAATTAATTCTAAATGATAGGAACATGTGGGGACACCCAAGAAGAGATCCTACAAAATAGGAGCACATGGGATGCCCACATGGAAGGTGGAACTCACCTTGAGTTAAGTTAACTATTTGGAGAAAGATAACACTTTAGTAATGCATGTAAAGATCCTAGAAGTTAGGAATTGATGCTTACATGCATGGAGTTCAATTCAGTTCAGTTCAACTCAGTTTATTTTATTTTAGTTTAGTTTAGTTTAGTTTAGTTATGATTCAATTATCTTTAGTTGCATGTAGTTAGTTTCAGTTGAATGCTAGTTGACTTCAATTGACTTGGAATGCATGAGTAATGTATTGAGTTGCATGATAAATAATATGTGATACATTCAGTTAAGTGGGGATGATCAATCATGCATGATATTTGAACGAATGGTGGACAGATATGTTTCAGTTAATAGAGATTGACTTGGACCCACCTTGGGCACCCAAATTGGCATCTTGGAGTTAACATTTTTGAATGATAAGATATTTTATAAGGTTGAGTTAAGTGGGACCATTCTTGGGTACCAACTTTGAGGAGAAGCTTACAAGATATCTTCAAAATCAACGTTGAGTTAGCACTTCAGTTTTGGACGCCCAAATTGATGAAGGACTTGGTTTGACATTTTTTTTCATGGGAGAACTGTACTTGTAAATAATAGGTGTAGGTTTTGTGAGATAAGCTTTGTGCTTTATAATTGTAAACTCTTTGGAGTTTACAAGGCTCATTATTGTCTATAAATTGAAGCAAGTTGAAGAGAGTTTTATCAGAGTTTATTGCAAGTTGTGAAGAAGAATTGTTGAAGTAAAAAGAAGCATCTCAAGCAATTATTGATAAATAATTATTGTAATCTTGTTCTAAGGTTAAATAATACAAGCACTATTGATTTTGGTGGTGGAGTTTTTTCTTGAAAGGGTTACTCCATAGTATATGTTGTGTCACTTCTATCTTCTGGTCTTATTCCTCTACAATCTTTTATCTATTTTTACAAATGGTAAAATGAATCTAAACATATAATCAACCACAAATAAAGTGTAACAAAGAACACTTAATTACATCTACAGTGTAATAGTTTTATAAGTTTCAAAGCTACATAATTACCTCCATTTTCAACATAGCTGAGTAGCCATATTGTTTATGATATCCTGGTTGAAATGTTCCAACAAGTGAGTAATGTCTATCCTTAAGAATCCATTGGTGGAGGATTCACCCATAGAGGATTGGTAACCTCTTCCTTTCTTTAGAGCTACCCTAGAGTAATTCTGGCATATCTTCTTAATATCATCCCAGGGAACTTGGGTGATATCTCCTCCTCCCATCAGGTCTAGAGCATCAATGTAGCTCTCATTGATCCCTCTAAGGAAGAGAAACTTTTGATATTCTTCATTGAGTGGATGCTGTGGATATTTCTATAGGAAAAACAAGAGCCTTGAAATATAGTGATCCAAACTTTCATCTTCCTTTTGTTGCATCCTAACTATATCATCTCCTCTCATATCACTATCGCTATAGTATTCTTTGTACTTCTCTAGAAAATTTGTTTTCATATCATCCCAAGTCTCTATAGTATTCCTACCCAAGCTCATAAACCATCTTAATGCAACTTATTTCAAGGTGGTAGGAAACAATTTAATCTTATAAACATTAGAGGTATAGTTAGATTTTGTAGAGGATATCAAACTCAAACAAGAAACTGTTAGGGTCTTTTGTGACAAGCCCATAGAAGTTAGGAAGAACTGAAGTAGAGATGTTCTTGAGGTTATCAACTTCATTCTGATGGGTGATAGGAAATGGAAAAGCTGGTTGGTTAGGTCTATTTGGATTTGCATGATCCATATTTTCTTGATGTAGTGTCAAAGCAAATGGATTCTCAATCAAGTTTTGGCAAGCTTGGTCCTTAGAGGAAGTTTCAGAATTGGTCAAATTGGGGAATGCATCAACAAAAGAATGTGCCTCTTCTTCTTCATCTCTTGGTAGATTTTGAAAATCAACTAGTTGATTATCAGAATTAGGGTCATTAGGAAGGAATCTCCTATGAGAATCTCTTCTCCTACCTTTATGCATGTAGTATTATCTCAATATCAACCAAATCATAGAAAGAATTGGTGAAAGAATAGCATATCATTACTTTTCTCAAATAAAGGGTATGCTAAGAAAAAAATTTAGAGATACTAAAGCAAGGGAAAACAAACTAGAAATGACTCCAAATAACTTCCAAGTTTGACACCATCCCCAACAATGGCACCAAAATGTTGGCCTCCTCTAATGGTTTAATAACTAAGCCCTTAGATTTGTGACTTAGAGATTAGACTTCTACACTAAGTAGTTATCTTACTCATTATGAAGGTGCATTTCATTTTCAACCTAGGGATGTAAGCTTGAAATGGGTCAACACTGTATGTGCACTAGGACTCCACTGTAGTCATCCTTAAACTAGAAAATAAATAGTATTGAAAACCAAAATGCTGGAAAAAAAATTGACATAAGCACTGAGCATGAATCAACAACTACACTGAGCATCAACAACTAAACTGGAAATGGATGATAGAAAAAAAAAATCTCAGCAAACAGATAATAAAATACTCTGTCTACCTTGGCTATAGGAATAGTCACAAAAAAGAGTTCCAATGGCTACAAGAACAAACAACTGTTGAAACCGAAACTAGTTACTAAAAAAAAAATAACTTTTAAACTAAATGGGTGGAATTCTCACCAAGTGGTCCCCTTGAGTGAGTTTTCCTTAAGCTAACTTAGATGCATAGTGAATCAAATATCATTTTATTTATTGAAAACATAATTAGAACATATCAGTAATATGATTGTTTTTCTTAAACTAAAAATACAAGTACAATCTCAAAACATCCAACCTTATGAAAAGGGGCATATGACCATTATTTATAGAGGGAAAAGCTTCTAATTAACCCTAACTACCTAGGATATTGAATCCAACATAATAGGAGGATTCCATTTATTGAAAACATGGAAAAGAGAGGGAAGAAGTTATGCATGCGCCAAATTTAGTCAAAGTAGACTTGCCTCAACGAGAATTCAACACAACAACACTTACTAGATTCGCTCAACTAATAAACATGATCATTTAAAAGGTAGTTACAACTTCCATGTGAGCTAGGAATATCCCTCCATTGGAAGTTTCCCTCCATTGAGAGTTTCCCTACTTTGACCTATTAATGACCATCTTTTGACTTAGCAACCAACCAATTGACAGGAGCTTCTTCTACTTTGTAGGCTTCATTATATCAACACCTTAATATGAACCTACATAATAACATTAGCACACACAAAATAATTGCATATTCATAATTACCTTAAAGTAACATCCATTCAACCACATGTAAAAATAACATAGATTATTCACATAGCATGTTAATATTATCAAAAGTCACAAGGATAAGTTCATGCCCAAGGTTCATAAATCTAGGGAAATAATATGGATAATGTCAATAAGTAGGTGCCAAAGTCTATAGTATCAACAAAAAATATATGATAAACCCTATCAAAATTGAGCCATTAATTGGACTCATCACCGGCCTCCGAAAAAATCTACACTCCATGTATTATTCAACAATTAAGACCCAGTAGAATACATCTTCAGAGACTCCATGAACACTTCTAAAGCAAAAGATATCCATACATTCCATGTGACCAAGCATGAATCCACACATCCCACGCCATGCTTCAAACCTTCACACATGCACAAGATCAACCTACTAACCTACAACAAACTCTCCAACCTCAGAAAACTACACTTGTGGTTTCTTTTATAGAAGCAAGCTCCCACAAAACCACCAAGTGGTATTACATAAACCATGTTCCCAAACCATGAACTTACAATATCATGTAACCCCACATTTAATATTGGGTACTTTATTATATTTTAATTTTCCCCAATATTAAATAATTACATTTTACAATTAAGTCCCAATGTTACATAGAACATAAAGTGGCCCCAACATTATAGCTCCTAGTGATGCACGTCCATCTAAGTACCCCTAGGTGCACCACATACATAATAATAAATTAAACATTATAAGCATTATACAAGGTGTACAACACCTAATTCCTAAAAATCTCCCACTTGTATACATTGCATAATAGGGTAACAAGTAAGCTCAAACATCAAGATAATAAACTCCATAGGAAACATGTACCATCTTGGAATCCAAGTGCTCCATGTGCTCCATCAAGATACCTGTAATAAGAACCAAGGTGACCACCATCTCATCCATTAATGCTCTCATCCTCCACCATGTCAATGCATTTAGATAACAACACATCCAAAGGGATGTCACATTAGTTGTCACAAAGAAGCATAATCCTGCCCCAAACCAATATCTCATAACACAAACACTCAATCCAAAGGTAATGAATATGCACCAATAGCTGTCAAGAATAAATCACCATAGCTGAAATGACACCCACAACAAGTTCCAAAACATACAACTATCCATACCTCCAAGGTATACATAACATAGTAAAATCATTCCATCACATATCCACCCATAAACCATAATAACAAACTCCATGTGACAATTTGTCAAAGAGTGACATACACATCAAGGAACTCCCACTACATGGGAAATGGCTAGATGAATGCAAACCTGGAATAAGCGCATTCAATGTATCACTTCGTTAACATTCTAGAAACAAGGCACCATCACAAGTGATCAAAGCATACCAAGTCTACTAACACCATCACATAGAAGATGTAAACATGTAGTACCAAGGAGCATCCACAATGATATGCAAAACCTACAAATCAAACACCTGTAGTATGTCCTCCTACACACACCTCTAAATGCCAATTGTGTCAAGTATGATATCCTCCACAACACCCCACAACAAAATCCATAACAACATCCAATTTTCCAATCACCAAGATCAAACATAACATATGTATCATGTAACTAATCATGGATGTAAGCATCTCAAAACAAGAAGATCAAACTCAAAGTAACCATTCCCAAACCAAGGAAATTAGCCTAATAAACCATCTCCTAAACCCAACATGTACAAGGAGATAAACATGCCAACACTTCTCAAATGAACCCTCTAGAAAAAAATACCCATCCAACTCAAGATCCATATCCATGAGAAGGAAAATCATAAACATAAAACACCTAAAAGAAAAATGAGTAATATCTCCCAAGTGAATCACTGAGTAGACCAAGAGTGGGGAATGAGAATGCTCCTCTAGGATATACAAGTCATCATGACTCAACCAAGAACACTCTCCTCATAGGTGCATGTTGGACTCACATCCAACCAAGGTGTAGGATCCTCGTACTTCCTGCTGAAATCTCATCAAGAGAAACTATCTCATGAAAATGTCTCTAATGATAGGAGAACTCCAACCTCACCTATATCTCCAATTATCCATGAGCACCTATAACCAATCAATCCATGCTAAACTCCAATTAAATGATCAAATTACTCAATACAAAGAGAACCAAGATCAAAATCATAGCTCCAACTATAGAATCAGGAACATAAACATGACACCATGATCTCACATCTTCTCAAAAGAATATCACATGCTCAAATCATCATAACATGTACCATGCAACAACTCTAAATCGGTAATCAAGAGTATACCATGACATAATAACAAAACCATCCTACAACCAAGGATCTCCTGTCAAAACCAACAAGTCATAAAAAATACCTCAACATCTCCAACACTTGATGTCAATGAACTCTCACTATAGCACACATAATCCAAGAGCTCGTTCATGACACCAATCAACCCCTACTGAAGACAACCATCCATAATCAACAATGGATCCACATCATTTCCAAATTCTCCCACTGAACTATGATACCAAGCAATCACATAGCTTCATGATGCACACAACCAACACCACATCATTGTCATAAGCTCACAAAAAACCTGTGAATCCAAGCTCTCAATGACAACATGATAACCATCCTCTAAAGCAAGAAGATACATCATCGAACCATCATATACATCACCACCAATCCATCACCATCAAAATCCCCCACTGAAAAGTGTAACCAAGCTATCCATGACATCATGATACCAATATCCTCAAACCAAGAAGATACATCACCACAACCAAAATCAAGATCCAATCCAACACTTCCAACACTACATCTGCATAAACCATCATGACATGCCAAAGTCTCTAATGCATGAGAAACATCCATGACACCATGATCACCACCAAATGTACCAACAACCCAACCCAACCATGTCCACATATTTGCATAATCATAGTCAACTATATAGGTATCATATCATGACTATCCCTGGTAATACCATCTCACCTCCTCAACATAAAATAAAAACCAACAAACCAAGTGACTAAACCAAGCCAGCAAAATTGAACATGCATCAACACTAAAATATCAATGGGAAAAGACAACCCATGTCCAAGTCATAAATGCAACATGTAAGTATAGACCACCTACAACATTGCACAACTTGTAGATACAACAATATAACATACAAATCCAAACATATACTGACAACCATGTCAAATGAAAGAATAATTTGAGATGTACAACTGATCATACAATGAATCCAACATCAAATCTCCAAGTTCTGATCATCTATAAAATCATAGTATCACTATAGTCAAAGAAACCCATAAACAACTCAAGTGAGAAAAACAACAAATACCTATATAAGAATGAATTTGTACCCCATGTACAAATCCCCTTTTTTCCTTTATCCACCTTAGAAAACTAGGTTTGAAGGCTTAACTTCTCCTAAGCTCACTGCTTGCATCACATTTGGTGCCTGTTTTGAGTGTTGGTAGAGGATTTTCTATCGGAGATGCCCACACTGTGTGTAGACATTCGTGCGACATGCTTATGTCCCTGACAGATTTCCATGTTTGGAGCCTTAGAGGTGTTACAATTCCCATTAGGGGTTGACTTGTAATGCCCTCCTTGACTGACCAACCTGAATAGGGCTGTTTCTCTTCATCTCTTATTCATATTCACTCCTTGAACAAGCATTTGGATCCTCTCCCAAGCATTGGGTTTACTCTCTAGCACTCTCTAGATCTCTCTGAGCTCTCTCTTAGCTCTCCAAACACTTTACACTTCAGAGAAGCAACATCAACACTCCACCACTTTAGTAGAGAAAGTGTGGAACAAAATACCATGGTAGCAGAGGCTTGAATTCCTCTCATTTTCTCCCCCATTAGCCTTGAGCGCTCTTGGTGGAGGTGTTAAGATTTCACTCCTCTCCTCTATTACTTAGTTGAGTAGCATAACACTATTTTGTAATGCTTTAGTTCTCTTTACTTCATTTCTACTTTTCTCTCTATCTATTTCACTATCCATGGAGGCGGGAACATAAAAACGGGGTCTGACTAAGGCATGCCCCTATACAACCACCCAACAATTTCTCTCTCCCTTTTGTGTACAGGTTTTAAAGACACCCATAAGCTAGAAGCTTCATCATTCACATAGTTGTAAGTATTTCCTTTCTTCTCCTTATCTTTGCCATCTCTACTTCTTTATTTCAATTCTATCAAGTTTTTTGTTATTTCCCTATATTTTGTAAGTTCTTAGCAAATAGATAGAAGCATTCACTTTTCTATTTTCTGAGACATTCTTGTTCTTTGGTCCATACGAGACACCATCATGCCTTTGGGATGCTAGTGTGCCACACCGTTATCCATTTTCTGTGTTTCCATCCTTTGGCTGAGAGCTTGTCAGTTTGTCCAGAAAATCTCTATGACCTGCTCTTTTAGAATCTAAAACTTTTGTGCCATTCCATTAAGGTAGTATATGGAAGTTCACCCCATGAGGCTCTCTAAGTGAAGAGAAATTGTGAATAGTAAATCCCCCTATTCTACAAACCATGCCAAAATAACTCCAAATGTAATCCATTGTGTAGTGCTACGAATAATATTTTCGTTGACTATTTGAAGTCTAAAATATGACTCTGTATGCATCTGATATCACCTCTCGAAGCTCAAAATAAACACCTGACTTCCAACATGCAAAAAATATCAAAACATCACTAAAACCACAGTGTAGAACATCCAAATAGCTTTCCAATGAGTTTGAGAAGTCAAAAATCTGACATACTAGGAAAAAGTTATGCTCATTTGAAAACAATTGCTATTAGAAAGCCTCCTAGTGGTTGTTGGGTGGTGGCCTGGTGGTTGGCCATCGGCCCATTGGTGGTGCTGCTGTCAAGGTTGGTGGATTTCAAAACTTCATCAAATATGATTTAATTTCTTATTTTAAAAAAATTTCTCCCCCCTTCTATATGGACCCGATCGAAATATTAAATTTGGCTTGTTTAAAAAAAATTTGAAGTTTCTGTCCCTTTTTTTTCATCAATAGATTTTTTCATATAATAAAATTCTGTTTGAAAAACTTTAAAGGTGGATTTTTTTTCTTGTTTGTAGGGGTAAGATCCCTGCTAGATGGGAATAGAGCTAGTCCCATTGACCAATGACTAACAACCACTAGTGGGACTGTACGTCCCATACTGACATTGTCATACTGACTACAATGAGAGACCATGGGGTAGGTCGGTCTACAGACCCCCTCCCACTTGGCCTTTTTCTATATTTTTTCTATTTTTGCTTTTATTTTTAACTTTAAACCTTTTTATTTTGTAGGTATTTTTTAATCCAACGGGACATTTTTTATTTTAATTTTATGAATATTATATATGACGGTCGTACTACTGTAAAATAGGGCATTTTACAAAAAAAATTGCATTTTTTCAACTTCACCAAAATAGGGAAAATTATATATAAAAATTTGTCTCTTGACCAACTTGAATCCAACCGTGAGGCCCATTTTGTCTCAAGAGGTCATCCATTAAATTTCCCCTACAAAACCCTCATTGAATGCACAACCAAGAAACCCTATTTTTTCAAAAAAATTCTCACACCCCAAATCTACAAACTACCCATCATAACAACAAACCAAAAACCCTTAGATCTATAATAAAACAACCTACAAGACCCTAATATCTTTCCATTTTCTTTCATTCTCTCATGCAACCTAGGGTTATCCAATCCACAACCAATTCTTTGATACCACTTGAAAGGAAACTTGCTGCCATTGTATGACAATTTCCATATAACCCAAATCTGAAATCATGCAAGAGAATAGACAACATACCCATGAAAGATGACACAAGATATGCGCTAGGAAAACCCTCAAGAGGGAAAAATCTAGCCTCCAAAAGCATCCACACTCCATGTATTATTCAACAATTAAAACCCATTATAATACATCTTTAGAGACTCCATGAACACTTTTAGAGCACAAGCTATCCATGCATTTCATGTGACCAAGAATGAATCAAAACATCCCATGTAATGCTTCAAACCCTCACACATGCACAAGCTCAACCTACTAACCTGCAACAAACTCTCCAACCTCAGACAACTACCTTGTGGTTTCTTTTATAGAAGAAAGCTCCCACAAAACCACCAAGTGGTATTTCATAAACCATGTGTCCAAAACCACAAACTTATAATATCATGTGACCCCACATTTAATATTGGGTACTTTATTATATTTTGTTTTTCCCCAAAATTAAATAATTACATTTTATAATTAAGTCCCAATGTTACAACATAAAGTGGTCCCCACATTATAGCTCCTAGTGATACACATCCATCTAGATACCCATAGGTGCACCGCACACATAATAAGAAATTAAACATTATAAGCATTATGCAAGGTGTACAACACCTAATTCCTAACAAATAGGAAAAAGGAGAGACAAGGTATCCCCCTACAGTGAAGAAGCTCCAATGCTAATGAAGATTTCCTAAAAAAAAAAAGATGATCCAATGTATATGAGAAACATGCCTTCCTTTGGGAAGAAACAAGTCCATAGGTAGATGAAGAAGCCACTCCATGTTAAGTTGAAAGGTGGGCCTTGGATGAACTCTCAACATTTTGAAAAATCATTAGAAATCTCTAGGCTTGAATAAGTTACAACATAAGCATGGTCAAACTCAACCAAGGAACATGATAAATCAAGGGAATGAGGAAACTCATGAATGCCAATCTCCAAAGACAATGAAGATGGGATAACGGTTGTGTTGAAATTTTCATCAAAGAGGAGAGAAACCCCCTTAAGTGTGTCCTCCAAATCTGCAATACGAGACTCCATAAACAAGTTAGAAATCCCTATCAAATATTCATCCCAAAAAGTAAGATTTTTAAAAACTATGATCATCCTATTGAATATAAGCACTGATAGCTAAAGAAGAAAGAGGTGGAGGAGTGGAAATATTAGCACTAGTCTCTAGAATACCAAGGTTTAGATGACCAAATTTCACCTCACAAGCATGATTCACACTTGATGAATGGTGTGAATAATAGTCAAAGGAACATTATCATTAGTAGAAAAAAAATGGGAAAAGGAATACAAATGAGATGAATGATCAACCATCCTGATAGCAATGATCTCTCTCGTCTCCAAGTCCCTTATGTATAATCTATTTGGAGTGAACTCAACTTTTTACATTTTCCACTATGAGTGATTTGATAAACAAAAAGGAGATTAGATGACAAGGAAGGACACCAAGTACATCATTAAAAGTGTCTTCTCCCATGTCAATAGAATCCTTTCCACACACCTTCATATATATGTGTTATTACCCATTAAAATATTAGGTGAATTTCAAGGCTAAGCCTGAAGAGAAATTTCCCATAGATGATGGCATATGATGAGATGCACCTAAATGAAAAATCCATTTTCCAAATTTAGGACTTGTAAGGGTCAAGAGTGTTTGTCCTTTTTTTTTAGTTTAGTTGTACCTCATGTTTTCCCTGACCAAGATGATGAACCTATTGCAGATTGAGATGTTGAAGAATAAGAGGACACTAATAAGGGAAGCAAAATGTTGTTCTTCTGAAGAAGATGGGTTAGTTCATCAATTTTCTTATCATAACATATGTGCTCATTGTGTCCTATCCTTTTGTACTATGCATATTTCAAATTCTTCTTTTTATATGGTTCCTCTTTAGAAGAGGAAGTTGACTCGAGAGTTCTTTGTGAAGGTGAATACTTACCTTGCTCATTATACTTGGGGTCCTTGTTCTTGTTCTTACCTTTTCCACCTAAATCCTTTTGGATCTTTTTACAAGAAGATCATGCTTTAATGTCCCCATGTGTTCCAAATTTTCTTGTTCCCTTGTGAATTGTGCTACAAATCCATCAAGAGAAGGTAGTTTGTGTGCATTTCCTATAGAATCCATAGTAGCATAAAATGTAGAAACAAATACTAAATAATCATGACCAATCTTAGCAAGAATAAAAAGAATTAACTATTCATCCTCTTTGGTGACCCCATAGTAAAATAACTATAGACTACGAGAATTGAGCTTAGAAAATTCTTGAATATTATCAAAATATGAAGGATTAAGACTCATAAATTTATTCTCCAACTTAAATTTTCTCATTTTATTTTTCTTACCAAAGAGACTCTCTAGGATATTACAAGATGCAACATAATGCCTATTCTCTAGAGAAATGGACAAGATTAGAGTTCCAAGGGCTCCATCCCTTCTATCAAATCATTTTCTTCTTTTTGTAGCTCTTGTGAGTTCTAGATCTATGCCAAATGTGATTATTTGCAAATTCAATTTTAATGATAAAACCTCCATTTGTGATTTCCATTGATGATAGTTATTTGAAGTTAGAAACTTGTACAATTTTTGAAATTCCATGATAAAATTAGAAAGTACAATAGAGGAACAACAAATTACCCCTTGTAACACAAGAAAATAACCCCTTTGTGCCAAAGAAAATTCCCCCTTTTTACAAATTGACAAGTTATTGGCCAAAGGAACAATTCGGCTTCAAATTAAAATTTTAAAATTTTGGAAAAAAAAATGCAAAAATTACATGTATAAAACTAAAGTGCTCCTCAACACCTTCCTAATGCCACATGAATCAAGAGATAACAAGTTATGATCCTACAAGATGAAAAATTAGATATGACTTCAAGCTAGGAAAACATACATCAAATAGAAAAAATATGAAAAATCACCTACACCACTAGAAAATTGACAAAGCTAGCTTTTTGGAAGTATTTATTTTTGCAAAAATGGATTGAAATTTATTGCAATTTGAAAAAAAATTCCTATTTTAGTGCTTCATGGTCAAATTAAAGCCTTCAAGGTTGGCTCCTAGTCATCAATATGACCACCAATTTAATTGAGGGAAAAAACTAAGGGCCATCACTTGAGCAATGATGTGTGGCATCTTAGCAAAGGGATGGGCCATGACACCCTTCCTTCACTAGAAGTAAGCCCCCCTCTTTGGCGTTAGGTGCAAGGGCTTAAACTTGCATCTAAGGGCTAAGACCGATAGGTGAGCTAACAAATTTAGCCAACGAAAATAAAATTTAAATTGATTATTTTTTAAATGATTTTTTTATTAATAAAAAAATGATTTCTTACCATACATGTTGAAATGACAACTTCATATGTACCATTTGACCAAGCATATAGAGGTGACTAATGCTCACATTAGGTGACACAAACACAATACTGCATAAATAATATTTTCCCTAAATATTTTGAGTTTTTCTATAGAATACTAACACCTATGACAATATGATCGATATTGTATGATACAAATCTATACTGTATGGATTTCGTATGAATGATGATGACTAGAGAAAAACCTTTGATGCCCTCAAGAAAAAGTATCCAAACTTGATGAATTGATAGTCAAACTTTAGGTTTTTGGGCTGTCCAAACATGATGGTAGGGTTAGATTTGGACCAAAGTGCTCCAAAAATTCAGCTACCTTATAGATCTAATAACTTTAATAATACTTGAAATCCTTGTAGATCTGACAAAAATACAAAATTTAATGAAACAAAAGATGACATGACTTCCTTTGATTCCTTGTATTTAATCATAAGGTCCTTGAAACCCCCAAAATGCACCCAAAAAATATCTTTAAGTGAAGGTGGAACCATTAGATATGGGAAGGAATTTGTAACAATGGAGATCTAATAACATGTAGGAGTTAATGGTGACTCCCAACACTCCTAGGAACAATTTGTAGACCAAAATATCTTCCACAAGAGAAAAAATGGTAATAATTTTGTTTTCTATGGGTATGGATGCAAGATTGATACAAATTTACATGAGAGGCCTTGCTTATAAAGGAAAGGTGAGAGATACGATTAGAAAAGATTGTGGCATGTGTCTTAATGATATGTTATGAGACAACTATTAAATGACCTAGATAACCAATATTATTATAAAAGTAAAAACAATAAGATATTATAAAATGTTGTCTAGATGGCTAAGAATTTTTGAAAGACACTTGGGACCTAAGTACAATTAACATGTGAATAAGTCCCCTTTGCTAGGAATTAGCTAGGTACATGACATTTATTCACACCAACAAATATTCATGTTGTTCTTAAAGTAAATTACAAGGGTTTTGTATGCAAAAAATACTAAGGCTATGGGTTGACATTATATTAGTCTTTTACTTCTTCATGCTTGTGTGATGTTCTTTATGTTCTTATTCCTTTTATGACATTGATTTGGAGGCTTTTTAGTTCCCCATTCACCTTTCTCTCTTTTGGAGTGGAGTTTTTCCTATGAGGTTTTCTCCTTTTCTTGAGTTTTGAGATATTAGATTGTTTGTACATGGGTGCCTCATCAAGCCTTGTTTTATGAGATGCATGATGCATTAGCTAATAATTAATTAATTATTAGTCTAATTCATTTCATGCACTTAAGCTAAACTTAGGATTTATTTTTTATGTTAAGTGAAGTGAACTATTATTAGATCATTTTTTCTGATCACACACAATGTTGACAATTGTCATGATCTAATCCATTTACCATTTAGGATTGCTCCTATAAATCACTCACTCTCATTATATTATCTTGATGATCTCCTTGAAGATTCTTGAGGTTTTTTCTATATGTATTTTTGTTGATGATCTATAAAAAATTATTATTTTCAACTCTCTTTGCTTGGAAGGTCTTTTTGTTCATTGTTTGTTCCTTGTTCTCATGTTTATTCATAATTCTATCAAAGGAAATATATTTTAAAAATGGAGGTAAAATGGACACTCAAATACATATTTAAGCTTAGAAGTCAAATATTAGTGATGGAATTCTTATTTTTTCAATTCATTTAATCAAATAGAATTTTACATCTTGTTCATCTATCACTATAGATTAGAAGACAAAAAGCTCCCAATTTCACAACTAGTTGGTAGATGAAAACCCCTATTGTAGCATTGTGTGGTTCCCTGTATGGATTGTGTTTGAGCTACAATAATATGCTTAGTGAGTGGCTTCTACAACCCATATTTTTAAGTGAAAGGTGGCTCCCTTAGCACCTAGGTTTTGTAATTCTAAGATGACTCCTTTACCACCATTGTTCTAAATTTGCTACAATTTTTTTATAATAAAATGTGTTACTAATGTTCATTCAAATATTTAGTAATATGAAGTTGATTATAATTAGAAATCATGTTGAATTAATAAAGAGTGATTAGTTATTATGGATGGTTGTATTAATTATCACATTTCTAAGGGTTTTTTCTTAGTTTTTACATATATATTAATAATAATATGTTTTTATTATATCTAATTTGTAATAAATAAAATTCATTTTTGTTTACTGGAATTGAATTGAGTAATTTAATTATATAATATTATTATTAAGGATATTATAGTGAGGACCTATATGCCTATCTATCAACACAATTTTCTAATTTTGACTATTTAGCAACTGAGGTTCACCCTACCTTATCACTTAGGTGATGATATGTCAATTATAATCATATTATTATTCTCATTACACTTCATTCCTCATTGCATTATTCTTTTCATCTAGTGGAATCCACTTTGGCATGTATTTTCATGACCATATTTTATATAATTGCAATCACATGCTTAATTGTATTTTATGATCCATATCATTACAATGGGGAAAATTAAACATATTAAATGCCTTTCCTATCAAATTATGTGCTTAATATTAGTAAAAAAGTGTCTCAACCATGTAATTATAAAATTTTACTATTTATAGTAAGTATATGTTTGAGCATGAATGGCTTCAAAATTTCCCCAAAGCTACAAACAAGCCAAATAAACATGCTAATAAATTTTTGACCCAAGGTCATGTATTGATTTTAAGATATTAAAGTTTCCATTTTCAAAAGTCAAAGTCAATTTTGAGGCAATTAAAGGCCATGTCTTGAGCCCAAAAGTGGTCATAATTAGAAAATCCAAGTATAGATTAATAGATCACTTCACAAGCCTTCCAATGGTTCAAACAATTCATCAATCAAACTACTAGATCAAAATTTATGGCCTCCAAAAGTTGGGTCTCCCAAATTGTGAAATGTGAAATGTGTTGGATACATAAAAGAGTTGTAAGGGAGAGTTACATGTGTTGGTGTACATGTTTAGACACACCATAGGGAATTATTGATTGGAAAATTTGGTGCCACTTTTTGTGTGGTTTTAGCTCAAGGTTTTGTCAGTACCATTTGATGGTTTCATGTATTGTATCTCCTATATATTAGGAGCTTGAGATGGAAGTTGAGTGTGAAACTTAAATATGTTGAGTTTAATTTGAATTTCTAGTTGGTGATACATGCATGAGAGACATTTCTCTATAAGTTTATTGTAATCCTATTGATTTTTGAATAAAATATCGTGGCTTTTGGATTTTGAGGTGTTTCTTCTTGAAAGGATTTTCCTCATTTAAATAATTGATTGGTGGTACAAAATGATATTTATATTTAGTTTTCATAGCTATTGTAATGATGTAAATTTTTTTGCATAACCCTCCTCTCAAGATTAGTGTGAGAATCTATTCTAGTACCTCAACATCCTTGTACACTCACGTGGCCTAATGATGCATTTTATTCATATCCTGCACATGGGGTCCCCTTCTTTGTGTTTCCCCTATTGCATTTGGCAGTACGTAGCCTTGCACCACTTCTATTTTAGCTAGCGCAACCTCATTTCATATTTTCTTGAAAGTTTTTCTTAATATTTTCAACAAATTCATTTTCTTGCCCTCTCAATACAATGTTGGAGTCTCTTCTCACAATGTGTTTTCTTGAGAGTTTCTTCGGTCTTTTCCAACATTCTATTCTATGGATTGTGCTGGTGATGGCTCGAGCATTTACTAATTGAAGTCAATTAGAGGCATTAAATTAAATAATTCAACTAATGTGGACTCCTAGGCATAGCAATACCTTGTGCCATGGTTCGTTTGACTTCAACAACCATTTCTTTTATGTTTTGAGGGTTGCCCATATACTTGCCTCAAGGCGTGTCCTATTGTACTTTCCATTGATTTCTTTGTTGGAGGTCCATGATTTCAAATGTGGTTCAAGTATTTTCTCAAGTCAATTAGATTGGCTGGAAAGTTATGATTTCTCATAAATTTTCTTTATACAGTGTGTATGTTGGAGTATTTAAATCATCCCTCCTTCTCTCAATCATCAAAATGGAATTCCCAAAAATAATTTAACTACCTTACCCCATATCTCCTATAAATTTGACTACATATAACTTTTCTCTTGAATGCCTCCCTAATCAAATCCACACTTGATTGAATCCCCTTTCCAAATCTTTCATGTGGTCTCATGACACCACTATATAATTACTACAATGGTGGAATTTTGCTTCAGGGCTGCTATGTCAGGTATACCTCTTGTTTAGCCTATTGAAATGTCACTTCAAAACCTACTTTGAATCAAAAAGGTATTCAAATATTGCATCCATACTTGAATAGGAATAATTGTGCTTACAATAGGTAATGTCACACATTCATCCTTTGACATAAAAGGAGATACCAGTCTTGAAAACCCTCCACCATACTTATAAACATGTGCTCAGTCAAATCTAGAGATATCCCACAATGCATATCATCAAGAACCTTTGCATTCATTCTGAAGACATCTTTGCCTTTAATCATTCTTGAGCATATAACTTCATAACAATGCAGAGCATGTTGGGCCCCATGTGGCCCGGCTAATTTTTTTTCATTTTGAAACAACTTTTGTGCTCAAATTGATCTAGGATAACCTCTAAATGCATCTAGAGTGGAAATGTGAAATGGGTTTTCATTAAAACTCACTTTCAGGCACTTTTGTAGAATGATAGAAACTGGCCAAGTTAGCTCTAGAATCAACTCAGGAAACTAGTCAAACGATCTTGTGAAAACTCAAAAAATTGCAGGCATGTAGTCATTAGTCTAGAGAATAAATACAAAATATGACTCAACAAAAGGAGTCACGAGGTGAAAGATATTAAAGCTCAAATTTGCTTAGTTGAATTTTCTGCAACAAACAACTATTCTAAACTAGTTGAAACTAAAGAGATCACCTCATTGCAAAAATACCAAATCAACTCCTATCAAGCTACCACTAGACACAGTAGATCATTTTGGTGCAATGAACACATGAACAAAATGAATTAGCTTGAATCATCACCCATTAAAAGATATTGAAGGTTGAAGTTGACCTCTCAGAAAGGCAGTCAACAATGCAAATGCAAAATTGAAGAAATTGCATTTGGTTTTGATCTATTAAAAATAGCAAATCAACTCATGAAGCCTTAAAAACTGACATGTGTGCTCATTTTGGTATAGAAAATGAAAAACAACAATCATTCTGACATGATAGTCAACCAATTGCAACATGCAAGCTCAAACAGGAGGTAACTTTGCAAAACTAAACATTTGCAAATAGCTAAACAGTGACACAACCCTCCAGCTTCACTTTTCGAAACCTTGACAAAAGTCATTGTGGGAAGCTGAAAATTGACATGCACATTCACATAGGACACATGAGTGTTCTGCAAAGATATTTTTCTTAGAAATAAATGGGCTTCAAATTATGACCCTCCAAAGTAGGTCATTCAGGCAAGTTCATTAGGTGCACTTCTGAAAGTGCAGAGGCAAAATTTTAGAATAGGCATCTCAAATTTGCAAAATTTGAGAGTGCCAACACAACCTATATTACTCATTATAGAAATAGTTATTTATTTTCTTTCCTCTATCTTGCTCCCGCAACCTCTACCCTGCCCCTTTCATAAATTTTATAAATTAAATTTATTCTAGTTTTTTCTTCACCATGACATGACCTCCTTTATGCATCAATTCTACATTAGTTTTTGGTTTGGTGGACTCCTCTCCACTTCACCTATTTTGGTGACTCTCTCTCTCGCATGGCCTTCCCCACTTTACCTATTTGTGTACCTCTCTCTCTACATGGCCTTCCTCACTTGCCTCTATGGCTATGCAGTTTTCTATATATTCAACTTTGCCTTCTACTATTCATTTGGAGCTATGGGTGATTCATTTCCATCTGGCTGTCAAGGGTGCTATGGGTTGTAGTTTTTTTTTTTTTTTAATTCTTTTCATCTTCCCATATCTATTTACATGGCACAACTTTTTTTTTTATCTTCCTCCTCATTTATTAAAACATCATAATTTTAGTTGTTGTGTGGCCTTTTGGTCTTCCCTTACATACATTAAATTATACCTACTTTCACCTTATTTTGTCTTGTTCTAAATGAATAAAATGAATTGAATTATTTATTTCATGAAATGCAAACTTGTATTTTGAAATAAACTCTAGAAAATGACTGCAACACAAAAAAAAAAATGCAAAAAAATTAAAGCCAAAATAATTTTGGTTAATTAGGATTGTTAAACTGCTTGGATGCTCCTACATCACAAGGTATATCTTGTGTCATCTTTGTTGGCATGCTTGTCTATTCTTTTGCATGTAGATTCTGAATACATTTTTACATGTTTTTGGCTCTTTAATTATGTGTAAATTGTCATATATTGCTGCAAATTTCCTTTCATTTGGTATTAGAGCCATAGTTGTGGTTGATACAATCATTATATGAGAATATTTAGATTGGGAATTAATAATTAATGCTAAAATGGACTTAATTATGCTTTATTTAGGATGTTGTAAAGTGTTTTATTAGAATTTCACATCAATCTAGGGCTTCATTGATTAATTGAGGTTAATTAAAGCTTAATTGACCCCCTAAATTCAAATCCAAGCCTTGTTTATTACATTTTTCAAGGATATATCCTGACACTCATTAAATACATTGCATAACATTTAATTTTTTAAAGTTGGAGTCCTAAGGTAGTGACCTAGGAACCATTACCTAGGACACCCCTTTTTTAACTTATTTGTGGCAAGATTTTAATGATTTTGAATCCTAGATCTGAGGCCAACTTGTGTTGTTTAAATTTCAGGGTTAAACCTTAGATTTAGTATAAATATAAGGTTATTTCACATAGTTTCATCCTAGAACTTCATAAGAAATCAAGAGCACTTTCACAAGAGCATTCAAGTGCATTTTCAAAGACATTCAAGGGAAGATTATTGAATTTTTATATTGTAACAATTGAAGATCATATCATCATGTCAAAGGCATAATGCATCAAACATGTTGTTGAGCTAGTGTGTTGATGTAGCATTCAAGATCCAAGTTAAGCAGTGTTTCACATCGAATTCAAGATCAAGATCTACATTCTTCATGGCCACTTCATGTTAGATTGTCGATTTACATTCCAAGAAATTATTGTTCATGTTTCATGTTTCATTATTTCATCATAACGTTTAATTACCTAAATGTTGTTTTACCAAGGAAAACCCCTATTCCTTAACAATCAACAACTTTTCTTCTCTCTTGATGTGTGATTGCAAGTTTTAGGTTGAAGATCAAGTGGAGAACAAGTTTGGAGAAAAGTTTTCAAAGTTGAAAAGTTGCAAAGTTGTCATTTGAATATTGCAAGAACACATAAAAAAATTACATAATTGATTTCAAACTTTCGAGAGTTGGTCACCTAGGAGCTAAGTGTGTAGACATTGAAGAAAAAAACCTAGAATTTGGTTTTTAGAAACCCTAATAAGGACACATTCGCCACTTTGGACAAATGAGTCCTTAGTGACCCCAAAACAGTAGTTTTTGAACAAGGTACACATTGTTTTAGCCTCTTAAAACCTCCCTTTTTATTATTATAGCAACTTTAGGATTGATTTCTGATTGTTATTTAGGTGTTTTACCCCTCATAAATTGAATGAAACATCCCTAAGAAAACTTAGTGGTTTATCATCTTGTTCATTCATTTTCATAAACCCTATTTTTCTATATTTCAACACCTGCTTACTTGAGATTATGTACATCATTTATTGATTTTTTTCCTCATATCATTGGATTAAGACACTTTTAACTATCTTTATATATCCTAGGCTTTCACCCTTATCTTTAAAACAAGGTTTTTCTTCATGTATATTGTAAACATTTCATTTTTTTTCATCTAATATATTCTATAAAATTATACCATTTCCATTTCTTTTGTGTTGTGTGGAATAAATTTTTGATTGTAGGTGATCATTGGGTCACTATTAGATTGATCAAATTTTGTAATTTTTAAAAATAAAAATAAAATATAAAAATATAAAGATAAAAATTGTAGACAAATTATTGTTAAGTATTACTATTGTTACATGTTTTCACTAATAAAATATTTAAATATATCTTTATACTTATAAAAATTATAATATTAAAATGCAAGTATATGATAAATTCTCTTTGAAATAACTTTGTGCTTTATACATATAAATATTTTTAAATTCTAAAAATTAAGTTCAATGAATGAGATGAGGTGCAAAAATAGCTGATTGAAATCCTATTTGGTTAAAATACAAGTTTTAATTGAAAAATAATAATGATACCCTTTCAAACTCTTATGCAAAGATATAGAAGTCTTGAAATGTGTAGACTTTCAATCATTAATAAGCACAAGTGCACATAATTTTTATATCCATTAGGTGTATAAAGAACATACATCTAGATGTGAATTTGAATCATACATCAAGTACCTATAAAAACAAAAAATTGGACTTCAATTTAATATATGGGTTCCAAAAAATTCAAAATTTTCTCTCCAAACATGAAACACAAATTCTAAACTTCAAAGTGCTAGTAAATGGAATATACATAAGCTATTTGTTTCACTATATTCCTACACATAAGATAGCTTGGAATTTGGAAGTGGGGTTTTAGATAAATTGTGGCATAGAATAGCCTTGTTCTAAGAGAAATGAAACACAAAAGGCATAACAATATATTTGAAATATAGTATATATATAAAAAAAAAAAACATTGGCAAAAGAACATAAATTTAGGTATCATGATGACAAGAAAAAGTAAAATGTAAAAGAAATGGGATTTAGGCTAGAAATCATAGCCATCATGAGGTAAAAATAATCATAAACTAGGGGCATAATAAACATAAACCACCTACTTTAGATCTATTGAAATGCAAATGCAACATAATAATAAATATGGAGCCAATTAAGAGACAAGGAAACCATTCATAAGAGTATGAAAGTTTAATCATGCAATGGGATAGATTGGATTGATTGTAATCTATGAAGTTTGTTAAATTAAAACCACATAACTAATATGATGCATAAAAAGTTAATCATGATATTGAAACACTAAAATTGAATCACTTTCATTGATTATAAGTGTACTATTAACGAGATCTTAGTGAGAACTAGTCAAGGATACATGAATTTTGTTTTTAGGGCATACCCAATAAACCATCTAATAAAAAATATAGATCATCAAATTACTCTTCTTGACCTTGTGTTTCTTCACATAATTACACCATAAGGCACCATGTCCCTTTATCTTAGTGGTTTCATACTTCACTCTCTTAGGGTTTTTAATGAATTTAATCTAAAAATATTTATCTATAATACTAATGCAATCTAGAAAATATTTAAAATTCAAACCTCATGATTAATAAGAGTGGTCAAAAATTGGATTTGATTGTGATCACACCAATTCTATAGAAAATTTATCATTTGGAGCTAGTTCTTTTTCAAAACATGAAGCATCTCTAGCATGTGGTTCATAATATTATGGTCTCTCATCAGCATTGACATCTTTATCCATGAGATTCTTCTTACCCTTTGGGTGGCCTAGAGGGCTTCAATCCTTGCTTATTTAAATATCATCATATCAACCACCTAGGATTATGTTGTCATCTCTAATTTTTACATCTTCTATAACCCATTTCTCCTATGGAACACCTACAATTAAATAATGCACAAAAATAGTCTGTTGGGTTATTACTCAATGTTCAATAACCTAAAAGTATACTAGTATTTGAGACAAATTGATTCCATCATAGGTTAAGGAACTCTAATGAATTATTATCTATTAATGGGGCCAAAACACAAAAATTGAAAACTCAATACAAGAATAAATAAATAAAAAAAATTTCTCTAGAGACAAGAAAGAAGAATAAGACATGCCAAAATAACATACTATACACATTACTTCATCTAATCTAGAAGTTACAATTAATTTAAAAATAAAAATACAAGTTCCAATATTCTAAATTCATTTAGATGTTTGATCTTCAATCCATTCTATTTCCCTCCCTCTATGTTTCCTTGTTTTCAATTTTTTGCAATCTTCCCATAGACATCCCTTGATGTATTAAGGGAATGTTGGAAAAAATATGGTGCATCGATCTATACACATGTGATGGTAACTATGGGGCCAAGATTAAGTGATTTGATTTTTGTTATTCCTTAAAACTAGCTGCATCCCATATTGAAAAGTGACCACATCAAACATAAGTGTGCCAAGATATAATATTTTGAAAGTTTTTGGGACTTCCATTGTGAACTTACCTATGACCAAAAGTTAATTGTATGATATTATAATTGAAACATAATTAAAATGTGTTATTAATTAGTCTAAACTAGATCTTTTTTAGAAAAGAACATGCTATAGCTTATAATAAGGAAACTAGAAACAATTGTTGACATGTGGACATGTTCAATAAAATTAATAGATATTTTTATAATTAATTAAAATTATGATAAAACATAGTTGATAAAAAAATGAACCATGTATCAATTTTTTAACTTTAGATAATCCTCCATCCAATTTTTTAAAATAATTAATTTTTATTTGGGAATCAAAATTAAGATGTGATAATATAAGATTTGATATAGATGAAAATTATAGATTAATATTGATTAAGGAGAAAATAGGGTTTACCAAAATACAAATGATAGAACACTAATTATCACCCTAAATAATGTAATTTATGTGTGTGATAAGATGCAAATAAAAAATAGAAACTAACCCTAATGGTTATAACAACTATGAGGGGAGCTTCTAGAGCTCAAAATGATGTGTATCTTGCTGCAAGAATGATGCAGGGGCACCTTTATGCATATGAGGTCAAAGATTGAGTTTTTGTCTTATTTTGTTGTGGTTGAGGTAAATAAGGTCATTTGAGACCATTAGATGTCATATAGGACCATTTTTGGTGTTTTGGTACCGTTTAGGCAAAAGATGAAAAAGTTGCAAAAATATTGTCAATGTTTAACAATGTTGGAATATGAAGTGTCAATGTTGCACAATGTTGGAGTATGAACCATTGTAATTTGAAAATTTGGTTATGTACCATTGGGAAATAATAAATAATTTTTTTAATCATGAATCATAGGGATCAGAAAGTCGGAAGGAGATTGGAATTAAAATTGGAATCAATTTGGAGCAACGTTTTTGTGTTTTTTTTGTAACAGTACTATTCTTTCACATGGTACAACTCTGTACAGTATTTGTATGACCTACATGTGATATGGTTGGAAATATAATTGATTTATATTTCATTTGGTTTTGGTTTGGTTAAATTTCATTAAGTTTAGAGAAAGTTATAGTATTTTTTGTAACAATAGGTTTGAATCTACCTTGGGGTTTACAATCACATAGAAATTGTCATAACTCTTGTTTCCACCATTATATCTTTATAAAAATTTGATGAAATTTTTTTAACTATATTATATTCAACCTCACTAGAGATATTGTCTTTATTAGGTGTTTTTGTGAAATTTATGAATGACAATTTGTTGCATTTCATAGTGAGGCAGCCTTGGGTTTGATCAATAAATGCCTTGTTTTGCATATTATGTACAAAACAACTCAACTTCATTTTAACATATTTTTAGTAAGGGAAAAAAGGGTATTAGAAAAAGGTATTACATTTTTAATAGCAGGTATATAATAAAATTTATGAACAAAGAAACCAAATTTTCCCCCCCATGTTTTAAGAGCAAGTTCTCAAGAATGAACAAGAATGCCCATTTTCACCATTTGTAATGAAACCCTAGTCGTGTTGTGTTAAGTTTGTTGTGAGGTGATGTGTTTAGTTTTTATTTTCTCTACATCAAAGAAACTTGTTTTTAGGGAACAAATTATTTATTCACCTTTAGTGGTGAATGGGTCCCTATTAGGGTTTCTAAATTTGAGAGCCAGGTTATTTTCCTTGATGTCTGCACTCTCAAATCCTTGGTTGCCAGCTCTCAAAAACTTGTAATAATTTGTTTACCCTCAATTCTTTGTTCTTGCACTATAAATGGAAATATTGAAAATTGAAAACTCTTGTAATTTTCATTCAAACTTCTTCTCTGCCTAATCTTCAACCTGTAAATCTATAAACACATATTCAAGAGAAGAAAAACTTGTTGATTGCTAGTGAATAGGGGTTTTCCTAAGTCAAACCCCTTGTAGCTAATTAAACCAAATGATAAAATAAGGAAATTAAAGCATGCAACATGAAATATATAATTCAAGATACCTTGGATGTTGTCTTGGAGTTTAAATCTATAATCTAACATGAAGTGCAATGAAGAATGTAGATCTTGATCCTTGAATAGATGTGAAACAATGCCTGCAAATAGATTTTCAATGCTACATCCACTATCTTAGCTAATCAATATGCATAAATGCATTATGACTTAGACATGATGAAATGATCTTGAATTCTTGCAATGAGATTCCACAAATATGCCTTGAAATTCCTTTGAAATGATCTTGTAATGCTCTTGTGAATGTTCTCTTGATTGCTTAGATTGAATTGCTAGGAGACTTGGGATGAAACTATGTGAATTAACCTCATATTTATACTAAATATAGAGATTAACCTCAAAATTAAAATAATCCAACATGACACCAAATCTGGATATGAATATTATTAAAATCCCACCAAAAATTAATTCAAAAAGGGGGTCCTTATTAAGGGAGGACCCATTCGCCAGCTAGGGTGAATAAGTCTTGGCACAAGTTTCCAGGACCTTTCCTTCGGGGGATGCAATCACATTAAAAACGCCATGTCAAATATGTAAAGAAAGGGGGGGTCCTATTGAGGGAGGACCCATTCACCACTAAAGGTGAATAGGTCCTAACACCATTTTCTAGGATCTCAAATTTTCCAAATTAAATGTTTTATAATTTGAATATTAGGTGTCAAGATAGATCCTTTATAAGGTGTCATTAAGAAGGATTAAATTTGAATTAAAGGGGATAATTAAATCTAATTAACCAAAATTAATTAATGAGACCCCAAGTACGTGTGAAAGTGTGTTACAACACTTTACAACACCTCAAATATGGTACAATTTAGGTACATTTTATTTGAAAAGGGGTCGATCAGGCTCCATTAACTAAAGAAACTAGATAGAAAAGTGTGAGTGTGTTACAACACTTTAACAAGGTACCATTTAAGTACATTTAGTTTAAAAAGGGGTCCTAGATTAGTGTGAAGTGTACAACACATTACAAAATTAACCCAAGACAAAATTAAGTCAATTATATGCCAATTATTTCAAATCAAGTAAGGAAAAAGGATACTTTTTCCGTTACTATATTTTTCCCCCACTTTAGTGAGAGGATGGCCCCATGTAAAAATCACACTAAAGTAGACATTCAAGACACTTAAGTGTGAAAAAATAACAAATATACATAGTCATGTACCTTGTTAAAGGCCAAGAAAAAAAAAGAAAAAAAAAGGATCAATCACAACTATTCTGACATGATGTGGAATGGGGTTGTTTGTCCATAACAGGCACTACTCACTCTGGGGTAGTGGAACCTTAGTCTGTCCACTAGGTGAGTTATCCTAATCATGTGGAAAATGAGAGAATCGTATTAGCCTTCCATGCCATACCAAATTTATCCTCCTGACAAATTTGATGAGGCATCACAATGTAATGCTTTGTGTAAATGCTTTTAAATGTATGTAAAATTTTGTTAAAGGGGATTTTGCTTGGTTTGTGTGAAGTCTTCTTCTTAGGGAGAATTGTGCCTAATGTATCCAAGAGAGGACACGTCAAGGATGATGTGATAATAAACAAGATGTTCTTTTTAAGCCCAAAATCCAAGTGTGTGATCAAACAAGTTGTTCTTTTTAAGCCCCAAATTGAAGTGTGTTGACAAGCAATGAATAGAGATGAAAGATGGAATGTGTGCACCTAATTGTTTTCATCCATAAATTTGTTGTAGATTTTGATTCTAATGTTGTTCCAACTCCTTAGATTCACTTAAAAAATTAGAAAATGATATTATAATGTAGCCATAAAAAAAAGCTCATCAAATAAGGAAAATTGTAATTTTAGATACATAACCGAATTAAATTTGATTATTTTGAGACATTTTTTATTTCAAAAATAAAATAAAAAATAAGAGAACCCTACTAATTTTCTAAGAGCTTTCCAAAAATGTAAAGAAGTAAAAAAAATCCCTGTTTGGAGCCAAAATTGTGGATTTATGAAAACCCTATTGGTATGTGGCGACTGATCATGCTATACTGTATAGCCCATGGTATACTATACACCTCAACATGTATCCTTGTCGGGGTCTGGGGCTGGGCTAGGCCTCAGGCGGGGGTGACAGCCCCTAAAAAGTGGGGGTTTCAGAGGTGATAGCCCCCGAGAAAAAAATTTCCTCTGACTTTTTCGCATCATCATCGAAAAAGGGAAAATTCAACGAAAAAAGAAAAATCCATTTTTGTAGAACCCAAAATATGGAAGCTTCTAAGCTTGATAAAAAGGGGTTTAGATGGGTGTTACAGTATGATGAAAAATGTGATTATTCACAAGATTTTAATAAGTTTTTGCACTGGATAATAAAATTATTGGATGGCTGTAGTTTGGTGGATGTAGCCTAGATTGGGTGAACCATGAACAAGTTAAATTCTCTGTGTTATATTTTACTCTATGTGTGTTTTAGTTTATCTATTTATTAATTAAAGCTACATTTAATTGTTAGATATCTTCCTTTCTAACCCTAACAAACCCTAGAGAAAACAAAGATAGGATCATTTAACACCTTATTTGACTTCAAAATCAAATCTATAAAAAAATACCCAATTTATAATTTTAAGAGCTTTCCAGAAATGTAAAATTTTCTAGAAATTTTTCTAATTTGCATCCAAAAAGTCAATTTTATGAAAAAACATAAAATCATAATACTTCCTACAAAAATAATGACAAGACCAAATTTTTATTATTGTTGATTTCTTAAATGATAAAAAAACCTTTATGAAAATCTTGTAGAAAAATTCACAGACATTTGGAAGATATGACAAAATCTTTAAAACCTACTGTTTTGTCCAAACAATGGAAAATCTACAACAAAAAGTTAATAAAACCTATAAAAACCAAGCTAGATCAAAGGATTCATGTCGATTTCACCAATGTAGCTAGGGAAAATTTAATATGAAACTAAAATAGCAAGATATCAAACCCCAACTAGCACAATAGAGTATGAGCAAGCATCAAAATCAAAATAACAAGTGAATGCAAACCCAAATTTGGATGCCTCATTCACATCATACCATGAAGGGAGATTGTATGCTTAGAAATATTGCACTCTTGGAGGATATCAAATCCAATGACACCACCAAAAAAAGGACTTGTCACAAGAAAAAAAGAAAACTCATTTCATGGAATATGCCAAAAGATGTTATTGATGTATGTCCCCACTTTAAAGTAGTTGTTATACCATCATTGTGAGCAATTGATTTAAAGTAGCCAATGTTTTGTCCTAAAACATTAGAGCTTTCCTTAGAAAAACCTATGCCAAGTTATTTGTTTCCAAAATAAGCTACATCATGAAATAGGAAGGAAGGGCTGCCCCCACAAATACACAAGGGATCTATGGATTCGAGGTCGATATGTCTTAGCTAAATTTTTGTTATAGAGCATAGAATTGTCATTATTCCACAAATACTCATAGAACTGGAAGAGTGACACAAAGAGCAAAAAAAAAAAATCCTTTTTGGGTCGACGTGGAAGAGACCTAAATGTCTCAATGCCTTGCATCATCTCCAAAAGGAAAACAAAAGACACATGAAAAATAGAAAGAAAAATATTTTGGTTCAACATGGAAGAGACCTAATTGTCTCAACACCTTGCATCATCCCCAAATGGAAAAAAAAAAGACAAATGAAATGATTATGACAGAGAAGAATGAAGGTGCATACAAAGGAATGTGCACCATAGAAAATAGTACCCTTTGCTTGACATGGGATTAATTCATGATAAAATAGACTTAATGAGGTCTTAGTATAGTGTTGTGAGGCATTCTTTGCATGCATACTAGGTCTTGGACCGTTACAAATTGAATAACATGCTTTTAATGATGTCTTGTAAAAGTGTTGTAAAGTGTTGTAAGATACTCTCACACTTTTATAGACTTAATGAAACCATTTTTCCCTAATTTAACATTATAAAATATGTTTAATAAAATTATCACATCAATCTAGAAGGCTTGTAAAATAAACTTAATGATAAACTAGTGTTGTAATGTGTCTTGCACATTCACATTGGTTCTTGTGCCTTCCTAGGCTAAGTGGACCTCATTTTAGTGTTGTAAAGTGTATTTAATCACACTTTCACATTGATTTATGTGTCTCAAGCCCTATTTCAAATTCACATCATCACCAATAGTCCCATATTAACCCATATTGTGCATCCTGAGGCCTAAATTGATCAAATAGCTAATAAAGTTGCATTCTAAATCTTATTTCCTTATCTCCTGGCTTCCTAACTATCAAATTGGCCCTTGTGGGACCCATTCACCATGGGTGGCGAATGGGCCCCATTTGGCCCAATTTTGGCCTTTGAGTAGGAAAAAAGTGAAATTTAAGTTTAATATTGCTTCATGTCGGCTTGTGACAAGGTATTAACAAGTAAAATAGGTGAATTTCCTATAAATACAACCCTCTAAGCCCTAATTTACTTCTCTCAACTCATTTTTACAAATCATTCCTCATTCATCTTCTCAAACAAGCTAGCATTTTAATATTAAAAGTCATTCAACATAAAATTTTCAAACATTCAAGGGTAGATCCTTCATGTTTTGCTACAAAATTTCAAGATCAAACAACATGGAAAGTTAATAAAATCCATTATTACATTTTTCATTTTATTCTTTCATCATTTGGGTTTAATTGCCTAAAAGGGGCTTGACCAAGGCAAACCCCCATGCCCTAACATTCAACATCTTTCTCTCTTGTCTTATTTGTTTACAGATTTAGGACTCTTGGAAGCTTGGAAATAATTGAAGATCAAGTTGCAAGGTTGATAAAGTCTTCTCCTCATTCAATAAGTCAAAATATCAACAAAAACTCATTTTCAAACATGTAAATCAAAGTTTTGGAAGTGAACACTTATAGGAAGTCAAACCGTTGATCGAAAGCTCTGGATTTTAGTTTTCAAAATCCAAAAATTCAAAAGTGGAATCATTTAGCATGGATGGAAAATGAGTCCCACTCCAGGGCTAGTTTTGTGTTTTTTGCATTTTTAGACACCTTTTTGATAGAAAAAAGTTCTAGCTCAATTTTCCAGAATTGGGATTGACTCACCCAGAATGGCGAATGAATCCCACCTAGCCTAAAAATCAACATAAAAAAAAAATTCAAATTTCATTTCTAGTCTTCATATATATTCTAGGTGCACACTTTCAGGTTGATTCATTTATGTTGAGTTTTGCATTCATTTATAGTGCATTTTTGCATTACACAATGTGTTTTGAAACATGTTGCATTTCAATAGTTTTGCATACTTAATCAATCAATATTATCAACTAGTTTCACTTATATCATCTAATTTATTCATATAAACATCATGCACATCTTAATTTGAGTGAACCTAACTAAACTTTTTGGCCCTACTTTTTGCTTTTAGGTGAAAAACACTAGAATTGCTAGAAAGGATTAGGGTGCCAAAAGTATATGGTTCATTTTGGTGAACCTACTTTTCAAACACTTTCTTATCTAATTTTTGAGTCTTTCATAATAGATCTCACCATGCATTAACTTTTCATTAGGACTTGCATGAATCCATTTGTACGCTAGGTTTGAAATTTTGCATTCATAATAAAGTGCATTTTACTTGCATTGTTGGCATCTAAATTCATGTCAATATTCTAAAATTCTGAATTTTTCATTTAGGTCTACATCATAGCACTCAAAAAACATCACAATCCCTCAAAAATTTCTAAAATTTATAAAACAATTCCATACTGGGACTCATTTGCCACCTTGGGCGAATTAGTTCCTTCTAACCCCTAAAACTACATTTTACATAACTTAGAACTCTATTTTTAATCTTTTGTTTGGTGCATTAACCTATCTATATTTGTTAGTTGCATTTTGTAACATTAGTTTCCCTAGATATCACTTAAAATAGCACATTTCATGCATTGTTTAATTTCACTTTTGCATTCACAACATTTCCCTTTCAGAATGTTGCATTATGTAAAAATAAAATTAGCTTACAAAAAAAGTGAACATTGCATTTCTTTTTAACTCCTTTCATTGTACTCTCTTTCCTTTTTCATCATAATATGTTTTGTCTCAAAAGATGTGGCTTTGATTTCGATAATAATGGATTGTATAAGTACAACATTCCCTCTTATGAGTTCACTTTTGATTCCCACAATGAGGACTTTAAGAAACATGATCAAACTATTGATACAATCCTTCATCTTACATTTCCCATTGGTGAGAATAGTAGTTTTTACAATCCTAACAATATACTTGTTCTTCTCCTAATACCTCTCCTATTAGTGATGAAGGTATCTTGGTGAAGGAAGTTACAAGTCTTGAGGGTCTTGATTTTTCATCTCCTTGTTCCCCTTTGGAAGATGTTAGACAACAAGAACATGAGATCATAGAAACATTCCTAAACATCACCTTACCAAGTCTCCATGGTCCATACACAAAAAAACTTCTCTATCTCCTAATATCCTTTCTTGATTTCAAGAGGATAGGTTGGTGTTAGAAGATATTCCTATTACAAATCATGAAACCCTCGATCCCCCCTTCCCTAATGCTCCTCCCATTTGGGATAATCTTTTTGACAATCATATTGGTCCTTCACTTGATGCCTCCCCTACTTGTGATGAAGCTACTTTACAAATCTCAAACTTGAATGAACATATTACAAGATTTGTTAGTAGAGTAGATAAAATGGAACAAGAGAATGAGACCTTAGAAAACACCAATAATCAAATAGAATCTTTCCTTAATCTTCCCACTATCAATTATCAAACACAATTAACCATTAATAACTCCCTTAGTTGTGATTCAAAGTTATTTTGGATGAAACAAACCTTAATTGTCATGAACATGTGGTTTGTTGTTCTCCTAATAATTCTCCTTCTAGGGAGGATATTATGACCCAAGAACAAGATAGCATTCCCTTCAAAGCCAATGAAGACTCTTGCTTGTTAGAGGATGTTAACATTATTCAACCTCAACTCATCCTTTATCCCCCTTCACATAAAACTTTACCTAAAACTGATTTTACTCTCTACCCACCTTCACACAAACAACAAACTCAAAATAAACCTAAGCTTATCCTTTACCCACCTTAGAATAATGTATCAGAGCAACTGAGTTATAATACCATTTCTCATACATATAACTCTCGAAATAATTTGCAACCGCTGCAACCAACCCCACCCTCCTTACCTTTACCCAATCCCCCCAGTGCTCCTCATTACCTCCCACACACAAAGGAGTATGATCTTGTTGAACAATTAAAGAATACTCCTACAAAGCTTTCCCTTTGGGATTTACTTTAGAACTTACCAAATTACAACAATATTCTTCAAACAACCTTAAAACAAATTGCAGTTCCTCCTAGTACAACTCCAAATGATGTAGTAGTTTTAACCCATCGAACAAATCAAACTAATCTAGACATTACTTTCCATCAACATGAGCTCCCTCCTTTAGAGTTGCAAAAACAAAATGAATCTTTTATGATCATTTCTCTATACAATCGGATAGGGAAAAAGCAAACCATTATTAATAATGGGTTTTCCCTTAAGGTGTGTAGTGTGAATCTCCTTGATAGATTGTGTGTTGACAAGTCAAAAATAAAACCTAATTCCATATCTATTCAATGATTTGATAATACAACAAATCAACCACTTGGGATAATTACTTTTCCTATTACAGTTGGGGTGGTTACCTTGCAAACTCATATTCATGTCATGCCTTATGATCTTTCATATAATCTTCTTTTAGGTAGACCATGGATTCATGAGATAAATGCAATTCCTTCAACCCTTCATCATTTAATGAAATATGTCTATAACAATAACATTTATCAAGTTGAAGTAGATCTTGAGCTTGAAAGTTGCTTGCACATTGAAAAAGGAGCTACAAGTCCTCTAAAAATGTTGATTCCAACATTCAATCTAGACCCTCTTGAAATAGACCAAACTAATGAGGAATCGATGTCCAAATTATTTGGTGATGATTGGGAATCCTTAGAATTCACACCATCATTTATGGGTGAATACATAATCATGTAAAAGAAAGATGAGAAACAAGAACACCCAGCCATAATGCCAACACACAATTTGGACAACCCTTCGAATGCAGCCGCCTCAACTACTTTAGAGAAAGATACAAACTACACAACAACCTTTGATGAACAAAATAACAAACAACCCCATGATCCAAAAGCGAAGAAAATGATTTATGGAAAAGGTTTTGAGCTTATGAAGCAACTTAGATATAGTGGAAAAGGATGTGGTGCTAATGAACAAGGTATCCACAACCCTATTGACCCTAACACACAACAAATAACTCATGGTATTGGTTATTTTCCTTTGTCCAAACCTTCAATCAACATCAAAAATCTCACACAACACACTCCTAAATCATCCTTAACAACTAGTGGTCTTGAAAATCATCTTTATCAAACATGAAACACACAACTACACCTTTATTTAATGTCAATGTCATCTCACAAAATACTCATGATTTGAATTCATTAGCTTTTATATCCTCCTATAATGGAGAAAATAAAATCTTGCAATCTAAAGAATATTGTGTAAGTATGACATCTACTACTAAGAAAGATGTGTCTTTGACACCAACCACAAGACCACCTTCCCCCATTGATCAAGAGGGTATCTTGTTGTGACTTGTCCAAGATCACTTGATCACCCTATCTCCAAGAACTTGTAAGAAATGCTATTACAAGACTTCATTCTCTTCCTATCATAGAGTTCATGGTCACTCCACTAATGAATGTAATGCTTTGAGTCATAATATTCAACATTTTTAGGAGCTTGGTATGCTTCCCTCTATGGAGGAACCTAATTCCTCTAATTGATATTGATTTGTACTCTCACCTTTATTTCATTAATCATTTCAGCTCACCTTTTTCCTACACTAATTGGGACAAGGGGTTCGCTATCCTTTCCCTCGTATGTCACTTGTTGTTTCCTCCTTTGGCTAGTCATTGACCTTTCATGAATACATAAGAGCAAGCTTGGGATGTGGATGACATGCCTTAAGTTGGATCGCATATGACATACTTCTCTTTTTAATGATGTACCTTTTTGAAAAACATATGACTAGGCATAAGACTTTCCAAGTAAGCTCTCATGTCTCCTTCTTCTACTTTAAAGTAATTGCTCACATTATAGGTGCTCGCAACTTCTTTAAATTGGGGGCATACATCACCACTCACATTTCATTGTGCGATTTCTTTCTTCTTGCGACATGTACTTTTCTTGGTGGAGCCGTTGGGCTTGATTTCCTCCAAGAGTGTGATACTTCTTTTTCACTTATCCTCTCTTGGAGACATTAAGCATGATGTTCCCTAAGATGAGATCTTGCATGAACAAAGAAAAATCCCCTTTGAACAATCCTTACACTATTATGCATTAACAATGTCTATGAGTGTCAAGCATATAAAATTTTGCTTACCTCATAGTGCTCGAAAACCATTTTCATTTGTGGCACCTTATTAAATTTATTAGGAGGTATAACTTTGATAGGGTTGAGTGGGAAGCCCACTCATTGGAATGACTTTCCCCATAGCCACCTATGTGTTTTGTGAGAGCATACCAACTAGTGTATGTTTCTCACCTTTTGGGCCTTCTCACCTAGTGGACCACAATGAGTTTTTTCACCCCAAAGTGAGTACACATTTATTTCCAAAATAAAAAACCTAGGTCTGATCCACAACTAGTTGGACAAACAATTGAAGCTTGATCCATCCTCTTCATTTTCATCCTTCTTATTCTTGCCATTGCATGATTATGTATCTTGATGGTTTGACATAGGATCTTGGATCTTGGGGCCTTGGCCACCTCCTTTGATCTTTGTCATTCTTTATCATCTGCATTTGTACACTTGGATCTCTCTTGAATGTCTACTTTAGTGTGAGTTTGAAACAAGTTCATCCTCTCACTAAAGTGGGGGCTAAATGCACTGTAGAAAAAAGTACCCTTTTCTTGACATGGGATTAATTTATGATAAAACAGACTTAATGAGGTCTTAGTCTACTATTGTGAGGCATTTTATGCATCCACACTAGGTCTTGGACCCTTACAAATTGAATAAAATGCTTTTAACGATGTCATGTAAAGGTGTTGTAAAGTGTTGTAAGATACTTTCATGCTTTTCTAGACTTAATGAACCCATTTCCCCCTGATTCAACACTATAAAATGTGTTTAATATCATTATCACATCAATATAGAAGGCTTGTAAAATAAACTTAATGATAAACTAGTGTTGTAATGTGTCTTGCACATTCACATTGGTTCATGTGCTTTCCTAGGCTAAGTGGACCTCATTTTAGTGTTGTAAAGTGTATTTAATCACAATTTCACATTGATTTCTATGTCCCAAGCCCTATTTGACATTCACCTCATCACCAATAGTCCCATATTAACCCATATTATGCATCCTAAGGCCTAAATTGATCAAATACCTGACAAAGTTTCATTTTAAATCTTATTTTGTTATCTCTTGGCTTCCTAGCTATAAAATTGGTCCCTATGGGACCCATTTTCCATGGGTACCGAATGAGTCCCATTTGGCCCAATTTTTACCTTTGAGTAATAAAAAGGTGAAATTTAAGTTTAATATTGCTTCATGTTGGCCTGTGATGAGCTATTCATGGGTAAAATGGGTGAATTTACTATAAATACAACCTTCTAATCCATAATTTACATCTCTCAACTCATTTTTACAACTCATTCATCATTCGTCTTCTCAAATAAGGTAGGGTTTCAATATTACAATTCATTCACGATCAATTTTCAGAAATTCAAGGGTAGATCCTTCATTTTTGTTGCAAACTTTCAAGATTAAAAATCAAGGAAAGGTAATCAACTCCATTATTACATGTTTCATTCTATTCTTTCATCATTTTGGTTTAATTACCTAAAAGGGGTTTGACCAAGGCAAACCTTGATGCCCTAACATTCAACATCTTTCTCTCTTGTCTTGTTTTTTTTGTAGATTTTAGGACTCTTGGAAGCTTGGAAATCATTTAAAATCAAGTTGCAAGGTTGCAAAAGTCTTCTCATTTAACAAGTCAAAATATCAACAAAAACTCATTTTTTGACCTGTAAATCAAAGTTTTAGAAGCAGATACCTATAGGAAGTTAGAGTGCATATCGGAATCTTCGAATTCCACTTTGAAAATATAGAAATTCAAAAGTGGAATCATTCACCATGGGTGGTGAATGGGTCCCACTCCAAGGTTAGTTTTGTGTTTTCTGCATTTTTGGATACCCTTTTGGTAGAAATAGGTTTCGCTTCAATTTTGTAGAACTAGGACTAATTCTCCTAGAATGGTGAATGTGTCCCACCTCCCCTAAAAATAAAAATCAACAACATTTAAAATTTCATTTCTAGTTTCATCTACATTCCAGGTGCACACTTTCAATTTGATTCATTTCTATTAAGTTTTACATTCATTTCTAGTCCATTTTCAACCACATAATATGTTTTCAAACAAGTTGAATTTCAATAGTTTTGCATACTTAATCAATCAATAGTATCAACTAGTTGCACTTAGATAATCTCATTTAGTCATATAAATATTATAAACATCTTAATTTGAGTAAACCTAACTAGATTTTTGGCCCTACTTTATCATTTTAGGTGAAAAACCCTAAAAGTGCTAGAAAGCATTAGGGTGCCAAAAATCTATGATTCAAAATGCACAAAAAGAGAGATACATAAAATGAAAATCATATGGGATCACATTATGCACATGCAATCACATAAAGAAACATCAAAAAGCAATAGAATAGTAAGGAACAAATGAGTCAGGCTAAAGTAGGTCATATGCATCATAATTTTGGTCTGCATGAATGGAAGACAAACAACTAGCCAAAGAGACAAGAGAAAGTTCCGAACTAGGAGAAGTACTAGGTTCAACACTTTTTGTAGAATATTTTTCATTTAAGCTCATAGAAGATGAAAATAATCAATTCAACTCATCATGCACTTGTTCATCAGTCTTTGTAATGTCAATGTCATCATCTAGATTTATCAAAATGGGAGGTCAAATGACAATTTCCATCAAATGTTTTTGACGAGGGTGCAACCTAAGACACACAAAATTAACCCACCAAATAGAGAATGTTATTTTATTATTCTGAAAATGATCTTCTTACATGCAGAGAATCTGATATCCTTAAGGTTTGGAAATATGCAAACTACAGAATTATAGAAAAACCGCTTTTCATAGTATGTGAAGTTGTCCCTCAAAAAGCTACACAAAAATTAGAAACTCACCAATAAATAGAGCTCCTTTTTAGTTTGGAGTCAAAAGAACATTCAAATTTGAGTTTTTGGTAGTCTAGCACATAAATTTCAACTTGAAATTCAAATTTGAAAAGTAGATTAAAAAATTAGTAGTTTCTAGAAAGTGCGCCAACTTCTAGGAGCCATAACTTTGGATTTGGGACTGTTTTTCAAACCTTTTGAACTGTTAGAAAGGTCTCAAAGTCAAGAATGTGCTCCAAATATGCTATGCCAATTTTAGAAAAAATTGTGGCTGTTTCGGGACCATTTAGTGCCTCAAATTTGACCTAGAAGGTTTTTGGGTGCAATTCTAGGAGACAAACTGCAATATCTTGCAACCTAGGAATAAAAAAGAAAAATTGAAACTTAGAAATTACATTATGATAAAAATGGTATCCAAAAATGCAAAAACATCTAAGAAACTACCAACATGAAATGAAACTCTTTTTTTTGGGTGATGTAGGATTGCCCTTACACCATTGGATGCTCTTGCATCAGAAACCCAGGGTAATTTGAGAAGTGACCCCATCACATCTTAGATGGTTGAGGAAAACCAAAATAGTCAACCTCTACCTTAGATAGCCAAGATGAATCTTCCATAGGCCGTCCTCTCCATTTCACTAGATATTCTTCATACTGCTTGTTTCTGGTACTCCTTCCCACATGACTATGTAGGATTTCTTCAATCTCCTCCGAAATAGGTGTTGGAATGTCATACTTCCCTATTACTGGTGAATCCTCTGTGCCACCTTCATGATACTCTATCAAATCTGAAATGTTGAACATAGGGGAAATGTTGAATCCATCTAACAACTCTACTTCATATGCATTCCCTAAATCATGCTTCTTCAAAATCTTACAAGGAATGAATTTCTTCATCTTTAATTTGTTATATGTGTCCACTAGAAACCCTTCTTTCCTCAAGTGGACCATTACTTCATCATCAATTTGAAATTCCTTATTCCTCCTTTTCTAATATACCTTGGCCTTATACTGCATATTCATCTTGTTAATATGTTCTCTTACCTTCTCATGTATACCGTTGATGTGCTCTACAAAATCTTTGGCTTTGACACTTATCTTCTTCTCTTGGTCCATCTTCCTCAATTTTGGAGTTGTTCTAGGGCTACCTCCATACACAATCTAGAATGGTGATCTACCAATTCTTTCATTGAAAGAATTTTTGTAAGAAAATTTTTCCTAGGGCAAGATCAAGTCCCATCCCTTGGGTTTATCTCCTACCAAGCATCTCAGTAGGTTACCCAAACTCCTGTTCACAACCTTCTTCTACCCATCTATTTGTGGATGGTGTGCAAAACTAAAATTCAACTCCATTCTCAACTTCTTCCACAAGGTTCTCCAAAAGTATCCCACAAATTTGGTGTCACAATTTAGACAATACTCTTTGGTAGACCATGTAGCTGCACCACCTCTTTGAAGAACAAGTCAACAATGTGGACTGCATCATGGGTCTTCTGAGATGGAATTAAATGTACCATTTTTGAAAATCTGTCAACCACCACAAATACTAAATAATTCCCTCTTTGTGTCCTTGGAAAACTCAGAACAAAATCCATACTTATATCCTCCCACAACCTCTCTAATACAAGTAAGGCCTAATATCACTCTCTATTCTGGCTCACTCCTTTAGCCATATGACATACCCTACAACTCTATACATAATTCTTTACATCCTATGACAACTGAGGCCAATAATAATGCTCACTAATAATGGAAATGGTCTTATCTTGACAAAAATGTCTTGTCATTCCTCCATTGTGCTTCTCCTTAACTAGGCTCTCTCTCATGGAACTCCTTAGAATACACAATTGGCTTCCCTTAAATAACACGCCATCCTGAATTATGAAATACAACCATCTTGTCCTATCCATTGTAATAGGCTCCTTGCAAGCTTTCCAAGCTTCTAAAAAATTAGGATCTTCTGGATACAATGTTTTGAGTTCATTAAACCCAACCACTTCAATTTGCATCTTTGCCATTAATTTATGCCTCCTACTTATGGAATCTCCAACCCTATTCAACTTCCCACTCCTATGCTTTAGAAAAAATGTATAGCTCTATGAAAATTCTACCCATTTCATATGCCTTTGATTTAATTTTCCCTAACTATTCAAATACTATAATGCTTGATGATCAATATACAAAAAAAATTCCTTCGGCAATAGATAATGCCTCCACTTTTTTAGTGCTTGAACTATTGCATAAAATTATTGATCATATACAAAATACTTTCTCTTGGCATCATTTAAATTTTCACTTAAATAGGCAATGGGCTTACCTTTCTTGGCTCAACACTGCTCCAATGGCACAACCATTGGGATCACAATCCACCTGAAACACCTTATTGAAATATGGGAGGGCTAGAACAATCTACTTTGTCACCTTCTATTTCAAAAGTTTGAAAATTTTTGATGCTCCAGTGCTCCACTGGAACTCTTTTCTATCCCCTCTCATTGTTTCAGTTAAGGGTGCATAAATACTACTAAATTTTCTAATGAAATTTCTATAAAAACTAGTCAAACCATGGAAATATCTCACCTTAGTAGTAGTTCTTGGGGTAGGCCATTCCAAAATAGCCTTCACCTTCTTTGGTCCATCTTGAGACCTTCTACCGAGACAACAAACCCCAAGTACACTAGCTCCTTCACAAAACTACACTTCTTCAGATTAATCAATAATTTCTCCTCTCTTAACTTCTCAAAGGCTCTCTGAATATGCATCAAATGCTCATCCAAATTTCTACTAAAAATCAAAATATCATCTAAATACACAATAGAAAGACTTCCTAGAAACTCTTTTAGTACCTCATTCATGAGTCACATGAATGTGATCGGTGCATTGGCTAGCCCAAAAGGCATGACTAACCTCTCATACAAGCCCTCTTTGGTCTTGAAGGAAGTCTTCCATTCATCTCCCTCTCGAATCCAAATCTAGCAATAACCACTCTTCAGATCAATCTTTGTGAAGTACTGAGCTTCACTCAAACAATTGATCAGGTCATCCATCCTTGGTAGGGGAAATTTGTTCTTGATCATTATCTTTTTTATGGCCCAGGAGTCTATACACATCCTCCACTCCCCATCTTTCTTTGGTGATAGTATTGCAAGTACTGTACATGGGCTCAGGCTCTTTTGAATCAAACCCTTTCTCAACAACTCCTAAACGTGTCTGTTTAACTCCTCATTTTCTACTGGAGTCATTATGTGAGCTGCCTTATTTGGAAAATTGGCTCTAGGGATTAGGTCAATCTAATGATTGGTCTTCCTCACTGGTGGTAAACTCTCAGGGATATTATTAGAAAAAATATTTTGAAACTCATCCAACAACCCAAAAAATTCTACTTGCACCTTCTTACTATCTTCCTTACCCACTTTAGGAATCATTGAATAGCACACACACTCATGCTTCATACCTTCTAAAAATTTTCTTACATCAACATAATGGATTATACCACTACTGCATACCTTTTCTTTGGCCTCCTTCAGGGATTTCAACTTGTGACAAACCCCATCCTTTGTCAAGGAATATGTTTTTGCATGGCCATAATGTATAGCTCACCTATCAAACTGCCACAACCTTCCCAACATGTGACATGCATCCATCGAAATGATATCATAGAGTACCACATCATGATAGCTCCCGATCTTGAACTTCACCAGGCATTGCTCATTGACTAGAAATTTGTGGTCCTACAACTAGGAAATCTGATATGGATGTGGATGTCTTTCCCTCTTTAGCTTCAACTTTGTAACCATCTCCTTTGACACTAGATTAACAGTGCTCCCACTATCAATGATGACATCACAACATTTTCCTTCACATTTTCACCTTGTGTGGAACAAGTTGTTCCTCTGTTTGGGATCCTTCTCTTTAGTCACCAGTTCTCTTCTAATCACTAGGGCTTCTCCCCTTTCAACATCATATGAATGTTCAAATTGAGCCTCCTCATCTATATGTGCAAGCATTCCATGAACTTCTAGCCTTTTGTTTGCCCTTCCTTGATGTTGCAGACATTCATAGGCTCAATATCCTTCACCACACTAGAAACATGTTCCTCTAAAACTATCTCTTCTAGAGCCTTGTCTAGATCTCCCTCATCCTCTACCTCTTTGATCACCACTGTTTTGATCACAAGGGTGGTAGAAGTTATCATTCTTCTAGTTTCAACTGGTACCCAAATCTTCATTTTTCTTCCCATCATCATTTTGACTTCTAGAAGATCTTCCACTTCCCTTTTAGCTCTGACCTCCTCATCCTTTTTGCTTGCTATTAAATCTTTTTTTCAACTTGTCTTCAACTTTCAAAGAAAACTGGTACACATCCTCAATGGTGGTCATTCTAACCAAGCTTAGCTCCTCCTGAATACTCGATCATAACCCATTAAGATAACAGGCTACCTTCTTCTTGTTGGCATCTGTTTGACCTATTCTGATGATCATCTTGTGAAATTCTTCAGTGTATTCTTTCACAGATTTGATTCCTTGCTTCAACTCTTGCAATTTCTTCAGTAGATCTAGCTTGTAGTCCATGAGTATGAATTTCTTTTTTAGAGTATCCACCATGCGATCCCATCTAGTGATCATTCCTTTTCCTCTTTGGTTTCTCTCCAACAGGACCTCTTTTCACCAAATATTGTCATGGCCCTTCAACTTCATTTTTGCAAACTTGACCTGATCTAGGTCTTCTATCTCACTGTACTCAAAGTATTCTTCCAACTCATTGATCTAGTCGATCAACTTTTTCGAGTTTAGAGTTCCAGAATAACTAGGGACTTCTACTCTACATCTTTTCCCAATCTTTGAAATGACCCTTATCAGCCACATTTGGTCTTGATCAATTGCTTCTTCTTCCTCTTCTACATATGAATCTTCCTACTCTTCTTCATCATCACTTTTTTCTCTCCTTCTCGGGTTTAACCCTCTTCTCATCTACTCTTGCAACACATCAATCTCTCTTTGGAGGGCTCTAAAACCCTTGACCACTAGTGGATCTCTTCCACCAACATTTTTTCCACCTCAACCACCTTTAACACCACTATGCCTACCATACATCACTCTTGGATTCATCTTTCTTGATGTTGACCCACAACCATGGTCCTGGTATGAACTACCTCATGATCGATGATCTGTCCACATGCTCAAGAAAACCTCGCTCTGATACCACCTGACGAGGGAACAACCCGAGACACAAAAAATTAACACACCAAATATAAAATGTTATTTTATTATTCTAAAAATGATATTCTTACATGCAGAGGATCTGATACCCTCAAGTTATGGAAATATGCAAACTATAGAATTACAAAAAAAAAAACCCTTTTTACAATATGTGAACTTGTCCCTCAAAAAGCTACACAAAAATAAAAAACCTTCCCATAAATAGAGCTCCTTTTTAGTTTGGATTCAAAACAACATTGAAATTTGTGTTTTTGGTATTTTGGAACTCAAATTACAACTTGAAATTCAGATTTCAAAAGTACATTCGAAAATTAGTATCTTCTAGAAAGTGCGCCAACTTCTGGGAGCCATAACTTTTGATCTCGGACTCCTTTTTTTGAACTGTTTGAATTGTTGGAAAGCTCTTAGAGTCAAGAATTTTCTTGAAATATGCTACACCAATTTTGGAAAGTTTCAAGGCCATTTTGGAACTATTTAGTGCCTCAAATCTAACCTGGAAGGTTTTTAGGTGCAATTCTGGGAGACTAAAATGCAATATCTTCCAACCTAGGAATAGAAAAGAAAAACCATAAGTTGGGAATTACATTATGATGAAAAGGGTATCCATAATTGCAAAAAAAATAATAAACTACCAGCATGAAATGAAACTCTTTTTTTGGGTGATGTAGGATTGCCTTTACAGCACTGGATGCTCCTGCATTAGTTCTTGTTTATGTTGTGGTGAGGGTAGAGATTCATTTGTTGGAAAACCAAGGATAGAAAACTAAGAGTGGGGGTGAATTAGTTGTTATAGAAATTTAAATTTTTCCTACTTATCTTAACTTTAATCTCATATATGATGAATAAGCAATTAACCACAAGCAATTAACACATCAGAGAGACAAGGAACACCAATATTTTTTATGTGGAAACCCTATTAGCGAAAAAACCATGGTGGATGTTAGTCGATAAGATTATTCTCTATTAAAAGTATAGTGAGAAATAACAAGGGGAATGCACATGCATTTAGGCACACTACCTAGAGCTCATTAGTCACATACAAAAGGGGCTCACAACCCAACAAAATAGGATTAAAAATACAAAGGGTATGAGCTGAGAAAATAGCTTCTACACAAGGTTGAGTATAGTTCCAATTAAGCTCAACACATCTTCACACTTCACAAAATCTTCTTAACACTCTACTCTAGATACAATCAAATGATATTCACACATACACATACAAGAGCAAACAAAGCACACTCTTCATTGATGAAATAATCACACTTATATATCCGCTACATGAGATTTCATCACAACTTAGTCATCCAAGAAAATAGAACATATTTTCAATGTCGGCCCAAATTTACAAATAAATGTTAAATGTGAATCCACCAAGGTCAACCACAACATAGTGGAGACCCAAATTAACATATCCAATGCAAAAATACTTTAGTTCCTTTCACCACTAAGATCCACAACACACTACCACCAACATGTCAGCCACAACATAGTTGAGACCCAAATTAACATCTTCGACACAAAAAGTCTTTAGTTACTTTCACCACAAAGATCCACAACACACTACCACCAACATGTCAGCCAGGAACATGAAAAACTAAACATGCGCAAGAAAATATCTTTAATCATGAGCTCATCGATCAATGTGGACATACCAAAAAGATAGAGAATGATCTAGAGACATTTGAGAGTACCAAGAAATAATAGAGAAACATCTGCAACAACTAAGATTAACAAAATCATACAATCTTCATTTAGTAACACTGATAAAGACCACAAAAACACTATCAGACCACAACACACTCAAAACTTCACACGAACCTCTGAAACTTCTGGTAGATGATCTAGATATACTAAAAAAAAAATCCTTTAATCCACACCAACTAATCTTCAATAAAAAACTAGACATCTTCATGACCTACACAATTCCATTGGGAACCTAGAACACTTTCTCTTACAATTTTCTCAATATCCTCGACATATATAGCAACTCATATACCAAATGCTAATAGTGTTGACATAAATGAAAACCACATATTAGAAACACATCCACAACATCCAACATCATCATGCATTGCTTTAGGTAAGTTTGTATTTTTATTTTCTATGTTGTTCTTGTCTTCTTGAGTTTGTAATCTACAAGCAATAACAAAATTTCTATGTCTACTCTCTCTAGCACTTGAATTGTGTTTAAATCTATTGTCAATTTGTGTTTATGTAAGAGTGGGTTTTTCAATCATAGGTGTCTTGTATTCCTTGGGAGGAATAGAAGAAACAATAAAAGGTTTGTCAACCACTTTCTTTTTAACTTTTTAAACTCGTTTGACTCTAGGAGGGACAATGGGATTGTTTTTGCTATCTCATGGTCTCTTGTAGGAAATTATAGGAGGGTTTTCTATAGGTTGTTCTTGAATGTTTAAATTGTTGGAAAGATAAATTGTACAATTCATCTAGTGTTTTCATTGATGGAAACCCTAGTTATTTATTTTATCCACACATCATCATTTGATCATACCAAAAGTTAGATTGAATATCAGTAATTAACTATCAAGCAAGAATAGAGCATCTGACTGAATTGTGTTCATCTATTCACATGCAATTTTTTTTTTATCATTTTGAGTTGTGGATATTAGGGAACATTTTTTGGTGTATGATCTATGCTAGTCTTGAATCTTAGAGCCTTATATCAATTTGTGTGCAAGCTATGAGATCTGTTTAATTAATTTTTTGTTTAACAATGCATGAAGACCGACTAAGTGAATATAGTTGTTACAGATATTTGAGGAGTATTTGTTTAAGTGTTTTTGTGTTTGAGCGTGTTGATTTTAGTTCTCACTATGTTGTGGACAAATTTGGTTGGTATACATTGAAATTTAATTATGGATTGAGCCAACAGTTGGTAGATATTTTCATATTTTGTTGGAGCTAACATGTAGTGATTAAATCTTTTGTTGCAGATATATATAAGTGATCAATTATATCATTTTGATATAAGTAGGAAGTGTGTTGATGTATGTTTCAAATGTTAGAAAGGTTTTAGAGATATTATGCATAGTTTCACTTGTGCATAAGAGGATTTTCTGATGTGAGTTGAAACATAAAATAGCAGAAGAGACCAATAAGACATAAGGTCAAAGAAATAAATTATTGTGGTTAACCAAAATTATTCTTAGGAATTTGTAGATTCTATTTCATAGTTCACCACTCCAGTTGTCTTTTGACATTGATTTTACGATAGTAATCCTTTCTATTTTTGAGCAATGAGCTATAGGTAGTGTGTCTGAATGTAAGTGCAATCCCATTTTTGTAAACATATTTTTGAGTATACTCATATCATATTGTGGATTGACCTCCATTGTGGTTTTCCCCCTAATATGGTTTCCACATAAAAATCCTTGTCTTATGGTTTTGTGGTTGTTTGATTTATGTTCATGCATATTTATTTTGGTTGAATGTTATCAATACTTTCAAAATCATATTAATAAAGTTAGAAATTATAGAACACTGATTCACCCCCCTTTTAGTGTTCCTTGATTCCAACAATTGGTATTAGAGCCTAGTTCCTCAGAATAATTTTAAAAGCTTGGGGAAGATCTGGGAAAGTAATTCAATGGATTCAAACAATCTTCAACAACAAGTTTTGCTAGCCCTAGATGATCTTGACCAGTCAAAATATGAAGTTTGGGATTTATAGGAAAGTCTCAAGAATACTGAGAAGTTCATTCAATAATTGAAAGATAAAATTAACGAGTCAAGGGAGAAGAGAAGGAAACTTTGTGATTGAATCAAGCAGAAAGAGATTAAAAGCATTGACAATGAACAATTGAGTCAAGCCTTGAAGGAAAAGATAGAGGAATGTGAAAAGCTTACCAAAGATAATGTTGTCCTGAAGCATGAGATGGAATCTATTATGATCAGGATGACAAAGGATATTGAAGACAAAAATAATAATGAAGAGAAGCTTGCTCAGTCCTTGAAATAAAAATCTGAAGAATGCATCCAAATTACTAATGGATTCAATTAGTTGGAGCTTGAATTGGAACAATCTAGAAATAATGAAGAAGAGCTTGAAAAGTAGATTGTTGATCTTAGCGATGAACTTATTGCTACAAATGAATTCAAGGAGAAGTTCAAGATTAGCTCATCCAAGCTTGATGAACTGATTAAAGGTTAGAGGACTAAAGGTGACAAGCGAGGTCTTGGATATGAGGAAGGAGATTCAAGTTCTAGATCTGGAAAAAGGAAATTTAGGCAAGGAAATCAGATGAACAAAGCTAGAAGGAATTTGGTAAGACAACCTAATGCTAAAAGGTTCAATGGTTACTACTTTTCTTGCAATAAGTTTGGTCATATGACAACTCAATGTAGAAGTAGAATGAATCCAAGTGGTCCATCATTCTCAAGTTAGTGCTTTAATTGTATTAAGTATGGTCATAAGTCAAATGAATGCAAAAATATGATGAAAAACTTTTATAGAAATGTTAGATGTTATACATGCAATAGATTTGGCCATATTGCTGACTAGTGCAAATAAAAAGAAAATCAATGGAACAATTAGTCTAAACAAAGAAATGTGGTGTGCTACAATTGCAAAAAATCTAGTCACATTGCTAGACTTTGTAGAAGGGGTCTAATAAATCAACGGAGAAAAATGTGCAAAAGGATAAAAAGGGGAAAGGAAAAGATACTGCAAATGAGATCAAGAATAAATGAAGAAGATATGGGTGAAGAAGAGTCCCTCTGAGTTGGAAATGATTCCACACCAAATCTTGGATTTGGTAATTCCTTTGAGAATTAGTTTTAGGCCTTTGGCCTAGGGGGAGTTGTCAATAAAATCCTTCAAACCCCCCTACCGGTAGTTGGTATCGAGATATGGATGAGTGCAGTGATTGCATTGATGACCTAAAAATGTTGTTGAAGTAGTTGAAGGGAGTGATATGGATAAGTGCAGAGTTGAAGGTATGTAGAATAATTATCTTTCAAAAAGTATGGAAACATGGTATCCAGATGAGTTAGGGAAAAAGCATTTATTGTGACAAAAAGTTAGGTGTGTGAATGATAAAAGGTCATTTGTATCCCACATTTGCAACTTTTCACTTTGAGAAGAAAATTTTTGGAGAGATCTAAAGCAAACCTTGGTGAACTTTGGTGAAGATTCAAGTGTGAAGGTGATTTGACAATCAAACCCTAATCTAGTGAAAAAGTATTTATCAGGAAAAATTGTGAACTTGTGAATTTATGAAAATGGCTGCTTCATTGGTAGTTGATATCAAGGATAGACCTTATTTGAAATTCAAGTGGTATCCTTTCAAATCTATTGAGGCCGAGCCCTTAGGTGCATTTTCGTTTGTTTTGTATGATGTCTTGCATATTGAATACATTGGGGCATACATTCACGCTAATATTGAGGAGTTAGGAAGCTCACAATTGTTTATTTTTTTCTCAAACCATATAGTCAGAGAATATTTCAAGGTAAAGCCTGAATTCAAAACCCTAAAGGAGAAGAAATTCATGCAGATTGTTAAATTTCCCATGTTTGAAGAAAATGAGTGGGTCTGGCATATCTTGAGCTGAGTTCATTTTGAATTTATGTGGTTGAGTCAACCTTTTAAGATCACAAAAGAAGCAATAAGCATTTTTATAGGTTTAAATTCCTTTGGTGGGTTGCCAATCTTGAAGTCTGTGAAGAATTAGACAATTACTGATGCAACCGGTTCATTGTTTGATAAAAGAGCTATGGAAATTGATGATATCATTGAAGTGGATGTCAAATTTTCATCTATGGTCATTGGTTACAAGATCTATCATTCCAACTGGGATAAATTTATATCTAGTACAACTATTTATGCAGCATATCAGATGGTGAAGGAGAATGCACAGTATGATCTATGTGAATTACTTAGAATCCAACTGATGGAGAATCTTGGTAAGATCAAGAAAGATAAGAAAAATTCCTTAAAATATGATTATCTATTATTGTGTTTGTTCTTTTACTTTATGAATGAAGTTTCAAGATTTGGAAAGGTTGAATGACAAGGTAATAAGCTTGTAGCTTTCAAATTAGAGATATCTTGCACAAAGTTGGTGATAGTAAATCTAGGAAAACTACAATCTAGGGTTATTTCAAGAGTTTTTAGAATGAGATGCAAGCAAGAGAAAGAATTCCTACTTCTATTTTAGAGAAGTATAAAGACACTATCTATTTTATGGTTGACATTGATCAATGCTTGATGGAAGTTGTGGATCCTAGAATAGTCTAGATTATTCCAATGGGCTATGAGGTTGAGGAGGACATCTTGGAGCTATATGCACAATTTTTTTTGAATAAACCTTGAGATTCAATAGAAGAGAGGTTTGGAACCTATGAAGTGAAAGATATGCAAGTACATGAGCAGTTGAAGAAGCCAATGATAGTCTAGAGAGTAAGGAAGGAAGTGGAAGCCTTTGCAAAGAGCATGGGGATATTTGAAGAAGCTATGAGAGAAGATAGAAGAAAGAGAGAAGAATTTGTTCAAAGTAGGAGAGTCATCTAGAACTTAATCTGCTAGTCTGATATCATCCTTTGCATGAACTAGATCTACAAGAAGATCTACTCTCTCATCTAGTCCTACAAAGAAGTCGAGTCCGATGAAAGCTCAAGCCAAGTCATCTAGGAGAGAAGGAAAAAGGAAGAAGGAAAAGAGCACAAGAGTTTATGTTGTTTTTTTTGAAGATGAAGAGACTGAATCTGATGAAGAGATAAGAGAAATCAAGAAAAAGGTCACAAAGGAAACTAAAGTCTCTAAGGACAAACCCTTTAGTGAAGAGAAAGGAAAGAAAAAGATGAAAACAAACAAATCAGGTATTTCTATAAAAGAATTGGAGAAGGAATTGATTAAGGATGGTAATATTAGGTGTCTTTGTGAATGGTATGACACCTTTGAAAGTGTTGTTCAAAGAGTTCTTGAGGAAGCTTCAATAAATTACTTGAATAATTTCAATATGACTCTTATTGAAATAATGTTTGCATTACCCAAAAGTTTGTATGAAGTTTTGGAAATGAGAAGAGTGAGTGCAAGGACAAAATAAGAACAAATGAGAGAATGAATACTTGTTGATTTGTGTCTAGTGATGTCATTAGAAGAAATGAAGAATATATTGAATGAAGAAAAAAGAGATTTTAAGAGAAAAACAAGGGTGAACAAGCTGATGCTTGGTTAGATTGAAGAAGTTGCAAAAGATACTAAGAAAATTCTCAAGGAAATTTTGTTAAAGAATAGATACAATGTTGTTTTTGAAGAAGTGCATGATGATGATGCTCCATCTGGTTTGGTAAATGAAGAAGATTCATTTAAGGACACTCTAAACCTTCTTCATATACATGATGCTAAAATTCCTATGGATATTGAAGCTCCTAAAGTTGTGTCAGTTCAAGAAGTTGAGATTCCTAAAGCCTAGGAAGAATCAGTGCTTGAAGAGAAGAAGGATGAAGTGAAGGAGATTCCTATGGAAGCAAGAGACACTACTAAGGTGGTGAAGGAGTTTTAAGAAGAGAAATAGGAATAGTTTGATATTGAATTGATTAGAGGTCCTATCAATCTAGCTACTTTTTCTCCTATTGAGAAACTGAAAGTTGCATCATTTGCTCAAGCCAAGGCAAGGGAATAAATTATGAAATCACATATTGAAGATAGTGAGTTGTTGAATCTCACACCTAGTATTCTAGAGAAGATCATGCCTTCATATACTAAGGATTCATCCAATTCTCCATCTAGTCAACTAAAGAAGCTCGTAAACTTTATAAGTACTCATTTTGAGTCACTTGAGAAGTCAGCTATGGATAAGGTTCAGAAGGAGTTTGATGCTAAAAGGTTCAATAGATTGAAAGGGATGATAGTTAATAATAAGTCTCTATTAGCTACTTATGTAAAGAATATTCAAAGTGATTTTTCTAAAGGTGGTAACATTTATAAGTCATATTTATCTTTATCTAAGTTCACTAAGGACATTGTAAAGAAAATGAAAGAATGTGAGAAACAGTTAGCTAATATCACTCAAGCATTTGATCCTCTAACCATTCTTTTTGGAAAGAAAGAAGGTTGATTCATATCACTTATTGACAAGACAAAAATTTTGAAGCATGAAGAAGGTAAAATTGTTGAAAGGGTTCATGAGATTAGATGACTAATTGGTCCAAAGATAGAAACAATGTTAAGTGTGTTGAAGGAAGCACAAGATGCTATGATGATCGATGATCCAGTGAACCTTGAATCAGTTGAGATGCAAAATTACTTATTCTATGGTCACATGACCATCTTGGAGAGTCTCAAGAAGAGTTGGGACATGAGTTTGAACCTATTGAAGAACTTTTTTGTAGATCTACTCAAGTTTATGTAAGTTGTAAAAACATGTTTGTACATATGCAATTTGAAGTTTTTGTTTGATTTTTGTTATGTGGATTCCTGCCTTTTCCATTGATGTCAAAGGGGGAGAATGGGGCAATGAAAAAATCCTTAATCATCTTAGGGGGAGTTGTCTTTTGAAGTTTTGGAGGTTGGTAGTGTAATTCATGTTGGTACTGATCCAACACTTAGTCATTTTTCACTAGGTGTTGCCATCAATGCCAAAGGGGGAGAATGTTGGCGAGAGACACTGCACATGTCATCTGGTGTCGTCATTGATGGAAACCATAGTAAGTTATTTTATCCACACATCATCATTTGATCATATTGGAAGGTAGATCGAAGATCAATAATTTACTATCAAGCAAGAACAAAGCATCTGACAAAATTGTGTTCATCGATTCACCTGCAATTTTTCTATTATCATTTTGCTCGTTGTGGATATCAAGGAAGGTTGTTTGGTTTATGATCTTTGTTATTATTGAATCTTAGAGCCTTGTATCAATCCATGTGCAAGTTAGGAGATCTAGTTAATTAATTTTCTATTTAATAGTGCATGAAGGCCGAATAAGTGAATATAGCCATTGTGGATATTTGAGGAGTAATTGTTTAAGTGTTTTTGTGTTTGAGCATGTTGATTTGGGTCCTCACTATATTTTGGATGAATTTGGTTGGTATTCGTTGAAATTTAATTATGGATTGAGATGACAGTTGGTAGATATTTTCATATTTTGTTGGTGTCAACATGTAGTGATTAAATCTTTAGTTGCAGATATATATAATTGATCAATTATATCATTTTGATATACATAGGAAGTGTGTTGATGTATGTTGTGAATTTTAGAAGGGTTGTAGAGTGATTATGAATAGTTTCACTTGTAAATAAAAGGATTTTGTGATATGAGTTGAAGCATAATAGAGTAGAAGAGAAAAATCAGACAAAAAGTCAAATAAATTAATTATTTTGCTTAACCAGAACTATTCTTAGGCATTTGTAGATGCTATTTCATAGTTGACCACTCTAGTTGTCTTTTGAAATTAGTTATAAGGCAGTAGGCCTTTCTATTTTTGAGTAGTGAGCTCTAGGCAATGTGCCTAATTGCAACTACATTCCCATTTTGTAAGCATCTTTTGAGTATACTCAAATCATATTGTGGATTGACCTCCATCGTGGTTTTTCCCCTAATAGGGTTTCCACGTAAAAATCCTTGTGTTATGGTGTTGTGGTTGTTTGCTTTATGTTCATGCATATTTCTTTTGGTTGAATTTTATCAGTACTTTAAAGATCAGATTAATAAAGTTAAAAATTGCAGAACACTGGTTCACCCCCCCTCTTAGTGTTCCTTGATTCCAACATGGATGGGATTTCAGTTCAATCATTGTTTCGTCAAGGATAGGTGGTTCAGTCATAGGTTGAGGAATATTTTGAAGGGATAGTTCTGCTATTTTCTTTTCCTTGAACTTTTGATATGATTTGAAAAAGAATTCCTCACTAGACTTGATAGGTTTCATAAGTTTAATCCAAAAGAAATCTAATGAAAAATTCTATCAGGATGAGGTAGGATTAAATCCAGCATGATGCATAGTAAAGATATCATCTCCAAATGAAAACTTTAGGAATTTATTCACAACCAAAGGGATGACATTCATGGAGTGAAGCCATGGATAACCTAACTTCACATGAAATTGGTTTGATTGCAGGATGATTGAAAATGAGACCTTTAATGTTTTCAGTCCAACTTTTAAAGGGATATCTATCAAGCCTATCATAGGACAAGAAAAACATTATGTGTCTTGATCCATTCTTTCATTTTTTCATGTGTTTCTTGATATATTTCATGCACATATAATAATTCTTCAATTATCATATTCTCTCCATAGATGGGATCAATTAATATCCCATTAGTGGGATTTTCATTGATTCATCCAACTATGTAAAGAGGACCATCAAGCACACATTTAAGTATGTAATTTTGTGCTCAAGAAAGCAATATCAAGAGGCTTCTTAGTTGATCCCTTACAATGTCTAGCTTTGATAAATTTCACCATTTCAAGCAGTTGTTCTTCATTTATGTTTCCATCATCTGTGTCAATATTCATCACATTATTCTTAGTTTCACTAGCTTTGACAAATGAAATATTGTGCTTAGGCATGGGATTTGTAAAGATTTACAAATTTTGATTAGGAGGAGCTACTGAATTATTACCTTGATCATTCACACCTCTAATTTGAAGATGATTATTATCAATAATATCTTGCACAAAATTTTTAAGACACTTACAGTATTTTGTTCCATGTCCATTTTGTTGGTGGTAGTGGCAGTAAGAATTTTTTTGAAAGCCTCTAGGAAATGGTATATTAGGGTCATGTTCTATAACAAGAGGTAACCTAAGCATGCTCTTTTCAATAAGCTACAAAATGATATTATGAAGGGTATTGGGTAAAGGAGTGAACTCTCTTTCCCACTCCCTGAAAATATTTATCTACTTTATAGCAGCCACTTGATTATTAGTTTATTGACTTGTTTGAGGTGAATTTAGTTGTAAAAATCCCTTAATTTTCCTCTTGAAAGGTTGATAGCCATTTTGAGTTTCAGAATCAAATTTTTTAGGATGACTAGGGGGATTTTTCACATCATGATCATAAGGAAAGTTTTGATAATCATGAATGGATATGTATAATTGTGTAAAGGATGGAAATCTCAATATTTCAAGTTTTCTTTGGAGTTTATCTTGTAAGTTGGAAATAAAAATTTGTTGAAGCTCAGCATTAGGAATCTTGATGTTTACTTGTGAATAAAGTGTTCGGTATCTTACTATGAAATCAATTCTTTCTCATCCTCTTTTTTCTTGCATGCCATTCAATCAGTGAGGGTAATCTTAGGACCCATGTCAATATGGAAGTAGTTGTAAAATTCATCAACGAGTTTATTGAATGAACTAGTTGATTTTTTTTGTAAAGACGAGAACCACTCTAAAGCAATATCCTTCAAGACCTAGGGAATAACTTAGCCAAGAGTTTATCTTCAAATATGAAATCACTACATAAGGCCATGAAAGGAGAAACATGGCTTACAAGATATTTTTTTCCACCATATTTCTCGAATCTAGGAACTTCTATACCTTGTGGAATTTGTGCTCTTAATATGTCAAAGGATAGTGGGTTAGATTTGATGTGTTGAAAAGGTTGATTGTTGGTTTTTTTGTAATGTAGCAACTTGTTGGAGGGATTTCATAGTTTTTAAAAGGGAGTTAAGGATAGGATCATTTTGGTTGTAAGGTTAAGGGGAATAAGGTGGTGTAGTGTATGTATGCGGAGGACTAGTGAATTATAAGTTGGTGAATGTTGATTGTTGAGTTATTATGTTTAAATGGAAAAGAATAAAAGTATTTCCTATAGGAATACCTATGGAAGTGTACACAGTGCTAGTAGGTATGAGTGTTGTGGTTGGTTGACTGGTTGTGGTAGGTTGAAGGGTTGTTGTAGGTTGTGTACTAGTGTATGTAAGAATGTAAATTAATATCATGGAGGATGGAATTGGAATTCAACCTTGTCTTTAAGTAGACCCAAAAGTTAGAGTGGAACTAGGGATATTAGCAATGGTGTTGGTGACATTAAGCACATTGGTTGTAGGAGGTGAAGTCATGGGAAATGAAGTATGCTAACTATGAGCCATAGAGGATTGATTACCAACACTATTAGAAAGACAACTAGAAAACCCAAGATCCATCACGAGTGAGATATTGCGGGATGAAATGACCCTCAAACTACATCTTACAATAGTATTGCTAATAGGACATCAAATTGTAAATCTCATAAAAGTTTTACAAAACTAGTGTACAAACCCTAAATGGAAAGGGGAAATGCAATGACCTAGAATGAAATGCAATTTTTAGATTCTAAGTAATGCAATTTACTGTTTACACAATGTAATAAACTAAAAAATGAAATTTTTGAATGTAATTTTTGAATTTTGACAATGTACTAAAATGAAGCAATTTAAGCTATATGCGATGAATTTGATGAAACAACAAATCAAAAAATTGAAATAGGAAAGTAACAATAGGAAAAAAATGCCTAAAATTGAGATTTCAACTTCCATCAAATGCAAATCAAAATCTAATAGGGACTCATTCACCAGTAAGGGAGAATAGGTCATGGTCTAGCTACTTTTGAGATGTTTTTACTAAAAGTGATTTTTACTATTTTTTTAGATGCCAGAAAGTTCACATTTGACTTGATCAGGTACTCATTTTCTAGTAAAGGAGAATAGGTCCTTAGCTAGAGTTTTGAAACTATTTTTGGATGATTTTCAAGATTTCAATAATGTCTTTTAGTTCTAGGTTTGAGACAACTTTCAGTTTTAGATTTTCCAAAGATGCAATGTGAAAATGTAATGAAAAGATGAATGCAAAGACCTAGGTTGGAATGAAAATTTGTTTTTATTTTCAAATGAAAGAGTATGAGATCTAGATGATATGAAAAATGACTATTTTTTTGTATTTTTTAGATTTAGAGAGACAAAATAATGCAAATCTAAACCCTAAATGAGATGCAACTTTGAATGAAAAGTAACAAACCCTAAATGAGATAATAATTCAATGAAAATTAGATGAAAATTTGTGAAAGATATAACCTAGGATGTTGAACCATCAATTTTAAGTGGTGTCTATGTACTTCTCTTGCACTCTTAGGCTTTTTCACCTGAAAGGAGAGAGATAGTCCCCAAGAATTGTGGTGGTTCACTCAAACTAAGGAATTTGTATGATGTAATTATGAATAAATTCAATGATATAGATGCAAATAATTAATAAAATTGACTTATTATGAATGCAAAACTAATGAAATGTAGATTTTTTGAAAACACATTGTGATATGTAGAAAAAACCTAGAAATGAGTGCAAATTGCAACAAAATTTGATGAAAATGAAAGTGTGCACCTAAGATCTTTATGGAGAGTAGAAATGACATTTGAAATTATAATAATACTAAAATTTTGGCCTACTGGGACTCATTCACTATTTTGGGTGAATCAGTCCCAAATTTGGGAAACTATTCCAAAGTTTGTTTTGGACAAATGGGTATCCAAAAATGAAAAAAACAAAAATCATGCCTGGTAGTGGGAATCATTAACCCTGAATGGAAAATCAGTCCACTTTTGAATTTTAAAAATTCCAAAAGTGGAAACTGAAGTCTTCGGTCTACTCTTCAGAACCTGACAAGAGTCTTCTTCTAAAAGTCTGATTTCTGAACCTGAAAGTGACTTTTTGTTGATATTTTTCCTTGTTCAATAGGAAGGTGTCATAAAAAAATTTACAAATTTATCTTCAATGATTTCCAAGTCCTCAAGATTCCTAAATCTGCAAAAACACAAGACAAGAGAGAGAAATTTTGAATGTTAGGGCATGGGGGTTTGCCTTGGTCAAACCCCTTTTTTGGGTAATTAAACCCAAATGAAAAAAGAATGTAATGAAGCATGCAATAATGGATTCATTACCTTTCCATGATGATTAATCTTGAATTTCTATAACAAAACATGAAGAATCTACCCTTGAATGTCTCAGGAAGCTATCTTCATGACTTACAATGATGAAACCCTAACTTACTTGACTTGAGATGAAAGATAAATGATGAGTGAATGATAAGAGATGTGTGAATGAGTTATGAGATATAAATTAGGGTTTAGAGACTTTATTTTATAGATAATTCACCTTATTTTCCTATAAATTGGATCCCCAAGGCTGAGATGAAGAAAAATTAACATAAAACCTATTTTTTCTCACTCAAAAGTAAACATTGACACAAATGGGACTCATTCACTACATTGGGAAAATTAGTCACACCTGCCAGGGACTCATTCACCATAGATGGTGAATTAGTCCTAGATGGGTCCATTTTCTAGCTAGGATCTTGGGGAATGCATAAATTAGGTTTATGTGTTGACTTTATCAATTATTTGATCAATTTATTCCTTGAGATGCATAATATGGGGTAATACGAGCCTTTTAGTGATGATGTAAAGGTCAATTAGGGCTTAGGACATATAATTCAATGTGAAAGTATGATTAAATACACTTTACATCACTAAAATGAGGTCCACTTATCCTAGAAAGGCATAACATCCAATGTGAATGTATAAGACACATTACAACACTAGATTAACATTAAGATTATTTTACAATCCTTGAAGATTGATGTGATAATGTAATTAAATAGTTTTTGTAATGTTGAATTAGGGTATGTGCAGGATCATCATGGAAAAAACAAGCCCTCAAGTGGCAAAAAATTTAGAAAAATTAGAATTAGGAAAATTGACATAAAAATTTGAATAAATTATCTATATTATCTCAAAATATAACAAGTATAAATTGCCCAGCAAATTAATAATAAAATAAAATAATGAGTGTTTGTCTAACCACCCTAACCACAATAAAATGATAATATTTTTTTATAATATTTTAGATATACGTAGAGGACTCATGTACCAATGTGATGCATATTTTTTTGTAATTTTTTTCCAAGTAAATAATTAATTATGAATTTTTTATTACAACCTTTTTAGAAATATAAAAACTCTTATGTCTGACCACCTTAACTTGGTAAAAAATTCATGAAATTATTATTATTTTTTTTAATCCTATAGTATGCAAAGCATAGAATGTGATGCATATTTTGGATTCAAAAAATGTGATACCATTTGAAGCCTATAGATGTTTTTCAATCAGCCTATCAATCAAGACTTTAGTTGTAATTTGAATAGAAAATGAATAATAATTACTTATTAAATTCAAAGTAAAGAATATTTTATATTAGTGGAAAGTCGAGAATATTTTTTAAAAACCCTTTTCATTTCATCAATTTTGGGTAAACAAATAGTCGTCAGCCACATACCCATCATATTGCCACTGTTTGGCCCACTGTGATCCTGCACATACCCATTAAGGGAAGATGGGTTCATTAAGTCTAGAGAAGTGTGAAATGCTTTTAAAAAACTTTACAATACCTTCACAAGACATCAATAAATGGATTTTATTTAGTTTACAAGGTTCCAAGACATAATGTGGATGTGAAAAACACCTCACAACACTAGATCAAGACCTCGTTAAGTTTGATTTATCATCAATTATTCCCCAAATCAAGCAAGTGGCCTTTTTTCTATAGTACATTTAGCTCCCACTTTAGTGAGAGGATGAACTTGCTTCAAACTCACACTATAGTAGACATTCAAGAGAGATCTAAGTTTACAGATGCAGATGACAAAGAATGACAAAGATCAAGAAGGCATACAAGCCCCCAGGATCCAAGATCCTAAGTCAAATCATCAAGATACATAATCATGCGATGGTAAGAACTAGAAGGAAGAGAAATGAAAATGAGGTGGATCAAAGATGCACTCTCTTTGGGGTTATAGAACATCAGGTTGTTTATGGGGTGAGATGTCCCAAAGAACTAGTTTAGTGAGAATTTTATGCTAGTGTGTCAACTTCCTACTGTATAATGGGAAATCCATGCTAGTGTATTAGCTTCCCATTATACAAACCATATCAAAGTTATGCTCTTGATAACATTGATAAGGTACCACAATGAAAATGCTTTTTTAAATGTTTCTTAATATGTAAAGAATTTTGCTAAATGGGATTTTACTTTGTTCATGTAAGGTCTTCTTCTTAGGGAGTATTGTGCCTAATGTCTCCAAGAGAGGACAAGTCAGGGTGCCAAATCATTATCCATGGGATGCCTCATTCACATTAGGCCACTTCAATTGATCATCATTCCCTTGTCATATTGTTATCCATGGGATGCTTTGTTTGCATCAGGCCACTTCAGCTGATTGTAAACTCTTGGAAGGCAGCAAACCAAATTACACCACCAAGAGGACGTATCACAAGAAAAAGAAAAATCACACCATGAAATTTTTACAAAGATGTTGTCTATGTATGGCCCCACTTTAAAATAGTTGTGACACCATTTTAAAGCAGTTGTGACACCATTATTGTGAGTAATTTCTTTAAAGTAGAAGAGGGTTTGAGAGCTTATGCTAAAATCCCTATGCCAAGTCATATGTTTTCAATAAGTGCATCATGAAGAGGAGTATGTCACATGTGATTCAATCTTAAGACATGTCATCCACATCCCAAGCTTGATCTTATACATTCATGAAAGGTTAACGATTATTCAAAAGAGACAATGACAAGTGACATATAGAGATAAGTCTTTCTAACCCTTTTCTGCTACTTAGTGCAAGACACGAGTGAGCCTGGAATGGATGATGGTATGCTACCCCTTGTAATGGATGCAAAACATGAAATAGTGAGTATGCTATGATCCTACAACTATTTCATGGAAAGGAGCAACAACTAATGTTATTTATGTGGATAAGGAAACAATGCTTCTACTTGATTCATGTTTAATGAGATCATATCTATCAATTTAGGATATACCAAGGTTAGAGTTTTCTTGGAAGAATCTTGTGTGATATTATTGATGTTGAGTGAAGGTTTTTTGGATGGGTTGATTTCTATGAAAGGAAAATCACAAAGACCATTATTTGAAAGAGTAAGGTTGGGTGTATTGTGAGCTTGTTTCTTAGCACACATTGGGGGATGATTAAGGGTTGTATTTTTTTGAGTATCAATATTGGTGATATGAGAAGAAGGCTTTATTTAGTTGTCTGCTTTCTCTAAGGTATCATTCTTATGTGCCATAATGTTGACCTTAGGAGGAGAGATAATATGTTCATCACATGTCATAATTGGATTTGGAAAGATATCTTCATCACTCATAGGAGAGGCATCAAGAGAAGGATAACTAGGAGTTTCATGGTTACTAATGGTTAGACTTTTTTGTTTAAATAAATCTTCCATCACAATATCTTCTAACACTAAACCATATTCTTCATGTGTAGAGAAGATATTAGGAGAAGAAAAGGGTTTCATTTTATGATTATATCTCCTTACATACTCATGTCCTAGAATGTCATCTTGAGTAGGAGAGGTAGGATTTCCATAGCTCTCAATCATATCCTCTACACAAATTTGTTTGACATGATCATTCACTAGTTTATCCTTATTCATTAAATGATTTACACAAGTAGGAGAGGTTTTGGGAGATGAATGAGGACTTGGTAAGGTAGTGGAAATGATTTGAGCTTTGTGTGTCATAATGTCTTTGCAAGGGGGAGGAGAAGGAAGACAAGCAGAACTTTCATGATCTTCAATGGTCGTGTCTTCTTTCATCAAGATACCTTCATTGCCAATGGGAGAGATATCAAGAGAAGAATAATTATGATTATCATAATTATTGATGTACGCATCGTTTGTGTCAAATATTTAGTGGATGATCTTAGTGAGAGGAAGTCCTTAAGGGCTTCATCTAACATGTCTAAATCATCACTACTAAAGGGCTTGGATTTTATGGTTTTTCGAAATTGAATCATTTTTTGAATTAGATAGTTTGATTTTTTTTGTGTTTTGTTTTCATTTTCTAATGAATCTGATCTAAATTAACTAGGAACTAATGTTAAAAATGAAAATTGCAAAAGTCTAAGTGTCATGAATGTAAATAATTCTTATTTCTAATTATTTAAATGTAAGAGAAGCTATGCAAAATTAAAATGCAATGTAAAGACATAGGATGAAATGCAACTTTTTAAATTTCAAACAAAGTAATTTACTCATGACACTATGCAATAATATGAAAGATGAAAGATTGGAAGTACGAATGTGAATTTTAACAAAGTAGGAAATGAGCTAATGTAAGTTAAATCTAATGAAATGCATGATGTAGAAAGTTAGCCAATTGATACAGATAACTGATGCCAGCAAACAAAAACATAAAAATAGGGTTTTCAACTCTGTAAAAGGAAGTTTTAGGGGTCAAAAGGGACTAATTCGCCCAATGTGGCGAATGAGTCCCAATGGGGATTTTTTGAGATATTTCAAATTTTTTTTTAGGGATTTTTTTATGTTTTTTGTGTTGTAAGATGCAAACCTAATAAGAAAATGTAAAATTTAAAAAAAAAAATAATGATTTTAGATGCCAAAAATGCAACGTAAATGCACTTTTCATGAATGTAAAATTTGAAACCTATATTTGAAATATCTCCAAAATGAGCCATCAATTTTAAGTGGTATCTATGTACTTCTCTTGCACTCTTAGGGTTTTTCACCTAAAAGGAGAGAGATAGGCCCCAAGAATTGTTGTAGTTCACTCAAACTAGCGAATTTATAATGTAATTATGACTAAATGCAATGATCTAGATGTAGGTAATTGATAAAATTGATTGATTATGAATGAAAATCTAATGAAATGTAGATTGTTTGAAAACATATTGTGATACGTAGAAAACACCTATAAATCAATGCAAATTGCAATAGAATTTGATGAAATTGAAAGTGTGCACTTGAGATATTGATGGAGACTGGAAATGACATTTGAAATGTTGTTGATGCTGATATTTTGGCCTACTAGGACTCATTCACCATTCTGGATGAATTAGTCAAACTAGGGAACTATTCGAGATCCTATTTTAGACAAATGGGTATCCAGAAATGAAAAAAACCAAAATGAGGATTGGCAGTGGGACTCATTCACCATTAATGGTGAATTAGTCTACTTCTAAATTTCTAGAAATCTAAAAGTGGAAATTGAAGTCTCTAGTTTGCTCTTTGGTTCCTAACAGGTGTCCGCCGCTGAAATTCTAATTTTTGAACCTGAATGTGATGTTTTGCTGATATTTTTTCTTGGTCAATAGAATGGTGTCTTCAAAAATTTTATAGCTTGATCTTCAATGATTTCCAAGTCTTCAAGATGCCTAAATTTGCAAACACACAAGACAAGAGAGAGAAATGTTGAATGTTAGGGCATGGGGTTTTGCTTTGGTCAAACCCCTTTTTAGGTAATTAAACCAAAATGAGAAAATAATGTAATGAAGCATGAAATAATGGAGTTATTACCTCTCCATGATGATTGATCTTGAATTTTTGTAGCAAAACATGAAGAATTTTCCCTTTGATGTCTTAGGAAGCTATCTTGATGACTTGCAATGATGAAACCCTAACTTACTTGACTTGACATAGAAGATAAAAAATGAATGAAATATAAGAGATGTTTGAATGAGTTCTGAGCTATAAAATAGGGTTTAGAGACTTGATTTTATAGGCAATTCACCTTATTTTCTTGTAAGTTGTATCCTCAAGTTTGACATGAAGAAACATTAAACTCAAAACCTATTTTTTCTCACTCAAAAGTCAAAATTGACCCAAATGGGACACATTCGCCACCTTGGAAAAATCAATCCCACCTAGTAGGGACTCATTTTCCACAAATGGCAAACTAGTCCCGAAGGGGTCCATTTGCTACTTGGGTTGTTGGGGAATGCATAAATTAGGCTTATATGCTGACTTTGTCAGTTATTTGATCAATTTATGTCACAAGATGCACAATATGGGGTAATAGGGGCCTATTAGTGATGATGCAAAGGTCATTTAGGGCTTGGGACACATAATTCAATGTGAAAGTGTGATTAAATACACTTTACATCACTAAAATGAGATCCAGTTAGCCTAGAAAGGCATAACGTCGAATGTGAATGTATAAGACACATTACAACACTAGATTAACATTAAGTTTATTTTACAAGCCTTCTATATTGATGTGATAATTCAATTAAATGTAGTTTATAATGTTGAATTAAGGGAAGATGGGTTCATTAAGTCTAAAGAAGTGTGAAAGTCTTTTACAACACTTTACAACACCTTCACAAGATGTCAATAAATACATTTTATTTAGTTTGCAAGGGTCCAAGACCTAATGTGGATGTGAAAAACATCTCACAACACTAGATCATGACCTTGTTAATTCCAATTTATCATTAATTATTCCCCAAATCAAGCAAGTTGACTTTTTTCTATGATATAGATGCAATGAGAGACTTCAAAATTAGAAAATTGCAATATTCAATATGTCAGGTTCACCATTAATGATTAGGAGGAAAATAGCATTTAGAAAAATCCAAATGATGGACCACTAATTCTCACACTAAATCATGTGATTTATGTGTGTGATAAGGCAAATAACAATAAAAAATAACGCTAAATGTTATAGCAACTATGAGGGAATTTTTTAGAGCTCAAAATTATGTGTACCTTACTGCAAGAAGCCTATTTTTAAGGCACAAAGGACTCATTCACCTTTAGTGGAAAATGGGTCCCTATTAGGGTTTCTAAAACTGAGATCTAGGTTATTTTCCTTGAATTCTAGACTCTTAGATCCTTGATTTCTAACTCCTAAAAACCTATAATAAATTATGTGGCCTAAATTCTTTGTTATTCACTACAAATGACAATCATGCAACTTGAAAACTCTTATAATTTTTCTTCAAACTTCTTCTCCACCTAATCATCAACCTATAAATCTGCAAGCACACATTCAAGAGAAAAAAAAATTGTTGATTGTTAGTGAATAGGGGTTTTCCTATATCAAACCCCAAGTAGGTAATTAAACCAAATGATAAAGTAAGGAAATTGAAGCATGAAACATGAAATATGTAATTGATGATACCTTGGATGTTGTCTTGGAGTTTAAATATGCAATCTAACATGAAGTGGCATGAAGAATGTAGATCTTGATCCTTGAATAGATGTGAAACAACGCTTGCAAGTATATCTTCAATGATACATCCACTATCCTAGCTCAATAATAGGCATGAATGCACTGTCTTAAACATGATGAAATGATCTTGTAATGCTTTTCTGAATATACTCTTGATTGCCTAGATTGAATGGCTAGGATACTTAGGATAAAACTATGTGAATTAATCTCATATTTATACTAAATCTAGAGATTAACCTTGAAATTTAAATAATCCAAGTAAACACAAGATATGGAAATGAATATTACTAAAATCTCACCAAAATTAAATTCAAAAAGGGGGTCCTTATTAAGGGAGGACCCATTTGCCACCTAGGGAAAATGGGTCTTGAGACAAGTTTTTTAGGACCTTGCCTTTAGGGGAGGGGGGGTAGGATAACATTAAAAACCCATGTAAAACATGTAAAGAAATGAGGGATCCTATAGAGGGAGGACCCATTCATGAATAAAGGTGAATGGGTGCTAGCACCTTTTTCTAGGACCTCAAATTTTCCGAATCAAATATTTTACAATTTGAATATTGGGTTGTGGGATAGATCCTTCGAAAGGTGTCATTAAGAAGGCTTAAATTTGAATTAAAGGGGCTAATGAACTCTAATTAACCACAATTAATTAATGAGACCCTAGATAAATGTGAAAGTGTATTACAACACTTTACAACACCTCAAATATGGTACAATTTAGGTACATTTTATTTGAAAAGGGTCCCATTAGTCTCCATTAATTAAAAAAAACCCTAGAAAATTGTGAAAGTGTGTTACAACACTTTAACAAGATTCTATTTAAGTAAATTTAGTTTAAAAAGGGGTCCTAGATTAGTGTGAATGTGTACAAAATATTACAACATTAACCCAAGGCACAATTAAGTCACTACATGTCAATTATTTCAAATCAAGTAAAAAAAAATATAACTTTTTATGTTATGACAAATATTAGTAAATAATGTAGCACTACAAGTTATCACAATTCAAACATTTAAAAATATTGTATTCAAATTCTTTTGAGGTGGAGGATAAAGTCCTTGCATGCCTATCTACTACATACAATATACCTATTTTTTAGAGTTTCAAAATAATGAAAGTTCTTATAAAAAGATTTCATAATTTTTAAAAATAAAAAATGTTGAATAATTAACTTATATTTCCAAAGAATAAAATTAATAAAATAAAAAGTGGGTATGTCTTGGGATCATGATGGGCCAAAAAGTGTAATATGATGGGTATGTGGCTAGTGACTATTTTCTTACCAAAATTGATGAAGCGAAAGGGTTTTTAAGAAGATTCTCAACTTTCCATTGATATAAATTATTCTTTACTTTGAATTAATAAGTAATTATTATTCATTTTCTATTCAAATTTGACTAAAGTCTAATTGATAGGTTGATTGAAAAACATCTATAGCTTTCAAACGGTATCACATTTTTTGAATCAAAACATGTGTCACATTCTACATTTTCACATACTATAGGATTAAAAAATAAAAATTGAATTTCATGTGAAGTTTGACCAAGTTAAGGTGGTTAGACATACAGTATTTATATTTTTTTTTAAAAGTTGTAATAAAAAATCATAATTAATTATTTTCTTGGAAAAAAATTACAAAAAATATGCATCACATCGGACATGAGTCATCTAATTATATATAAAATATTATAAAAAAATATTATCATTTTATTAGTGGTTAGAGTGAGTTAGACAGACACCTACTTCTTATTTTTTCCCTGAAATTTAAGTAAATTGCATTGAAATTTCAAATTTTTACCAAATAGGTTTTTTTTTTTAAACAAAACTAGTAGTTTAGAAAGTACATTCAATTTTCTACAGATTCTATTCTTACATATTTTTTTGAAATAATATAGATAACCTATTCAAATTTTTATGTCAAGTTTCTTAACTCACGTTTTCTAAATTTTTGCTACTTAAGGGCTTGTTTTTCCATGATGATCCCTTTTGTACATTATGAAATCAATGAAAATTTATTATTTTAGACAACTTCTATTAAATATTTTTCACTAATATAAGTTTTCCATTTTATTTGTTAAAAAATTAAAACAATAGAAATATATTCTCTTCCAAATATTTTTTTCCACTTTATGCCTATAAAAGTTTTCAAATTAAATTAAATGCAACTAAAGAGATTGTGGGAAAAACACATGCTAATAATAATGATTTATAATGTTTAAACTCTTATATAGAGAAACTCATATTAATATAAAAATCCTATCCACTTCTCAATTCTTTATCTTATGATAAAGTTTTTCCTATTTTCATAATATAAGACCTCCATTTTTATAGTGATATCCTAAAAATGACCTTCACTCACCACCTGCGCTATCCTCTCATGTAATATTTCTCCATTACACTTCTACAATTCTCATTTTGAAATATTTTTGAATTTTATTTTTTTCTATTCATAGTTTTCATTGTCTTCAATTATTACTTTCAACATTCTAGTTTACAATCTCCCATACACAATTAAAGTACCTATTCAATGCTGCAAGCAATGAGATTGACATTGAATTTAAGATATAATTAGCATGCCTATGCCTATTTCTTCACCCATCTCCCAACTCCCATATTCTCATCCATTCCTCAATAGTTTGAAACAACTAGTGAGTTGGAAAGCAACTCAATCTTGTGTACTAAGCCTAACTTGAGGCATTAAAGTAACCACATCAACCCAATTGGGAAAAAAAATTAAAAAATAAAGGATTGGACAAAGATTTTTTCATTTTAAGGGGAGCAATTCAATATTTTTTTTTAATATTCAAGGGACTTATCTAATCAATGAATACAAAAATACCCACATTAGAAATAATTTAGTTGTTGTTACAGTTATAAGTTTGGTATATACTTCCTCTCCCACCTTCTATAATAAGGCCTCCACACCAATAAGATATTTGTATGAATATTTTCAATTATGGAAGGGAAGAAGCATATCATATTCTGTCTAGTATTTGCAATTATACTACTTTCAGGAAACACTGCTCGAACAAGCAAGTTATTGTATCATGATTCCTGAGTTTCTTGCTAGGTTATGATATGGAAATCATTATTCCAACTCATATTTATTAAAAAAATTCTTATTTCCTATTGTAAAAGATTCAAATGATTTGACACCATGTCAAAACTAACTTCAAATAAAATGCACACAGAGTTGCTACTATGTTTCCCAATCAATTGGGAATTACCCAAATAAATGTGGAATAAAAAAATAAATTAGATTTGGAGACATATAGCTGGGAATGCAAACTTGCTTCTTCTATTAACTCAAAAACTAATCATTACAAAATGATTTCAAACTTGAAACTACAAATTACAGATAACAAACTAGTTTTGCAGCAATCTGAGTTGCACACAGACATAGAGAAGATAATCAGGAGCTTCTCAGAGCTCACTTTACTTCTTCATACACTAAATTATCTAGATCTATCTACTCCTCCCTACAAACAATGAACAATCCAAAGCTATTTGCTACTCCAAAGGGTGATCCCATAATACTGGTTTACAATTTTTTGCCAAACTGGTCATTGAACTAATTTTTTCTAATTAAATCTTCACTTTCGAGCACCAATAGTAGCTAAACCATGAAAAATTTGAAGATGATGCAAACTAGTGATTTATGCAATTTTTTCTATTTATTCTAAAAATATTTTTTTCAAAATTTTTGGAACTAGATTGCACTTCTTTTTCCATCTCCTTTGAAAACTAGGCTTTTTCAATAAACGCCATTTTTAAGGAGTGACACTCACTGTATAACACATAACTTTTATTCCATGAAGGATAAAATTTTAATCTTTTTGAATTTACATTTCTAACTACAATATCTAGTGCTTACAATTGGTTTCATAGTGTTTCATTGAATATTTTTTCCTTAATCAAGTTTTTAAATCAAACTAATTACAATTTAGAAATAGGTGGACTGTATAACATATAAATTTTTTGGTATGTATCAAAATTCATTTTTTTTGTTTGATCAAGGACTTCAATATCCAGTGCACTCATATTTTTCTTTTTCTTTTTTGATAATCTTCTATTTTTCCACATTTGCAAAACATTGAGCTTGATTTTTGGTGAAAAACCTACATTCATAAGAGATAAAAAATAAATATAATAATAAAATTAAATTTATTTAAAATTATACGTTTTGGGAATCTTATAATATGGAATATATACTTACAAAAAATAAAATTTAAATGAATTCATTTGATCCCCCAAAAGGTAAATCAAAAGTGGTTTTTAATCAACATTTTGATGGGTGTAAAGGAGACTTTGTTATAGGTATGGTTTATAAAAGCCAGGGTTCTATCCAAGGGGATTTGATCTAAGGTAGTTTGATCAAACCCTCTTCAATTGGAATGCTTTAAATGGAAATTTTTAAGAATTAAATCATTATATTTTCTAAAAATATGTGATTTCAGCAAAATTCAAAATCTCCTAGAAATTGTAAACTAGCTTTGTGGGATCACCTTGCAAATACTAAATAATTTGGATCTATCAACTGCTCCTTACACAAAAAATTCTCTATTGCTGCTACAACTTTACATTTTTGTAACTCTCTACAAATTCTTTTTCCAATCTTTTGCAAATATCTAACTAATTGTTACATTCCTTTTTGTCTATTATTGTCTTCATAGAAAATTCCCTCTCAAAATTCAAATATACCTATGACAATAAATTTTGTATTTTCAAGAGCATGATAGAGATGAAAATCCTCAAAAATAAATAGTTGTTGAAATCTCTTGATAGGTAGGTGACAACTAGGGAGTTGACATGATGAAGAGGCTCAGTCAGAAAAATAAATATTTCCAACACTCCCCCTTTGATTGAGTCGCCAAACAAACATCATTATTCATACAAATTAACAACACCTAAATTTCTTCTTAGGCATTCAAAGAAATCTCTCCTCAAAGGTTTGGTGAAAATGTCTACAAGCTGCTGCTTAGACCGACAAAATTTCATTTTTATTTCACCTTTCTCAACCAATTAAGTTATGAAATGATACCTAATTTCAATGTGTTTTCTTCTTCCATGAAAAACTAGATTCTTTGTCAAAGCTATTGATGAAACATTGTCACAAAATATAGTTGTTCCATCCTTTTGTTCTACCTTCAAATCTACTAAGGTCCTCCTTATCTAAATTATTTGGCATGTTGCTGCATTTTCCGCTCTATATTCAACTTCAGCTGTAGATAGGGAAACTATGGGTTATTTCTTTGAAGCCCATGAAATGACTCCCGATCCCAAATGAAACACATATCCAGATGTGCTCTTTCTATCACCCACACTCCCTAGCCAATCACCATCTGTGTAACCAACCAGCCCAAAAATATTTGCTACACTATATAGAATACCATATCCTTTGGTTCCATTCACATACCCCAGGATTCTTTTACCTGCTTGACAATGTGACTCTTTTGGAGTCTCCATAAATCTAGAAATCAAACTTACGTTGTGCATTATATCAGGCCTAGTTATTAAATACATCAAACTTCCAACCAAAATCTTATACATGGTCGAATTCACATTGTTGCTACAATCTTCCTTGCTCAACTTTATACCTATTGTTGTTGGTGTGGGGGTAGGCTTGCTATCTTGCATCCTAAATATCTTCAAAATCATTGCTGCATACTTTTCTTGAAAGATAAAAATACTAGCATGCATTTGTTTTACTTCTATGCTTAGAAAATACCTCAAGAGACCTAAGTATGTCATTTCAAACTCTCTTTTCATGACCTCTTTAAAATCAACAATGAGGAAATCATCATCCCTAGTGAAAACTAAATCATGAACATACAAGACAACAACTAAAATCTTACCATTAGTTTCCTTGATGTAACTTGAGTGGGTTCACCATCACTTTTGCTAAAGCCATTTCTCACCAAATATGAGTCAATCTTGTTGTACCATGCATGTGGAGCTTACTTCAGCCCATAAAGAGCTTCCTTTAGCCTATATACCTTATTTTCTTCATGTAGAACTTCATAACCAGGTGGTTGCTCCACATACACCTCTTCTTTCAATACTCTATTGAAGAAGGTGGAATTCACATCCATTTGAAACACCTTCCACTTGTGTTGGACTGCAATTGCTATGACTACCTTCAAAGTTTTCATTCTTGCAACTGGAGCATAAGTCTCATCATAATCTTTCCCAAATTGTTGTTTGTATCCCTTGACAAATAATCTTGCCTTATGCCTTTTTATTCTTCCATCAACATTGCTTTTGATCTTATAGACCCATTTCACTCTAATTACTTGCATGTTGGGAGACAAAATAGTTAGCTCTTGGGTGATCCCACAATACTGGTTTACAATTTTTGGCCTAACTGGACACTAAACTGATTTCTTCTAACTAAATCTTCACTTTTAGGAATCTACATCGGCTAAATTGCAAGGAATTTGAAGATGAGGGAAACTAGTGATTTATGACATTTTGTTTATAGATTCTAAATTTATTTTTTTTCAAATTTTTTGGAATCAAATTGCACTTATTTTTCCATCTCCTTTGAAAACTATTTTTTTTAGTAAACAACATTTTTAAGGAGTGATGA
>VDFB02058242.1:455104607-455121304 GCA_007258455.2 Sequoia sempervirens
AGTACCAGTCAATTTCGAATTTAAATACACTTTAAAACTGGATATCGAATGATTTTTGGATATATCTTAAAAGTTAAAAGTGGACAACCAATAATCATGTAAACAAATATACACACTTTAAAAGGAACCTGATCTATCTTTATATTTCTTTCCTCTGTGATGGCGGGCTGTTCATACTTCATTGTGAAAATGAATTATCTTTTCTCATCTTTTACATGCTCAGTCAGTGCTTCTCATGTTATTAGAGTTTCTGTTGTAAATGTTAATGGGAATCGGTCTTGATCTGCACGGTTAGGAAGATCTTTTCTTCCTGGTGGATTAACTGTTGAAAACAATGATTTGGTTGCCTTGCTTTGATATTCCACTCAATTCTCAGCAAACTTAAATAGTATGATGCATCTACAAAAGGTCAATATGAAGAAGTTTATGTTTATGTTTAATGCTGTTAAGTAATGAATACAAGCTTATATTATTTTTGTTCTCAATGAACACCAAAGATGGCCTTGGCCCTTGGATGAAGCACTTGGAATCTATCCCCAATAGATTTTAATTTGTAGCCTAGGTTCTAGCGGCTTAGCTATGTCATTTTACTTTTAATTGATATCTCATGGCAGGGAAGTCTGGAAGATCATACAATTCTTGTGGAGGCAATCAAGAACGTCAATGTGGTTATCTCCACAGTGGGAGGGGCCCAGATAATGGATCAGTTAAAGATTATCAAGGCAATTAAAGAGGCTGGAAACATTAGGGTATGTAATTGTTCCCCAAGATTCATAAAAATTATTTTGGTAAACCATAGTGTGTTTCAATGCTGATGACCTTGCAGAGATTTTTCCCATCTGAGTTTGGAAATGATGTTGATAAAGTCCATGCAGTTGAACCTGCTAAGACCCTGTTTGCTAACAAGGCCAAAATCCATAGGGCCATTGAGGCAGAAGGCATTCCCTACACATGTCTCAAGCAATTGCTCTGCAAGGTATTTTGTGCCAAATTTGGGGCAACCAGGTCTGTCTGCCCCTCCAAGGGATAAAATTGTTATTTTAGGGGATGGCAACTCCAAAGGTGGGGAAAATGTTTATAGAGCTTCTGTTTGTTGAGTAAATTTTCATTTCCACGTGGCATTTAATCCCTGCAATAATCTTTCCTAGTATATTGCTAAACTGAATGTCCAGCTATATTTGTGAAAGAGGAGGATATTGGTACTTTTACTATCAAGGCAGTGGATGACCCAAGAATTGTGAATAAGACCCTGTATTTGAGGATTCCTGCCAATACCTTTTCTCTCAATGAGCTGGTAGCCTTGTGGGAGATCAAGATAGGGAAGACTTTGCAAAAGGTCTATGTCCCAGAGGAAGCTGTGCTGAAAGAAATTGAAGGTTGGTAGTATCAGTTTCACAAACTTGGTTGTTTATGGATTGATATTACAATATGTTTACATTTATTGATAGAAGTACAATTAGAAATTTGAAACAAGTGTTTAGGATATATGTTTTTTAGTTAGTGAAATGGCTTCTTGTAAAATGGTATGCAGACACACCATTTCCAGCCAATATACTCATTGCTACCTGTCACTCCATTTTTGTGAAAGGGGACCAAACCAACTTTGAAATTGGACCTGATGGCATGGAGGGCAGTCAGCTCTTCCCAGATGTAATATATACTACTGTTGATGAACTTCTTAACCAGTATGTATGAATTTGAAAGTGATAATATGGTAGAATATGTAATTTTGAAGGTAACAACCTAAGAGTTTTAGACACTATAAGCTGATTGCTGTCCACAGTGTTTAAGAATAATATTCGGGTACTTTAAAGGACAAATCCTTGTAATAGTTTAGGAGATACTTTTGTTTAAATTTGTATATTTCTCTGAATTATGAATGGGTACCTATCAATGTTCTTATAACTCTGTTTGTTAATTTATAAGTAGGAACTATCTTATATTTATGTATGTGAGAGGATTCGTTAATTATGAATAATCATATCTTTAGTTCAAACTAAATTTATATTATGTTGCTTTGGCTAATAATTGTTGTCTAAACTGACAATTTGGTTCATCCTTAATTTTATAAGATTTATTTTATTTTGAAACAAATTAAAAAATTGTAAGGGAATTGTTCTAAAAGAGTGAACATATTTTGGAATATTTTTTTTGAATTGTTTAAAAAAAAATCATAAACATTAGAAGAAACCAAACAATGGAATTGTAACTATAATTAGTGAATGTTTTATAGAATATATAGTATTGCAAGGCTGAATCTATATGAAAAAAATATATAAAATATTTTAAATATTCAATTAAAAATGTTTTGGTGATAGAAATTTTTTATTCAAGGTATTATTAAATAGTTACTTTTATTGACTATACATTATAAATATTGTAGGAATTAATGGTGACTCCTAACACCCCTAGGTTGCTAGATCAAAATATCTTCCACAAGAGAGAAAATGACAAGAATGACTATTATGATTCAAGGTTCATACACATGTACATGAGAGGCCTTTTATATAAAGACGAGGTGAGAGATAGGACTAGACTAGATTGTGACATGTTTTAATCCTATGTTATGAGATAACTATTAAATGACCTAGGTATGTGTAAATAAAGTATAAATAATAAGATATTATATATGAGGCCTTATCTAGGCACCTAAGACCTAAACAAACTTAACATGTGAATAAGTCCCTTTGTTAGAAATTAGCTAGGTACAAGATATTTATTTAGACTAACAACCAATTAAGTGTAACTTCGAGAGTAGATTATTATGTAAAGGGGAAAAAAATGAAAAATATTATTATGGGTCCCATTGACTAGGCCATATTAGGTACTCATTTGCAATGTAATCTCCCACAAATGGAGAAAGGGAGAAAACCTATTGGGATACTCCTCTCCAAAAGACATAAAAGATTCAAAAGAAAGAGAGGATGTATGGACTCAATGATACTCTTAAGGACTATCCATCATGTATATACAATCAATGACCTCTCATAATAGGGAAAAAGAGAGACAAGATATCCCCCTACAATGAAGAAGCTCCAATGCTGATGAAGATTTCCTAAAAAAAAAGATGATCCTATGTCTATGAGCAACATGCCTTCCTTTGGGAAGAAACAAGTCCATAGGTAAATGAAGAAGCCACTCCATGTTAATTTGAAAAGTGGACCTTGGATGAAGTCTCAACATTTTGAAAAATCATTAGAAGTCTCTAGGCTTGAATAAGTTACAACATAAGCATGGTCAAACTGAACCAAGGAACATGATAAATCAAGGGAATGAGGAAACTCATGAATGCCAATCTCCAAAGACAATGAAGATGGGATAACGGTTGTGTTGATATTGTCATCAAAGAGGAGAGAAACCCCCTTAAGTGTGTCCTCTAGATCTACAATACGAGACTCCACAAACAAGTTAGAAATCCCTATCAAATATTCATCCCACAAAGTAAGATTTTTAAAAACTATGATCATCCTATTGAATAGAAGCACTAATAGCTAAAGAAGAAAGAGGTGGAGGAGTGGAAAGATTAGCACTAGTCCCTAGAATACCAAGGTTTAAATGACCAAACTTCACCTCACAAGCATGATTCACACTTGATGAATGGTGTGAATAAAAGTAAAAGGAACATTATCATCAGTAGACAAAAAATGGGAAAAGGAATAAAAATGAGATGAATGGTCAACCATCCTGATAGCAATGATCTCTCTAGTCTCCAAGTCCCTTATGTATACTCTATTTGGAGTGAACTCAACTTTTTACCTTTTCCACTATGAGTGATTTGATAAACAAAAAGGAGATTAGATGACAAGGAAGGAAACCAAGTACATCATTAAAAGTGTCTTCTCCCATGTCAATATAATCCTTTCCACACACCTTCATATATATGTGTTATTACCCATCAAAATATTAGGTGAATTTCAAGGCTATGCTTGAAGAGAAAATTCCCATAGATGATGGCATATGATGAGATGCACCTAAATGAAAAATCCATTTTCCAAATTTAGGACTTGTAGAGGTCAAGAGTGTTTGTCCTTTTTGTGTAGTTCAATTGTACGTCATGTGTTCCCTGACCAAGATGATGAAGCTATTGTAGATTGAGATGTTGAAGAAGAAGAGGACACTAATAAGGGAAGAAAAATGTTGTTCTTCTGAAGAAGATGGGTTAGTTCATCAGTCTTCTTATCATAACATATGTGCTCATTATGTCCTAGCCTTTTGTACTATGCACATTTCAAATTCTTCTTTTTATATGGTTCCTCTTTAGAAGAGGAAGTGGACTTGAGAGTTCTTTGTGAAGGTGAATACTTACCTTGCTCATTATACTTGGGGTCCTTATTCTTGTTCTTACTTTTTCCACCTAAATCCTTTTGGATCTTTTTACAACAAGAGCATGAGATTTGAGAGGCTTCAATGTTCCCATGTGTGCCAAATTTGCTTGTTCCCTTGTGAGTTGTGCTACAAATCCATCAAGAGAAGGCAATTTGTGTGCATTTCCTAGGGAATCCATAGTAGCATAAAATGTAGAAACAACACTGAAACTCATGACCAATCTTAGCAAGAATAAAAAGAATCAACTATTCATCCTCTTTGGTGACCCCATAGTCAAATTACTATAGACTAAGAGAATTGAGCTTAGAAAATTCTTGGATATTGTCAAAATATGAAGAATTAAGACTCATAAATTTATTCTCCAACTTAAATTTTCTCATTTTATTTTTCTTACCAAGGGGACTCTCTAGGATATTACAAGATGCAACATAATATCTATGCTCTAGAGAAATGGACAAGATTAGAGTTCCAAGGGCTCCATCCCTTCTATCAAATCATTTCTTCTTTTTGTAGCTCTTACGAGTTCTAGATCTATGCAAAATGTGATTATTTGCAAATTCAATTTTAACGATAAAACCTCCATTTGTGATTTCCATTGATGATAGTTATTTGAAGTTAGAAACTTGTACAATTTTTGAAAGTCCATGATAAAATTAGAAAGTACAATAGAGGAACAAAAAAAACCCCTCGTAATACAAGAAAATAACCCCTTTGTGCCAAATAAAATTCCCCCTTTTTACAAATTGACAAGTTATTGGCCAAAGGAACAATTTGGCTTCAAATTGAAATTTTAAAATTTTGGAAAAAATATGCAAAAATTACATGTATAAAAATAAAGTGCTCCTCAACACCTTCCTGATGCCACACAAATCAAGAGATAAAAAGCTATGATCCTACAAGCTAAAAAATTAGATCTGACTTCAAGCTAGAAAAATATACATCAAATAGAAAAAATATGAAAAATCACCTACACCACTAGAAAATTGACAAAGCTAGCTTTTTGGAAATATTTATTTTTGCAAAAATGGATTGAAAGTTATTGTAATTTAAAAAAAAAGGTCATATTTTAGTGCTTCATGGTCAAAGTAAAGCCCTCAAGGTTGGCTCCTAGTCATCAATACGACCACCAATTTAATTGAGGGAAAAAACTAAGGGCCATCACTTGAGCAATGATGTGTGGCACCCTGGCAGAGGGATGGGCCATGACGCCCTTCCTTCGCTAGAAGTAAGCCCCCCTCTTTGGCGTTATGTGCAAGGGCCTAAACCTACATCTAGGGGCTAAGACTGATAGGTGAGCTAACAAATTTAGCCAATGAAAGTAAAATTTAAAATGATTATTTTTTAAATGATTTTTTTAATAGTAAAAAAATGATTTTGTACCCTACATTATGAAATCACAACTTCGTACATACCATTTGACCAAGCATACAAAGGTGACTAATGCTTACATTAGATGACACAAACACAATACTGCATAAATAATATTTTCCCTAAATATTTTGAGTCTTCCTATAGAATACTAACACCTATGACAATATGATCAATATTGTACGATACAAATCTATACTGTATGGATTTCATATGAATGATGATGACTAGTGAAAAAACTTTGATGCCCTCAAGAAAAAGTATCCAAATTTGATGAATTGATAGTCAAAATTTAGGTTTTTGGGCCGTCCAAACATGATGGTAGGGTTAGATTTGGCCCAAAGTGCTCCAAAAATTCAGCTACCTTATAGATCTAATAACTTTAATAATACTTGAAATCCTTGTAGATCTGACAAAAATACAAAATTTAATGAAACAAAAGATAGACATGACTTCTTTTGATACCTTGTATTTAATTGTAAGGTCCTTGAAATCGCCAAAATGAACCCAAAAATATCTTTAAGTGAAGATGAAACCATTAGATATGGGAATAAATTTGCAACAATGGAGATCTAATAACATGTAGGAGTTAATGGTGACTCCCAACACTCCTAGGAATAGTTTCTAGACCAAAATATCTTCCACAAGAGAAAAATGGTAAGAATTTAGTTTTCTATGGGTATGGATGCAAGATTGATACAAATTTACATGAGAGGCCTTTCTTATAAAGGCAAGGTGAGAGATAGGATTAGACAAGATTGTGACATGTGTCTTAATGATATGTTATGAGACAACTATTAAATGACCTAGATAAACAATATTATTATAAAAGTAAAAACAATAAGATATTATAAAATGATGTCTAGATGGCTAAGAATTTTGAAAGGCACCTAGGACCTAAGTACAGTTAACATGTGAATAAGTCCCCCTTGCTAGGAATTAGCTAGGTACATGAAATTTATTCACACCAACAAATATTCATGTTGTTCTTAAAAGTAAATTACAAGGGTTTTGTATGCAAAAAATACTAAGGCTATGGGTTGACATTATATTAGTCTTATACTTCTTCATGATTGTGTGATGTTCTTCATGTTCTTATTCTTTTTATGACATTTTTGTGGAGGCTTTTCAGTTCCTCATTCACCCTTCTCTCTTTTGGAGTGGAGTTTTACCCATGAGGTTTTCTCCTTTTCTTGAGTTTTGAGAGATTAGATTGTTCGTACATGGGTACCTCATCAAGCCTTGTTTTATGAGAACCATGATGCATTAGGTAATAATTAATTAATATTTAATTAGTTATTAGTCTAATTCATTTCATGCACTTAAGCTAAACTTAGGATTTTTTTTTTTTATGTTAAGTGAAGTGAGCTATTATTAGATCATTTTTTTTATCACATACAATATTGAAAATTGTCATGATCTAATCCGTCTGTTTACCATTTAGGATTGCTCCTATAAAGCACTCACTCTCATTATATTATCTTGATGATCTCCTTGAAGATTCTTGAGGTTTGTTCTATATGTATTTTTGTTGATGATCTATAACAAATTATTATTTTCAACTCTCTTTGCTTGGAAGGTGTTTTTGTTCATCATTTGATCCTACATCTCATGTTTATTCATAATTCTATCAAAGGAAATATTTTTAAAAAATGGAGGGAAAATGGACACTCAAATTCATATTTAAGCTTAGAAGTCAAATATTAGTGATGGAATTCTTGTTTTGTCAATTCATTTAATCTAATAGAATTTTACTTCTTGTTCATTTATCACTATAGATTAGAAGACAAAAAATTCCCAATTTCACAATTAATTGGAGGATGAAAACCCCTATTGTAGCATTGTGTGGTTCCTTGCATGAATTTTGTTTGACCTACAATAATATGCTTTGTGGGTGGCTTCTACAACCCCTATTTTTAAGTGAAAGGTGGCTTCCTTAGCACCTAGGTTTTGTAATTCTAAGATGACTCCTTTAGCACCATTTTTCTAAATTTGCTACAATTTTTGTATAATAAAACGTGTTACTAATGTTCATTCAAATATTTAGTAATATGAAGTTGATTATAAACAGAAATCATGTTGAATTAATAAAGAGTGATTAGTTATTGTGGATGGTTGTATTAATTATCACATTTCTAAGGGTTTTCTTCTTAGTTTTTGCATATATATTAATAATAATATGTTTCTATTAGATCTAATTTGTAATAAATAAAATTCATTTTTTTTACTCGAATTGAATTGAGTAATTTAATTATATAATAATATTATTAAGGATATTATAGTGAGGACCTATATGCCTATCTATCAACACAATTTTCTATTTTTGACTATTTAGCAACTGAGGTTCACCCCACCTTATCACTTAGGTGATGATATGTCAATTATAATCATATTATTATTCCCATTACACTTCATTCCTCATTGCATTATTCTCTTCATCTAGTGGAATCCACTTTGGCATGTATTTTCATGACCATATTTTATATAATTGCAATCACATGATTAATTGTATTTTATGATCCATATCATTACAACGGGGAAAATTAAATATATTAAATTCCTTTCCTATCAAATTGTGTGCTTAATATTAGTAAAAATGTGTCTCAACCATGTAATTATAAAATTTTACTATTTATAGTAATTATATGTTTGAGCATGAATGGCTTCAAAATTTCCCCAAAGCTACAAACAAGCCAAATAAACATGCTAATAAATTTTTGACCCAAGGTCATGAGTATGTGCAAGATCATGATGGGCCAAAAAGTGGCAATATGATGGGTATGTGGCTGACGACTTTTTTTTAACCCAAAATTGATGAAATGAAAAGGGTTTTTAATGAAGATTCTCAGATTTCCACCAATACAAATTATGCTTTACTTTGAATTTAATAAGTAATTATTATTCATTTTCTATTCAAATTATGACTAAATTCCTGATTGATAGGCTGACTGAAAAACATCTATAGCATTCAAATGGTATCACATTTTTTGAATCCAAAACATGTGCCACGTTCTATGCTTCACATACTATAGGATTAAAAAAAGAAAAAATGAATTTCATGAAGTTTTGACCAAGTTAAGGTGGTCAGACATACGAGTTTTTTATATTTTTTAAAAGTTGTAATAAAAAATTCATAATTAATTATTTACTTGCAAAAAAATTACAAAAAAATATGAATCACATTGAGACATGAGTCTTCTACTTATATGTAAAATATTATAAAAAAATATTATCATTTTATTGTGGTTAGGGTGGTCAGACAGACACCTACTTATTTTTTCCCTGAAATTTAAGTACTACTACATTTAAATTTCAAATTTTCACCAAATAGATTTATTTATTTTTTGAACAAACCTAGTAGCTTAGAAACTACATTCAATTTTCTACAGATTCTATTCTTACATATTTTTGAAATAATATAGATAACTTATTCAAATTTTTATGCCAAGTTGCCTAACTCTAATTTTTCTAAATTTTTTGCTACTTAAGGGCCTATTTTTTCCATGATGATCCTACACATACCCTTATGTATTGATTTCATGATATTAAATTTTCCATTTTCAAAAGTCAAAATCAATTTTGAGGCACTTAGAGGCCATGTCTTGAGCCCAAAAGTGGTCATAACTAGCAAATCCAAATATATATTAATAGATCACTTCACAGGCCTTCTAGCATTTCAAACAATTCATCAATCAAACTGCTAGATCAAAATTTATGGCCTCCAAAAGTTGGGTCTCCCAAATTGTGAAATGTGAAATGTGTTGGATACATAAAAGAATTGTAAGGGAGAGTTACATGTGTTGGTGTGTGTTTAGACACGTCATATGGCATCATTGATTGGAAATTTTGGTGCCACTTTTTGTGTGGTTTTAGCTCAAGGTTTTGCCAGTACTATTTGATGGTTTCATTTATTGTATCTCCTATATATTAGGAGCTTGAGATGGAAGTTGAGTGTGAGACTTAAAGATGTTGAGTTTCATTTGAATTTCTAATTGGTGATACACATGAGAGATATTTCTCTATAAGTTTATTGTAATCTTATTGATTTTTGAATAAAATACCGTGGCTTTTGGATTTTGAGGTGTTTCTTCTTGAAAGGATTTTCCTCATTTAAATAATTGATTGGTGGTACAAAATGATATTTATGTTTATTTCTATTTAGTTTTCATAGCTATTGTAATGATCTAATTTTTTTTTGCATAACCCTCCTCTCAAGATTAGTGTAAGAAGCTATTCTACTACCTCAACATCCTTGTACACTCACGTGACCTAATGATGCATTTTATTCATATCCTGCACGTGGGGTCCCCTTCTTTGTGTTTCCCCTGTTACATTTGGCAGTATGTAGCCTTGGGCCACTTCTATTTTAGCTAGCACAACCTCATTTCATATTTTTTTGAAATTTTTTCTTAATATTTTCAACAAATTCATTTTCCTGCCCTCTCAATACAACACTGGAGTCTCTTCTCACAATGTGTTTGCTTGAGAGTTGCTTCGGTCTTTTCCAACATTCTATTTTATGGATTGTGCTAGTGATGGCTCGAGCATTTACTAAATTGAAGTCAATTAGAGGCATTCAATTAAATAATTCACCTAATGTGGACTCCTAGGCACAACAATACCTTGTGCCATGGTTCGTTTGACTTCAACAACCATTTCTTTTATGTTTTGAGGGATGTCCATATACCTTCCTCAAGGTGTGCCCTTCTGTAGTTTCCATTCATTTCTTTGTTGGAGGTCCTTGGTTTCAAATGTGGTTCAAGTCTTTTCACAAGTCAATTAGATTGGTTGGAAAGTTATGATTTCTCATAAATCTGCTTTATACAATGTGTATGCTGGAGTATTTAAATTGGTTCCCCTTCTCTCAAGCATCAAAATGGAATTCCCCAAAATGATTTAACTGCCTTACCCCAGATCTCCTCTAAATTTGACTACATATAACTTTCATCTTGAATGCCTCCCTAATCAAATCCACACTTAATTGTATCCCCTTTCCAAATATTTCATGTGGTCTCATGACACCACTGTATAATTACTACAATGGTGGAATTTTGCTTCAGGGCTGCTATGTCAGGTATACCTCTTGTTTAGCCTATTGAAATGCCACTTAAAAACGTACTTTGAATCAAAAAGGTATTCAAATATTGCATCCATACTTGAATAGGAATAATTGTGCTTACAATAGGTAATGTCACACTTTCATCCTTTGACATAAAAGGAGATACCAGTCTTGAAAACCCTCCACCATACTTATAAACATGTGCTTAGTCAAATCTGGAGATATACCCCAATGCATATCATCAAGAACTTCTGCATTCATTCTGAAGAAATCTTTGCCTTTAATCATCCTTGAGCATATAACTTCATAACAATGTAGAGCATGTTGGGCCCCATGTGGCCCGACTAATTTTTTTTTTCATTTTGAAACAACTTTTGTGCTCAAACTGATCTGGGACAACCTCTAAATGCATCTGGAGTGGAAACGCAAAATGGGTTTTCATTAAAACTCACTTTCAAGCATGTTGGCAGAATGATAGAAATTGGCCAAGTTGGCTCTGGAATTAGCTCAGGAAACTAGTCAAACGATCTTGTGAAAACCCAAAAAATTGTAGGCATGTAGTCATTGGTCCAGAAAATACAATGCAAAAGATAGATTGACAAAAGGAGTCACGAGATGAAAGATATGAAACCTCAAAGTTGCTTATTTAAATTTTTTGCAACAAACAATTGTTCTAAACCAATTTAAACTAAAGAGATCACCTCGTTGCAAAAATACCAAAACAACTCCTAGTGATCTTCCACTGGACACAATAGATAATTTTGGTGTAGTGAACACATGTGTGAAAGGAATTAACTTGAATCATCACCCATCAAAGGATATTGAAGGTCAAAGTTGACCTCTCAGAAAGGCAATCAACAATGCAAATGCAAAATTGAAGAAATTGTATTTGGTTTTGATCTATTAAAAATAGCAAATCAACCTGTGAAGCCCTGAAAAATAACATGTGAGCTCATTTTGGTATAAAGAATGTAAAACAACAATCATTTTGACATGATAGTCAACCAGTTGCAACATGCAAGCTCAAACGGGAGGCAACTTTGCAAAACTGAACGTTTGCAAACACCTGAACAGTGACAAAACCCTCCAACTTCACTTTTCAAAACCTTGACAAAACTCATCGTGGGAAGCTAAAAATTGACATGCACGTTCACATAGGACACATGAGTGTGTATCCAAAGGGATTTTGCTTAGAAATCAATGGGCTTCAAATTATGATCCTTCAAAGTAGGTCATTCAGGCAAGTTCTTCAAGTGTACTTCTGAAAGTGCAAAATAATTTTTTTTGAATGGGCATCTCAAATTTGTAGAATTTGAGAGTGCCAACACAACCTACATTACTCATTATAGAAATAGTTCTTTATTTTCTTTCCTCTATCTTGCTCCCGTAACCTCTACCTTGTCCCTTACATAAATTTTATAAATTAAATTTATTCTAGTTTTTTCTTCACCATGGCATGACCTCCTTTATGCATCATTTCTACATTAGTTTTTGGTTTGGTGGACTCCTCTCCACTTCACCTATTTTGGTGGCCCTCTCTCTCGCATGGCCTTCCCCACTTCCCCTATTTGTGTACCTCTCTCTCTACATGGCCTTCCTCACTTCCCTCTATGGATGTGCAGATCTCTATATCTTCAACTTTTCCTTCTACTCTTCATTTGGAGCTATGGGTGATTCATTTCCATTTGGTTGTCAAGGGTACTATGGGTTGTTGTTTTTTTTTAAATTCTTTTCATCTTCCCATATCCATTTACATGGCACAACTTCATTTTTTTATCTTCCTCCTCATTTATTAAAACATCATAATTTTAGTTGTTGTGTGGCCTTTTGGTCTTCCCTTACATACATTAAATTAATTTTCTTTTAAAAATATCCTTACTCCTCTACAAAAAAAAATAATATTAAAATTTCCATCCTTCTTTCCATGAGGTGTGTCCTTCCCTCTTCCTTCAAGTAGGTGTTAACTATTTAAAATTTTAACTACTTTCAATTTCCTCTCTTCACTAAAGTTCTAACATTTTTCTCTTATTTTGTAATAGATAAAATGAATATGAATTATTTATTTCATTGACATAATCGATCATGCAAACTTGTATTTTGAAATAAACTCTAGAAAATGACTGCAACACAAAAAAAAAAATGCAAAAAAATTAAAGCCAAAATAATTTTGGTTAATTAGGATTGTTAAACTGCTTGGATGCTCCTACATCACAAGGTATATCTTGTGTCATCTTTGTTGGCATGCTTGTCTATTCTTTTGCATGTAGATTCTAAATATATTTTTACAAGATTTTGGCTCTTTAATTATGTGTAAATTGTCATATATTGCTGCAAATTTCCTTTCATTTGGTATTAGAGCCATAGTTGTGGTTGATACAATCATTATATGAGAATATTTAGATTGGGAATTAATAATTAATGCTAAAATGGACTTAATTATGCTTTATTTAGGATGTTGTAAAGTGTTTTATTAGAATTTCACATCAATCTAGGGCTTCATTGATTAATTGAGGTTAATTAAAGCTTAATTGACCCCCTAAATTCAAATCCAAGCCTTGTTTATTACATTTTTGAGGATATATCTGACACTCATTAAATACATTGCATAACATTTAATTTGTTAAGGTTGGAGTCCTAAGGTAGTGACCTAGGAACCATTACCTAGGACACCCCTTTTTTAACTTATTTGTGGCAAGATTTTAATGATTTTGAATCCTAGATCTGAGGCTAGCTTGTGTTGTTTAAATTTCAGGGTTAAACCTTAGATTTAGTATAAATATAAGGTTATTTTACATAGTTTCATCCTAGAACTTCATAAGCAATCAAGAGAACTTTCACAAGAGTTTACAAGAGCATTCAAAGACATTCAAGGGAAGATTATTGAATTTTTATTGTAACAATTGAAGATCATATCATCATGTCAAAGGCATAATGCATCAAGCATGTTGTTGAGCTAGTGTGTTGATGTAGCATCAAGATCCAAGTTAAGCAGTGTTTCATATCGAATTCAAGATCAAGATCTACATTCTTCATGGCCACTTCATGTTAGATTGTTGATTTACATTCCAAGACATTATTGTTCATGTTTCATGTTTCATTATTTCATCATAATGTTTAATTACCTAAACATTGTTTTACCAAGGAAAACCCCTATTCCTTAACAATCAACAACTTTTTCTTCTCTCTTGATGTGTGATTGCAAGTTTTAGGTTGAATATCAAGTGGAGAACAAGTTTGGATAAAAAGTTGTCAAAGTTGAAAAGTGCAAAGTTGTCATTTGAATATTGCAAGAACACAGAAAAAAATTTACATAATTGATTTTAGACTTTCGAGAGTTGGTCACCTAGGAGCTGAGAGTGTAGACATTGAAGAACAAAACCTAGAATTTGGTTTTCAAAAACCCTAATAGGGACACATTCACCACTTTGGGCAAATGAGTCCTTAGTGACCCCAAAAAAACACTTTTTTAACAAGGTACACATTACTTTAGGCCTCTTAAAACCTCCTTGTTATTAATATTATTATAACTCTTAGGATTGATTTTTGATTGTTATTTAGGTATTTTACCCCTCATAAATTGAATGAAACATCCCTAAAAAAAATTAGTGATTTATCATCTTGTTCATTCATTTTCATAAACCCTATTTTTCTATGTTTCAACACCTACTTACTTGAGCTTACATAATTTATTAATTCTTTTCCTCATATCATTGGATTAAGACACTTTTAACTATCTTTATATATCCTAAGCTTTCACCCTTACCTTTAAAACAAGGTTTTCTTCATGTATATTGTAAACATTTCATTTTTGTACATCTAATATATTCTCTAAACTTATATCATTTCCATTTCTTTTGTGTTGTGTGGAATAGTTTTTTGGTTGTAGGTGATCATTGGGTCACTGTTAGATTGATCAAATTTTGTAATTTGTAAAAGTAAAATTAAAATATAAAAATATAAAGATAAAAATTATAGACAAATTATTGTTAAGTATTACTAGTGTTACATGTTTTCAAATTAATAAAATATTTAAATATATCATTATACTTATAAAAATTATAATATTAAAATGCAACTATATGATAAATTTCTTTTCAAATAACTTTGTGCTTTTATACATATAAATATTTTAAATTCTAAAATTAAGTTCAATGAATGAGATGATGCTGCAATAGCTGATTGAAACTCATTTTGTTAAAATACAAGTTTTAATTGAAAAAAAATAATGATGTCCTTTCTTCAAACTCTTATGCAAAGATATATAAGTCTTGAAATGTGTAGACTTGTAATCATTAATAAGCACAAGTGCACATAATTTTTACATCCATTAGGTGTATAAAGAACATACATCTAGATGAGAATTTGTATCATACATCAAGTACTTATAAAAAAAAAATTGGTCTTCAATTTAATATATGGGTTCCAAAAACTTCAAAAATTTCTCTCCAAACATGAAACAAGAATTCTAAACTTCAAAGTGCTAGTGACATGGAATATACATAAGCTTTTTGTTTCACTATATTCCTCCACATAAGATAGCTTGGAATTTGGATGTGGGGTTGTAGATAAATTGTGGCATAGAATAGCCTTGGTCTAGGAGAAATGAAACACAAAAGGCATAACAATATATTTGAAATATAGTATATATATATATATATCTAGCAAAAGAACATAAATTCAGGTATCATGATGACAATACAAAGTAAAATGTAAAAGAAATGGGATTTAGGCTAGAAATCATAGCCATCATGAGGGAAAAATAATCATAAACTAGGGGCATAATAAGCATAAACCATCTACTTTAGATCCATTGAAATGCAAATGCAACATGATAATAAATATGGATCCAATTAAGAGACAAGGAAACCATTCATAAGAGTAAGAAAGTTTAATCATGCAATGGGACAAATTGGATTGATTGTAGTCTATGAAGTTTGTAAAATCAAAACCACATAACTAATATGATGCATAAAAACTTAAAAACTTAATCATGACATTGAAACACTAAAATTGAATTACTTTGATTGATTATAAGTGTAGTATTAACTAGATCTTAGTGAGAACTAGTCAAGGATACATGAATTTTGTTTTTAGGGCATATCTAATAAAACCATCTAATAAAAAATATAGATCATCAAATTACTCTTCTTGACCTTGTGTTTCTTCACATAATTACACCATAAGGCATCATGTCTCTTTATCTTAGTGGTTTCATACTTCACTCTCTTAGGGTTTTTAATGGATTTAATCTAAAAATATTTATCTATAATACTAATGCAATCTAGAAAATGTTTAAAATTCAAACCTTAAGAGTGGTCAACTATTGGATTTGTTTGTGATCACACCAATGCTATAGAAAATTTATCATCTGGAGCTAGTTCTTTGTCAAACACGAAGCATCTCTAACATGTGGTTCATAATATTATGGTCTCTCATCAACATTGACATCTTTATCCATGAGATTATTCTTACCCTTTGGGTGGCCTAGAGGGCTTCAATCCTTGCTTATTTAAATGTCATCATATCAACCACCTAGGATTATGTTGTCATCTCTAATTTTTACATCTTCTATGACCCATTTCTCCTATGGAACACCTACAATTAAATAATGCACAAAAATAGTCTATTGGATTATTACTCAATGTTCAATAACCTAAAAGTATACTAGTATTTGAGACAAATTGATTCCATAATAGGTTGAGGACCTCTAATGAAGAATTATCTATTCATGGGACCAAAACACAAATTGAAAACTCAATACAAGAGTAAATAAAAAAAACAAATTCTCTAGAGACAAGAAAGATGAATAAGACATGCCAAAATAGCATACTATACACATTAATTAATCTAATCTAGAAGTTACAATTAATTTAAAAATAACAATACAACCAATATTCTAAATTCATTTAGATGTTTGATCTTCAATCTATTCTATTTCCCTCCC
>VDFB02058242.1:455121404-455418082 GCA_007258455.2 Sequoia sempervirens
CATCGGGGGATTTGTGATACCCAAAGACAGCCAGGTGATGGTGAACGTGTGGGGTATGGGGAGGGACCCTTCGGTTTGGAATAATCCTTTGGAATTTATGCCCGAGAGATTTTTGGAGGGTGAAAATAGCAAGATAGATTACAGGGGACAAAACTTTGAGCTAATTCCATTCGGAGCGGGGAGAAGAATTTGTCCAGGGCTTCCACTGGCAAGCCGTATGGTTCATTTGGTTTTGGCTTCTTTACTTCATTCATTTGAGTGGAAACTTCCAGATGGGATGAGCTGTGAGCGGATGGACATGACGGACGAGTTTGGAATTACCTTAAAGAAGGCTGCAGACTTAAGAGCGATCCCCACACCACGTCTCCCACATCATATATACTAGGGGTCACAATATGTATGGCATGTTATCATACAAGTTAATTTAATGGATCAATATAGTTTAGACTTATAGAGTTAGAGTTAAGGTGGTTATATAATATTCGGGAACAAATACATAGATAGGTATAATTAGAATTTGTATCGAATTAGCTATTATTTATATATAATGTTGTATGAATTTGATAGGAGGTCTATAGTTGAATTTATTAGTATTTTATTAAAATTGATGAAAAATAAAAATGTGTAGTGATTATTTTATTAGTATAATATTGCCATGGTTTAATTTCTGTGGATTGCGAATGAATTCTGCCACTTAAGGGCCTATTTTTTCCATGATGATCCTGCACATACCCTTATCCCATTCTTCGTCTGATAGAGATCCTTTCCCTTTGGCTTTTCCAGCCAATGCATTCGACAGTTCTTGCTTGATGAGAAGAGATTCCATCTGCACTTTCCAAAGGCTGAAATTTTGTCCTGCAAATCTTTCGATTTTCCACTTGTCTGCATCTTCCATGGCTACAAACGTTCTTCACAATTTCCTGCACCAAATTTCTCCAACCTGCTCTGATACCAATTGTTGAATATAATTGTAGAATAAAAGTGAAAAAGAAATTGCAGAAATAAAAGACTTAGAAAATAATCACAAAATAAGAACACCAGATTTATCGTGGTTCACCATCAATTTGATGGCTACGTCCACACTCAGGGATTATCTCTTATTAATCACAAAGTTCTAAATAATTACATTCAGCCAGCAGCTTCAATATATAAAACAGCCTTCAACGAATTAAAGGAAAAATCCATTCGAAAAGACAACTTCTAAATTGGCCACACATGCTAATAGAAGCAATTACAAAAAAGAGAAAGCATTTTGAAATAAGAAAGCAACTTGCTAATTTGGGCTTCAGTTAACCCAACAGTCTGTGTATGAAAGTCATTCCAGGCATTAATAATTCATCGTCTCCTCTAACGAGTTTGACCACCAACAACCAGAACTAAAGAAAATGCCGCTCTCTTGGCCTTACTGGTAACAATTTGGTAGCTTGCAAAATATTCTAATTGTAACTCCGTACATATTTGTATGCTATGTATGCGTATTTGATTGTGTGGCACTGGAACCTTGGGTTGTATTATGCAGATCTTGATGCAGAGGTGGTGGCATTGTCCCCCAAGACGTTAATGGAATCTGATAGATATGTGTGCAAGTTATGCAACTAGGGTTTCCAGACTGATCAGAATCTACAGATGCACAGGCGCAAGCACAAAGTGCCTTGGAAGCTCTTGAAAAGGCCAATGCTAGAAATTCGTAAGCGGGTATATGTGCGCCCGACCCAACATGCCTGCACAACGATCCATGCCATGCTCTTGGAGACTGGTTGGCATTAATATTTCTTCACTTGGAATCACCAACAGAGACGCAGGAGGCCGCAATATACTCATTTCCCCTCTAATCGAAAGTTACTCGCCGCACTGTGTTTGCATATAAATGAATTCACTGATGGCCACACTGCAACCCCACCAGCATCTCGGCTAGCCCAGAAATCACCCAAATACTTTGATTGAAGTAGAAATGCGCGAGCAGAAGTACTAGCCCTCTTTGTGAGGGGGAGATCAGATTTTAAACTCAAACTTAACCGCTGCAGTGACTGTCACCGTGGAGAGTCATAGGTGCGCAAAAGAAACATCATATGGGGGGTGTGGGGATCTATTTTGAAGGAGTAAGGGTCTCATGAAAAATAAAAATAAAATATTATAAGATTAATTACAATTTTTTTTTTAAAAGAATAGTTATTTTGTAGATAAAAAATTTAAGCGGTGCAAAAGGGTGGGGCTAGAGCTTAAGATTTTTATGTTATTTGTCGAGCATATGAAGTTTTAAAATTCTCATCAATTAATTTTTTATTATTTTATATTTATTTAAGCTGCTGAATATGCAAAATAATAAAATTTATAAGACTACCAGGTTTCATAAATATAGGAGCTTAAACTATGTTACAAAAGTCATGGGATCACCACCGTCCCACCAACTAATTTGTTTTCAAGAAACTTCCCTCTATGAGACACCACCCTAAGTGGATGGACATATACGATATAAATAGTCAACACTTAAAGTGTGCTGGTTAAACCCAACCAAAATAATATATAAATAGTCAAACACTTAAATGTGCTGGTTAAACCCAATGAAAATAAGGTTGAACGGTATTCAATTTAAAAACTAGAATTAAAAAATCTGAATTGTTTACTATGCCGTGTAAAAATATGATGAAAAAAAATTTATAACCAGATCACCATCAAAACCATGAAGCGATGACATCTCAAATCGCAGCTGCGTAAAACAAACTACTCCCTAATAGAAATAATAGCATTCTAGGCTTCTGCAACTTGACGAAGAAAAGAACGGTCTTCAGAAATGAGATTTCCTGTGTTCTTTTAAGCCTTCCTCCAAAAAAAAATGAGCTTCACAACTTGTCATTTTAAGCCTTGATTCAGCGGAGATGGAATTCCACATATTGGAACTGATCTACCAACATTTGTAGGTACCGAGGTTCCGAAGGGCCTATGCCAGACGCGTGTGCTTGAAATGCACTATACGCGTGTCAAGATCTATCAGCTGACGATGGTATTTGCTCTCTGAATATTGAGACACAGTTTAGACAGATTACAGTGTTAATTTCTATAACCCAACAACAGAGTAATTGCACAATAAATTCATAGAAAGAAATATGATTTATAACAATTAATACAACTGGGTTAATTAACAACTAATAACAACGGAAGCAAAAATATCATGAAGCCAATCACTAAAAGACAATAACACAAATTTACCCAGGAAACCCCAATGCGGGGAAAAACCTCCAAATGTTGGATCTTCTATTCAGCCTAACAACAAACTTTTCTTTCAAAAATACAATATGAGTTTGCTACAACAATATTATATTTATAGAGCCTAGTTGCTTTAATTAGCATGCAAGGAAAAAATATTTCCTTGCTTTCTTTGGCTTTAATTACACATAAAATCACTCTTGGATTGATCTTATCCTCACAAACACAAAAACATTCTATTAAAGAATAAAAATCCTACTGTTGCTAAAAATCCAACTCGAATTGCTTTAAAGCATATCTAATCTTGAGTTGCTTTAAAACAAATTCACATCCCACCTTTCGAGCTACAAAAAAATCAACACTCCCTCTTAACGAGGAAGGTGTTCTGCACCACACCCAACTTGTCCTTGAAGAATTAAAACTTGCTCTTCATCAAGGCCTTCATCATGATATCTGCTATTTGTTCGTTCGTAGGAATGTAGTTAAGCTTCAGTATCCCCTTCTCCACACAATCTCTGATGAAGTGGTACTTGATCTCAATGTACTTTGACTTGTCATGAAACACTGGATTCTTAGAGAGTTCGATACAACTCTGATTATCATAGTAAATGACTGTAGGATCCAACTCTTAATCAAAAAGCCCAACTAGAAGTTTCCGAAGCTAGATAGCCTCACATGTAGCCATACTGACTGCCATATACTTGGCCTCTATAGAACTCAGTGCAATTGACTTCTATTTCCTGTTGTACCAAGAGATTGCTTCTGGTCCCAAACTGAAACTGCACCCTGAAGTGCTCTTCCGATCAGCTGTACTGCCTGCCCAATCGACATTAGTAAACCCCTCGAGCTTCACTCCATCTTGCTGAACATACTTTAGCCCATAATCAACTGTGCCTCATAGATATCTCAAAACATGCTTTGTAGCTATCCAGTGCACACATTTAGGTTCCACCATAAACTGACTGAGTGAGTTCATTGCAAAATAAATGTCTAGCCTAGTGTTGACCAGATACATAAGAGAGCCTATCAACTGTCTATATAAAGTTGGGTCCACTACCTCTGATCTAGAAGCATCAATCTTCTTCCAATTGGTCAGAAGTGGCATTGACATAGGTTTACAGTTTTCCATCCTAAATCGCTTCAAGATATCAATTAAGTACTTCCCTTGTCCAAGGAAGATCTCTCCCTCTTTCTGCCACAATTCCAATCCTAGAAAGTAGTGCATCAACCCCAAGTCCTTCATCTCAAACTCTCCTGCAAGATCCCGCTTGCGGTGTGCTATGAGCTCCTTTTACCCTGTGAGAAATAGGTCAACATATAACAACAATATGAGAAGTTCGCCCTTCACCTGAACATAGTATAGGTTCGAATCCGCCTCACTCTTGATGAAGCCCACACTCTGCAAGTAACTGCCGATACATGAATACCATGCCCTGGGAGCCTGCTTGAGTCCATACAGTGCTCTTTTTAACCTGCATACATGAGAGTCCCTCTCATGTGCTTCAAATCCTTCTGGCTGCTCTATGTAAATCTCTTTCTCAATCACTCCATTGAGGAATGCCATCTTTACATCCATTTGTTGAATCCTCCAACCCATTTGTGCTGCTATAGAAATGATAGCTCTTATGGATGAGCACCTAGCTATTGGAGCGAAAGTCTCATCATAGTCGACTCCTTCCTTCTGAGAAAACCCCTTAGCCACAAACTGGGCTTTGAACTTTTCCACACTACCATCTGCAACATGCTTAATCTTATACAACCATCTCGAGCCCACCACAGACTTATCTTCTGGTCTTGGTACTACCTCCCACACATTGTTCTTCATGATGGAAGAATACTCTTCCACCATGGCATCTCTCCACACTTGGTGCTTGGATGCCTCCTGAAAGCTGGAAGGCTCTACTTCAATTAATTCACTCATAAGTGCCACATACTCAGAATAAGGTTTGGGAGCCCTTCTCTATCTGACTGAATTTTGAGGATCACCTACATATTCTTGAGCCTCTCTCAGTGTCTGCTAAGCTGCCTTGTTTGAACTCTTTTCTGTATTAGGAATCTGAGGTTGAGGAATTATTGATTCCTCCTTTTGATCACCCTGCTTGCCCTGCTCGCTCTGCTCTTCAGCTTGCGTGACTAAAGTTTGAGGGATTTGTGCTACCTCAACTGTGGATGATTGTTCCTCCTCATTCATCAAGTTACTTGACTTTTGAAGAGCCCTCTCTTCCTCAAACTTCACATCTCTGCGAACCACTATTTTCCTGAGAGCAGAAATATAAACCCGATAAGCCTTAGAAGTTTCATTGTACCCAATAAGGATACCCTTCTTTGCAGTAGGTTCCAACTTGGTTCTCTTCTCAATAGGAATGTGACAATACACAAGGCATCCAAAGATGCGAATGTTCCCCAAGTCTGGTTTCTTACTAGAGAACGCCTCTTCTGGAGTCAACTTTCCCAACACTTTGTGAGGGCTCCTATTCTACAAATACACAACTGTGTTGCAAGCTTTTTCCCATAAGAACCAAGGCAGATCCTGATCATGAAGCATGGCCTTGGTTGCTCCAACTATAGCCCTATTCTTCTGTTCAGTAACCCCATTTTGCTGAGGGTTATACAGAACTGTCAACTCTTTCTTGATACCTTCCTGAGCACATAAATCTTTGAAGGCATTCGAGGTATACTCGCCTCCATTATTAGACCTCAATATCTTGATCTTCCTCCCTGTTTGGTTCTCCACGAGAGCCTTAAACTCTTTGAACCTATTGAGGACCTCATCTTTATTCTTCATGAAATATATCCACGTCTTCCTGGAGAAATCATCAATGAAGGTAACATAATACTCATATCCATTTAAGGATGTTGTTGACATGGGCCCACACCATCTGAATGTACAAGATCCAAAGTCCCTTCAGATCTAGTGTCGCTGCTTGAAAAACTAGTCTTGGCATATTTGCCAAGAGCACAACCCTTGCACACCTCATGCTTTTCTGTCTTCATCTCAGGCAGCTCCGTCACTATTTCCTTAAGAATATTAAGTGCTCCATGGTGAAGGTGAGCCATCCTTTGGTGCCACAATTCTCCTATCCCTTTATAGCTACTAACCAACGCATGTGCTGGCTCAAACTGTAATCGAAACAAGCTGCCATGCCTGACTCCAATCACTTTTGCAACCTTGGAATCTTTGGGACGAATATATACTTTTCCCCTCTCAAAGGTTACAATGTAACCCTTGTCTTCCAAAGTAGAAACTGAAATTAAATTCATTGTCATGCCACGGACATACAACACATCCTCCACCAACAAAGGTTTTCCAGACTCCCTCTGAAACTTGATGGTGCCAATACCAGTTGCATGGTACTTGACATTGTCTCCGAGCTCAATATAAAAATCCAACTTCTTCTCCTCCAACTTGGTGAAACATTCTCTGACTCCCATCATGTGGCGAGAAGCCCCACTGTCAATATACCATACCCTGTTGGCAATTGAACTTGAGAGACAGGCAATGAGTGAAAACTCATTCTCAAATCGTGATGCAAACTCATATTGAACACTGGTTGCCATAGACACAAAAATAACTGGAGACAAAAAATCTGATGATGATTTTTTTTTTTCTTGAAATCTGCATCACAAATCTTGGCTTTGTATCCAGAGTTTAGAGCTCTGATACCATGCTAATTTCTATAACCCAGCAATAGATTAATTGCACAATAAATTCACAGAAAGAAATCTGATTTATAATAATTAATACAATTGGGTTAATTAACAACTAATAACAACAGAAGAAAAATAATATGAAGCCAATCACTAAAAGACAATAACACAAATTTACCCAAGAAACCCCAATGCGGGGAAAAACCTGCAAATGTTGGATCTTCTATTTAGCCTAACAGCAAACTTTTCTTTCGAAAATACAATATGAGTTTGCTACAACAATATTATATTTATAGAGCCTAGCTGCTTTACTTAGCATGCAAGGAAATAATCTTTCCTTGCTTTCTTTGGCTTTAATTACACATAAAATCACTCTTGGATTTATCTTATCCTCACAAACTCGAAAAAATTCTATTAAAGAATAAAAATCCTGTTGTTGCTAAAAATCCAACTCGAATTGCTTTAAAGCATATCTAATCTTGAGTTGCTTTAAAACAAATCCACATCCCACCTTTCGAGCTACAAAAAATCAACATACAATACATGATGAACTTTGAATAGAATTACCGTGAATTGATGCTTCAACTGGAATCTGTCCAGATAATCCGATGTTTCTACCGACTTATCTGACGTTTTGATGAATCTTGGGCAATGGTTCTCATACTGATAAGCCTGTCAGCGAACTTTTTATTTCTTCTGTAATCACCTATGTGGGTGGCCAAGATATATTAAGGGTAGATTGGGAATAGAATCCTCCAGAGTTTGAGGTAATTGAATTTTAAAAAATTCAAATTAAATTTTAGGCTCACTAATGTCAGGGAATTTATTTGCAACTAGATAGAACCTGTAGGCATAGCTCCTTGCTAAATATCATTTCTATTATTCAAATCCTATGGTCTCAATACTCTGTTAAAATTTTAGCAATCTTTGATAAGATGCCCACAATATGAAGAATGCCAGTCCAAATCATTATTCCCTTCATTTATGTTTCTACTATTGAAACTATAATGGCTCATTAAGGTTGCACAAACTAGAGGTAGGATTACCATGTTGTTTTACCTGTTTAGTTTTTATGTTGTTATGTTGGGATTTGGCTTGGACTTGGTTCCGTCTTGATTTTGAAGGTGTGTTTTCATCACCCACTTTTTTGAATAATAAAAAATGGTCTAAATTCCAAAACATTGAAGGTGCCGATCCAGAGAGCTTGGAGTGCATTCCATAGATGTCTGAGTACATCTACACCGTTTCTATAATATGTTGATTAGGAAATTTTCCCAACTTTTAGCTAGGATGAGGGAAAACCGTCCAGGTACAAGGAATCCTAAGATTAGAGGGAACATAAACATGTTCACACAATTACCCCTATTTTGATCTCTTTTATTCTTGTTTACTTGGTATTTTAGTGGAAAGAAAGTGATTCAAGCAAAATGCCTCGCAGCAGAATTCTGATAATTGGAGGAACTGGGTACATTGGTCGTCATGTGGTAAAAGCCAACATTGCTCAAGACCATCCCACTTACCTTCTGGTCGGAGAGTCTAGAGCCTCAAATCCTGTTAAAGCTGAGCTTCTGGAATCCTTCACGGCTTCAGGTGCTCACATAATTTATGTAAGTGTTCTAAATTGATCTTCTGCTGTCACTTGTTTGATATGGGTATTGCTCATATGTCTTTTCTTGTAGCTACTACATAATAAGAAGTGATCAATATCTAGTTATGATTGTGATTTGGGTCTTGACAATATGATAGTTGCTGCCTTACATTGCTCGAAGTGATTAACATGTAGCTATGTTTCTGATGTCAGTTTTGTACTTATGGTAGTTCATGTATGAGAATTTTTTGATGTGAGTATTTCTTCATCTGAATGATGAAAACATATTATAGACTGAAATCAACTATTTTTAAATCAAATTTAATATGAGAAATTATTATTTTAACAACAAATACAAAATAAACAGCTTTCAAACTTAACATGGCAGAAACCTGTTTGCAACAATCAATCTATGTTGAAATTGAATATTAGTAATGGTAAGTTTCTAAACAAAAAGTATTTGAGGGCTTACAAACCATTAGTTTCCAGGCCTGTCTGTATTTTAATTTTTTTTTATGAGACCTGTTGATGGCACTAGTTAAAAAATACCCATTAAAGTATTTGGCAAATGCCCAAGCATTTGAAATGAATCTATACCCTTCCTAGGCCAAATAATACAGGGTTTCCTCAAGCTTGGTAACAATCAATTTCCACATTTCTCAATTAAATTGGTGATTGTATTTGAAGGTAGGATGGGTTAAAGATTCAACACAAAATCTCTGCAGCTGTTTTTAAATGCTCCACATTAATAATGCACGTCTGACATATTTCTGCAGAATCTGAGCAAATGTCATGCTGATGGAATGGCCAACCATAACAAAAACTCCATCCTTGACACCCTTCATAACAGATTTAGCCCACTGGAATGCTCCCAACCTTTCATCCTCTAGTACTCATATTTCCGATCAAACTGCCCTGTTCCTAGTTTTTGGACATACCAATTTATTCCATTTAAAGTACCAGTCAATTTCCAATTTAAATACACTTTAAAACTGGATATCGAATGATTTTTGGATATATCTTAAAAGTTAAAAGTGGACAACCAATAATCATGTAAACAAATATACACACTTTAAAAGACACCTGATCTATCTTTATATTTCTTTCCTCTGTGATGGCAGGCTGTTCATACTTCATTGTGAAAATGGATTATCTTTTCTCATCTTTTACATGCTCAGTCAGTGCTTCTCATATTATTAGAGTTTCTGTTGTAAATGTTAATGGGAATCGGTCTTGATCTGCACGGTTAGGAAGATCTTTTGGACGTTAATGCTTACTCTTAGATAAATATTTTTCTTGGTGGATTAACTATTGAAAACAATGATTTGGTTGCCTTGCTTTGATATTCCACTCAATTCTCAGCAAACTTAAATAATATGATGCATCTACAAAAGGTCAATATGAAGAAGTTTATGTTTATGTTTAATGCTATTAAGCAATGAATACAAGCTTATATTATTTTTGTTCTCAATGAACACCAAAGATGGCCTTGGCCCTTGGATGAAGCACTTGGAATCTATCCCAAATAGATTTTAATTTGTAGCCTAGGTTCTAGCGGCTTAGCCATGTCATTTTACTTTTAATTGATATCTCATGGCAAGGAAGTCTGGAAGATCATACAATTCTTCTGGAGGCAATCAAGAACGCCAATGTGGTTATCTCCACAGTGGGAGGGGCCCAGATAATGGATCAGTTAAAGATTATCAAGGCAATTAAAGAGGCTGGAAACATTAGGGTATGTAATTGTTCCCCAAGATTCATAAAAATTATTTTGGTAAACCATAGTATGTTTCAATGCTGATGACCTTGCAGAGATTTTTCCCATCTAAGTTTGGAAATGATGTTGATAAAGTCCATGCAGTTGAACCTACTAAGACCCTGTTTGCTAACAAGGCCAAAATCTGTAGGGCCATTGAGGCAGAAGGCATTCCCTACACATGTCTCAAGCAATTGCTCTGCAAGGTATTTTGTGCCAAATTTGGGGCAACCAGGTCTGTCTGCCCCTCCAAGGGATAAAATTGTTATTTTAGGGGATGGCAACTCCAAAGGTGGGGAAAATGTTTATAGAGCTTCTGTTTGTTGAGTAAATTTTCATTTCCCTGTGGCATTTAATCCTTGCAATAATCTTTCCTAATATATTGCTAAACTGAATGTCCAGCTGTATTTGTGAAAGAGGAGGATATTGGTACTTTTACTATCAAGGAAGTGGATGACCCAAGAATTGTGAATAAGACCCTATATTTGAGGATTCCTGCCAATACCTTTTCTCTCAATGAGCTGGTAGCCTTGTGGGAGATCAAGATAGGGAAGACTTTGCAAAAGGTCTATGTCCCAGAGGAAGCTGTGCTGAAAGAAATTGAAGGTTGGTAGTATCAGTTTCACAAACTTGGTTGTTTATGGATTGATATTACAATATGTTTACATTTATTGATAGAAGTACAATTAGAAATTTGAAACAAGTGTTTAGGATATATGTTTTTTAGTTAGTGAAATGGCTTCTTGTAAAATGGTATGCAGACACACCATTTCCAGCCAGTATACTCATTGCTACCTGTCACTCCATTTTTGTGAAAGGGGACCAAACCAACTTTGAAATTGGACCTGATGGCATGGAGGGCAGTCAACTCTTCCCAGATGTAATATATACTCCTGTTGACGAGCTTCTTAACCAGTATGTATGAATTTGAAAGTGATAATATGGTAGAATATGTAATTTTGAAGGTAACAACCTAAGAGGTTTAGACACTATAAGTTGATTGCTGTCCACAGTGTTTAAGAATAATATTCAGGTATTTTAAAGGACAAATCCTTGTAATAGTTTAGGAGATACTTTGTTTAAATTTGTATATTTCTCTGAATTATGAATGGGTACCTATCAATGTTCTTATAACTCTGTTTGTTAATTTATAAGCAGGAACTATCTTATATTTATGTATTTTGAGAGGTTTCATTAATTATGAATAATCATATCTTTAGTTCAAATTAAATTTATATTATGTTTCTTTAGCTAATAATTGTTGTCTGAACAAACAATTTGGTGAGTCTGACTCCCAGGTTGTGGTGAACTTACTGAAAAGGCAGTATTTGGATAATATGAGCTGGCAGCTGGCTTTGATTGTTGAACAAATTCTCACTCTCTGTGCTTCTCTAGAGTATATTACTTTCAATCATATTCCTCGAGAATGGAATGGTGTTGCTGATTGCTTGGCTAAATGGGCTTCTGATCATATTCATGATTGGAATTTGGTGGATGACTTCGGATTTGTCTCATCAATTGGATCACTTGTTTGATCTTGATAGGGCCATTTAATGCCCTTGCTTTGTAATGTCTCCTTGATTTAATAAAATTTTTACCCCCTTGATGTTAATAATTGTTGTCTAAACTAACAATTTGGTTCATCCTTAATTTTATAAGACTTATTTTATTTTGAAACAAATTAAAAAATTGTAAGGGAATTGTTCTAAAAGAGAACATATTTTGGAATATTTTTTTGAATTGTTTTAAAAAAATCATAGACATTAAAAGAAACCAAGCAATGGAATTGTAACTATAATTAGTGAAATGTTTTATAGAATATATAGTATTGCAAGGTTGAATCTATATGAAAAAAATATATAAAATATTTTAAATATTTAATTAAAAATGTTTTGTGGAAATGTTTTGGTGATAGAAACTTTTTATTCAAGGTATTATTAAATAGTTACTTTTATTGACTATACATTATAAATATTGTAGGAATCAATGGTGATTCCTAACACCCCTAGGTGGCTAGATCAAAATATCTTCCACAAGAGAGAAAATGACAATAATGACTACCATGATTCAAGATTCATACACGTACATGAGAGGCCTTTTATATAAAGATGAGGTGAGAGATAGGATTAGACTAGATTGTGACATATTTAATCCTATGTTATGAGATAACTATTAAATGACCTAGGAAACCAATATTAAATAAATGTGAAAAAAAAGATATTATACAATCTTATCCAGACACCTAAGATCTAAGCAAACTTAACATGTGAATAAGCTAGGTACAAGACATTTATTCACACCAACACCCTCCTTAAGTGCAACTTAAAGAGTAGATTATTATGCAAAGATGGAAAAAATGAAAAATAACTATGGGTCCCGACTACGAGGCCATGTTAGGTACCCATTTACAAATGCAATCTTTCACAAATGGAGAAAAGGAGAAAACCTAGTAGGATAAAACTCCTCTCCAAAAGACAAAAAATATATAAATAAAGATGATGTATGGAGGACTCAATGATACTCTTAAGAACTACATCCATCATGTATATAATATCAATGACCTCCCATAATAGGCTTGAAAGGAAACTTGCAACTATTGTATGACAATTTCCACATAACCCAAATCTGAAATCATGCAAGTAAATACTCAATATCAACATGCAAGAGAATTCACAACATACCCATGAAAGATGACACAAGATATACCTTGGGAAAACCATCAAGAGGGAAAAACCTAGCTATTGGCCTCCTCTAATGGTTCAATAACTAAGCCCTTAGAGCTATGACTTAGAGATTAGACATCTACACTAAGTAGTTATCTTACTCATCATGAAAGTGCATTTCATTTTCAACCCAATGATGTAAACTTGAAATGGGTCAGCACTGTATGTGTACTAGGACTACACTGTAGTCATCCTTAAACTAGAAAAGAAATAGTACTGAAAACCAAAATATTGGAAAGAAATTAACATAAGCATTGAGTATGAATCAACAACTACATTGAGCATCAACAACTGAACTAGAAATGGATGATAGAAATAGAAATCTCAACAAATAGATAGGAAGCTACTTTGTCTGCCTTGGCTACAGGAACAGTCATAGAACAAAGTTCTAGTGGCTACAGGAATAGACAATTGTTGAAACTGAAACTAGTTATTGAATAGAAAAATAACTTTTAAACTAAATGGGTGGAATTCTCACTAAGTGGCCCCCCCTTGAGTGAGTCTTCCTTAAGCTAACTCAGATGCAACAAATTAGAATATCATTTTATTTATTGAAAACATGATTACAACATATCAACAATATGACTGTATTACTTAACTGAAAATGCAAGTACAATCTCAGAACATCCAACCTTACGAAAAGGGGCATCTAACCATTATTTATAGAGGGAAAAATTTCTAATTAACCCTAACTACCTAGGCAATCAACTCCAACATAATAGGAGGATATCATTTATTGAAAACATGGAAAAGAGAGGGAGGAAGTTATGCATGCACTAGATTTATTCAAAGCAGACTTGCCTCAACAAGGATCCAACATAGCAACACTTCCTAGATTTGCTCAACTAATAAACATGATCATTTAAAAATTAGTTACAACTTCCATACGAGCTAGGAATTTCCCTCCATTGAGAGTTCCCCTCCTTTGACCTCTTAATGACCATATTTTGACTTCCTTAGCAACTAACTTGCTGGTAGGAGCTTCTTCTACTTTGTAGGCTTCATTTATATCAACACCTTAATATAAACTTGCATAATAACATTAACACACACAAAACAATTGCATATCCATAATTACCTTAAAGTAACATCCATTCAACCACATGTAAAATTAACATAGATAATTCACATAGCAAGTTAATATTATCAAAAGTCACACGGATAAGTTCATGCCCAAAGTTCATAAATCTAGGGAAATAACATGGAGAATGTGAATAATCAGGGGTCAAAGTCTATAGTATCAACAAAAAATATATGAGCCATTAATTGGACTCATCATCTCCCCCCAAACTAATGATTTGTTGGTCCTTTAGCAGAGGGAGCTCTATTCCTTTGCCTTGTCAAAGCTCTGAAGCCACCAACTGCCAACTATCCCAGATCAGTCTCTGTAGTATCTGAATTTGGATTCCAGTAGAATCCTTTCTTGTTTTCCAATCTACTCCACCTTGGCCTTTCTGTAGCTATGTCATACTGATAGTATCTGCAATCTGGTACTAGCCACAATAGAGTAGGTGGATAAAATGTCAATGGAAGCCAATACTACTACCTCATCCTTCCAATCTGTATGTACCTAGTACTTCTTTTATATGTTGCAACATAATTTTGCAAGGAATGGGGTTCATCCCGTTTTAATTGATTTGTCAAACTATTCCATCTCTGTGATAGGTATCCCAATATTGTTTTCCATGTAGTATAAACTACCTACTCATATTCTTGGTATGCTTCACCTCTAACAGGAATGGTCCTATTTTTGTAGCTCAGATGATAAATAATTTTGTGCCATGTATAGTAAATGTCTGAAGGGTTATTGCATTCAACTCTGAAAGACAAGGGGGTATGGAGTTCTCTTTCCTATATGTTTTAAATTATTTCCCCCAGTTGATTTCATTTTGGATCCAAGACATTAATGTCATCAAGTGGATATCTCCAATGTATAGCAATGGGTTCCAGTCATGATCATTAGGCACAACATAATTATGCAAGTACAATTCACACAACAAATTTGAAACTTCAAAAGGAAAGGATTGGTACACTTGGAAAAACTCATGTGAGGTTTCAATAGAAGAGTTTAAACCTAAAATAACCCTTAATAGCTTGAAGGAAAGATGACACTCCTTAAAATGTAGTGCATACACTCTTGGAGGAGTTTTGCATGCCATCATCTGTGGTACTAAATCTACCACATTATAAACCTCATAATTCAATGCAACAATCTCTACATCTTTCTTCTCAATTTTTGCATTTTTATTTTTGACTTCTTATGTAGCTTGAGTCTTTCATTTTTCCACTCCTCTTTCCTTTGCATTTTGTTCCATAAGTTCAAGGCTACAATATTCCATTAAAAAGTGGGAGGTTTATGTGTCCCTACCAAGATCTTTCCTCACATCGGTTCATGTTTTTCAAATGGCACTAGTTGTAGTGATTCTTGTTGTTCATCTTGCTTTGGTTGCAATGGTTCTTGATTTTCAACCTACTCTGCAATAGCAGCAAGCTTTGCTAATCTTATGTTTTCTTGTTCCTCAAAAATGTTTCCACCTCAACATTTACTTGCCCCTTAGGAGGTTTTGTCTCCTTCCTAGGTGTTCTTCTAAGTCCAGGGCTTCTTTTTGGAGGCATATCACTAGCTGGTTCAGCTGGTTTTGATTTCTTTGGAGGGATTTTATGTTTCTCAGTGGCTATAGGAAGACCAGTGTCATCAACTTTCTATTTCCTAGGGCTAGGTTTTTCTTTTTCTGATGTTTGCTTCTTGGCCTTCCATTTTTTAATGTATGCATCTCTCATTTGTTCTTTCTCTTTTCTAATGGCAGCCCTAGTATGAATTGGAGTTTTAGGGAGAACATTGTCATTAGGGTCTGAGGATGAATTTTTTTCATCTAAATACTTTGATTTAGAGGAGCCAATTTCTATTGCTGATTCAACTACAAGAGGGTTTGTGCTAGAGGTTAAAGCTCTAAGAGTAGTTTTAGTAACTCTCTCACCCCTACTAACCCTACGAGCTTGAGGCTAAACTCTATGAAACACATTTTCTAATCTGAACTAATCAATGTTCACAAATTCTACCCATGACATACCAGACACTTGTAAAAAAAATTCTACTAACAATTTTATGAAACAGTGATGTAAACAAAATTTTCCCTACCTATTTGTGTTTTAGCTGCCATGATTGCAAGGAGGTTGTACAACACATTGGGCACATTCATCCTTCTACCATGTATCATATGGTTAAGGAGCTTTAAAATCACATAATGGAGGCATGATTGGTGTCCCTTAGAAGTAATGTACTTTATAATGTAGACATCAACTTGTTTCCACTTTTTTGGAAAATAAGTTCTCATCATTCCTTGTTTGTCTACAACAAGAAGAGGATCACTAGGCTCAATAAATTATGTCATAGCTGACCTAGCATCCCTAGAAGTAGGGTAGGGCTCTCCTTTGGTAGGAAAACCCATTACCTCAATAGTTATCTCCTCAGTGGCTATCACTGAACTATCCCTTTTACCATTGCTTTATTGTCAGAAAGTGTCTGTGCAAATTCCAGAGCAATGCCCTCATTGAAACTATCTAGTTTCAAAAAGTAGTCCAACCATCCACAATTTTTGAATTCGACCAGAGAGAGTGCATCCTGCAGTATCACCTCATGAACTATAGGTTCATTCCTAATTAATTGACCTCCCATTTTTTCTACCCACAATTAGGAAAGCACTTCTACAAAATTTTCTTTCTTACAATCCTTCTCTGTAAACCCAAATTCTTCTACTTCCTACAACTCTTCTTCAATGCTAATGCCAATGTCATGTAACTCTTCAATTTACCTTTTTGGTGATGCTATGACTATGAATAAGGTAGTAAAGAAACATAAATGAGGGGTATTATCAAGAAAAATGGTGGTGGTTCAGTGTTACATCATACATGTAGGTTGTCATTTCAACTATTTCAAATTGGCTCATTTTAAATTTGCTGACATGTATGCCACGAGGGCATGTGGGTTCACACTCACCCTAACCTAAATTAGAGCATGTGTCTGCACAGGTTGGGATGTAATTATGATGTGGTAGGGCATAGTACAAATATGTGCTATGTGAAATATCAACATTAATATACAGTAATTAAATAAATGCATTTAAGATAATTAAGATATAGCAAGTTGTTGCACATGTACCTAAAATTTTGGAGTGACATTGCAAATAATGTGGAAGGAAGTACGGGTTACTTTAAAAATATAGTTGAGTTTATTAAATGCAATGGTGATGGAATAAAATGATGGTGAAGTGAAGTGATGGTGGAGTTATGGAGGAGAGAGAAAGGATGGAGATGGGTGGGTGGATGGATTTATTGATGAAGAAATTGATTCCCACAAAAGTGGAAATATTTATTATGATGTGATACGTACCTTGACTTGTTGGAAGGAGGGACACTAGGTCCACTTCCTTCGGTTGTAGGAACTGTAGAGGTTTGGTGTTGAATAAATTGATGCATGAATTCTTGTTTGGAAGTCAACTTATGATATAACTTGAGATGGTGACTGTTGACTAGGAGCTTGAATCTGACAGGGTCAATGGTTGTGAGTTGAAAAACACCATTAGAGAAGACCTCTGCAACTTCTTATGGTCCCAACCATCTAGTCTACAGCTTTCTTGCATTATCTTGATACCTGGAATCATAAAGGAGTGCCCAGTCACCTAGTTGGAACTTCTTTTCCTTTATGTATCTATCATGCCATCTGATTCTCTGATTTTGCACTATCTCAACATGATGAAGAGCTGACTTTCTCATATCATCCAAGGTATTCAGCTGCATGATTCTATCCTTCTATTCCTCGGATATGTCTATCCCAAGATCTAGTGCAGTTCTAAGAGTTTTATGTTCAAACTCTATAGGCATCATGGCTATTTTTCCATACAATAATTCAAAAGGAGTGAAACCATTGGTTGTCTTCCAAGTGGTTCTATAAGCCCAGACAGCTTTTGGTAACCTATTTTCTCAATCTTTCCTATAAACTACCATTGTTTTGGTCAAAATAGCCTCTATTTCCCTATTGGTCACCTCAGATTAGCCATTGGCTTGGGGTTGATAGGGGGTAGATTTTCTTTGCCTTACATTATATTCATTGACCAATGTTGTGACAAGAGTTGATGTAAACTGATCCCCTTGATCTGTAACTATCTCCCTAGGAACCCCATAACATGTGAAGATTTCTTCATAGAGAAATTCTGCAACTTTATTATCTTTGGCATGTTTCATAGCTTTAACCTCAAACCACTTGGTCACATAGTCAGTGCAAACCAAGATGTAGAATTTTCCATTTAATGGTGGATCAATTGGTCCTACAAAATCAAGTCCCCATTTGTCAAATGGTGTGATGAGTACTTGGGGGTATAGAGGTATCTCATTAGATTTAGTTGGTCAGCCCATCCTTTGACATCTATCACACTTTCTAGTATGCTTGTTTGCATCATTATGAAGTGTAGATCAGTAGTATCCTTTATTAATAATTTTCATTGCTATCCTCTTAGCTACAAAGATCACTCCATAGGGTTCATTGTGATATGCATGTAGTATATCATATGTTTCATCCTCCCTTACACGTATCCTCATTACATGATCTGGTCTAGTCTAGAATAAACATTCTACAATCCATGAGAAAGGAAATTTTTTTTCAATAAGAACCCTTCTCTCATTTGGACAGAAATGAGGGAGAACTCTCCCTATAACCAAATAATTAGCTATATCAGCATACCAGGGTGTGTACACACTGGTGGAAAAAAAAAATTCATTAGGCAAGGAGTCATCAATGACTTGAATGTCCTCTGATGTAGCCAATCTAGAGAGAAAGTCTACCACAACATTTTCCTTACCTAGCTTGTCAACAATGGTGATATCAAATTCCTACATTAACAACAACCACCTTGCTAACCTACCTAAAATCAAGGCCTTATTCATGAGTTATCTTATGGCTACATGGTCTATATGGAAAAAGATTTGATACCATGTTACATAATGTTTGAACTTGTTAACGACATAGATGATTGCCAACATTTCCTTTTCTGTCACTGTGTAGTTAAACTCGACTCCTTGTAGGTTTTTGTTGACAAAGTAGATTGCATTCTCAATTGCCCCCTCTTTTTTCCCTAAGACAACTCCTATAGCATAGTCAGATGCATCTATGTGAATATGGAAAGGGAGTTCCCAATTGGGGCCTTTGAGTACAGGAGCATGGGTTAAGGCTTCTTTTAAGTCAGAGAATGTTTTATCACAATCCTCTGTCCACTAGAACTTAACATCTTTAGTTAGAAGATTTTACAATGGTGTTGCCATCTTATTGAAATCTTTTATGAAGTTCTTATAGTATCCTACATGTCCTAGGAATCTTCTAACATGTTTTTTCTTGGCATGAATAGGAAGATTGGTAATCAACTCAATCTTGGTTGGGTCTACTTGAATTCCTTTCTGAGAGATATAATGGCCAGGGACTACTTCTTCCTACATCATCATGAAGAATTTATCATTATTCAGGGATAAATTATGGTCTTCACATCTCTACAAATTTTTTTATAGGTTTTCTAATGCTTCTACAAAATCAACACCATAAATAGTAAAATCATCCATATAGATATCCATACAATCATGTGAGATATCTGAAATATACTAATGATTACTCTTTGAAAGGTTGCAAGTGCATTACACAACCTAAAGGGAAGTACTAAATCGGCATAAGTCCCCCAAGGACAGGTAGAATTTGTCATCTCTTGATCCTCAGGTGCAATCTGTATTTGATTATAGCCATTGAATCCATCTAGGAAAGAAAATTACTGCTTACTTGCAAGTGAATCCAGTACTTGGTCTATAAAAGGAAGAGGAAAATGATCCTTCTTGGTGGAAAAGTTTAGTTCTCTATAATCAGCACAAACTCTCCATTTACCTCCCTTTTTAGGCACAATTACCAATAGGGACACCCATTGGCTATCTGAGATAGGGTAGATAAATCCTACATCCAATAACTTCTATAATTACCCTTTTACAATCTCCCTTAATGCAGGGTTGATTCTCCTCTATGGTTGTCTTATTGGTGTGTAGTCATCTCTAATGTAGATCCTATGAGTACAAAGCTTGGGATCCAATCCTTTCATGTCATGGTCATCCTATATGAATGCATGTTGATGGGTCTTGAATAGGTTTGTCAGGGACAACTGCAACTCTTGACTTAACTTATTGTTGATATTTAGATGTTTCCCTTTTGAAACTTGTACTTGTGTGGTCAAATCAATCATAGTTGTTTCACTGATGCTTGGAACTTTTAGTTCATGTGGTAACAATGTATGAAGCATATTTGTTGCTGCAGGAAGTTCAAGTGTAGGAGGAGTGAGCATAAGTGTCTTTAATTTACCTGCATAACTAGATTCACAAGTGGATGATTCTTCATGCACCTCACAATGGTTTTGAATTATATGGGATAATACTTCATTTTCTACCTAGAGTTGCATGAAAGGACTTCTGCCTATCATCATGAGTTGTGCCACTGAATTGACTTCCTCGGCCTCTTCTCCAACATGTGGCCATATGGGGTTATCCATATCAGGTATGGTTGAATAAGAGGATAGAGAACAAGCTTTTTAGTGCTTCTCCCATAAGAAATAGCCATGTCCCCTAATTTTCATCCAATGTAACCATCTATCATAGCTAACCATGCCCTACCTAGAATAATGGGATGCCCTCCCAATGTAGCTTTAGGGGAAAGGATCATGAAATATGTTGGGTACCCCCAAGAGTCTAGAGTTACAAGGTCTTCTACTATACCATCTGGTTTGATAGTGGAGCTATCAACAAGCTGGAGGATAGTAGGAGTAGGTCTCATATTTGCAACATTTAGTTGTTGTACGACATCCTTAATTATCACATTGATTGTTGCTCCTAAGTCAATTAGAGCATTCTTTACTTGGATTCCATTTATAATAAATCCTACCATAGGACTACATGGGTTAGTGTATTTAGAACAATAACTTTCCCAAACATGATATCTACCAACTATCCCACCACATGTATGGTAGTGGGGTCTTTCTTTTTCCTGCCTGAATTTTTGAGACATGCTTCCTTGATTGCTTTACTATATATGGGGACATATTTTATGTCCTGGAACAAAGGTATCTTAACACATATGTGTTTCAACTAATCTAAAATATCAAAGGTTGTTTCTTCCTTCTCTTCCTTTTGTTTAACAACTTCTAACCTTTGAAGGAATGGTGGGTCTTAATTAGACTGTTGAATTGATTTAAGATTTTTAGGCACATTTGACTGAATAGGGACATCCTAGTGCTCCTCTTCTTCCACATGAAGCTCAGTGATGATAGGAGTGGAAGGAGTTGGAAAAGTGGTTCTTGAACATTGATGAATATCACTCACACTCACAAAATATGCAGGAAATTGATTAGGATCTGCATAATAGATTGGCTTCTACTATGATATGTTATTTGGGTTAGGTGTGGGTTGAGTTGGTAATTGAGTAGGTCTAGGTGTGCTAGAAATTGAGCTAGTAGGAGGAGGCATTATGACAGGCTGCTAAGGCCGTGGAGGTGGCTACATGTAATTGGTTGCCTGGTTTGGCCATTGTTGTCCTCCTCTCCATTGGGATGTCTGCTGCCAGTTTCTTGGAGGTGGCTTCTAATTCCCCTGGAATTGCTACCAATTCCCTTGGGATTGCTGCCACTGGGGTGGAGATTTTTGCTAATTGGGCTAGGTATTTGGAGGGTTGTTCCAAGATTGAGGTGGATATCCTCCATAGTTGGATGGGTATGGGGGTTTCCATTGATTACCAAATGCATAGGAATTGAAATAAGGTCCACTAAAAGATAATGGATCTGATGGCATACCTTGTCTTGGAGCCCATGGTCTTCTTTGTGCAATGTAGAAAACTTGATCATCATCAACCTAAATTAGCCTAAATTCTGGTGGAATATTTTTTTTTTCAATGTTGGCTGCCATTTTGCATTTTTAGTCCTTTTTTCTATAACGAGGACAATATTTTTCCAACATTGCCTCTATCTCCTCTTGTTTCTTCTTTGTTTGAAGAGTGTCTAGCTTGTTGGGAATAGGATGTCATTTAATTGCAATCATAAACATATTTCATGTATCTCCTAAGTCCTTGGAAAGTGTTCACCAACACTAGGATTATAAAGAGATTAAATTTGAATGAAATGAACATGTAAATTGACATTTGTAATTAATTCTAAAAGATAGGAACATGCAAGGATGCTCAAGAAGAGCTCCTAAAAAATAGGAGCACATGGGGCACCCACATGGAAGGTGGAACTCACCTTCAGTTAAGTTAATTGTTTGGAGAAAGATAACACTTTAGTAATGCATGTAAAGATCTTAGAGGGTATATGCAGGATCATCATGGAAAAAACAAGCCCTTAAGTGGCAAAAAATTCAAAAAATTAGAGTCAGACAACTTGATGTAAAAATTTGAATAAGTTATTTCTATTATTTCAAAAATATGTAAGAATAGAATCTGTAGCAAATTGAATGTAGTTTCTAAACTACTAGGTTTGTTTTAAAAAAAAATTATTTGGTGAAAATTTGAAATTTCATGTAGTAGCACCTATATTTTAGGGAAAAAAATAAGTAGGTGTTTGTCTGACCACCCTAACCACAATAAAATAATAATATTTTCTTATAAGATTTTAGATATAAGTAGAGGACTCATGTCCCAATGTGATGCATATTTTTTATAATTTTTTTCCAAGTAAATAATTAATTAAGAATTTTTTATTACAACTTTTAAAAATATAAAAACTTGTGTGTATGACCACCTTAACTTGGTCAAAACTTCATGAAATTCAATTTTTCTTTTTTTTAGTCTTACAGTATATGAAGCATAGAATGTGACATGTTTTGGATTCAAAAAGGGTGGTACCGTTTGAAAGCTATAAATGTTTTTCAATCAGCCTATCAATTAGGACTTTACTCGTAATTTAAATAGAAAATGAATAATAATTACTTATTAACTTCAAAGTAAAGCATAATTTATATTGATGGAAAGATGAGAATCTCCTTTAAAAACCCTTTTCGTTTAATCAATTTTGGGTAAAAAAAATTCATTAGCCACATACCCACCCTATTGCCACTTTTTGGCCCATCATGATCCTGCACATACCCTAGAAGTTAAGAATTGATGTTTACATGCATGGAGTTCAATTTAGTTCACTTCAATTTAGTATCAGTTCAATTAAGTTTAGTTTAGTTTAGTTTAGTTTAGTTCAGTTAAAGTTTAGTTATCTTCAGTTGCATGTAGTTTGTTTTAGTTGAATGCTAGTTGACTTCAGTTGACTTGGAATGCATGACTAATGACTTGAATTGCATGAAAGATAAAAAGTGATACATTCAGTTAAGTGGGGATGATCAATCATGCATGATATTTGCATGAATGATGGAGAGATATGTTTCAGTTAATAGAGATTGACTTGGAGCCACCTTGGGCGCCCAAGTTGGCATCTTGGAGTTAACACTTTTGCATGATAAAATATTTTATAAGGCTGAGTTAAGTGGGCCCATTCTTGGGCACCAACTTTGAGGAGAAGGTTACAAGATATCTTCGGAATCAATGTTGAGTTAGAACTTCAGTTTTGGATTCCCAAATTGATGAAGGACTTGGTTTGACATTGTTTTTCATAGAAGAACTCTACTTGCAAAGAATAGGCGTAGGTTTTTTGAGATAAGCTTTGTGCTTTGTAATTGTAAACTCAGTTTACAAGGCTCATTATTGTCTATAAATTGCAACAAGTTGAAGAGAGTTTTATTAGAGTTTATTGCGGGTTGTGAAGAAGAATTGTTGAAGGAAAAAGAAGCATAAAGATGGATAAATAATTATTGTAATCTTGTTCTAATGTTAAATAATACAAGCACTATTGATTCTAGTGGTGATTTTTTTTCCCAAAAGGGTTTCTCCATGGTATATGTTGTGTCACTTCTATCTTATGGTCTTATTCTTCTACAATCTTCTATCTATTTCTAGAAATGGTAAAATGAATCTAAATAGATAATCATCCACAAAGAAAGTGTAACAAAGAACACTTCATTAGATCTATAGTATAATAGTTTTACTAGTTCTAAAGCTACATAGTTACCTCCATTTTCAACATTTGGTATCAGAGCTAAGAGTTGGGTAGAGTTTGGGACACCTTTCTCTTAAAAGTTTGAAGGTTTTTAGGCTATAGTGGGAGCTTTTATGATGTCAAATGAGGATTGGGCTAAGCTTGATAAGAAGGCAAGAGGGACCATAATATTATATCTTGCAGATGTTGTTCTCTTGAATGTTTCAGATGAAACGACTGCATATAAATTGTGGAAGAGAATAGGTGATATTTATCAACCCAAAAGTCTTACTAATAAGTTCTATCTGAAAAGACAGTTGTATTCTTTAAAGATGAATGATGGTGATTTTGTTGTAAATCATTTTAATTATTTTAATTTGATTCTAAGTCAGTTAGCATCTATAGATGTAAAGCTAGAAGATGAAGATAAATACATTTTGTTACTTTTTTCTTTCCCAAAGTCTTGGGAAAATCTAATTGCTGCTATTAGTTGTAGTGGTGAAGATCCGAAGATGGAAAATATAATTCCTACTCTTCTATTAGATGAGATGAGGAAGTCTAAAATGAAAATCCAAGATGCCTTGTTTGTAAGAGGTAGGCCTGAGAAAAAGGAACCTAAGGGAGAAAAGGAAGGAAAGGGTAAGTCTGAAGGACGAAGTAAGGTAAAGCATTAGAACTATGGGAAACCAGGACATGTGAAGAAGGATTCTAAGAACAAGAAAAATATTAGGGTTAGAAGGAAGATATCTAACAATTAAATGTAGATTTGATCAATAAAATAGAGGAATAAAACACAGAAAAAATTAACATAGAGAATTTAACGCAGTTCACCCAATTTGGGCTACATCCACAAAATTGCAGCCATCCAATGATTTTATTATCCAATACAAAACTTATTACAATCTTATGAATAATCAATTTTTTCCATCATACTGTAACTCTCATCCTAATCGCTTATAAAAAGATTTTTAGAAGCTTCCAGAATTAGGGTTTGACAAAGTCATTTTTTTTTCTTTTGTCAATGACGAAGCAAAAAATGAGAAAAAAAATTCTTGGGGGCTGTCACCCCTAAACCCCCACCCGAAGCCCAACCCGGTCCCAGATCCTGGCAAGGATACATGAAGAGTGTACAATATAGTATGATTAATCGCCACATACCAACAAAAAAGAGTTTTGGTTCTTCTATAGAGGAATCCTTGGATGACGGTAATCATGCATTGATCATTTCATATAAAAATGTTAGTGATGACTCTTTTCTTGATTTTAAAGAGTGATCTTCATGAAGAGGATGGTAGTCATGATGCCATGTGTAGCTCGTACCATGGTTTAGTGGGAGTTGTTGGTAGTGACGTAGATGCATCATTGGTAAGGTTATCTTCATGTGATTGGGGATATTTTTTTTCTTGGTTTAGAGTGGTTTCTATTATGTCATGGTTTACTCTTGATGCACATTTAGAGTTTGGCATGGTACTTGTTCTCTTGAGACTAGGATTTTTATGTATGTTATGGTGCATGTGATCTCCTTGGAGGAGATGGTTAGATCATGTTGTCATGTTTATGTTCCTGAATCATGATTGGATCTTTGACATTGATCTTGTGTATTTCTATTATGTATTGGATACATTAATAACTTGCTTGATTACTTCATGATAGTGCTATGTTGCATTTGGAGTTTGGCATGGATTGGTTGTTTATAGGTCCTCATGGATACTTGGAGAAATAGGCGAGGCTTGAGTTCTCTTATGTAAGATATATATGTTGGAATGGTTACTTGAAAGAAAATATTTTTCAATAGTAAAGTCTACACCTTGGTTGGACATGAGTTCAACACACTCAACGGTTTCACATGCCTCCAAAGAGGAAGTTTGGTTATAGAGACTTGGGAAAGGTATTGATTTTAATTGAAAGTTAAACTTGAATGTGATAGTTAGAGTGCTATTTGTTAGAGTACTAAGCAATTTGATGTTCAATATCACTTTTCGCAAGAAAAGGTTGAGAGTGGGTAGGTATTAATTGAGAAAGTTGACACTTTGGTTAATGTTGCAAATTATCTTACAAAACCAGTTCCTACATATAAGTTCTCTTGGTTTTGAGTATTAATCATTTGCTTGGAGCTTCATGATTATGCAGGTTGCATTTGAAGTTGGCATGGATTGATTAGTTGGTGCAGGAAGTGTAGACACATAAATTATCCTAATTGATATCATGTACATTCTGAATGACTAACACCAATTCTTCCTTAATCATTTCTACACTAACTAATTAATTGAATAATATTTAATTAATTACTTTAATTTCATCTTTAATCGGATAATACACTTTATCAGATTATTTCATCATATTCTCCCTTTAATTGAATAAATCAACTTTATTTAATTAAATCTTAATGTTCTCTCTTTGATTAAATAAACTAATTTTATTTAATTAAATCCTAATATTCTCTCTTTGATTAAACAAATCAACTTTATTTAATTCAATCCTAATGTTCTTCATTTAATTGAATAAACCAAATTTATTTAATTAAATTACTAATCTTCCAATATCCTCATTTGATTTAAATAAATTCAAGCATTTAAATTAAATGTCATAATCAAAGTTCATGTAAGCTAATTAATCCTAGACTAATTAACTCCTAACACTAATCCTCCATTCCTCTAGCTTTTGTAAATTGCACATACATGTACAAATCAATTTATTTGATTTACTAATTACCCTATTTTCATTCAAATATGGCATATTCTTGGAATACTCCACTTATTTGAATTCTCCCTCTCAAACGACTTTTGTCCTCCAACTTGAAATTAAAGGCTCTTACATGTCCTCTCCTTGAGCCAAATTGGCATTAATTCCTCTTAAATCCCTTCTTGTACAAGTCACTTCTTCAAATTCAAATTCCACCTACATGCATTTAACATGCACATTGTTCAAAATGTGCTCCACTCTCTTTCATTAGCATTATGACAAGTGGCACAATGCCATTGGTTCAAATTTTAATCCCACATCCTCCCCATTCTTCAATCTTCAATCCTTCTTTATTATAAATAGAGGCCTTTTATATTCATTTGAGGGAGATAATTTCATGCAAGGCTATTATCCAGAATATCATCCACAAGTTAGGCATAGAATTCATCATTCATAGCTAGGTTATTGATATTTTGCATCAAAAATCACATATCCATCATCAAGCTTATCAAGGGATTGGGAAATGGCTCCTTTCCACATAAAAAAAGCACAAATCTCCCAATGGGATGATGGTTTGAGCATTGGAATAGAGTTTCATTTGTGATTTATTTGCATAGATTAAGATATTTTGCTTTGTTTCCATATTCATATGTTTAAAGAATTTCATAGGGAATGTTTGGTTTACACTTGTTTATTGACTAATGATCACTTATTTGTTCATGTTTGAGTAGGTCTAAGCTAAGCATTCCACATTTGGTGCTAGGAGGGTAGAAATCTCAAAATTAACATGTTTTTTTTCTCTATTTCCATCATTTTTTTTTCCTGTTTTATGTCTTTCTAGGTTGCAGCGATGTTGAAAAGACAAAAAACAATGCAAACACAGTTTTTATTTTCCAAAAAGATGCTAAATTTAGTAGAGAAACATTGAAATCCTCAAACAATGACACAATTGTTTCGACATCGCTATATAGCAACGTTGTCTCTGTGTTCAAATGGCGACTCTATTTTTTTTTTTGCTTTTATAGTCAATCTTAAAATGGCCATATCTTGGTCATACGAAGGTCTTTTTTGAAGCTTTTTTTTTTGAAATGGGGTAGAATTTTATAATCTATACAATAGTGTAGGTATTTATTAGCTTTTATAGAGTTAAAATTTTCAAATTTTCACCTAATGTCAAATCACAATGAAACTTGGTCTAGGTTTTAGGGTTTCTATGCTTAATCATTTATCTACCCTCATATCTTCTTGTTTATTAATTTCATCTAAAAATTGGAGCTTGGATTGCAATTTTTAAAGGACCATCGAGTATGGAAGTGAAAGAAAAATCATTTGATACTCATTGTAATAGTGTTTTTAAACACTCATGGGAAAATAACCTATCATATATTTTCTTTTCATGCTTTAGGACCAACTAGAACTATCTTGGGCTTAAAATTAACCATCTACACAAGCTTTGTCAAAGTTGATTAAAAAAAAATTAGAAACTCACTAGTTCTTGGATTTGGTTAAAATTAAACAATCAACTCCACACTCAAGTTTGGTGCTGTAAAAAGAACTCACTATTGTCTTCAAGGATTTAAGATGAACTTGTGTCTATCTTGTTTTGTAGTCTTCTTTAGAAAATAATACCATTCAAATGCATGTGCACTTCTCTCATGCTTCACAACAATCTTGAGAATAAAAAAAAAATAGTTATACTGTCTAAAAGATTGCCTCCACATTTCAAAATTGGGTTTTTAAAATTGAACAAAAGCTTGCTAGAGTGAGAAAATGCATCATGTGTGTTTTCTCTTTGTTCACGCAAACAAAGATTGATCGAACTACATATGTACTTACTCATTATTGTCTACCTTTAGAGAGCCTGCCTTGGTGGGAAAAAATACTCACCCCAAAGGAACGACTCAAATCAGTAACAAGCTAAATGCCAAGCTAATCCCAACTGGTATAGAAATTTGAATGTTGAGGAAACTCATCATTATAGGCACTCCTACAGACAAGTAGGTGATACTCTTTGTATGGGTTGATCTTGCCTCTTGTGTGGTAGTCTGAATGGTTGCCTTGATTATGAACCAATCTGTGTAAGCCAAAAACCCCACTATTTTTTGGTACAAGAGGTTGAACCTCTAAAGTTGTCCCACATACTTGTAGGTCTTTGTAGAGATGAAGAGTTTGTCATGGGAGATTCATGAGAATTGAAGCTTGGATGACTCATAGAAGTGAGTGTCATGGAGGGGAGCTAGTGTGTTCAAGCTTCTAATCATCCACTTTGAATAAGTGCAACTGGAGAAATCCAAGTGGGAATTCAACAAATATTATTTTTTCTATCCTAGGGTTGTGCATTATTTTGGAATCAAAACACTTTGCTTGGATCTAAGACATTGGAAAAAAAACATTCAACAAAATCATCAAAAATTCAAACACTTTGGAAGAAAAAATATATTTGAAGATTCCATATACTATTGCTTGTCCCTAGAGATTCTATCCTTAGAGGTTTCTAAGTATTTGAGAGCATTTCTCAATTTGTTTTCTCCAAAGTCAACATAAGGAAACTATGGCTATGAATTCTTGATTCTCACATAATGGACCTTGTGGAATGAAAGAAGGACTTAGCATAGACATTTCGTTTGAAAAGCTAAGAAAGAAAGTGTGGATATGGTAAAAGAAATTCATTAACCAAGATTAAATCAACTGAACCCAACACATTTGCTTGATATCTTTTGTCATATGGTTTTCCATGCAAACATTGGTCTTTTGGTTTGAACTACTCATAGGGTAAGGCATGTTCTTCAATATCTTGGACTTGGAAACAAAAGACTCTCTAGGATCATATAGGATCAAATCAAACACTTCATTCATCCCAAATATTTATCAAAATCTACCCCACCAAACAACTTTAGAGCTTTGGAAACATTATTGTCTAGACTTGGGTACATCCTTAACCCAAATCAAAATCATCTATTTAGTTAGGTGTTTGTGGATGAATCCTTCCTCACATACTTAGTTAAATTATCACCCTTTTGAGTGAGTTCATCCTAATATAACATTTAACATCTTGGGATTCACAAAGTTCATTATCCAAATCAAACCAATCAAAATCAAATCCTAAAGTCTAGCATTGATCCAAAGTTCCTAAAATTTCAACACCCATATCATTCACCCCTTTCATCATTCATCTCATCATTGGTCCTAAATCCCTTAGAGGTCAACAAGGTCAAATAAGAACATGGAATCCAAACTTTCTCCATACATCATGAGTGATCCAAGTCAACCAAACTATCAAAACTCACATTTATACAATCCATACATGGGATCATTATCTCCTACAAACCTCAATGGTACAACAAATGTGAGTATGCTCAATCTGAATTTTGGAACACCATTCCATATGGTAGATTTAAATCAAAGTCCAAACCTACAAATCTATCAACCAAACAATCAATACACGAGTCTTCAACAAAACAACATTATCCCACCAAGTCCATATATTCCAAATGTGAATATACCAAGTACAAGTTTACCAAACATGAACATTCAAAATCCACACTTGGTAAAGTTTGGGATATATATGTTTGTGAATCATACAAATGTTGTTCAAAGTCCAAACAATATGTTAACAAATCCAAGTATTGATCCAAGTCAAGGTAACAACATACAAAATCAAAGTCACCTAAATCAAGAAAATGAGATTCCCAACCACAACAATGTTCAATTTCAACCTATAATGCCAAATCTGGGTATGTGCAAGATCATGATGGGCCAAAAAGTGACAATATAATGGGTATGTGCTTGACGACTTTTTTTTACCCAAAAATAATGAAATGAAAAGGGTTTTTAAAGAATATTCTCAGCTTTCCACCAATATAAATTATTCTTTACTTTAAATTTAATAAGTAATTATTATTCATTTTCTATTCAAATTACGACTAAAGTCCCGATTGATAGGTTGATTGAAAAACATCTATAGCTTTCAACGACATCACATTTTTGAATCCAAAAATGCCACATTCTATGCTTCACATACTATAGGATTAAAAAAGAAAAAAATGAATTTCATGAAGTTTTGACCAAGTTAAGGTGGTTAGACATACTAGTTTTTATATTTTAAAAGTTGTAATAAAAAATTCATAATGAATTATTTACTTAGAAAAAATTACAAAAAATATGCATCACGCTGGGACATGAGTCCCCTATTTATATCTAAAATCTTATAAAAAAATATTATCATTTTATTGTTTGGGTGGTCGATTTATTAACCTACTTCTTATTTTTCCCTAAAATTTAAGTACTAATGATTGAAATTTCAAATTTTCACCAAATATATTTTTCTTTCTTTTAAACAAAACCAATAGTTTAGAAACAAATTCAATTTTCTATAGATTCTATTCTTACTTATTTTTGAAATAATATAGATAACTTATTCAAATTTTTATGTCAAGTTTTCTAACTCTGATTTTTCTAAATTTTTTCCCCACTTAAGGGCCAATTTTTTCCATGACGATCTTGCACATACCCATCTAAACATCATCCCAAATCAGAACATTGTCCAAAATCAATTTGTCCATGATACCATGCAAACACCACAAGTATACATTCCAAATTTTTTTGAACAAAAAAAAAATCAACTATATCAAGGGTGTTGAGATAAAAATGAAGATCAAATTTGGTGAGATGAAATTGCTACACTTGTAACCAAAATAGTTGATTCATTGTGCCAAGAGACATCTCCACCCAAAAATCAATACACTCTTCCTTTGGTTAAACCATGACATCAAAGCATTGAGTTGAGTCCACATCCACATCAAGAACAATATCTCCAATGTCAAGAGGTTGGATATCAAGATCAAATACATACACAACAAGCCCAATCACCCCATCTCGAAGATCAGTAATCACATCTCCAAGATCAATCACAACTTTCTATCAATGAGAACCTTGAAGATGTTTCTACCTCATCCAGCAATCAAATCAACATACATCAAGAGTCACTTTTCAATCATGATCAAAATCCACCAACAATACCCAACAATTATCGAATTCAAGAAATTCTAACATCATTTGATCCTATGGTTGAAAACATTGAGAATCTCTCCACCAAAATTGTTGAAAACAATGATCAAGATCTATCCATCAATGAGCACCTTGAAGATGTTTCCACCTCATCAACGACCAGATCAACATACATCAAGAGTCACTTTTAGTCATGATTAGAACCCTTCAAACAATGATCTATTTCAAGGAGTGTTATAATTATTTGATCCTATTGACATAATCCATGATCCATCGACCAATGATCATGTTGAAAATATCTCTACATCACCTAATGAATTAGATGACATATCTCAAGAATTTATTCCAAAGCATGATCAACATCTTTCACCAAAGTCTAGCAATGGTCCTTTCCAAGACATATTGACATCCTTTGACCTCATGGTTATAGATATTGAAGAAATCCTCAACTCAAAACTTGATCCAAATTCACTCAAAGATCAAGAGGATATTGAGTTGCTTCCTATGCCTAATGAAGATATCCAAGAACTCTTTATAAGAAATCCATCATTTGAAACTGACCCATGTTAAAAGTAATTCCGAAATTAATCAAGATCAAGAATTCGTATCTACAAGATACTACAATGATCTAATGGAAACTCTCCAATCTATACGAGATGTCGCAAATGATGATCATATCCATATAGCAAATATTCCTCCATCTACCCATGAGATGCTTCCTTTGGATGGACATGTAGATGATCTTCATTAAAAAAAAGAGTCTCATACTCTTGATATCATTACCAAGGAACAAGAGTCTTGTCATGTCCCCAAAATCATGACATGTAGAGAATAAAGAAGTATAATTAAAATAGTTAGCTATTTGATATTACATAATTATAATTGTCCAAAACAATATTATAATTATGAATATCATAAATAATGTGATAAATATTATTATTATATGATAGATATTAAAGTACATAACAATAATATAAAATATAAACATAACATAAAATATGAAAATAATAAATGTTTCTAAGTGGCTAGTGATCTCCTATTAAGAAAATGATGCTAAATAAATAACAATACAATGATTCTTCAAAAGGCGCATGCCTGGTGAATTTGAATTGAAGGGGTCTCGATTAATTATGAGGAAAATCAATGATTAACGCTAAATAAAGAACCATGTCCTTTGACAATAAGTTGCAATGAATAGCTATGACTCTTGGCCTATTGTAGGTATAAAGAGAAGGATAATTCAAAAGAAAAAACCATCGACCAGTCTTGGATATTCATAAGCATTGATGGCTGGCAAAAAGGAGAACTGATAGCTGCAACAGTAGTGGGTAAATTATGGAATAGAAGCTCGATAAGAAATCATCAAATGGGAGGATCATGGACCCATGGCTGGAGGATGGAAATCAACGCTAGAAAAAGGAAATTCATATATAAGCTAGAAAGTAATATGTCTATCTACAATAGAAGGAGAATGGATGAGAAGTGGAACTTGAAGTTATTGTCTTCACCCATTACAGAGTCTGACATGGAAAATATTCCAAGGAAGTCATTCTTGGTATTTTAGTGGCCACCACACGTTATTTACAAGGAGTTGTGATAGTTGGGGAGAGTAAGGAAAAGACAGTTCCAAAGGAAACAATAGATATTAGAGGGAATAAGAGATATAAGGAATAAAGGATGGAGTGTCATGCAGAATGGGCTAGCATACAGATTAGGGGATAAGAATCATAATGGAGGAGTGAAGTTTAGGAATAGAGTATTATAAAGTGTCTACAGACTGATCAAGGTTTTAGGTAAGGGATCTTTATTATTAGATAAATAATTACCATTTGTGTGGAAAACTAATCTAAAATAAATAAATGATAATAAATGATCGGATTGAGAATTTAGTATATCTATATATAAATAAGATAAATATAAATCTATTAAATATAATATGTGCTCTATATATATATATATGTTGGTGTTTAAGATATATGTTTAATATATATATAATAAATATAAATCTATTAAATATATGTTCTCTGGACATACAACTCATATGTTGATAATTATATTTCGGTAATTGATAAGCTTAGATATATAATATACTTCTTGCGATTATCCAATAGTGATGCTTGCAACAATTATTGAGTCTTATAAGTAATAATGACTCTATTCATTCACTAGGATGATAAATGGTATGATAGAATATCATCCTTGGGATCTTGATAGACACCTAATATCTATCTTTATGTACTTATAAAATATAATATAGAAGAATCACTGATAGGAGTGGTAAGGGAGAAATGAGTAAACCTTTGACAAGAATGAAATATTTGTATCATCTTTGATCCTATTTGATATTATCACTAAAATTTATTGATCTTTAATGCTTCTAATGTCTCTTTGAGAAACACTTTGAGTGCAAGATTCAGGTTTAAGTGCCTCCACTAGAAAGGGGTCATTACAAGTGGTATCAGAGCAACTTTCCTGCCATCCTGTGAAAATAGTATATGCACACTAACCCAAGAAGAAGGTATATTCTATAACATGTTGACACACATTTTGATTTATGTAGATCAGTTATGTCATGTAACCATTGAATGTAATTACCTTACTATTGGCATTCATCATATTTATTAAGGTATATGTAAATTGTGAGATTTTGAATAAGAATAGTGATATTATTGTAGCAAATAAGTAGGGAATTTAAATACCAATTTGTGGTTAATAGACCTATCTAAATATGATTGATAAATATATGATGACCGATAATTATATTATAGGTGGTTGATGAATATAGTTTATACATAATAATATTTGTCTAATTGATATTATTTATTATCATCATTTTTGGCGAATGTATATCACTACTATAGTATTGCTCATATGTTATTTTGAATTGGACAACTAATGATTTTATGATGATATATTCCATCCTAATTATGGTATGTGTAACTATAAAAGAAAGACTAATAACATCTTTGCATCCCCAACAATATTAAAGACCATTATGATCTACCATTCTATTGAAATGTAGAATAAAAAGGCGACATCATTGGTTGGGAAAAAAAGAGGTTCCTGCAGATCGAAGTGGTAAGTATTAGGCGTGTACTTTCATAGCCCTAAATCAACAATCATAAATACCTTCATATGATTAGAAAATACTATTTGTTAAAACATGCTATGAATGTAAATATTAATGATTGATAAATTGGATTTGATATTGATAAAGATGTTAATGGAGTTATTAATATTTGATAATTGATCAATATAAAAATTGATTAACATAAGGGACTTTTGCATATACATTCATATGGTAAATAGACTATTTACATTTAATTCTTAATATCTTGATAAATTCATAAATCCTTAGAGCATGGTGTAATTATGGGCAAATTGTCAATATGATAATCATTAGATGCAATTGTTTGTATCATCAAACAATCATGTAGTTTGTTGAGGGATGGAATTGATAGGTTGAGCAAATACTAGGGTCCCTTCAAGGTAGACCACCCTCATTGGATGATTGCAGTTTGCCATTGGGGGCCAAGGGGGTTGTTTAGCCATTCTTGGGTTGAGAAGGGAGTGATCTTAGGGCCTCATATGGAAACCCTTCCTCCAAACTATCGCATGGTTGGATCAACTTGAGAAACACTCCATTATAGTATGAGATGGGGAAATAGGAGTTGCAAAAGGGATAGTAGGTGCTAGAGGCCTTTCCAAGTATCCTACCCACATGGATGATTGTGTGTCTGCCATTGTTGGGCCAAGATGGCCTGTGTAGTTGCTCTTGGGCTTGGAAGGAACAACTCTATGGGCGTCCCAATGTAGCCATCCTATTTGATGATACCTATGATTGAGGAGACCAATAACTTTAGGAACATGTTGTTTGAGTCAATGTTATGGTGCCTCACATATACTCAAGTATATATTTTGACATTTAATTTGTGTGTATTCAAGTGTATTCCAAGTTTACTTTGTGACTTATATGTATGCTTGTAACATATGTTCATGTGAATGCTTGTGTATTACGTGTATTAGCGTGTTTGTTTCATACTCATGTATATACTTGATGACCTTGGGATGGTGGATGGGTCCACGGTGTATTATGGGATGCAATGAATGCCCTTCCCAATTGTATGACGGTATAATTCATTTGAGTGTATGCTTTGTGATTTCATTTATATTCAAGTGTATAATCTATAATTGTATTTGTATGCTATATGATTGTATTTGTGTTTGAGTGTATACTCTATGACCTTGTATTCATATTTGAGTGTATACTCTATAACTTGTATTTGAACGAGATGTATTTATTCGAATGTATACTCTATGACTTTGTATTTGTGCACTTGGTGATTTTGTATTCAAGAATATACTTCATGACACTGTATTTGAGTGTATATTCTATGACTTGGTATAGTCGATGATGTTGTGCATACATTGTGACTTATATGTATTCAAGTGTAATCAGGTGTATACCTTGCATGCTTGTGTGTCCATGTGTATTCATGTGTTTCTCACACGTATTCATATTTTACATGTATTTATGTGTATGATTTATACTTTGTGAATAATGTATTCATACTTTATATGTCCCACATATATTCATGTGTAGGAATCATGCCTTCCACATTCATGTCTTCATTAAATGCCACTACTCTTGTGTATTTAGATACATGCTTTCTACCTTGCATAAATGTTCCTATGTATTAAAATATATACTTCATGCTTTACCTATCTTATGGTGTTTGTGATTCATGGTATATATGGACATGCTTAACATCTTACTTGCCCACTCCATGAGTGATGTACTCTAGTAAATGAATATTTTGTTCTTAAATGTATACTTTGTGTTTGCATAATTCATGCCTTATACGTATTTGTTTGTATTTGTTGAGTGTATCTTCAAGCATTCTTATGCCTATGTTCTTTATGTATGATCATTTCATGATTTATGTATATTCAAATGAATGCTTCATATTGTGTATCAGTGCTTATCCTTGACTGTACTTAATTGTCTTATGAAATTCATGATTACACTTCATGTATCTCATGTGTATTTTTTCACTTATTGAATGCATTTATTCCATACATAGAAGTAAAATTGAGTGTACTTTAATTCTCTACATACTCATGCCTTATGTAATTGTTTCTTGCTCCATGTGTGTAATTCCTATATGCTTCATGTGTGCTAACATGAATACTAAATGCTTGTAATTGATATGTTTCCTCATGCTTGAATGCCTATATGTACTCTATGTTATGATCTACATATCTCATGTGTCTTCATGCATATGATTTTTTCCAAATGTGTATTACCAAACCTTGCATGTATTATAAGTAATCATCTATTCTCATGTGAATGATTCATGCTTATATGTATACTTCATTTTTGGATGTCATAGTTGTGTTGCTGATATGTGGTTGTCATTGATGTCAACACTATTAGCATTGGTGCATTAGAAGTTGTATATGTCGAAGATATTGAGAAAATTGTTAAAATAAGAGAATTGCAGGTTGACAGTGGAACAATGAAGGTCATGAAGGTGTCTTGCTCAGTATGTTGATGATCAATCATTGTGGATTAAAGGGTTTATTTATGAGTGTATCTAGTTTATCCACCAAAATTTTCATAGGTCCGCATGAAGATTTGATCGTGTTATGAACAATTGTGTTCTGATAGTTTTTTTGTGGTTTCAGTTAGTGTTCTTTATTCAAGTTGATGTGATTCTAGTAATTTCAGTTGCTACAGATGCCTCTCTATTGATTCTCAGTGCTTTTGGATGTTTCTAGATCATTCTCTATCTTTGTTGCCCATCTGTGTTGATTGGTGTGTTCATGGTTGGTGATTTTTCTCTTATGTGTTCAGGTTTTTATGTTCTTGGCCAACATGGTGGTTGTAACGTGTTGTGGATCCTTGGAGATTAAAATTTGAGTATTTGGCGTGTTCAAGGATCTTTTGGGCTACAATATAATATTGGCTAATGGTGTTTAATTCACATTGAAAATTTACTTGTAAAGTTGGGCCGACATTGTGTACATGTTTTATATTTCATATTTTATTATGGCCGATGAAGTTTTTGATGTAAATCCATGTTGCAGATATATATGAGTGGTTTTTTGTGTGAAGTTAAGGTGTGTGTGTGAGTAGAGGAAGAGAAAGTGTGGGAATAGTGATCTAATCATTCGATTGCAGAGCAAAGAGTGAAGAAGTTTGAGAAAAGTGTGAAGGAGTATTTTTGTGCTTAATCGGAACTATAATCAGGATTTTGTAGAAGCTATTTTCTCAATTCATACCCTACAAAATAAATCTGAATTTCTATAAGACAATGTGTCTTCTTTAGGTAGTGAGCCCTCTTGTATTTGAGTAGTGAGCTCTAGGAAATTTTCCTCAATGCATGTGAATTCTCATTATTCTTCTTTATACTTTTAACAGGGTATAATATTGTGGACTAACATCCACCATGGTTTTTCCCCTAACAGGGTTTCCATTTAAAAAATCTTGGTGTTCTCTATGTTTCTTATGTGTTGATTATCTGTGGTTTATTGTTCATTCATCAGATCTGAGATTAAGTAAAGTTAAGTTTAAAAAGTTTAGTATTCTGTGACAACTGATTCACCCCCCCTCTTAGTTGTTTGTCCTTGTTTTTACAACAATTGGTATTAGGGAAAGTTCCTCTGAAGAATTTTAAAAGTGTGAGGTGATCTAAGATGGCATCATATAAGAAGGACAACCCTAGATTCGATGGAACAAACTAATCTCTATGGAAAGCTAGAATGGAATGTCATTTGAGGTGTATTGGTGAACCCTTCTGGAAGATTACAAAGAACATATATGGTATTCATCAGAATGGTCCTTCCACTCCTAATGAGATTAAAGAGGGTGAGATTAACATTAGGGCTATTGAAGCTTTGTTGAGTGCTCTGATAGATTCAAAAATGACAAATGTGATGGATCTGAAGATAGCTCATGAGATCTGGAAGAATTTGGAGACTTTGTATGAAGGAGATGCACTTGTGAAGGTTGCTAAGCTACAAAGTTTGAAAGGAAAGTATGAAAATTTGAAGATGGGTGAAGATGAAAATATTTATTCTTTTATGCAAAGAGTAAATGAACTTGTGATGGGTATTAGATGTGTTGATGGTACCTTGGATGAACAAGAAATTGTAGCTAAATTTCTCAGATCATTACCTCCCTCTTACAAATCAAAAGCTCATGCTATTGAAGAGCTTAGAACAGTAACAAATGTGATAAGAGATATGTTGATTGGTAAAATTGTTGCATTTGAGTCAAGTGAATTTGGTGACTCTATCCCTAAGATTGAATTTGCATTTAAGGCTTTTGTATTTTGAAGAAACAAGCAAAGATATGATCTGGGAGATAGTTCTAGAAAGACATTCAAGTATGTGGAAGAGATGAAATAGCTTGAAGATGAAGAAAGAGAGGTAGAAGAACTGAAAGCACTGATTTTAAAGGAAAGTTTCCAATTAAATGTCTCTCTTGCAGTAAAATAGGTCATTTTGCTTCAAGGTGTCCTAAAAGAGTTCCTAGGTCTAAGCCCAACAAACCTATATTTCAAAAGAAATGCTATTATGCTGAAGGTGTGACTGATGAAGAGTCTGATAAGGAAAATGGAAATGAAAATGAATGAGTTTTCATTTCTATCAAGGAAAATGGTATGGTGGCTACTGAATCTGCTAAAGTTGAGAAAGCTCTTGCAACTCAAATTGAAGAAAAGGATGAGTGGGTTATTGATAATAGTTGCTCACATCATATGGCTAGTGAAAAAAGAAAATTTGTAAGTCTAGAGAAATATGACGGTGGGGTTGTGAGATTTAGAGATAACAATGCTAGTGTGATTCGTGACAGAGGATCCATTTGTCTTGGTGGTAAACATAACACTGATGATGTCCTTTATGTTGAAGGCTTGAAGCATAATTTGTTGAGTGTTGGACATATGGTGGACAATGGTTATGATCTTCAGTTCAAAGATGAAAGATGTTGGATACTTGGAACCTCTGGAAATATGATTGCTTTAGGTACAAAGACAAGAGGTAATATTTTTCACTTGAGTACTGCCAATGTGAGTTGTTTAATTGCTCAAGTAGATGAAAGCTGGTTATGGCATAGAAGGTTGTGTCATGTGAATTTTGATAACATTGTCAAGTTAAGCACCACTCAAGCAGTAAGAGATCTACCTAAGCTAGTGAAGCCTACTAACACAATATGCAAGGAATGTTAGATGGGAAAACATACTAGAGTTTTTTTTCATAGCAAACATCATTCTAATGGAGTACTAGAGCTGGTGCATATTGATCTGTGTAGTCCCTCTAGAATTAGAAGTCTACAAGGAGAAAGGTACTTTATGCTGCTTAGTGATGATTACTCTAGGATGATATGAGTTGCTTTCTTAAGAGGAAAATGTGAAGCATTAGAGAAGTTCAAAAAAGTTAGGAAGGAGAGACAAGTGGAAGTACAAAAGAAAGAATAGAAGAATCAAAAGTACGAGTGAATCATAAAAATCTAAGGTATGTGAGATTGAATCATTCAGAGAATAAAATCATAAGTGATAAGAACAAAGGTGTCTAGACTAGGAGAAAAATTGTAGAAGAATATTGTCTGATTTCCAAGACTAGGCCCAACAATGTCAATGAATCTTGTAATGATGAACACTGGATGGAAGCTATGAAGGAAGAACTAATGTAGAGTGAAAAGAATGATACATGGATTATTGTTCCTAGACCTAAAGATAAAAATATGATTAGTACTAAATGGGTCTTTTGGAATAAGCTAAATGAACAAGGTGAAGTGGTTCAAAATAAAGCAAGAATAGTATGTAAAGGGTATTCACAAATGGAAGGTATTGATTTTGAAGAAACCTTTTCCCTTGTTGCCAGAATTGAAGCTGTAAGATTATTTCTTGCTTATGTTGCATATAAGAACTACAAATTTTATCAAATGGATGTGAAGTTAGCCTTTTTGAATGGTGAGTTAGAAGAAGATGTATATGTTGAATAGTTAGATGGATTTCAACTGACTGATAAGGAAGACATGGTTTTTCAATTGAAGAAGGCTCTCTATGGACTCAAGCAATCCACTAGAGCTTGGTATGATAGACTGGATAAATACTTACTAAAGCTTGGATTCAATAAAGTTACTACTGGAAATAACTTGTATTTCAAGTTGGATCATGATAAAGAGTTTATTATTGAAGTATTTGTTGATGACATTATTTTTGGAGGAGATGATGATTTATGTATGAAGTTTGGTGATGAAATGAAAAGTGAATTTGAAATGAGTATGATTGGAGAGATGAAGTTCTTTCTAGGATTTGTAATTAACTCAGTTAGATAATGTAATTTTCATATCTCAATCCAACTATGTGAGAATTTCTAGACAAGTTTGGCATGGAAGACTCAAAGCTTGTTGGTACACCCATGGTAACCAGATGCAAGTTAACATAGAATGATGATTGTCCTAAGGAAAATAAAATGAGATACAGGTCAATGATTGGTGGATTTCTCTACTTAACTCAAATCAGACCAAATATCATGAATGATGTGTGTATGGTTGCTAGATATCAAGCTGATATGAAAGAATCTCATGTAACTATTGTAAAGAGAATTTTAAAATACCTAAAAGGAATAGTTGATTTTGGGCTTTGGTATCCTAAAGATGATGATATTACTTTGAGTTCCTATACTGATGTAGATTGGGCATGGGATGTAGATGACAAGAAAAGCACAAGTGGTGATGCCTTCTTCCTAGGGAAGAAGTTGGTGTCTTGGTTGAGTAAAAAGCAGAATTCCATATCCCTATCCACTACCAAGGAAAAGTATATTGCTGCTGCAAATAATTGTACTCAAGTGTTGTGGATGAAACAAATGTTGAAAGATATCAGAGTAGTGTATGATGAGCCTATTTCCATATACTGTGGCAACTCAAGTGCAATAAACATATCAAAGAATCTGGTGCTACACTCTAAGACCAAGAATATATTAATCAAGTTTCACTTCCTAAGGGAGAAAGTGAGTGAGAAAGAAGTCAGATTGGAGTATGTGTCTACCAAAGAACAAATTGTAGACATTTTCACCAAGTTGTTTCCAAATGATACTTTTGATTATCTCATAGGGATGTAAGGGGTGATTACCCCTCCTGATATGAACTAGAGATACATTTGCTTGCATCAATCTATGTGTTTCATAGCTATATTTTGATTCAGATTGATGTTTTCGTGGCTACTACTTAGGGGGAGTACTCAAATGTGTAGATATGTGGTTCATAGCTTGTATGTGGAAAGATAATGCTTATATTTTCTATTGATGTCAAAGTAGGAGAAGAGTAATATGAAAAACTAGTGATTATCTGGAGAGAAGAGCCTTGTGGGGAGAAGATCATGTGGAGGAGTTGAGGAGAAGAGTCAGAATCTAAGGGGGAGTAAGTGTTGATTGAGAGTTGTGTTGATGGCATTTTTCACATCATGTGTTACCATCAATGCCAAAAGGGGAGATTTTTGGATGTTGTGGTTGTGTTGTTGACATGTGGTTGTCATTGATGTCAACACTATTATCATTGTTGCATTAGAAGTTGTATATGTTGAGGATATTGAGAAAATTGTTAAAATAAGAGAATTGTAGGTTGACAGTGGAATAGTGAAGGTAATGAAGGTGTCTTGCTTAGTATGTTAATGATCAATCATTTTGGATTAAAGGGTTTATTTTTTATTGTATCTGGTTTATGCACCAGAAGTTTTAGAGGTCCACATGAAGATTTGATCGTGTTATGAACAGTTGTGTTCTGACAGTTTTTTGTGGTTTCAGTTAGTGTTCCTAATTGAAGGTGATGTGATTGTAGTAATTTTAGTTTCTACAGATGCGTATCTATTGATTCTTGGTGCTTTTGGATGTTTCTAGATCATGTTCTATCTTTGTTGCATGTCCACGTTGATCGGCGTGTTCATGGTCAATGATTTTTCTTTTGTGTTCAGGTTTTTATGTTCTTGGCCAACATGGTGGTTGTAATGTGTTGTGGATCCTTGGAGATTAAAATTTGAGTGTTTGGAACATTTGAGGATATTGTTTTGGGCCACAATATAATATTGGCTGACAGTGTTTGATTTGCATTGAAAATTTACTTGTAAATTTAGGTCAACATTGTGTACATGTTTTATATTTCATATTTTATTTTGGTCAATGAAGTTGTTGATGTAAACCCATGTTGTGGATATATATGAACAATTGTTTGTGCAAAGTTAAGGTGTGTGTGTGTGAGTAGAGGAAGAGCAAGTGTGTGAATAGTGATCTAATCATTCGATTGCAAAGCAAAGAGTGAAGAAGTTTGAGTGAAGTATGAAGAAGTATTTTTGTGCTTAACTAGAACTATAATTAGGTTTTTGTAGAATTTATTTTCTCAGTTCATACCCTGCGGATCTAATCCAAATTTATGTAAGACAATGTGTCTTCTTTGGGCAATGAGCTCTCTTGTATTTGAGCAGTGAGCTCTAGGAAGTGTGCCTGAATGCATGTGCATTCCCATTATTCTTCTTTATACTTTTAATAGGGTATAATATTGTGGACTGACATCCACCATGGTTTTTCCCCTAATAGGGTTTCCACGTAAAAATATTGGTGTTCTCTATGTTTCTGATGTGCTAATTTTCTGTGGTTTATTGTTCATTCATCAGATCTGAGATTGAGTAAAGTTAAGTTTAAAAAATTCAAATATTTTGTGACAATTGATTCAGCCCCCCTCTCAGTTGTCTGTCCTTGTTTTGTGAACACTTCATGACTCTATGAAGTTGTGTACTACTACTTAAAATAGATGTCTTTGCACACACTCCATGTATATGTTTCACAATTTTATGATATACTTCACTTCTTTTGTATATTTAGATTGTTTGCTTATGTATTAAATGCTTTCAACATATTTACTTCATGAATGCTCTTACCATGAGTGCTTGTGTTTGATTCATGCCTCCTATGTATTCAAATTCCTTTGGCTTATATTATGATTTGTGTGTGATCATGTGCATACTTTGTGACTGATATTCATGTGTATACCTTCTCTCTCACTTGTATTCATGCGTATATCTTATGACTTATGTGTACATTTATGGATATACCTTGTAACTCACACATATATCTTGACATATATGTATATTTATGCTTCAGTAAGTAGTTCCATGTGTTTTCTTCATTCCAGATGTGTCTTCAAACACAATTACTCCATGGTGTCTCATGCTTAAAAAGATCAAAATTTATTTTCCTAACTATGACTATTGAAGTAAAAGATGCTTTTAGTAGTGATTTCTTGAGGACAAGCAATCTTGGGCGGGGAGGACTATCATGTCCCTGAAATTGTGACATGTAGATAATAAAGAAGCATAATTAAAATAGTTAGCTATTTGATATTACATAATTATAATTGTCTAAAACAATATTATAATTATGAATATCATAAATAATGTAATAAATATTATTATTATATGATAGATATTAAAGTATATAAAAATTAATTTAAAATATAAACATAAAATTAAATATAAAAATAATAATGTTTCTAAGTGGCCAATGATCTACTATTAATAAAATGATGCTAAATAAATAACAATTCAATGATTCTTCAAAAGGTGCATGTCTAGTGAATTTGAATTGAAGGGGTCTCAATTAATTATGAGGAAGAGTAGCGATTAACACTAAATAAGAACCACGTCCTTTGACAATAAGTTGCAACAAATAGCTATGACTCTTGGCCTATTGTAGGTATAAAGAGAAGGATAATTCAAAAGCAAAAACCATTGATCAGTCTTGGATATTCATAAGTATTGATGGCTGGAAAAAAGCATAAATGATAGCTACAACAATAGTGGGTAAATTATGGAATAGCAGTGATTAGAAATCATCAAATGGGAGGATCATGGACCCATGGTTGGAGGATGAAAGTCAATGTTGGAAAAATGAAATTCACATGTAAGCTAGAAAGTGAGACATCTATCCGCAATAGAAGGAGAATGGATGATATGTGGAACTTGGAGTTGTCATCTTCACCCACTACAGAGTCGTACATGGAAAATATTCCAAGGAAGTCGTTCTTGGTATTTTAGTAGCCACCACATGTTATTTACAATGAGTTGTGATAGTTGGGGAGAGTAAGGAAAAGATAGTTCCAAAGGAAACAATAGATATGAAAGGGAATTAGGGATATAAGGAATAAAGGATGGATTGTCATGCAGAATGAACTAGCATATAGATCGAGGGATAAGAATCATAGTGGAGAAGTAGTGAAGGTTAGGAATAGAGTATTATAAAGTGTCTACAGACCAATCAAGGTTGTAGATAACAAATCTCTGTTATTAGATAAATAATTACCATTCATGTGGAAAACTAATCTAGAATAAATAAATGATAATAAATGATCAAATTAAGAATTTAGTATATCTATATATAAATAAGATAAATATAAATCTATTAAATATAATATGCTCTCTAGATATATATATATATATATATATATATATATATATATATATATATATATATATATATATATATATGTTGGTGTTTAAGAGATATATATATATATATATATATAATAATAATAAATATAAATATATTAAATATATGTTCTCTGGACATACAACTCATATGTTGATAATTATATTTTGGTAATTGATAAGCATAGATATATATAATAGTCTTCTTATGATTATCCAATAGTGATGCTTGCAACAATTATTGAGTCTTATAAGTAATAATGACTCTATTCATTTACTAGGATGATAAATGGTATGATAGAATATCATCCTTGGGATCTTGATAAACATTTAACCTCTATCTTAATGTACTTATGAAATATAATAAAGAAAGAATCACTCATAGGAGTGATAAGGGAGAAATCAATAAACCTTTGACAAGAATGAAATATTTGTATCATCTTTGATCCTATTAGATATTATCATTGAAACTTATTGATCTTTAACACTTCTAATGTCTCTATGAGAAACACTTTGAGTGCAAGATTCAAGTTTAAGTGCCTCCACTAGAAAGGGGTCATTACAAGTCTCCTACTTTTAACATTTGTACACATGATCAAGATATAGAAAAATTTAGAGACATATCATAAATGGGTCATGAAGAAGGCTTCTACAAATGTTGTGAATCAGAAACATCTTATGAAGGTATATAAAAAATGAACCATGAGGGAGACTTCTACATGGATAGTGAATCATCAACATGTCTTGAGGAAGCATTAAAATCTGATATTTCACAAGATCAAGCCAAAGATATGAATCAGAAAGTTATCCCACTTATGGAGGATCCTATCACTTATAAGCTTGGATTACTTACCTTTTTTAGGGCAAGCTATCTTATCAAAGAAGAACCTATCACCTTCGAAGATCCACAATAGAGTAGAGAAGGAGTAGCACCTTGTTTCCAAGGTAAATCATATCCTATTGCAAATAAAATGTTTCAACAAATAAATTATCAAGGAAGAGGATTAGGCCTACATGAATAGGGTGTCCTAGAACTAGTGCAGATAATTGGAAATCCTAAGCATCAAGGTATTGGTTATTTGAAAATGAATGGATCTAAAGATATCAGTGATACCTCTATAATATTGGGGGCAACTTTCTCTAGTGTAAGCATCAACATAGGGAGCACGAAGAGTCCTTATGAGGAAACCAATGCCAATACTACAACCAACCACATCATGAATCTCCATCCACCCATCACCCCATCCACGAATTGGGACCAACATAAAATGAAAGATTTGAATCAAAGTACAAAGAACATTATAAAAATAAATAAATTTGGGAAGCATAATGGACAAATCAAATACACATGGATACCAAATAATACAAGGAAAGATTATACCTACCAAACTCCATTAGTCAAAGAAACTATGGGGAAAAATTAAAAAAATGGAAAAGTATCCATCAAAGATGTCCGCAAAGGAAAAAAAAGGATTCTCAAGCTTCGTACAAAGTATATTAAGCAATTGGTCTTAATTCCATGCACACTTCCATATCCACCCATCATTGCTTATCTTCCAAGTTTGGAGAGTCAAAGGTTTCAAACTATCAACCAATCTATCTTTTATTCCTAAAAACACTCCATCCACGCCTCCATGCATGATATCCAATTCTCACATTGACCATGTATTGGCAACCACCCTTCATCATAAGGATTTAGAAGGCACTCTATTGCGACGTGCACACAAAAACAAAGTTAACTCTGGTATCAACAAAGTAGACCAGGAATCTTAAAAGTTGTATTCAATTGCACATATCTTGGAAAAACTTCTTTAGGTAGGATATTGATGACACATTATGATGGAAGAATCTACATAAACACCACTAGGTGACTCAACATGAGCTTAAAAATATTTCATAGAGAAATACAAAAATAAAATAAAATCCAAAATCCAAAAAAAAATCAGGAAAAGGATTGAAAACGATAAAGAAAAAAATCGTCCTCTAGTGAAAACCCCTATGGTGGCACTTTGGATAGGTACCATGATGAAAACTTGGTAAACTTGGTAAACTTGTATCATGTGTAGAATCAAGCATCTTCATGTGCTATTTTAGGTGAAAACATCTTATCCCATCCATAATAAATCTATCATTCCATCAATCTTACATCCATAATAAATCCATTCATTCATAAACCATTGATCCAATCCATTTTCATCCATCTACATCCATCTTCCAAATTATCTTGATCTTGATGAAATTTTGGTGCACACTTTACACTTGCTTATGGTAAATATCTTGACATGGGTCATTTTTATTGATCCTATCCTACCTAGCATTATGTAAGCCAGGAAGCATTATCCAAATGAACATTCTTTATTTGAACACCTTATCTTATCGCAAGATATTCCTTGGCATCCTTTGAGTATTCACCAAATTCCATCCATCCACACACTTATCCAAGCATCCACTCATGGAATTCCATACATTGCTAGACATTGGGGGTAGATATGTACATCTTGCTTCGAGAATAAATTTTGATCTATATATTCCAACTTATGTGGTGATTTGAACATTGACAAAACATGAAATTAAATTGGTTAAGCATTTGTGAGCCAAAATCTAAATCACTAGCCCATGGCACATTTTGACGAGAAGATGTTCCTTATCAAGTTTTATCTTTAATCAAACATTGGTCCAAATAATCAATATCAGTTGCATCTAACGTGTGCTTCAACATCACATCAAATCATCCAAAACCAACTTTTGTTCCAAACCAAGCTTCACAAATCTTGATCAATCAAATCCAATCAGTCCATCATCATGTCGAGATATCCTTCCCAGTCCAAGTGTTTCTTAACACATCCTTGCATTGTTGTGTATCCTCAACAATGTTATCATCATCAATCTTGATCAATCAAATCCAATCAATTCATCATCATCTTGGGATATATATCCCAATCCTTGTTTTTCTTAACACTATCCTTGCATTGTTGTGTATCCTCAAAAATTTTATCCTGATCGATGTTGATCAATCAAATCCAATCAATCCCTCATCATCTTTGGATATCCTTCCCAATCCTTTTGTTTCTTAACACTATCCTTGCATTGTTGTGTATCATCAACAATGTTATCATTTTCAATCCATCAATTTGATCAATCATCCTTAGCTTGGTTTTCAACAAGATCCCAAAAAGATCACTGATATCATCACACATATCCATATCCAAATCATCAAAATCATGTGAAAAATACAAAACATTCAAAAAAACCAAGAAAACCCAAAAACATCCAAACCATATCAAAATAAAAAAATAGGTCAAAAAGTCAAAAAATTTCAAAAACATGGTTATCCAAACTACGTTGTCTCTAAGCTTAAGCGTAGGCAAGGATAATATTTGATCAGCCCCCGAGACAAAAAATCTAAAAACATTCATAAAATCTCATAAAACCCAAAAACATTGAACAATTTGAAAACCAAAACATTTGTAAAACATCTTGAAAATACCAAAAACAGCCTCGAAACATTGCAAAATATCAAAAACATTCAAAAAACCCAAAAAATCCATCCATCCTATTTCACATTCACCTACAATAAACATCCACTCACAATAAATCATCGCCACCCCTAATATTTGGTGAAATAATTGGAAACAAGTATAGCAAATTGAAAGTGAAAACTCAAATGTCAAGGTCTCAAGTCTAGGTCATTAGGTAAACAAGTTGGTAAACTCTTGGTATCAATAGGCTATCATCTAGTTAATCTCACCATCATCTAATAACATCATGTCCTAGGATTCATCTTTCCTATAATGGACATCAACATTAGACATCACCATAGTTTAATCTTGGTTAGAGGTATGAAGAACATTAGCTTGTTTGTTTACTTCATCCTTGTCTTGTTGATTTATCTTATTGCGCTCATTCCAATGACGTCTTGATGATGTCTAAACAAAACAATTTAGAGAGAAAGGAATGGGGCATTGATCATTATCTTTTGTTTGTTGTGCTTGTTGGATATTCTTGTAATATAACCTTGGTCATGCTTACTTTGTTTGGTCTATAGGGAGGGTGTTTTGGGTATCTTTTGAACACATGGGAAGGTTATTCTTTTCTATGTTTTGGTCTGAGATGTTTGAAATATTTGAACTACATTCTAAATAAGGTTTTGTAAGCTAGGTGTGAATAGGGATACTCCTATCTGATTAGCAAGTCAAATTCCATCACACTAGGTACAAAATCATCCTGGTTCTTTATACCTTCATGCATCGTATCTATGTGTGTTATAAAAAATAAGGTAAGTAAGCTCTTTATATCCACAATCTTTGATAAGAAATCATCATCATCATCATGTTTTTTGTATCATCTTGAAGTCAAGGGTTGGTCCTCTCATTCTTCTACCTTCTTTCATGGTAACATGCTATCCTGACATTCACCAAAATATCAATGCATCCATTGCATAATCATATAGATATCATACATTTCATCATAATGGGAAGCATCATTCATCTCACATGCATTGCATTATCATTTAAGTTGTTTAGGATAATATAGATTTTTTATTCTAAGCATCTGAAACCATATCATTTGCATCATCATCATAACCATCCATACACCCATCTTGAACCTCTTTTTCATGAGATCGACAATACAAATTGGAATTTTTTCCCAATCTCTTGAGGGGGTGGTATACCAGCATAATTCTTCTTACTGGGGCAACAATGGGATAACTAAAAAAATTAGAATTTTTTTGAATTTTTGATCTCGCAAGGTTATTCTTTGAACCAATGCAACAGGTACATTGCTTCAAAGAGGGGAAAAATGTAGACACGTAAATTATCCTAATTGATATCATGCACTCGATTTTGATTGACTAACACCAATTCTTCCTTAATCATTTCTACACTAACTAATTAATTGAATAATCTTTTTTTAATTAATTTAATTTCTTCCTTAATCAAATAATACACTTTATCAGATTATTTCATCACATTCTCCCTTTAATTGAATAAATCAATTTTATTTAATTAATGTTCTTCATTTAATTGAATAAATCAACTTTATTTAATTAAATCCTAATGTTCTTCATTTAATTGAATAGATCAAATTTATTTAATTAAATTAATAATCTTCCAATATCCTCTCATTTGATTTAAATAAATTCAAGCATTTAAATTAAATTTCACAATCAAAATTCATCTAAGTTAATTAATCCCAGATTAATTAACTCCTAACACTAATCCTCCATTCCTCTAGCTTTTGCAAGTTGCACATGTAAATCATTTTATTTGATTTACTAATTACCCTAGTATTTTCATTCAAATATGACATATTCTTGGAATATTCCACTTATTTGAATTCCCCCCCCAAAGGACTTTTGTCCTCCAACTTGACATTAAAGGCTCTTACATGTCCTCTCCTTGAGCCAACTTGGCATTAATTCCTCTTACATCCCCTCTTGCACAAGTCACTTCTTCAAATTCAAATTCAACCTACATGTATTTAACATGCACATTGTTCAAAATGTGCTCCACTCTCTTTCATTAGCATGTCAACAAGTGACACAATGCCATTGGTTTAAATTTTAATCCCACATCCTCCCCATTCTTCAATCTTCAATCCTTCTTCATTATAAGTAGAGGCCTTATCTATTGATTTGAGGGAGACAATTTCATTCAAGGTTATTATCCAGAATATCATCCACAAGTTAGGCATATAATTCATCATTCATAGCTAGGTTATTGGCATTTTGCATCAAGAATCACACATCCATCATCAAACTTATCAAAGGATTGTGAAAGGGCTCCTTTCCACACCAAAGAAGCACCAATCCCCCTATGGGATGTTGGTTTGAGCATTGGAATAGAGTTTCATTTGTGATTTATTTGCATAGTTTAAGATATTTTTCTTTGTTTCCATATTCATATGTTCAAATAATTTCATAGGGAATGTTTGGTTTACACTTTCTTATTGACTAATGATCACTTATTTGTTCATGTTTAAGCAGGTCTAAGCTAAGAATTCTATAGGAAGGCCATTGGCCTTGAGTCCTGTACTTGATTTATAATAATGATTCCTTGTTTATAATAATTGTAATGTATAATCTCAAGTGGGAGAATGTTGGGAATAAAATGCAATTTAACTGCAATCCTAAACATACTTCATGTATCTCCTAAGTCCTTGGAAAGTGTTCCCCAACACTAGGATTAGAAAGAGATTAAATTTGAATGAAATGAACATGTAAATTGATAGTTGTAATTAATTCTAAATGATAGGAACATGTGGGGACACCCAAGAAGATATCCTACAAAATAGGAGCACATGGGATGCCCACATGGAAGGTGGAACTCACCTTGAGTTAAGTTAACTATTTGAAGAAAGATAACACTTTAGTAATGCATGTAAAGATCCTAGAAGTTAGGAATTGATGCTTACATGCATGTAGTTTAGTTCAGTATTAGTTTAGTTTTGTTCAACTCAATTTAGTTTAGTTTAGTTTAGTTTAGTTCAGTTTAGTTATGATTCAATTATCTTCAGTTGCATGTAGTTAGTTTCAATTGAATGCTAGTTGACTTTAGTTGACTTGGAATGCATGACTAATGTATTGAGTTGCATGACAAATAATAGGTGATACATTCAGTTAAGTGGGGATGATCAATCATGCATGATATTTGCATGAATGGAGGAGAGACATGTTTCTATTAATAGAGATTGACTTAGACCCACCTTGGGCACCCAAGTTGGCATCTTGGAGTTAGCACTTTTGAATGATAAGATATTTTATAAGGCTGAGTTAAGTGGGCCCATTCTTGGGTGCCAACTTTGAGGAGAAGCTTACAAGATATCTTCAAAATCAACATTGAGTTAGCACTTCAGTTTCAGATGCCCAAATTGATGAGGGACTTGGCTTGACATTTTTTTTCATGGAAGAACTCTACTTGCAAAGAATAGGCGTAGGTTTTGTGAGATAAGCTTTGTGCTTTGTAATTGTAAACTCTTTGGAGTTTACAAGGCTCATTGTTGTCTATAAATTGAAGCAAGTTGAAGAGAGTTTTATCAGAGTTTATTGCAGGTTGTGAAGAAGAATTGTTGAAAGAAAAAGAAGCATCTCAAGCAAGGATTGATAAAGAATTATTGTAATCTTGTTCCAAGGTTAAATAATACAAGCACTATTGATTCTGGTGGTGGAGTTTTTCCTTGAAAGGGTTACTCCACAGTATATGTTGTGTGACTTCTATCTTCTGGTCTTATTCTTCTACAATCTTCTATCTATTTCTACAAACGGTAAAATGAATCTAAACATATAATCATACACAAAGAAAGTGTAACAAAGAACACTTAATTAGATCTACATTGTAATAGTTTTATAAGTTTTAAAGCCACATAATTACCTCCATTTTCAACATAACTAAGTAGCCATATTGTTTATGATATCCTGCTTGAAATCTTCCAACAAGTGAGTAATGTCTATCCTTGAGACTCCATTGGTGGAGGATTTACTCATATAGGATTGGTAACCTCTTCCTTTCTTTAGAGCTACCCTAGATTAATTTTGGAATATCTTCTTAATATCATCCCAAGGAACTTTGGTGATGTCTCCTCCTCCCATCAGGTCTAGAGCATCAATGCAACTCTCATTGATCCCTCTAAGGGGGAGCAACTTTGAAATTCTTCATTGAGTGCATGATGTGGATATTTCTATAGGAAAAACAAGAAACTTGAAATATAGTCCTCCAAACTTTCATCTTCCTTCTATTGCATCCTAAATATATCATCTCCTCTCATATCACTACCCCTACATTATTCTTTGTACTTTTCAAGAAACTTTTTTTTCATATCATCCCAATTCTCTATAGTATTTCTACCCAAGTTCATAAACCATCTTAATGCAACTTATTTCAAGGTGGTAGGAAAAAAATTATGCCTATAAACATCAGTGGTATAGTCATAGCTTTTGTACAGGATATCAAACTCAAACAAGAAAGTGTCAGGGTCTTTTGTGACAAGCCCATAGAACTTAGGAAGAACTGAAGCATGGATGTTCTTGAGGTTATCAAATTCATTCTAATGGGTGATAGGAAATGGAAAATATGGTTGGTTAGGTCTATTTGGATTTGCATGATCCATATCTGCTTGATGTAGTGCCAAAGCAAATGGATTCTCAATCAGGTTTTGGGTAGCTTGGTCCTCAGAGGAAGTTTTAGAACTGTAAAATTGGGGAATGCATCAACAAAAGGATGTGCCTCCTCTTCTTCTTCATCTCTTGGTAGATTTTGAAACTCAACTAGTTGATTATCAAAATTAGGGTCATTAGGAAGGAATCTCCTATGACCATCTCTTCTCCTACCTCTATGCATGCGGTATTATCTCAGTATCAACCAAATCACACAAATAATTGGTGAAAGAATAACATATCATTACTTTTCTCAAATGAAGGGTATACTAAGAACAAACTTCAAAGATACTAAAGCAAGGGAAAAAAAACTAGAAATGACTCCAAATAACTTCCTAGTTTGACACCACCCCCAACAATGGTGCCAAAATGTTGGCCTCATCTAATGGTTTAATAACTAAGACCTTAGAGTTGTGACTTAGATATTAGACATATACACTAAGTAGTTATCTTACTAATTATGAAGGGGCATTTCATTGTCAACCTAGGGAGGTAAACTTGAAATGGGTCAGCACTGTATGTGCACTAGGACTCCACTGTAGTCATCCTTAAACTAGAAAAGAAATAGTATTGAAAACCAAAATGCTAGAAAAAAATTAACATAAGCACTGAGCATGAATCAACAACTACACTGAGCATCAACAACTAAACTAGAAATGGATGATAGAAATAAAAATCTTAGCAAACAGACAATAAAATACTTTGTCTACCTTGGTTGTAGGAATAGTCACAAAACAGAGTTCCAATGGTTGTAGGAACACACAACTATTGAACCCGAAACTAGTTACTTAACAAAAATATAACTTTTAAACTAAATGGGTGGAATTCTCACCAAGTGGGACCCTTGAGTGAGTCTTCCTTAAGCTAACTCAGATGCATAGTGAATCAAAATATCATTTTATTTATTGAAAACATGATTACAACATATCAGCAATATGATTGTATTAATTAAACTAAAAATACAAGTACAATATGAAAACATCAAACCCTATGAAAAGGGGCATATGACCATTATTTATAGAGGGAAAAGCTTCTAATTAATCCTAACTACCTAGGTAGTCAACTCCAATGTAATAGGAGGATGCCATTTATTGAAAACATGGAAAAGAGAGGGAAGAAGTTATGCATGTGCCAAATTTAGTCAAAGTAGACTTGCCTCAACGAGGATCCAAAACAACAACACTTCCTAGATTTGCTCAACTAATAAACATGATCATTTAAAAGGTAGTTATAACTTCCATGCGAGCTAGGAATTTCCGTCCATTGGAAGTTTCCCTCCATTGAAAGTTTCCCTCCTTTGACCTCTTAATGACCATATTTTGACTTTCTTAGCAACTAACCAACTGGCAGGAGCTTCTTCTACTTTGTAAGCTTCATTTATATCAGCACCTTAATATAAACCTACATAATAACATTAGCACACACAAAATAATTGCATATTCATAATTACCTTAAAGTAACATCCATTCAACCACATGTAAAATTAACATAGACAATTCACATAGCATGTTAATATTATCAAAAGTCCCAAGGATAAGTTCATGCCCAAGGTTCATAAATCTAGGGAAATAACATGGATAATGTCAATAACCAGGTGACAAAGTTTATAGTATCAACAAAAAATATATGATAAACCCTATCAAAATTGATCCATTAATTGGACTCATCGCCAGCCTTCGAAAGCATCTACACTCCATGTATTATTCAATAATTCAAACCCATTAGAATACATCTTCAGAGACTCCATGAACACTTCTAAAGCACAAGCTATCCATACATTCCATGTGACCAAGCATGAATCTACACATCCCATCCTATGCTTAAAACCTTCACACATGCACAAGCTCAACCTACTAACCTACAAAAAACTCTCCAACCTCAGACAACTACACTTGTGGTTGCTTTTATAGAAGAAAGCTCCCACAAAACCACCAAGTGGTATTACATAAACCATGTGCCCAAAACCATGAACTTACAATATCATGCAACCCCACATTTAATATTGGGTACTTTATTATATTTTAATTTTCCCCAATAATAAATTATTACATTTTACAATTAAGTCCCAATGTTACATACAACATAAAGTGGCCCCAACATTATAGCTCCTAGTGATGCACGTCCATCTAAGTACCCCTAGGTGCACCACAAACATAATAATAAATTAAACATTATAAGCATTATGCAAGGTGTACAACACCTAATTCCTAACAATATCCCACTTGCATACATTGCATAATGAGGTAACAAGTAAGCTCAAACATCAAGATAATAAATTCCATAGGCAACATGTACCATCTTGGAATCCAAGTGCTCCATGTGCTCCAACAAGATACCTGTAACAAGAACCAAGGTGACCATGATCTCATCCATGAATTCTCTCATCCTCCACCATGTCAATGCATTAAGATAACAACATATCCAAAGAGATGTCACATTAGCTGTCACAAAGAAGCATAATCCTGCCCCAAACCGATATCTCATAACACAAACACTCAATACAAAGGTAATGAATATGCACCATAGCTGAAATGACACCCACAACAAGTTCCAACACACCAAACTATCCATACCTCCAAGGTATACATAACATAGTAAAATAATTCCATCACATATCAAACCATAAACTGTAATAACAAACTCCATGTACAAACCTGTCAAAGAGTGACATGCACATCTAAGAACTCCCACCGCATGGGAAATGGCCAAATAAATGCAAACCTAGAATAAGCGCATTCAACTCGTCACTTCATTAACATTCTAGAAACAAGGCACCATCACAAGTGATCAAGGCATACCAAGTCTACTAGCAACATCACATAGAAGATGTAAACATGTAGTACCAAGGAACATCCACAATGATATGCAAAACCTGCAAATCAAACACCTATAGCATGTACTCCTACACACACCTCTAAATTACAACTATGTCAAGTATGATCTCCTCCACAACACCCCACAACAAAATCCAACCGTCCAATTACCAAGATCAAACATAACATATGTATCATGTAACTAATCATGGGTGTAAGCATCTCAAAACAAGAAGATCAAACTCAAAGTAACCATTCCTAAACAAAGGAAATTAGCCTAATAAACCATCTCTTAAATCCAACATGTACAAGGAGATAAACATGCCAACACTGCTCAAATGAACCCTCTAGAACCAAATACCCATCTAGCTCAAGATCCATATCCATGAGAAGACAAATCATAAACATAAAAAACTAAAAGAAAAATGGGAAATATCTCCCAAGAGAACCACTCAGTAGACCAAGAGTGGGGAATGAAAATGCTCCTCCAGGATATCCAAGTCATCATGACTCAACCAAGAACACTCTCCTCATAGGTCCATGTTGGACTCACATCCAACCAAGGTGTAGGATCCTTGTACTTCCTGCTGAAATCTCATCAAGATAAACTATCTTAGGAAAATATCTCTAATCACAAGAGAACTCCAACCTCACCTATATCTCCAAGTATCCATGAGCACCTATAACCAATCAATCCATGATAAAATCCAAGGGAATGATCAAATTACTCAATACAAAGATAACCAACCAGGATCAAAATCATAGCTCCAACTACATAATCAAGAACATAAACATGATGCCATGATCTCACATCTTCTCAAAAGAATATCACATGATCAAATCATCATAACATGTACCATGCCAGAACTCTAAACCGGTAATCAAGAGTATACCATGACATAATAACAAAACCATCCTACAACCAAGGATCTCCTATCAAAACCAACAAGTCATAAACAATACGTCAACATCTCCAACACCTGATGTGAATGAACTCTCACTATAGCACATATAATCCAAGAGATCCTTCATGACACCAATCAAACCCTACTAAAGAAAACCATCCATAATCAACAATGGATGCACATCATTTCCAAATGCTCCCACTGAACTGTGATACCAAGCAATCACGTAGCATCTTGATGAACACAACCAACACCACATCATTGTCATAAGCTCACTCCAAACCTGTGAATCCAAGCTCTCAATGACAACATGATAACCATCCTATAAAGAAAGAAGATACATCACCAAACCATTATATCCATCACCACCAATCCATCACTATCAAAAGCTCCCACTGAAAAAGTGTAACCAAGCTATCCATGACATCATGATACCAATCTCCTCAAACCAAGAAGATACATCACCACAACCAGAATCAGGATCCAATCCAACACTGCCAACAATGCATCTGCAAAAACCATAATGACATGCCAAAGTCTCTAATTCAAAAGAAACATCCATGACACCATGATCACCACCAAATGTACCAACAACCCAAACCAATCGTGTCCACATATCTGCATAATCATAGTCAACTGTATATGTCTCATATCATGACTATACTTGGTAATACCATCTCACCTCCTCAACATGACATAAAAAACAACAAACCAAGTGACTAAACCAAGCCACCAAAACTAAACATGCATCAACACTAAAATATCAATGGGAGAAGACAACCCATGTCCAAGTCATAAATGCAACATGTAAGTGTAGACCACCTACAACATTGCACAACTTGTAGATACAACAATGCAACATACAAATCCAAACATTTACTGATAACCATGTCAAATGAAAGAATAATCTGAGATGTACAATTGATCATACAATGAATCCAACTTCAAATCTCCAAGATACGATCATCTATAAAATCATAGTATCACCATAGTCAAAGAAACCCATAAACAACTTAGGTGAGAAAAACAACAAATAAACCTGTATAAGAGTGAATTTGTACCCCATGTACAAATCCCCTTTTTTCTTTTATCCACCTTAGAAAACCATGTTTGAAGGCTTAATTCCACCTAATCGCACTGCTTGCATCACATTTGGCACTTGTTTTGAGCATTGGTAGAGGCATTTTTGTTAGAGACGCCCACGCGACGTGCAGACATTTGTGCAACACACTTATGTCCCTGACAGATTCTCGTGTTTGGAGCTTGTAGAGGTGTTACACTTCCCATTGGGGGTCAATTTGTAATGCCCTCCTTGGCTGACCAACCCGAATATGGTTGTTTCTTTTCATCTCTTATTCATATTCACTCCTTGAACAAGCATTTGGATCCTCTCCCAAGCATTGGGTTTACTCTCTAGCACTCTCTATCTCTCTCTGAGCCCTCTCTTAGTTCTCCAAACACTTTACACTTCATAACAACAACATAAACACTCCACTTCAGTAGAGCAAGTGTGGAACAAAATACGATAGTAGCAGAGGTTTGAGTTCCTCTCATTTTCTCCCCCATTAGCCTTAAGCGCTCTTGCTGGAGGTGGTATTCTTTCACTCCTCTCCTCTATTACTTAGTTGAGTAGCATAATACTATTTTGTAGTGCTTTAGATCTCTTTACTTGATTTCTACTTTTCTCTCTATCTATTTGGCTATTCATGGAGGTGGGAATGCCAAAACGGGGTCTGACTGAGGCATGCCCCTATACAACCACCCAACAATTTCTCTCTCCCTCTTGTGTGTAGATGTTCAAGACACCCACAAGCTAGAAGCTTCATCATTCACATAGTTGTAATTATTTCCTTTCTTCTCCTTATCTTTGTCATCTCTACTTATTTATTTCAGTTCTATCAATTTTTATTATTTCCCTATATTTTTTAAGTTCTTAGCAATCAGATAGAAGCATTCACTTTGCTATTTTCTGAGACATTCTCATTCTTTGGTCCATACGAGATTCCATCCCGCCTCTAGGATGCTAGCGTGTCGCATTGTCGTCCATTTTCTGTGTTTCCATTCTTTGGCCAAGAGCTTGTTAGCTTGTCCAAAAAATCTCTGTGACCTACTCTTTTGGAATCTGAAACTTCTTTGCCATTCCATTAAGGTAGTATAGGGAAGTTTGCCCCATGAGGCTCTCTAAGTGAAGAGAAATTGTGAATAGTGAATCCCCCTATTCTACAAAACCATGCGAAAATAACTCTAAACGTAATCCATTATGTAGTATTATGAATAAGCTTTTCGTTGACTGTTTGAAGTCTAAAATATGACTCCATATGCACTCAATATCACCTCTCAAAGCTCAAAATAAACACCGGACTTCCAACATGAAAAAATATCAAAATTGTAAAATATCAGAAAATCACTGACACCATAGTTTAGAACATCAAAATAGCTTTCCAACGAGTTTGAGAAGTCAAAAATCTAACATACTAGGCAAAAGTTATGCTTATTTGAAAACAAGTGCTATTAGAAAGCCTCCTAGTGCTTGTTGGGTGGTGGCCTGGAGGTTGGATAGCGGTCCACCGGTGGTGCCACCGCCAAGGTTGGCAGATTTCAAAACTTCGTCAAATATGATTTAATTTCTCATTTAAAAAAAAATTCTCCCCCCTTCTATATGGACCCGATCAAAATATTAAATTTGGCTTGTTTAAAAAAATTTGAAGTTTGTGTCCCTTTTTCTTTCACCGACGAATTTTTTCATATAATAAAATTTTGTTTGAAAAAATTTAATGGTGGATTTTTTTTTTTTTTCTGTAGGGGTAAGATCCCCACTAGACGGGCATAGAGCTGGTCCCACCGACCAATGACTAATAGCTGCTAGTGGGACTGTACATCCCATACCGACATTGTCATGCTGACTACAATGGGAGACCATGGGTTGGGCTAGTCTATGGACCCCCTCCCACTTGGCCTTTTTTATATTTTTTCTATTTTTGATTATATTTTTAACTTTTGGCCTTTTTATTTTGCAGGTATTTTTTAATCCAATGGGACATTTTTTATTTTAATTTTCTGAATATTATATTTGATAGTCGTACGACTACAAAATAGGGCATTTTACAAAAAAAATTGCATTTTTTTCAACTTCACCAAAATAGGGAAAATTAGATATCAAAATTTGTCTCTCGACCAACCTAAATCCAACCATGAGGCCCATTTTGTCTCAAGAGGTCATCCATTAAATTTCCTCTAAAAAACCCTCATTGAATGCACAACTAAGAAACCCTATTTTTCCAAAAAAAATTCTCACACCCCAAATCTGCAAACAATCCATCATAAAAACAAACCCAAAACCCTCAGATCTGCAATAAAACAAACTACAAGACCCTCATATCTTTCCATTTTATTTCATTCTCTCATGCAACCTAAGGTTATCCAATCCACAACCAATGCTCTGATACCACTTGAAAGGAAACTTGCAGCCATTGTATGACAATTTCCACATAACCTAAATCTGAAATCATGTAAGTAAATACTCAATATCAACATGCAAGAGAATAGAAAACATACCCATGAAAGAAGACACAAGATATGCCTTGGGAAAACCATCAAGAGGGAAAAACCCAACTTCCAAAAGCATCCACACTCCATGTATTATTCAGCAATGAAAACCCATTACAATACATCTTCAGAGACTCCATGAACACTTCTAAAGCACAAGCTATCCATGCATTTCATGTGACCAAGAATGAATCAACAAATCCCATGCATGCTTCAAACCCTCACACATGCACAAGCTCAACCTGCTAACCTACAACAAACTATCTAACTGAGACACCTACCTTGTGGTTGATTTTATAGAAGCAAGCTCCCACAAAACGACCAAGTGGTATTACATAAACCATGTGCCCAAAACCAAAAACTTACAATATCATGTGACCCCACATTTAATATTGGGTACTTTATTATATTTTATTTTTCCCCAATAATAAATAATTACATTTTACAATTAAGCCCCAATGTTATATACAACATAAAGTGGCCCCAACATTATAGCTCCTAGTGATGCACGTCTATCTAGGTACCCATAGGCGCACCGCACACATAATAATAAATTAAACATTATAATCATTATGCAAGGTGTACAACACCTAATTCCTAACAAATAGGGAAAAAGAGAGACAAGATATCCCCCTACAATGAAGAAGCTCCAATGCTGATGAAGATTTCCTAAAAAAAAAGATGATCCTATGTCTATGAGCAACATGCCTTCCTTTGGGAAGAAACAAGTCCATAGGTAAATGAAGAAGCCACTCCATGTTAATTTGAAAAGTGGACCTTGGATGAAGTCTCAACATTTTGAAAAATCATTAGAAGTCTCTAGGCTTGAATAAGTTACAACATAAGCATGGTCAAACTGAACCAAGGAACATGATAAATCAAGGGAATGAGGAAACTCATGAATGCCAATCTCCAAAGACAATGAAGATGGGATAACGGTTGTGTTGATATTGTCATCAAAGAGGAGAGAAACCCCCTTAAGTGTGTCCTCTAGATCTACAATACGAGACTCCACAAACAAGTTAGAAATCCCTATCAAATATTCATCCCACAAAGTAAGATTTTTAAAAACTATGATCATCCTATTGAATAGAAGCACTAATAGCTAAAGAAGAAAGAGGTGGAGGAGTGGAAAGATTAGCACTAGTCCCTAGAATACCAAGGTTTAAATGACCAAACTTCACCTCACAAGCATGATTCACACTTGATGAATGGTGTGAATAAAAGTAAAAGGAACATTATCATCAGTAGACAAAAAATGGGAAAAGGAATAAAAATGAGATGAATGGTCAACCATCCTGATAGCAATGATCTCTCTAGTCTCCAAGTCCCTTATGTATACTCTATTTGGAGTGAACTCAACTTTTTACCTTTTCCACTATGAGTGATTTGATAAACAAAAAGGAGATTAGATGACAAGGAAGGAAACCAAGTACATCATTAAAAGTGTCTTCTCCCATGTCAATATAATCCTTTCCACACACCTTCATATATATGTGTTATTACCCATCAAAATATTAGGTGAATTTCAAGGCTATGCTTGAAGAGAAAATTCCCATAGATGATGGCATATGATGAGATGCACCTAAATGAAAAATCCATTTTCCAAATTTAGGACTTGTAGAGGTCAAGAGTGTTTGTCCTTTTTGTGTAGTTCAATTGTACGTCATGTGTTCCCTGACCAAGATGATGAAGCTATTGTAGATTGAGATGTTGAAGAAGAAGAGGACACTAATAAGGGAAGAAAAATGTTGTTCTTCTGAAGAAGATGGGTTAGTTCATCAGTCTTCTTATCATAACATATGTGCTCATTATGTCCTAGCCTTTTGTACTATGCACATTTCAAATTCTTCTTTTTATATGGTTCCTCTTTAGAAGAGGAAGTGGACTTGAGAGTTCTTTGTGAAGGTGAATACTTACCTTGCTCATTATACTTGGGGTCCTTATTCTTGTTCTTACTTTTTCCACCTAAATCCTTTTGGATCTTTTTACAACAAGAGCATGAGATTTGAGAGGCTTCAATGTTCCCATGTGTGCCAAATTTGCTTGTTCCCTTGTGAGTTGTGCTACAAATCCATCAAGAGAAGGCAATTTGTGTGCATTTCCTAGGGAATCCATAGTAGCATAAAATGTAGAAACAACACTGAAACTCATGACCAATCTTAGCAAGAATAAAAAGAATCAACTATTCATCCTCTTTGGTGACCCCATAGTCAAATTACTATAGACTAAGAGAATTGAGCTTAGAAAATTCTTGGATATTGTCAAAATATGAAGAATTAAGACTCATAAATTTATTCTCCAACTTAAATTTTCTCATTTTATTTTTCTTACCAAGGGGACTCTCTAGGATATTACAAGATGCAACATAATATCTATGCTCTAGAGAAATGGACAAGATTAGAGTTCCAAGGGCTCCATCCCTTCTATCAAATCATTTCTTCTTTTTGTAGCTCTTACGAGTTCTAGATCTATGCAAAATGTGATTATTTGCAAATTCAATTTTAACGATAAAACCTCCATTTGTGATTTCCATTGATGATAGTTATTTGAAGTTAGAAACTTGTACAATTTTTGAAAGTCCATGATAAAATTAGAAAGTACAATAGAGGAACAAAAAAAACCCCTCGTAATACAAGAAAATAACCCCTTTGTGCCAAATAAAATTCCCCCTTTTTACAAATTGACAAGTTATTGGCCAAAGGAACAATTTGGCTTCAAATTGAAATTTTAAAATTTTGGAAAAAATATGCAAAAATTACATGTATAAAAATAAAGTGCTCCTCAACACCTTCCTGATGCCACACAAATCAAGAGATAAAAAGCTATGATCCTACAAGCTAAAAAATTAGATCTGACTTCAAGCTAGAAAAATATACATCAAATAGAAAAAATATGAAAAATCACCTACACCACTAGAAAATTGACAAAGCTAGCTTTTTGGAAATATTTATTTTTGCAAAAATGGATTGAAAGTTATTGTAATTTAAAAAAAAAGGTCATATTTTAGTGCTTCATGGTCAAAGTAAAGCCCTCAAGGTTGGCTCCTAGTCATCAATACGACCACCAATTTAATTGAGGGAAAAAACTAAGGGCCATCACTTGAGCAATGATGTGTGGCACCCTGGCAGAGGGATGGGCCATGACGCCCTTCCTTCGCTAGAAGTAAGCCCCCCTCTTTGGCGTTATGTGCAAGGGCCTAAACCTACATCTAGGGGCTAAGACTGATAGGTGAGCTAACAAATTTAGCCAATGAAAGTAAAATTTAAAATGATTATTTTTTAAATGATTTTTTTAATAGTAAAAAAATGATTTTGTACCCTACATTATGAAATCACAACTTCGTACATACCATTTGACCAAGCATACAAAGGTGACTAATGCTTACATTAGATGACACAAACACAATACTGCATAAATAATATTTTCCCTAAATATTTTGAGTCTTCCTATAGAATACTAACACCTATGACAATATGATCAATATTGTACGATACAAATCTATACTGTATGGATTTCATATGAATGATGATGACTAGTGAAAAAACTTTGATGCCCTCAAGAAAAAGTATCCAAATTTGATGAATTGATAGTCAAAATTTAGGTTTTTGGGCCGTCCAAACATGATGGTAGGGTTAGATTTGGCCCAAAGTGCTCCAAAAATTCAGCTACCTTATAGATCTAATAACTTTAATAATACTTGAAATCCTTGTAGATCTGACAAAAATACAAAATTTAATGAAACAAAAGATAGACATGACTTCTTTTGATACCTTGTATTTAATTGTAAGGTCCTTGAAATCGCCAAAATGAACCCAAAAATATCTTTAAGTGAAGATGAAACCATTAGATATGGGAATAAATTTGCAACAATGGAGATCTAATAACATGTAGGAGTTAATGGTGACTCCCAACACTCCTAGGAATAGTTTCTAGACCAAAATATCTTCCACAAGAGAAAAATGGTAAGAATTTAGTTTTCTATGGGTATGGATGCAAGATTGATACAAATTTACATGAGAGGCCTTTCTTATAAAGGCAAGGTGAGAGATAGGATTAGACAAGATTGTGACATGTGTCTTAATGATATGTTATGAGACAACTATTAAATGACCTAGATAAACAATATTATTATAAAAGTAAAAACAATAAGATATTATAAAATGATGTCTAGATGGCTAAGAATTTTGAAAGGCACCTAGGACCTAAGTACAGTTAACATGTGAATAAGTCCCCCTTGCTAGGAATTAGCTAGGTACATGAAATTTATTCACACCAACAAATATTCATGTTGTTCTTAAAAGTAAATTACAAGGGTTTTGTATGCAAAAAATACTAAGGCTATGGGTTGACATTATATTAGTCTTATACTTCTTCATGATTGTGTGATGTTCTTCATGTTCTTATTCTTTTTATGACATTTTTGTGGAGGCTTTTCAGTTCCTCATTCACCCTTCTCTCTTTTGGAGTGGAGTTTTACCCATGAGGTTTTCTCCTTTTCTTGAGTTTTGAGAGATTAGATTGTTCGTACATGGGTACCTCATCAAGCCTTGTTTTATGAGAACCATGATGCATTAGGTAATAATTAATTAATATTTAATTAGTTATTAGTCTAATTCATTTCATGCACTTAAGCTAAACTTAGGATTTTTTTTTTTTATGTTAAGTGAAGTGAGCTATTATTAGATCATTTTTTTTATCACATACAATATTGAAAATTGTCATGATCTAATCCGTCTGTTTACCATTTAGGATTGCTCCTATAAAGCACTCACTCTCATTATATTATCTTGATGATCTCCTTGAAGATTCTTGAGGTTTGTTCTATATGTATTTTTGTTGATGATCTATAACAAATTATTATTTTCAACTCTCTTTGCTTGGAAGGTGTTTTTGTTCATCATTTGATCCTACATCTCATGTTTATTCATAATTCTATCAAAGGAAATATTTTTAAAAAATGGAGGGAAAATGGACACTCAAATTCATATTTAAGCTTAGAAGTCAAATATTAGTGATGGAATTCTTGTTTTGTCAATTCATTTAATCTAATAGAATTTTACTTCTTGTTCATTTATCACTATAGATTAGAAGACAAAAAATTCCCAATTTCACAATTAATTGGAGGATGAAAACCCCTATTGTAGCATTGTGTGGTTCCTTGCATGAATTTTGTTTGACCTACAATAATATGCTTTGTGGGTGGCTTCTACAACCCCTATTTTTAAGTGAAAGGTGGCTTCCTTAGCACCTAGGTTTTGTAATTCTAAGATGACTCCTTTAGCACCATTTTTCTAAATTTGCTACAATTTTTGTATAATAAAACGTGTTACTAATGTTCATTCAAATATTTAGTAATATGAAGTTGATTATAAACAGAAATCATGTTGAATTAATAAAGAGTGATTAGTTATTGTGGATGGTTGTATTAATTATCACATTTCTAAGGGTTTTCTTCTTAGTTTTTGCATATATATTAATAATAATATGTTTCTATTAGATCTAATTTGTAATAAATAAAATTCATTTTTTTTACTCGAATTGAATTGAGTAATTTAATTATATAATAATATTATTAAGGATATTATAGTGAGGACCTATATGCCTATCTATCAACACAATTTTCTATTTTTGACTATTTAGCAACTGAGGTTCACCCCACCTTATCACTTAGGTGATGATATGTCAATTATAATCATATTATTATTCCCATTACACTTCATTCCTCATTGCATTATTCTCTTCATCTAGTGGAATCCACTTTGGCATGTATTTTCATGACCATATTTTATATAATTGCAATCACATGATTAATTGTATTTTATGATCCATATCATTACAACGGGGAAAATTAAATATATTAAATTCCTTTCCTATCAAATTGTGTGCTTAATATTAGTAAAAATGTGTCTCAACCATGTAATTATAAAATTTTACTATTTATAGTAATTATATGTTTGAGCATGAATGGCTTCAAAATTTCCCCAAAGCTACAAACAAGCCAAATAAACATGCTAATAAATTTTTGACCCAAGGTCATGAGTATGTGCAAGATCATGATGGGCCAAAAAGTGGCAATATGATGGGTATGTGTGACGACTTTTTTTTAACCAAAATTGATGAAATGAAAAGGGTTTTTAATGAAGATTTCAGATTTCCACCAATACAAATTATGCTTTACTTTGAATTTAATAAGTAATTATTATTCATTTTCTATTCAAATTATGACTAAATTCCTGATTGATAGGCTGACTGAAAACATCTATAGCATTCAAATGGTATCACATTTTTTGAATCCAAAACATGTGCCACGTTCTATGCTTCACATACTATAGGATTAAAAAAAGAAAAAATGAATTTCATGAAGTTTTGACCAAGTTAAGGTGGTCAGACATACGAGTTTTTTATATTTTTTAAAAGTTGTAATAAAAAATTCATAATTAATTATTTACTTGCAAAAAAATTACAAAAAAATATGAATCACATTGAGACATGAGTCTTCTACTTATATGTAAAATATTATAAAAAAATATTATCATTTTATTGTGGTTAGGGTGGTCAGACAGACACCTACTTATTTTTTCCCTGAAATTTAAGTACTACTACATTTAAATTTCAAATTTTCACCAAATAGATTTATTTATTTTTTGAACAAACCTAGTAGCTTAGAAACTACATTCATTTTCTACAGATTCTATTCTTACATATTTTTGAAATAATATAGATAACTTATTCAAATTTTATGCCAAGTTGCCTAACTCTAATTTTTCTAAAATTTTGCTACTTATAGGGCCTATTTTTTCCATGATGATCCTACACATACCCTTATGTATTGATTTTAAGATATTAAAGTTTCCATTTTCAAAAGTCAAAGTCAATTTTGAGGCAATTAAAGGCCATGTCTTGAGCCCAAAAGTGGTCATAATTAGAAAATCCAAGTATAGATTAATAGATCACTTCACAAGCCTTCCAATGGTTCAAACAATTCATCAATCAAACTACTAGATCAAAATTTATGGCCTCCAAAAGTTGGGTCTCCCAAATTGTGAAATGTGAAATGTGTTGGATACATAAAAGAGTTGTAAGGGAGAGTTACATGTGTTGGTGTACATGTTTAGACACACCATAGGGAATTATTGATTGGAAAATTTGGTGCCACTTTTTGTGTGGTTTTAGCTCAAGGTTTTGTCAGTACCATTTGATGGTTTCATGTATTGTATCTCCTATATATTAGGAGCTTGAGATGGAAGTTGAGTGTGAAACTTAAATATGTTGAGTTTAATTTGAATTTCTAGTTGGTGATACATGCATGAGAGACATTTCTCTATAAGTTTATTGTAATCCTATTGATTTTTGAATAAAATATCGTGGCTTTTGGATTTTGAGGTGTTTCTTCTTGAAAGGATTTTCCTCATTTAAATAATTGATTGGTGGTACAAAATGATATTTATATTTAGTTTTCATAGCTATTGTAATGATGTAAATTTTTTTGCATAACCCTCCTCTCAAGATTAGTGTGAGAATCTATTCTAGTACCTCAACATCCTTGTACACTCACGTGGCCTAATGATGCATTTTATTCATATCCTGCACATGGGGTCCCCTTCTTTGTGTTTCCCCTATTGCATTTGGCAGTACGTAGCCTTGCACCACTTCTATTTTAGCTAGCGCAACCTCATTTCATATTTTCTTGAAAGTTTTTCTTAATATTTTCAACAAATTCATTTTCTTGCCCTCTCAATACAATGTTGGAGTCTCTTCTCACAATGTGTTTTCTTGAGAGTTTCTTCGGTCTTTTCCAACATTCTATTCTATGGATTGTGCTGGTGATGGCTCGAGCATTTACTAATTGAAGTCAATTAGAGGCATTAAATTAAATAATTCAACTAATGTGGACTCCTAGGCATAGCAATACCTTGTGCCATGGTTCGTTTGACTTCAACAACCATTTCTTTTATGTTTTGAGGGTTGCCCATATACTTGCCTCAAGGCGTGTCCTATTGTACTTTCCATTGATTTCTTTGTTGGAGGTCCATGATTTCAAATGTGGTTCAAGTATTTTCTCAAGTCAATTAGATTGGCTGGAAAGTTATGATTTCTCATAAATTTTCTTTATACAGTGTGTATGTTGGAGTATTTAAATCATCCCTCCTTCTCTCAATCATCAAAATGGAATTCCCAAAAATAATTTAACTACCTTACCCCATATCTCCTATAAATTTGACTACATATAACTTTTCTCTTGAATGCCTCCCTAATCAAATCCACACTTGATTGAATCCCCTTTCCAAATCTTTCATGTGGTCTCATGACACCACTATATAATTACTACAATGGTGGAATTTTGCTTCAGGGCTGCTATGTCAGGTATACCTCTTGTTTAGCCTATTGAAATGTCACTTCAAAACCTACTTTGAATCAAAAAGGTATTCAAATATTGCATCCATACTTGAATAGGAATAATTGTGCTTACAATAGGTAATGTCACACATTCATCCTTTGACATAAAAGGAGATACCAGTCTTGAAAACCCTCCACCATACTTATAAACATGTGCTCAGTCAAATCTAGAGATATCCCACAATGCATATCATCAAGAACCTTTGCATTCATTCTGAAGACATCTTTGCCTTTAATCATTCTTGAGCATATAACTTCATAACAATGCAGAGCATGTTGGGCCCCATGTGGCCCGGCTAATTTTTTTTCATTTTGAAACAACTTTTGTGCTCAAATTGATCTAGGATAACCTCTAAATGCATCTAGAGTGGAAATGTGAAATGGGTTTTCATTAAAACTCACTTTCAGGCACTTTTGTAGAATGATAGAAACTGGCCAAGTTAGCTCTAGAATCAACTCAGGAAACTAGTCAAACGATCTTGTGAAAACTCAAAAAATTGCAGGCATGTAGTCATTAGTCTAGAGAATAAATACAAAATATGACTCAACAAAAGGAGTCACGAGGTGAAAGATATTAAAGCTCAAATTTGCTTAGTTGAATTTTCTGCAACAAACAACTATTCTAAACTAGTTGAAACTAAAGAGATCACCTCATTGCAAAAATACCAAATCAACTCCTATCAAGCTACCACTAGACACAGTAGATCATTTTGGTGCAATGAACACATGAACAAAATGAATTAGCTTGAATCATCACCCATTAAAAGATATTGAAGGTTGAAGTTGACCTCTCAGAAAGGCAGTCAACAATGCAAATGCAAAATTGAAGAAATTGCATTTGGTTTTGATCTATTAAAAATAGCAAATCAACTCATGAAGCCTTAAAAACTGACATGTGTGCTCATTTTGGTATAGAAAATGAAAAACAACAATCATTCTGACATGATAGTCAACCAATTGCAACATGCAAGCTCAAACAGGAGGTAACTTTGCAAAACTAAACATTTGCAAATAGCTAAACAGTGACACAACCCTCCAGCTTCACTTTTCGAAACCTTGACAAAAGTCATTGTGGGAAGCTGAAAATTGACATGCACATTCACATAGGACACATGAGTGTGTATCCAAAGGGATTTTGCTTAGAAATCAATGGGCTTCAAATTATGACCCTCCAAAGTAGGTCATTCAGGCAAGTTTATCAGGTGCACTTCTGAGAGTGTAGAGGCAAAATTTTGAAATGGGCATCTCAAATTTGTAGAATTTGAGAGTGCCAACACAACCTACATTACTCATTATAGAAATAGTTCTTTATTTTCTTTCCTCTATCTTGCTCCCGTAACCTCTACCTTGTCCCTTACATAAATTTTATAAATTAAATTTATTCTAGTTTTTTCTTCACCATGGCATGACCTCCTTTATGCATTTCATTTCTACATTAGTTTTGCCTGGTGGACTCTCCACTTCACCTATTTTGGTGGCCCTCTCTCTCGCATGGCCTTCCCCACTTCCCCTATTTGTGTACCTCTCTCTCTACATGGCCTTCCTCACTTCCCTCTATGGATGTACAGATCTCTATATCTTCAACTTTTCCTTCTACTCTTCATTTGGAGCTATGGGTGATTCATTTCCATTTGGTTGTCAAGGGTACTATGGGTTGTTGTTTTTTTTTAAATTCTTTTCATCTTCCCATATCCATTTACATGGCACAACTTCATTTTTTTATCTTCCTCCTCATTTATTAAAACATCATAATTTTAGTTGTTGTGTGGCCTTTTGGTCTTCCCTTACATAGATTAAATTAATTTTCTTTTAAAAATATCCTTACTCCTCTAAAAAAAAATAATATTAAAATTTCCATCCTTCTTTCCATGAGGTGTGTCCTTCCCTCTTCCTTCAAGTAGGTGTTAACTATTTAAAATTTTAACTACTTTCAATTTCCTCTCTTCACTAAAGTTCTAACATTTTTCTCTTATTTTGTAATAGATAAAATGAATATGAATTATTTATTTCATTGAAATAATCAATCATCCAAACTTGTATTTTGAAATAATGCAACACACAAAAAAAAGAAAAACAATTAAAGCCAAGCTAATTTTGGTTAATTAGGATTGTTAATCCACTTGGATGCTCCTACATCACAAGGTGTATCTTGTGTCATCTTTGTTGGCATGCTTGTCTATTCTTTTGCATGTAGATTCTAAATATATTTTTACAAGATTTTGGCTCTTTAATTATGTGTAAATTGTCATATATTGTTGTAAATTTCCTTTCATTTGGTATTAGAGCCATAGTTGTGGTTGATACAATCATTATATGAGAATATTTAGATTGGGAATTAATAATTAATGCTAAAATGGACTTAATTATGCTTTATTTAGGATGTTGTAAAGTGTTTTATTAGAATTTCACATAAATCTAGGGCTTCATTGATTAATTGAGGTTAATTAAAGCTTAATTGACCCCCTAAATTCAAATCCAAGCCTTGTTTATTACATTTTTTGAGGATATATCTTGACACTCATTAAATACATTGCATAACATTTAATTTGTTAAGGTTGGAGTCCTAAGGTAGTGACCTAGGAACCATTACCTAGGACACCCCTTTTTTAACTTATTTGTGGCAAGATTTTAATGATTTTGAATCCTAGATCTGAGGCTGGCTTGTGTTGTTTAAATTTCAGGGTTAAACCTTAGATTTAGTATAAATATAAGGTTATTTTACATAGTTTCATCCTAGAACTTCATAAGCAATCAAGAGAACTTTCACAAGAGCATTCGAGTGCATTTTCAAAGACATTCAAGGGAAGATTATTGAATTTTTATTACAACAATTGAAGATCATATCATCATGTCAAAGGCATAATGCATCAAGCATGTTGTTGAGCTAGTGTGTTGATGTAGCATTGAAGATCCAAGTTAAGCAGTGTTTCACATCGAATTCAAGATCAAGATCTACATTCTTCATGGCCACTTCATGTTAGATTGCTGATTTACATTCCAAGACATTATTGTTCATGTTTCATGTTTCATTATTTCATCATAACGTTTAATTACCTAAACGTTGCTTTACCAAAGAAAATCCCAATTCCTTAACAATCAACAACTTTTTCTTCTCTCTTGATGTGTGATTGCAAGTTTTAGGTTGGAGATCAAGTGGAGAACAAGTTTGGAGAAAAGTTGTCAAAGTTGAAAAGTTGTCATTTGAATATTGCAAGAACACAAAAAAAATTACATAATTGGTTTCAGACTTTCGAGAGTTGGTCACCTGGGAGCTGAGTGTGTAGACATTGAAGAACAAAACCTAGAATTTGGTTTTTAGAAACCCTAATAAGGACACATTCGCCACTTTGGGTGAATAAGTCCTTAGTGACCCCAAAAAATTAGTTTTTGAACAAGGTACACATTGTTTTAGCCTCTTAAAACCTCCCTTGTTATTATTATAACAACTTTAGGATTGATTTCTGATTGTTATTTAGGTATTTTACCCCTCATAAATTGAATGAAACATCCCTAAGAAAACTTAGTGGTTTATCATCTTGTTCATTCATTTTCATAAACCCTATTTTTCTATGTTTCAACACCTACTTACTTGAGCTTACATCATTTATTAATTTTTTTCCACATATAATTGGAATAAGACACTTTTAACTATCTTTATGTATCCTAGGTTTTCACCCTTATCTTTAAAACAAGGTTTTCTCCATGTATATTGTAAACATTTCATTTTTGTACATCTAATATATTCTCTAAACTTATATCATTTCCATTTCTTTTGTGTTGTGTGGAATAATTTTTTGGTTATAGGTGATCATTGGGTCACTATTGGATTGATCAAATTTTGTAATTTTTAAAAATAAAAATAAAATATAAAAATATAAAGATAAAAATTGTAGACAAATTATTGTTATGTATTACTATTGTTACATGTTTTCACTAATAAAATATTTAAATATATCATTATACTTATAAAAATTATAATATTAAAATGCAACTATATGATAAATTCTCTTTCAAATAACTTTGTGCTTTATACATATAAATATTTTTAAATTCTAAAAATTAAGTTCAATGAATGAGATGAGATGCGGCAATAGCTGATTGAAATCCTATTTTGTTAAAATACAAGTTTTAATTGAAAAAAAATAATGATGTCCTTTCAAACTCTTATGCAAAGATATATAAGTCTTGAAATGTGTAGACTTGCAATCATTAATAAGCACAAGTGCACATAATTTTTACATCCATTAGGTGTATAAAGAACATACATCTAGATGAGAATTTGTATCATACATCAAGTACTTATAAAAAAAAAATTGGTCTTCAATTTAATATATGGGTTCCAAAAACTTCAAAAATTTCTCTCCAAACATGAAACAAGAATTCTAAACTTCAAAGTGCTAGTGACATGGAATATACATAAGCTTTTTGTTTCACTATATTCCTCCACATAAGATAGCTTGGAATTTGGATGTGGGGTTGTAGATAAATTGTGGCATAGAATAGCCTTGGTCTAGGAGAAATGAAACACAAAAGGCATAACAATATATTTGAAATATAGTATATATATATATATATCTAGCAAAAGAACATAAATTCAGGTATCATGATGACAATACAAAGTAAAATGTAAAAGAAATGGGATTTAGGCTAGAAATCATAGCCATCATGAGGGAAAAATAATCATAAACTAGGGGCATAATAAGCATAAACCATCTACTTTAGATCCATTGAAATGCAAATGCAACATGATAATAAATATGGATCCAATTAAGAGACAAGGAAACCATTCATAAGAGTAAGAAAGTTTAATCATGCAATGGGACAAATTGGATTGATTGTAGTCTATGAAGTTTGTAAAATCAAAACCACATAACTAATATGATGCATAAAAACTTAAAAACTTAATCATGACATTGAAACACTAAAATTGAATTACTTTGATTGATTATAAGTGTAGTATTAACTAGATCTTAGTGAGAACTAGTCAAGGATACATGAATTTTGTTTTTAGGGCATATCTAATAAAACCATCTAATAAAAAATATAGATCATCAAATTACTCTTCTTGACCTTGTGTTTCTTCACATAATTACACCATAAGGCATCATGTCTCTTTATCTTAGTGGTTTCATACTTCACTCTCTTAGGGTTTTTAATGGATTTAATCTAAAAATATTTATCTATAATACTAATGCAATCTAGAAAATGTTTAAAATTCAAACCTTAAGAGTGGTCAACTATTGGATTTGTTTGTGATCACACCAATGCTATAGAAAATTTATCATCTGGAGCTAGTTCTTTGTCAAACACGAAGCATCTCTAACATGTGGTTCATAATATTATGGTCTCTCATCAACATTGACATCTTTATCCATGAGATTATTCTTACCCTTTGGGTGGCCTAGAGGGCTTCAATCCTTGCTTATTTAAATGTCATCATATCAACCACCTAGGATTATGTTGTCATCTCTAATTTTTACATCTTCTATGACCCATTTCTCCTATGGAACACCTACAATTAAATAATGCACAAAAATAGTCTATTGGATTATTACTCAATGTTCAATAACCTAAAAGTATACTAGTATTTGAGACAAATTGATTCCATAATAGGTTGAGGACCTCTAATGAAGAATTATCTATTCATGGGACCAAAACACAAATTGAAAACTCAATACAAGAGTAAATAAAAAAAACAAATTCTCTAGAGACAAGAAAGATGAATAAGACATGCCAAAATAGCATACTATACACATTAATTAATCTAATCTAGAAGTTACAATTAATTTAAAAATAACAATACAACCAATATTCTAAATTCATTTAGATGTTTGATCTTCAATCTATTCTATTTCCCTCCCTCTATGTTTCCTTGTTTTCATTTTTTTGCTTGATCTTCCTATAGATATCCCTTGATGTATTAAGGGAATGTTGGAAAAAATATGGTGCATCGATCTATCCACATGTGATGGTAACTATGGGGCCAAGATTAAGTGATTTCATTTTTGTTATTCCTTAAAACTAGCTGCATCCCCATGATTGAAAAGTGACCACATCAAACATAAGTGTGCCAAGATCTAATATTTTGAAAGTTTTTGGGACTTCCATTGTGATCTTACCTATGACCAAAAGGTAATCGTATGATATTATAATTGACACACAATTAAAATGTGTTATTAATTAGTCTAAACTAGACCTTTTTTAGAAAATAACATGCTACAACTTATAATAAGGAAACTAGAAACAATTATTGACATGTTCAATAAAATTAATAGATATTTTTATAATTAATTAAAATTATGATAAAAGCTAGTTAATTCAAAAATGAACCATGTATCAATTTTTTAAATTTAGACAATCCTCCATCCATTTTTTTTAAATAATTAATTTTGATTTGGGAATCAAACTTAAGATGTGATAATATAAGATTTGATATAAATGAAAATTATAGATTAATATTGATTAGGGAGAAAATAGCCTGTTTACCAAAATAAAAATGATAGACCACTAATTATCACCCTAAATCATGTGATTTATGTGTGTGATAAGATGCAAATAAAAAATAGAAACTAACCCTAATGGTTATAGCAACTATGAGGGGAGCTTCTAGAGCTCAAATAAGGGCACGCTCATGCATATGAGGTCAAAGCTTGAGTTTTTGTATTTTTTTGTGTTTGAGGTAAATAAGGTCATTTGAGACCATTATATGTCATATAGTACCATTTTTGGTGTTTTGGTACCATTTAGGCAAAAGATGAAAAAGTTGCAAAAATATTGTCAATGTTTCACAATGTTGGAATATGAAATGTCAATGTTTCACAATGTTGGAGTATGAACCATTGTAATTTGAAAAATTGGTTATCTACCATTGGGAAATCATAAATACATGTTTTAAACATGAATCATAAGGTTGGGAAAGTTATAAGAATATTGGAATTAAAATTGGAATCAATTTGGAGCAACTTTTTTGTGTTTTTTCTGTAATAGTCCCATTCTTTCACATGGTACAACTTTGTACGGTCTTTGTATGACCTTCATGTGATATGGTTGGAAATATAATTGAGTTATCTTTCATTTGGTTTTTTTTTGGTTAAATTTCATTAATTTTAGAGAAATTTATAGTATTTTTTGTAACAACAGGTTTGAATCTGCCCTAGGGTTTGCAGTCACATAGAAATTGTCATAACTCTTGTTTCCACCTTTATATCTTTATAGAAAATTGATGAAATTTTTGTAACTATATTATATTCAACCTCACTAGATCAATTGGATTTATTAGCTGTTTTTGTAACAATTATGAATGACAATTCGTTGCATTTCATAGTGAGGCAACCTTGGGTTTGATCAATAAATGCCTTGTTTTGCATATTCTATACAAAACAACTCCACTTCATTTTAACATATGTTTAGTAAGGGAAAAAAGGGTATTCCAAAAAGGTATTACATTTTTAATAGTAGTTATACAATGAAATTTATGACCAAAGAAACCAAAATTTCCCCTCCATGTTTTAAGAGCATGTTCTCAAGAATGAACAAGAATGCCCATTTTCACCATTTGTAGTGAAACCCTAGTTGTGTTGTGTTAAGTTTGTTGTGAGGTAATGTGTTTAGTTTTTCTTTTCTCTCCATCAAAGAGACTTGTTTTTAGGGAACAAAGGATTTATTCACCTTTAGTGGTGAATGGGTCCCTATTAGGGTTTCTAAATTTGAGAGTTGGGTTATTTTCCTTGATGTTTGCACTCTCAAATCCCTGGTTGCTAGCTCTCAAAAACCTGTAATAATTTTTTATCCTCAATTCTTTTTTCTTGCACTATAAATGAAAATCTTGCAACTTGAAAACTCTTGTAATTTTCGTTCAAATTTCTTCTCCACCTGATCTTCAACCTATAATTCTATAAACACACATTCAAGAGAAGAAAAAATTATTGATTGTTAGTGAATAGGGGTTTTCCTAAGTCAAACCCCCTTTAGCTAATTAAACCAAATGATAAAATAAGGAAATTGAATCATGCAACATGAAATATATAATTCATGATACCTTGGATGTTATCTTGGAGTTTAAATCTATAATCTAACATGAAGTGGAATGAAGAATGCAGATCTTGATCCTTGAATAGATGTGAAACAATGCTTGCAAGTAGATCTTCAATGCTACATCCACTATCTTAGGTCAACAACATGGATAAATGCACTATGAATTAGACATGATGAAATGATCTTGAATTCTTGCAATAATACTCTACAAATCTGCCTTGAAATTCCTTTGAAATGATCTTGTAATGCTCTTGTGAATGTTCTCTTGATTGCTTAGACTGAATTGCTAGGAGACTTGGGATGAAACTATGTGAATTAACCTCATATTTATACTAAATATAGAGATTAACCTCAAAATTAAAATAATCCAACACGACACCAAATCTGGAAATGACTATTATTAAAATCCCACCAGAAATAAATTCAAAAAGGGGGTCCTTATTAAGGGAGGACCCATTCGCCACCTAGGGTGAATAAGTCTTGGCACAAGTTTCCAAGACCTTGCCTTCAGGGGGTGACATCACATTAAAAACCCCATGTCAAATATGTAAAAAAAGGGGGGGTCCTATAGAGGGAGGACCCATTCACCACTAAAGGTGAATGGGTCCTAACACCATTTTCTAGGACCTCAAATTTGCCAAATTAAATATTTTACAATTTGAATATTGGGTGTCGGGATAGATCCTTCAAAAGCTATCATTAAGAAGGATTAAATTTTAATTAAAGGGGATAATTAACTATAATTAACCACAATTAATTAATGAGACCCTAGGTAAGTGTGAAAGTGTGTTACAACACTTTACAACACCTCAAATATGGTACAATTTAGGTACATTTTATTTGAAAAGGGTTCGATCAGGCTCCATTAATTAAAGAAACTAGATAGAAAAGTGTGAAAGTGTGTTACAACACTTTAACATGGTACCATTTAAGTACATTTAGTTTAAAAAGGGGTCCTAGATTAGTGTGAAGTGTACAAAACATTACAACATTAACCCAAGACACAATCAAGTCAATTATATGGCAATTATTTCAAATCAAGTAAGGATAAAGGATACTTTTTCTGTTGCTATATTTTTCCCCCACTTTAGTGAGAGGATGGTTCCATGTCAAAATAACACTAAAGTAGACATTCAAGACACTTAAGTGTGAAAAAATAATAAAGATACATAGTCATACCTTGTTAAAGGCCAAGAAAAATAAAGAAAAACAAAAGGATCAAGCACAACTATTCTAACACTATGTGGAGCGGGGCTGTTTGTCCATAACATGCACTACTCACTTTGGGGTAGTGGAGCCTTAGTATGTCCACTAGGTGAGTTATCCCAACAAGGTGGAAAATGAGAGAATCATATTAGCCTCCCATACCATACCAAAGCTATCCTCCTAACAACTTTGATAAGGCATCACAATGTAATGCTTTGTGTAAATGCTTTTAAATGTATGTAAAATTTTGTTAAAGGGGATTTTTCTTTGTTTGTGTAAGGTATTCTTCTTAGGGAGAATTGTTCTCAATGTCTCCAAGAGAGGAAAATTCAAGGATGATGTGATAGTGTAAACCCTCAATTTGCAAATTGTTCAAACAATGACCACCACTAACTGTTAGTCAGTTCAAAAACCAGCAAACCTCAGATTCCCTATAAAATTCATTTGAACACAAGAATAACAAAAACAAAGCATGAAAGAAAACTAAACCAATGAAACATTATTCAAGTGACCAAATCAGCATCTTATAGGGGGATTGGTGCTATTTTGATGTGGAAAATAGCCCTTTCCCAACCCCTTTAGATAAGCCAAATGATGAAATTGCTTTGAATATGATATGGAATGCTAATATGTGGAGTGGAAAAAATTAGTTCTCCATTAAAGAGAGTGACTTTACATGAATGATTGTGAATTTATGGAGATTGTGGAGTTGAAAAATGCTAAGATTGTGGAGGATTTGTTTGAAGAATGATGCCTCTATTTGTAGATTCTCAAATGCTAAGAGTGCTTATGAGAGAGCAACGTGGGATGAAAAAACAATCCAATAAGATAAGGCAACTTGTCAACTTGCTATAGGATGAGGAATGTGCAAGATTTGGGAAATGTGCCCAAGAGGGGGAAATTTCAAATTTGAAATTGTGAGTAAATGCTAAGTTTGACTTGTGCAAGGGACATGTAGGAGACATGTAAGGCCTCATAAATGCTTTGTTGGGTGTACATGTCCACTTGTTTTTGAATTCAAATTTGAGGGAAGATGCCATGTTGAGTGAAAATGTTGATTTAATAAATCAATAAATTGATTTATTTGTGCAAGTGGGAATATCTAGAGGATGCAAGTGGTTAGGATTAACATTTAATCATCGTTAGATTAGTTTAATGATGATTAGGATGATTTGACCAATTTGACTTGATTTAGGGATTTAAATCAAATCTAAGGGAGATGAATGATGATTTGAGATTTAATTAAATAAATGATTGGTTTATTTAATCAAAGAGGGAATGATAGGCTTAAATTAAATAAAGTTAATTTATTCAATTTAAGTGAATGACCTTAGGAGATTGAAATTGATTTACCCTGATGAATGGACGAGTGTGAATTTGATCGAATGCATAATGCTAATTTTGCGTGTTTGCAGATAGTAAACAAGATGTTCTTTTTAAGCCTAAAATCCAAGTGTGTGATCAAACAAGTTATTCTTTTTAAGCCCCAAATTGAAGTGTGTTGACAAGCAATGATTAGAGATGAAAGATGGAGTGTGTGCACCTGATTGTTTTCATCCTTAAATCTACTGTAGATGTTGATGCCAATGTTTTTCCAACTCCTTAGATTCACTTAAAAAAATGGAAAATGATATTATAATGCAGCGATAAAAAAAAGCTCATCAAACAAGGAAAATTGTAATTTTAGATACATAACCAAATTATATTTGATTATTTCGAGACATTTTTTATTTAAAAAATAAAATAACAAAGAAGAGACCCTTACTAATTTTCTAAGAGCTTTCCAAAACTGTAAAGAAGTACAAAAAAATCCCTGTTTGGTGCCCAAAAATGCAGATTTATGAAAACCCTAGAGAAAACAAAGATAGGATCATTTAGCACCTTATTTGACTTCAAAATCAAATCTATAAAAAAAGACCCCATTTATAATTTTAAGAGCTTTCTAGAAATGTAAAATTTTCTAGAAAGTTTTTTGATTTGCATCTAGAAAGTCAATTTTATGAAAAAACATAAAATCATGATACTTCCTACAAAAATGATGACGAGACCAAAATTTTTCTGTTGTAGCTTTCTTAAATGATAAAAAAACCTTTATGAAAATCTTGTAGAAAAATTCATAGCCATTTGGAAGATTTCAATTTTTTTTTAAAACCTATATTTTGTCCAAACAATGGCAAATCTGCAACAAAAAGTCAATAAAACCTATAAAAAGCAAGCTAGATCAAAGGATTCATGTCGAGTTCACCAATGTAGCTAGGGAAAATTTGATATGAAACTAAAATAGCAAGACATCAAACCCCAACTAGCACAATAAAGTACGAGCAAGCATGAAAATCAAAATAACAAGCAAATGCAAACCCAAATTTGGATGCCTCAGTCACATCATACCATGAAGGGAGATTGTATGCTTAGAAATATGGCACTCTTGGAGGATATCAAACCCAATGAAACCACCAAGAAAAGGACATGTCACAAGGAAAAAATAAAAAATCATGCTATGAAATATGCCAAAAGATGTTCTCGATGTATGTCCCCACTTTAAAGTAGTTGCTATACCATCACTGTGAGCAATTGATTTAAAGTAGCCAATGTTTTGTCCTAAAACATTAGAGCTTTCCTCAAGAAAACCTATGCCAAGTTATATGTTTCCGAAATAAGTTGCATCATGAAATAGGAAGGAAGGGTTTCCCCCACAAATACATAAGGGATCTATGGATTTGAGGTCGGTATATCTTTGTTACATTGTTGTTATAGAGCATAAACTGTAATTATTCCACAAATACTCATAGAACTGGAAGAGTGACACAAAGAGTGAAAACAAAGAAAAATACTTTTGGGTCAACATGGAAGAGACCTAAATGTCTCAACACCTTGTGTCATCCCCAAAATGAAAACACAAGACAAATGGAAAAGAGAAAGGGAAAGATTTTGGGTCAACATGGAAGTGACCTAATTGTCTCAACACCTTGCATCATCCCCAAATGGAAAAAAAAAGACAAATGAAATGATTATGACTTAGAGAAGAATGAAGGTACATACAAAGGAATGTGCACCATAGAAAAAAGTACCCTTTGCTTGACATGTGATTAATTCATGATAAAATAGACTTAATGAGGTCTTAGTCTAGTGTTGTGAGGCATTTTATGCATCCGTACTAGGTCTTGGACCATTGCAAATTGAATAACATGCTTTTAATGATGTCTTGTAAAGGTGTTGTAAGATACTCTCACACTTTTCTAGACTTAATGAACCCATTTTCCCATAATTTAACATTATAAAATGTGTTTAATAAAATTATCACATCAATCTAGAAGGCTTGTAAAATAAACTTGATGATAAACTAGTGTTGTAATGTGTCTTGCACATTCACATTGGTTCTTGTTCCTTCCTAGGCTAAATGGACCTCATTTTAGTGTTGTAAAGTGTATTTAATCACACTTTCACATTGATTTATGTGTCCCAAGCCTTATTTGAAATTCACATCATCACCAATAGTCCCACATTAACCCATATTGTGCATCTTGAGGCCTAAATTGATCAAATACCTGATAAAGTTGCATTTTAAATCTTATTTCCTGATCTCCAGGCTTCTTCACTATCAAATTGGCCACTATGGGATCTATTCACCATGGGTGGCAAATGAGTCCGATTTGGCCCAATTTTGACCTTTGAGCAGGAAAAAAGTGAAATTTAAGTTTAATATTGCTTCATGTCGGCCTATGATGAGGTATTAACAAGTAAAATAGGTGAATTTCCTATAAATACAACCCTCTAAGCCCTAATTTACATCTCTCAACTAATTTTTACAAATCATTCATCATTCATTTTCTCAAACAAGCCAGGGTTTTAATATTAGAAGTCATTCAAGATCAATTTTCAAACATTCAAGGGAAGATCCTTCATGTTTTGCTACAAATAGTTTTCAAGATCAAACATCATGGAAAGGTAATAAACTCCATTATTACATGTTTCATTCTATTCTTTCATCATTTTGGTTTAATTACCTAAAAGGGGCTTGACGAAGGAAAAGCCCCATGCCCTAACATTCAATATCTTTCTCTCTTGTCTTGTTTGTTTGCAAATTTAGGACTCTTGGAAGTTTGGAAATAATTGAAGATCAAGTTGCAAGGTTGCTAAAGTCTTCTCCTCATTTAACAAGTCAAAATATCAACAAAAAATCATTTTCAAACTCGTAAATTAGAGTTTTGGAAGTGAACACTTGTACGAAGTCAAAGTGTTGATCAGAAGCTCCGGATTCCAGTTTTCAAAATCCAAAAATTCAAAAGTGGACTCATTTGGAATGGGTGGGAAATGTCCCACTCCAATGCCAGTTTTGTGTTTTCTGCATTGTTAGATACCTTTTTGACAGAAACAAGTTCTAGCTCAATTTTGCAGAACTGGGATTGATTTGCCCATAATGGCGAATGAGTCCTACCTGGCCTAAAAATCAACATCAACAACATTTCAAATGTCATTTATAGTATTCATATATATTCTAGGTGCACACTTTCAGGTTGATTCATTTATGTTGATTTTTGCATTCATTTCTAGTGCATTTTTGCATTACACAATGTGTTTTAAAACATGTTGCATTTCAATAGTTTTGCATACTTAATCGATCAATATTATCAAATAGTTTCACTTAGATCATCTCATTTAGTCATAAAAAAATCATACACATCTTAATTTGAGTGAACCTAACTAGACTTTTTGGCCCTACTTTTTGCTTTTAGGTGAAAAACCCTAGAATTGCTAGAAAGGATTAGGGTGCCAAAAATCTACGGTTCATTTTGGTGAACATAATTTTCTAACACTTTCTTATCTAATTTTGTTTCATAATAGATCTCACCTTACATTAACTTTGCATTAGGACTTTCATGAATCCATTTGCATGCTAGGTTTGAAATTTTGCATTCATAATAAAGTGCATTTTACTTGCATTGTTGGCATCTAAATTCATGTCAATTTTCTAAAATTCTGTATTTTTCATTTAGGTCTACATCATAGCACTTAGAAAACATCACAATCCCTCAAAAATTTCTATTTTTTTTGAAAAAAGTCCATACTGGGACTCATTTTCCACCTTGGGCGAATTAGTTCATTTTGACCCCTAAAATTGCATTTTACATAACTCAAAACTCTATTTTTAAGCTTTTGTTTGGTGCCTTAACCTATCTATATCTATTAGTTGCATTTTTGTAACATCAATTTCACTAGATCTCACTTAAAATAGCTCATTTCATGCATTGTTTAATTTCATTTTGCATTCACAACATTTCACTTTCAGACTATTGCATTATGTAAATAGAAAATTAGCTTACACAAAAACTGAAGATTTCATACTTTTTAACTCCTTTCATTGTACTTTCTTTCCTTTTTCATCATAACATGTTTTATCTCAAAAGATGTGGCTTTGATTTCATTAATAGTGGATTGAATAAGTACAACATTCCCTCTTATGAGTTCACTTTTGATTCCCACAATGAGGACTTTAAGAAACATGATCAAACCATTGATACAATCCTTCATCTTACATTTCCCATTGGTGAGAATAGTATTTTTGACAATCCTAACAATCATACTTGTTCTTCTCCCAATACCTCTCCTATTAGTGATGAAGGTATCTTGGTGAAGGAAGTTACAAGTCTTGAGGGTCTTGATTGTCCATCTCCTTATTCCCCTTTGGAAGATGTTAGACAACAAAAACATGAGATCATAGACACATTCCTAAACATCACCTTACCAAGTCTCCATGGTCTATACACTCAAAATTTTCTATCTCCTAATATCCCTTCTCGATTTTAAGAGGATAGGTTGGTGTTAGAAGATATCCCTATTACAAATCATGAAACCCTTGATCCCTCCTTCCCTAATGCTCCTCCCATTTGGGATAATCTATTTGACAATCATATTGGTCCTTCACTTGATGCCTCCCCTACTTGTGATGAAGCTACTTTAATACAAATCTCAAACTTGAATGAACATATTACAAGCTTTGCTAGTAGAGTAGATAATATGGAACAAGAGAATGAGACCTTAGAAAACACCAATAATCAAATAGAATCTTTCTTAATCTTCCTACTATCAATTATCAAACACATTTAACCATTAATAACTCCCTTAGTTGAGATTCAAAGTTATTTTGGATGAACCAAACCTTAATTGTCACGAACATGTGGTTTGTTCTCCTAAGAATTCTCCTTCTAGGGAAGATATTATGCCCCAAGAAAAAGATAACATGCCCTTCAAAGCCAATGAAAAATCTCACTTGTTATAGCAAGTTAATATTATTCAACCTCAACTCATCCTTTATCCCCCTTGACATAAAACTTCACCTAAACCCGAGTTTACTCTCTACCCACCTTCACAAAAACATCAAACTCAAAATAAACCTAAACTTATCCTTTACCCACCTCAGAATAATGTATTAGAATAGTTGAGTTGTAATACCGTTTCTCATACATATAACACTCGAATATAATCTACAACTTCCGCAACCAACCCCACCCTCCTTAACTTTACCCAATCCACCCAATGCTCTTCATTACCTCCCACACACAAAGGAGTATGATCTTGTTGAACAATTAACGAATACTCCTGCAAAGCTTTCCCTTTGGGATTTACTTTAGAACTCACCAAATTACCACAATATTTTTCAAACAACCTTAAAACAAATTGTAGTTCCTCCTAGTAAAACTCCAAATGATGTAGCAATTTTAACCCATTGAACAAATCAAACTAATCTAGACATTACTTTCCATCAACATGAGCTCCCTCCTTTAGAGTTGCAAAAATAAAACAAAGCTTTTATGATCATTTCTCGATACAATTGGATAGGGATAAAGAAAACCCTTATTAATAATGGTTTTTCCCTTAAGGTGTGTAGTATGAGTCTCCTTGATAGATTGTGTGTTGACAAGTCACAAATAAAACCTAATTCCATATCTATTCGAGGATTTGATAATACAACAAAGCAACCACTTGGGATAATTACTTTTCCTTTTAGAGTTGGGGTGGTTACCTTGCAAACTCCTATTCATGTCATGCCTTATGATCTTTCATATAATATTCTTTTAGGTAGACCATGGATTCATGAGATAAATTAAGTTCCTTCAACCCTTCATCATATAATGAAATATGTCTATAACAATAAAATTTATCAAGTTGAAGTAGATCTTGAGCCTGAAAGTTGCTTGCACCTTGAAAAAGGAGCTACAAGTCCTCTGAAAATATTGATTCCAACATCCAATCTAGACCCTCTTGAAATAGACCAAACTAATGAGGAATCTGTGTCCAAATTATTTGGCGACAATTGGGAATCCTTAGAATTCACACCATCATTTATGGGCGAATACATAATCATGCAAAAGAAAGATGAGAAACAAGAACACCCAAGCATAATGTCAACACACAATTTGGACAACCCTTCGAATGCAGCCACCTCAACTACTTTAGACAAATATAAAAAATACACAACAACCTTTGATGAACATAGTAACAAACAACCACCTGATCCAAAAGGAAGGAAAATGCTTTATGGAAAAGGTTTTGAGCTTATGAAACAACTTGGATATAGTGGAAAAGGATGTGGTGCTAATGAACAAGGTATCCACAACCTTATCAACCCTAACACACAACAAATGACTCATGGTCTTGGTTATTTTCCTTTTTCCAAACCTTCACTCGACATAAAAAATCTCACACAACACACTCCTAAATCATCCTTAACAACTAGTGGTCTTGAACATCATCCTTTATCAAACATGCAACACTCAACTACACCTTCACTTAATGTCAATGTCACCTCACAAAATGCTCATTATTTGAATTAATTAGGTTTTATATCCTCATATAATGGAGAAAATAAAATCTCACAATCTAAAGAATATTGTGTAAGTATGACATCTACTACTAAGCAAGATGTATCTTTGACACCAACCACAAGACCACCTTCCCCCATTGATCAAGAGGGTATCTTGTCAAGACTCCTCCAAGATCACTTGATCATCCTCCCTCTAAGAATTCATAAGAAATGCTATTACAAGAATTAATTTTGTGCCTATCATAGAGTTCATGGTCACTCCACTAATGAATGTAATGCTTTGAGTCATAAAATTCAACTTTTTTAGGAGCTTGGTATGCTTCCCTCTATGGAGGCACCTAATTCCTCTAATTGATATTGATTTTCACTCTCACCTATATTTCATTAATCATTTCAGCTTACCTTTGTCCTACACTTAGTGGGAGCAAGGGGTTCACTATCCTTGTCCTCATATGTCACTTGTTGTTTCCTCTGGCTAGTCATTGACCTTTCATGAATACATAAGAGCAAGCTTGGGATGTGGACTACATGCCTTAAGTTGGCTCGCATATGACATACTTCTCTTTTTATTGATGTACCTTCTTGAAAAACATATGACTAGGCATAAGACTTTCCAAGTAAGCTCTCATGTCTCCTTCTACTTTAAAGAAATTGCTCACATTACAGGTGCTCGCAACTTCTTTAAAGAGGGGAATACATCACCATTCACATTTCATTGTGTGATTTCTTTCTTCTTGCAACATGTACTTTTCTTGGTGGAGTTTTTGGGATTGATTTCCTCCAAGAGTGTGATACTTGTTTTGTACTTATCCTCTCTTGGAGACATTAAGCATGATGTTCCCTAAGATGAGATATTGCATGAACAAAGAAAGATCCCCTTTGAAAAATCCTTACACTATTCTGCATTAACAATGTCTATGAGTGTCAAGCATACAAATTTTTTCATACCTCATAAAGCTAAAAAACCATTTTCCTTTGTGGCACCTTATTAAAGTTATCAGGATGTATAACTTTGATATGGTTGAGTGGGAAGCCCACTCAGTGGAATGAATTTCCTCATAGCCACCTATGTGTTTTGTGAGAGCTTACCAACTAGTGTATGTTTCTCACCTTTTGGGCCTTCTCACCCAGTGGACCACAATGGGTTTTGTTGCCCTAGAGTGAGTACACATTTCTTTCTAAAATAAATAGCCTAGGTCTAATCTACAACTAGTTGGACAAACAATTGAAGCTTGACCCATCCTCTTCATTTTCATCCTTCTCATTCTTGCCATTGCATGATTATGTATCTTGATGGTTTCACATAGGATCTTGGATCTTGGAGCCTTGGCCACCTCCTTTGATCTTTTTCATTCTTTTTCATTTGCATTTTTACACTTGGATCTCTCTTGAATGTCCACTTTAGTGTGAGTTTGAAGCAAGTTCATCTTCTCACTAAAGTGGGGGCTAAATGCACTATAGAAAAAAGTACCATTTTCTTGACATGGGATTAATTTATGATAAAATGGACTTAATGAGGTCTTAGTCTAGTGTCGTGAGGCATTTTACGATCCACACTAGGTCTTGGACCCTTGCAAATTGAATAACATGCTTTTAATGATGTCTTGTAAAGGTGTTGCAAAGTGTTGTAAGATACTTTCATGCTTTTCTAGACTTAATGAACCCATTTTACCCTAATTCAACACTACAAAATGTGTTTAATATCATTATCACATCAATATAGAAGGCTCGTAAAATAAACATAATGATAAACTAGTGTTGCAATGTGTCTTGCACATTTAAATTGGTTATTGTGCCTTCCTAGGCCAAGTGGACCTCATTTTAGTGTTGTAAAGTGTATTTAATCATAGTTTCACATTGATGTCTATGTCCCAAGCCCTATTTGACATTCACATCATCACCAATAGTCCTATATTAACCCTTATTGTGCATCCCTAGGCCTAAATTGATCAAATACCTGACAAAGTTTCATTTTAAATCTTATTTTGTTATCTCTTGGCTTCCTAGCTATCAAATTGGCCCATGTGGGACCCATTTTCCATGGGTGCCGAATGAGTTCCGTTTGGCCCAATTTTGACCTTAGAGAAATAAAAAAGTGAAATTTAAGTTTAATATTTCTTCATGTAGGCTTGTGATGAGGTATTAAGTGGTAAAATAGGTGAGTTTCCTATAAATACAACCTTCTAAGCCATAATTTACATCTCTCAACTCATTTTTACAACTCATTCATCATTTGTCTTCTCAAATAAGCTAGGGTTTCAATATTACAAGTCATTCAAGATCAATTTTTAGACATTCAAGGGTAGATCCTTCATGTTTTGTTGTAGAATTTCAAGATCAAACATCAAGGAAAGGTAATAAAATCCATTATTACATGTTTCATTCTATTCTTTCATCATTTTGGTTTAATTACCTAAAAGGGGTTTGACCAAGGAAAACCCCGATGCCCTAACATTCAACATCTTTCTCTCTTGTATTGTTTTTTGCCAAATTTTAGGACTCTTGGAAGCTTGGAAATCATTGAAGATCAAGTTGCAAAGTTGCTAAAGTCTTCTCATTCAACAAGTCAAAATATCAACAAAAACTCATTTTTTGACCCGTAAATCAGAGTTTCAGAAGCAGACACCTATAGGAAGTCAAAGTGCAGATTGGAAGCTCTGAATTCCATTTTTGAAAATATAGAAATTAAAAATTAGAATCATTCACCATGGGTGGTGAATGAGTCCCACTCCAAGGTCAGTTTTGTGTTTTCTGCATTTTTAGATACCCTTTTGGCAGAAATAGGTTTCGCTTCAATTTTGTAGAACTGGGACTGATTCGTCCAAAATGGCGAATGTGTCCCACCTGGCCTAAAAATAAAAATCAACAACATTTCAAATGTCATTTCCAGTTTTCATCTACATTCTAGGTGCACACCTTCAATTTGATCCATTTTTTAATTACACAATATATTTTCAAACAAGTGTAATTTCAATAGTTTTGCATAGTTAATCAATCAATATTATCAACTAGTTGCACTTAGATCATCTCATTTAGTCATATAAACATCATAAACATCTTAATTTGAGTAAACCTAACTAGATTTTTTGTCCCTACTTTATCATTTTAAGTGAAAAACCCTAAAAGTGCTAGAAAGGATTAGGGTGCGAAAAATATACAATTAAAAATGCACAAAAAGAGAGATACATAAAATGAACATCATATGGGATCACATTATGCACATGAAATCACATAAAGAAACATGAAAAAGAAACAAACTAGTCAGGAACAAACAAGTCAACCTAAAGTAGGTCATCTGCATCATAATTTTGGTCTGCATGAATGGAAGACAAACAACTAGCCAAAGAGACAAGAGCAAGTGCCGAACTAGGAGAAGTACCATGTTCAACACTCTTTCTAGGAGATTTTTCATTTAAGCTCACAGAAGATGAAAATAATGTATTCAATTCATCATGCACTTTTTCATCAATCTTTGTAATGTCAATGTCATCATCTAGATTTATCACAATGGCCCAGGTGAAATAACAATTTCCATGGAATGTTCTTGATGAGGGTACAACCTAAGACACAAAAAATTAACACAAAAAATAGAGAATGTTATTTTATTATTCTGAAAATGATCTTCTTACATGTAGAGGATCTAATATCCTCAAGTTCTAGAAATATGCAAACTACAAAATTACAAAAAAACCCCTTTTCACAGTATGTGAAGTTGTCCCTCAAAAAGCTACACAAAAATTAAAAACTCATCCATAAATAGAGATCCTTTTTAGTTTGGAGTCAAAACAACATTCAAATTTGGTTTTTTGGTGGTCTAGCACTAAAATTACAACTTGAAATTCAAATTTCAAAAGTACATTCGAAAATTAGTATTTTCTAGAAAGTGCGCCAACTTCTAGGAACCATAACTTTTGATCCGGGACTCCGTTTTTCAAACCGTTTGAACCATTGGAAAGGTATCGGAGTCAAGAATGTGCTAAAAATATGTTATGCAGATTTTGAATTTTTTTTGGCTGTTTCAGGATTGTTTAGTGCCTCAAATCTGACCTAGAAGGTTTTTAGGTGTAATTCTGGGAAACTAAAACTGCAATATCTTGCAACCCAGGGATAGAAAAGAAAAACCATAAGCTAGGAATTACATTATGGGTATGTGTAGGATCATGATGGGCCAAAAAGTGGTGATATGATGGGTATGTGTAGGGTATGTGGCTGATGGCTTTTTTTTTACCCAAAATTGATGAAATGAAAAGGGTTTTAAAGGAGATTCTCAACTTTCCACCAATATAAATTAGTTTTACTTTGAATTTAATAAATAATTATTATTCATTTTCTATTTGAATTATGACTAAATTTCGATTGATAGGCTGATTGAAAAACATCTATAGCTTTCAAATATACATTTTTGAATCTAAAACATGTGTCACATTCTATGCTTCACATACTATAAGATTAAAAAGAAAAAATGAATTTCATGAAGTTTTGACCAAGTTAAGGTGGTTAGACATACGATTTGTTATATTTTTAAAAGTTATAATAAAACCATAATTAATTATTTACTTCAAAAAAAATTACAAAAAAATATGCATCACATCGAGACACAAGTCCTCTACTTATATGTAAAATATTATAAAAAAATATTATCATTTTATTGTAGTTAGGGTGGTTAGACAGACACTTGGTTCTTATTTTTTCCCCGAAATTTAAGTACTCGCATTGAAATTTCAATTTTTACCAAATAGATTTAAAAACCTAGTAGTTTAGAAACTACATTCAATTTTCTACAGATTCTATTCTTACATATTTTTGAGATAATATAGATAACTTATTCAAATTTTTATGTCAAGTTTCCTAACTCTAAATTTTTTGAATTTTTTTCCACGTAAGGGCCTATTTTTCCCATGATGATCCTTCACACACCCTTATGATTAAAAGGGTATCCAAAAATGCAAAAACACCTAAGAAACTACTAACATGAAATGAAACTCTTTTTTTGGGTGATGTAGGATTTCCCTTACACCACTGGATGCTCCTGCATTAGACACCCAAGGTAATTTTAGAAGTGACCCCATCACATCTCAGATGGTTGAGGAAAACCCAAATAGTCAACCTCTACCTTAGATAGCCAAGATGAATCTTCCACATGCTGTCCTCTCCATTTCACTAGATATTCTTCATACAACCCATTTTTGGTACTCCTTCCCACACAACTATCCAGGATTGCTTCAATCTCCTCCTTCTCTGAAATAGGTGCTAGAATGTCATACTTCCCTATTGCTGGTGCATTCTCTATGCCACCTTCGTGATACTCTATCAAGTTTGAAATGTTGAACACAGGGGAAATCTTGACTCCATCTAACAACTTTACTTCATATGCAATCCCTAAATCATGCTTCTTCAAAATCTTGTAGGGACCAAATTTATTCATCTTCAATTTGTTATAGGTTCCCACTAGAAACCTTTCTTTCCTCAAGTGGACCATTACTTCATCACCAATTTGAAATTCCTTATTCCTCCTTTTCTAATCTACCTTGGCTTTATACTGCATATTCATCTTGTCAATATGTTCTCTTACCTTCTCATGTATACCCTTGATGTGCTTTGCAAAATATTTGGCTTCGACACTTATCTTCTTCTCTTGGTCCATCTTCCTCAATTTTGGAGCTATTCTAGGGCTACCTCCATACACAATCTAGAATGGTGATCTACCAATGCTTTTGTTGAAAGAATTGTTGTAAGAAAATTATACCTAGGGTAAGAGCAAGTCCCATCCCTTGGGTTTATCTCCTACCAAGCATCTCAGTAGGTTACCCAGACTCCTATTCACAACCTCCATCTGCCCATCTGTTTGTGGATGGTGTGTAGAACTGAACTTCAACTCCATTCTCAACTTCTTCCACAAGGTCCTCCAAAAGTATCCCACAAATTTGGTATCATGATCTGAGACAATACTTTTTGGCAGACCATGTAGCTGCACTACCTCTTTGAAGAACACGTTAGCAATGTGGACTGCATCATGGGTCTTCTAACATGGAATGAAATGTGCCATTTTTGATACAATGTTTTGAGTTCATTGAATGTAACCACTTCAATCTGCATCTCTGTCATCAATGTCTGCTTCCTACTTAAGGCATCTACAACCCTATTCGACCTCCCACTCCTATGCTTTAGAATAGAGGTATAGCTCTACAAAAATTCTACCCATTTCATATGCCTCTGATTTAATTTTCCCTAACTATTCAAATACTGTAATGCTTGATGATTAGTATACAAAACAAATTCCTTCAACAATAGTTAATGCCTCCACCTTTTTAGTGCTTGAACTATTGCATAAAATTCTTGATCATATATAAAATACTTTCTCTTGGAATCATTTAACTTTTCACTGAAATAGGCAATGGGCTTACCTTCTTGGCTCAACACTGCTCCAATGGCACAACCACTGCCATCACAATCCACTTGAAACACCTTATTGAAATATACAAGGGATAGAACAGGTTGCTCTGTCACCTTCTATTTCAATAGTTCAAAAATTTTCGCTGCTCCAGTGCTCCACTTGAACTCCTTTCTATCCCCTCTCATTGTTTTATTCAAGGGTGCACAAATACTACTAAAGTTTCTAATGATTTTTTTGTAAAAACTAGCCAAACCATGGAAATATCTCATCTTAGTAGCAGTTCTTGGGGTAGGCCATTTCAGTATAGCCTTCACCTTATCTAGGTCCATCTTGAGACCTTCTGCCGAGACAATAAACCCCAAGTACACTAGCTCCTTCTTCACAAAACTACACTTCTTTGTAAGGGAAAATATAGGGCATCTCAAAGAAACCTCCAAGAATAGTAGTGCCTTTGATACCTTTAATTTTGATTAGATTGCCTCAAAGACATGTACAACTATGTCCTAAAGCAGAAACATACACAGTTTGTTTCCCACATTAATCCTTCTGAGAGAAGCACATGTAAAATTCAATAGCAAGCAATAATAGATTCTTGAAATAGAACCAACATAGATGAAAGATAAGACAAAAAAATATAACACAGATTTATGTGGGGAAAACCCTTTTGGGTAAAAAACCCCACACTCCAAAGATCGAGCCATTGCATTATTCAACAATAAAAGGTTATAATACAATTTCAGGCTCTTAGCCTTTTCAGAGATTACATCTTGTTCATTCTGGACACAATCTGGTAACCAACTCTCGCAATGTACATTTCCTAATCAATCTCTCAAACCAAAAAATCTTTGCACTATTGGAATACCCTCACATAGTACATAGTACAAATCGACATGAGAGATCGACCATGGCTTCTGATCCTTGATCAGGAGAGAATTCGGCAGCATAACCCTCCCTCTCACTTCCTCTGTTTCGGCCTCAAGGCTTCGACCATCTAGCCAACCTCTCATTTTCTCTGTTTTGGCCTCATGGCCTCAACCTTTCAGCAAGCCACTTGGCCCTCATAGTAATGTGCTCCTACTTTCTCTCTGATTTTATCCTTTGTTTATCCTTATCTACAATTACCCATCGTAGAAAGTTTCCATTTTAGTGTAGATTTTTCCTTGCAAACAGTTCAATTCTAACATCACAACTGCTCCAAAAAACCAACCGCTAACTATTTGAATTTTGCTTCCTCTGATTGGTCCATGAGACACCACATAAGATAGTCATCACTTAGTCAAGGGTGTTCAATATGTATTCACATGTCGGTGAGACACTAACCGTGTCTCCTCGATGCCACAAAGGCCAACTGTCAATATCACCAAGAGTCTTCACTATCTGAAAGATGTTATACCTAGTTCACATGCTATCACTCAGACTTCCCCTTGTCACCAAGACATCTTACTGATATCCATCAAAGGTATCGCTATTCGGAAAGACCATCGTTATTTGATGAGACATCATACTAATGTTCCCATGTCATATCAATATGAACACTATCGACAAGACTTACTACTATTGCCAAGAGGTTACACTGAGCTTTCAAGTCATACTGAGCACCAAACAACTATTGACATGACTTAGTGCTATTGCCAAGAGGTTATAGTGAACACAACATATCACCCCGAAGACCATATACTATTGGCAAGAGAACCAACTATCGAAAAGACTTCTTACTGAGGCTTCCATGTTGCCTTGATGAACATTGGTGAGACAAACATATGTTGCAAATAGTTCATAGAAAAGCCTTCATGTTACTCCAATAACCCAGTCGCCATGAGTCTCCCCGACATCTGCTAGACACCAACCCATCGGCCAGAGATCTCCACTCGGCAGAGGGTTACAACGAACACCACAAGCCACAACGACAACACCAATCGGCAAGACATCTTCATCGCTAGGACACATTCTGGTAGGAGCAAGTCATACTGATTACCACATTGGCTGGATAAACCAAAGGTCATGCCAATATCGGCAAGATTTCCTAGCAACGCCGAAACATCATTTTGATAGTCTAGGTTATGTTGAAGGTTTCAGGTTACGCCGATCACCAAGACATTCAGGAGGTCACAACAATAGTTTAGGATCAACTAGCAGATCAACCAGACATCTCAACAGTCACAACAACCATGCTTTCTTAGAGGTTTCAGACTGTGAGATTGAGGCAACAATTCCAACAATCTCCCACTTGATGAAGATCACACAGGCACATCCAAAGCAACTAAAAACTAAGATCACACTAGCTCCACCAGTTCAAACCCTACAATACTCAAGACACCCAATCAACAAGATTCCATATATAACAGTCCACTAGACAATCTGCAACAAAGACCAAGCATCCAACTACAACTCACTGTCCAACAAAGCAACCAAAAATGCAACCGATCACAGCCTTCCAGGAAACCACATAGACCTCAAACATGCTCTCATGCTCCATCAAGAATTCTACACCAACATCCAAGATGTCCACCATTTAGGCAACAATCCTTGTAATCTTCCAACATGCCACCTGTGGAAGAAAAATACAAGCCAAGGTGAATAAGCAACATTCCAACGAACATAAGCAAAAGATCCCAGTGATATCAACAACAAGATACTACTACCACTTCACTGTGCGCAGATGCTATATAGAAGCAATGCCAACTTCAAAGCCTTAAACAAAACACAACCGTGAAGTCATTCTCTAGAAACAAGATAGAAGACACTAGCTAGAACAACAATCAGACTGACTGCTTCCATCCAGCTGATAAACCCACATGACTGAAAATAGCACCCACGGCTCATGCTATTCTATCCAATCTCACATACCTTAAAGGTATCAACATTAGTAAACTCATTCCACTTCAAAACCAACTTATTAATCAACAAATACAAACTCCAAGTGCTAACCAGTCGAAGAAGAAAAATCACAATAGGAACTCCCATGCTGCCTGAGTAATTCAAATCTGAAAGATTGAAGGCATCACAAGTCAACCAATGACAACACATAGGAAATGTAACCATATAGTGCCAAGGAAAAATCCACAATGATATGCACAACCTACAAGAAACTGTTACAAGAAACATTTGTCTCACCACAAGTCTTTATAGTTCTCCCAAGATCTCCACACACAACAAAAGAAAAAAGAATTAAGAAACTCCATGTCATCACCCATGAACATGAGTGAAAACATATGGCCACAAGCAAGTGATCACTATAGCTCCAACCAAGCCTCAAACCAATGTAATGTGAAACCAAACATCTAGGAAGTAAACCAAGACCAAAGAGAGAAACTCTACACATCACATCCCTGTAGAACATCATCCTATATACACTTCTAATAGCTAGTTGTGTCAAGAATGATCTCCTTCTCATCCCAAAAGAAAAGCCTTAACAACAACCAAACGTTCAATCACCAAGATCAAACCAGCCTTTTAATATCATGTAATCAACATGGATGTAAGCCTTCTCAAAGAAGATCAAGCTACTTCATTCCCCATTTTAGGAAATCAGCCCAAACATCATCTCCTACCAATTCTCATCAGTAAATAACATAACACAAAAGCTGAAGGAGATAAACAAGTTGTACAACTTCCACTATGAATCCTCCAGAACCATTAGATAGCAAATCAAGATCTATATCATGAAAGTGAACATAAAACACATCTAAAAGATATAATGGCCAAATACCTCTCAGATTAACTATCGAGAAGACCAAGAGTGGGAACAAGAATACTCCTTCAAGATATGCAAGCCATCATGACTAATACAAGAGCAATATCCTCATAAGTCTCTATTGAACTCATGTGCAACCAAGGTGTAGGCTTCTCATACTTTCTGCTGAAAAATTCATCAAGGATACCATCAACAATACTTCTTTCATAAGAGAAAAACAACCTCACCTTATTCTTCATGTATCCATGAGTACTAGAAACCAATCATCTCATGCTAAACTCCAACTGCATTACTGCACTATCACGAAGTATCAAGCAAATAATCAAAGCACCAAATACACAAAGAATTTACTAGACCATTGTCAAAGCTCCAATCATCTGAATCAGGAACTTATCATGACACCATGATCTACACATCCCCCTTAGGAGATACCATGCTCCAAGTGACTTCACCATGGTCTCAAGAATAATGCAAAATGCCAAAACTCTAGTGCAAAAGTAAGAGCATATCATGACATTCAAAAAATACACTCAAAAAAATAATCACCTGTCAAGCACCACTAACACCTCAGCTAAAGACTCCAAGCACTCTCCATGGTTCCAAGATGTTGCACATCTTCAAATAATGTCCACACAAATGCAAAAGAACCCTTTCTACAACAACATGATCTAAGGGCTCCCCCAAGAAACATCTACAACACTAAAGAAGACCATTCACCACTATGTGATGAACCCACAGTCACTGCTAAAGCTCCCACTGAAATGTGACATCCGAGCTCTCTAAGCATCATGACCAATCATCTTCATTGTCAAAAGCTTACATAGAGCAATGTAACCAAGCTATCCATGACATTGTGAAACACATGCTATAGATTCCCATAACCAACTATTCAGGTGCTCAACAATATCCATCCTCTCATCTCAAAGAAATCACACCAATGCACAAGTGACCACATACAAGGCTAGCTAACAAGTCTGTACCATCAATGAATCAACCTCGTGGATAAAGACAGTCCAAATCCAAGTTATCTCACTGCAGCCAATGGGTAGCTAATCCACCAACCGCATAACTCGTAGATCACAAACATCGAACATGCAAACCTATTATCGCATTAGAAATTGCAACACTGAGATTTCAAAGAGAATAACCATGTAGACAACATAACTCAAACACTAGATCACACCAAACCTAATTTTCCAATCATGTCCACAATGAGCACCATAATCAAGGAACCCACAAGCACCACCACAAGAGTGCTGAGTGACAAATCACGTACCAAAACTCCCACACAGAGAAGAAATCATTCCTCCTCAAACCATGCACAAAGCATGCATGTAGAACTGCCACTATCTCATCCAGGAACACCCCCAAGGCCAAGGTCTAGAAAATAGCTTAACAGCAACTCCATAATACCACAATTTTTGCTTAATCATGTAAAACATGTAAAACCACATAGCCACACAAGTACAAATCATCCTTAGAAGGAAAACAATAGTTCAGGAAAATCCAGGCCCCTCTCAGGCCAACTCTAAAACCACCAACATGTAAATGCATCTTAGAAGAAGAGAAAGGCTATTTCAGAAGTTTGCAAATCATCTAATGATTAACTCCATAGCCTTTATTTATTTGAGGTTAACAAACAATGCCTTCCAACATCAGGAAACACCACCTAGCATAAGCACTCTCTTCCATGGCTGAGAAACAACCTAGGCTTCTCCATATCACCTAGGAGCCTCTCACACAGACACCCAATATGAAAGTTTTATTGCTACACAACCATGGAGAACATAAATCCACTTTATACACCAAAGTTAAACTGCTACCAACTAAGAGACACAGATCACAACAAAACAACATGATCAACTGCTTTTCTCCATCTTCACCATTCTTCAAGCTGTATGTTTTCTCTAAATATCACAAGACTTCCACTCACTAAAGGATCAATAAATCAGTCGATTCCTCCAGATTTCCTCTAGCCTAACAAACTAAGAAATCTTCACAGGAGAAATACCCAAAACCAACAACCAAGAGAAAGGCTTTGATACCACTTGTAAGGGAAAATGTAGGGCATCTCAGAGAAACCTCCAAGAATAGTAGTACCTTCGGTACCATTAATTTTGATTAGATTTCCTCAAAGACTTGCACAACTATGTCCTAAAGTAGAAACAAACACAACTCGTTTCCCACATTAATCCTTCTGAGAGAAGCACATGTAAAATTCAACAACAAGCAATAACAAATTCTTGAAACATAACCAACACAGATGAAATATAAGACATAAAACTAGAACACATAGATTTATGTGGGGAAAACCCTTTCGGGTAAAAAAACCCCACACTCGAAAGATCAATCTATTGTATTATTCAGCAACAAAAGGTTACAATACAATTTTAGGCTCTTATCCTTTTCAGAGATTACATCTTGTTCATTCTAGACACAATCTGGTAACCAACTCTCCCTTTGTACATTTCTTGATCAACAACCTCTCAAACCAAAAAAATTTCTCATTGTTGCAATACCCTCACATAGTACATAGTATAGATCGACATGAGAGATCGACAATGACTTTCAATCCTTGATCAGGAGAGAATTCAGCATCATAACCCCACCTCTCACTTCCTCTGTTTCAGCCTCAAGGCCTCAGCCATCCAACCAGCTTCTCATTTTCTCTGTTTCGGCCTTATGGCCTTGTCCTTTCAGCCAACCACTTGGCCCTCATAGTAACACACTCCTACTTTCTCTCTGATTTTATCCTCTTTTTATCCCTATCTGCAATTACCCATTGTAGAAAGTTTCCATTCTAGTGTAGATTTTTCCTTGCAGATAGTTCAGTTCTAATGTCACAACTGCTGCAGAAAACCAACCACTAACTATTTGAATTTCACTTCCTGTGATTTTTCCATGAGACACCACATAGGATAGTCATCACTCGGTCAAGGGCATTCAATATGTATTCACATGTCAGTGAGACACTAACTATGTCTCCCCGATGCCACAAAGGCCAACTATCGATATCGCTCAGACTTCCCCTTGTTGCCAAGACATCTTACTAATATCCATCACATGTATCGATATTTGGCAAGACCATCATTATTCGATGAGACACCATACCGATGTTCCCAAGTCATATCAATGTGAACATTGTCAGCAAGACTTACTGCTATCGCCAAGAGGTTACACCAAGCCTTCAAGTCATACTGAGCACCAAACAACCATTGGAAGGACTTATACCACTATTGCTAAGAGGTTATAGCGAACACAACATGTCACCCTAAAGACCATATACTATCGGCGAGAGAACCGACCATTGGAAAGACTTCTTACTAAGGCTTCCATGTTACCCCGATGAACATCGGTGAGACAAACATATGTCACCAAGAGTTCATAGCAAAGCCTTCGTGTTACTCTGATAAGCCATTCGCCATGAGTCTCCTCGACATCCATTAGACACCAACCCATCGGCTAGAGATCTCCACTTGGTAGAGGGTTATAGCGAACACCACAAGTCACAGTGACAACACCAGTTGGCAAGACATCTCCATCGCCAGGACACATTCTGATAGGAGAAAGTCATACCAATTACCACATCGGCTAGACAAACCAAAGGTCACGCTGATAGCGACAAGACTTCCCATCATCGCCAAAACATCATTATGACAGTCCAGGTTACGTTGATGTCCAAGACATTCAGGAGGTCACAGCGATAGTTCAAGATCAACTAGCAAATCGACCAGACAACTCAACAATCACAATGACCATGCTTTCTCAGAGGTTTCAACCTGTGAGATTGAGGCAACAATTTGAAGATTCTTCAGATTAATCAACAATTTCTCCTCTCTTAACTTCTCAAAGGCCCATTGAATATGCATCAAATTCCCATCCAAAGTACTACTAAAAATCAAAATATCATCTAAATACACAATAACAAAACTTCCTAGAAACTCTTTTAGTACCTCATTCATGAGTCACATGAATGTGATCGATGCATTGGTTAGCCCAAAAGGAATGAATGGCCACTCATACAAGCCCTCTTTTTTCTTGAAGGAAGTCTTCCATTCATCTCCCTCTCGAATCCAGATCTAGTGATAACCACTCTTTAGATCAATATTTGTGAAGTACTGAGCTCCACTCAAACAGTCCATCAAGTCATCCATCCTTGTCAGGGGAAATCTATTCTTGATTGTTATCTTGTTTATGACCTAGGAGCCTGTACACATCCTCCACTCCCCATCTTTCTTTGGTGCTATTACTGCAAGTACTGCACATGGGCTCAGGCTCTCTTGAATCAAACCCTTTCTCAACAACTCCTAAACTTGTCTGTTTAACTCATCATTTTCTCTCGAAGTCATTATGTGAGCTACCTTATTTGGCAAACTGGCTCCAGGGATTAGGTCAATCTGATGAATGATCTTCCTCACTAGTGGTAAACCCTCAGGGATGTTATTCAAAAAAATATTATGAAACTCATCCAACAACCTAGAAACTTCTACTTGCACCTTCTCACTATCCTCCTTACCCACTCTAGGAATCAATGCATAACACACACTCATGCTTCATACCTTCTAAAAAATTTCTTCCATCAACATAACAGATTATAGCACTACTGCATACCTTTTCTTTGGCCTCCTTTAGGGGTTTCAACTTGTGATGAACCCCATCCTTTGTCAGGGAATAAGTTTTTGAATGGCCATCATGTATAGCTCGCTTGTTGAACTGCCACAACCTCCCCAACAACATGTGGCATGCATCCATGGGGATGATAGCACAAAGTACCTCATCATGGTAGCTCCTGATCTTGAACTTCACTAGGCATTTCTCATTAACCAGAACTTTGTGGTCCTTCTACAACTAGGTAATCTGATATGGATGTGGATGCCTTTCCCTCTTTAGATTCAACTTTGTAACCATTTCCTCTGACACTAGATTAATGACGCTCCCATTGTCAATGATGATATCATAACATTTTCCTTCACATTTTCACCCTATGCAGAAAAAATTCTTCCTCTATTCGGGATCCTTCTCTTTAGTTACTAGTGCTCTTCTAATCACTAGGGCTTCTCCCCTTTCAACATCACCTGAATGTTCAGATTGAGCCTCCTCATTTGCATGTGCAACCCTTCCATGACCTTCCGACCTTTTTTCTGCCCTTCCTTGATGTTTCGGATATTCATAGGCTCGATGTACTTCTTCACCACACTGGAAACATGTTCCTCTGAAACCACCTCTTCTAGATCCTTTTCTAGATCTCCCTCATCCTCTATCTCTTTGATCAACACTGTTTTGATCACGAGGGTGGTAAAATTTATCATTCTTCTAGTTTCGACTGGTACCCACATCTTCATTTTTCTTCCCATCATCATTTCGACTTACAGAAGATCTTCCACTTCCCTTTTTGCTTGCTATCAATTTTTTTTACTTATCTTCAACTTTCAGAGAAAACTGGTACACATCCTCAATGATGGTCATTCTGACTAGGCTTAGGTCCTCCTGAATGCTCAGTTGTAACCCATTAAGATAATAGTCTACCTTCTTGTTGGCCTCTATATGACCCATTTTAAGATAATAGTCTACCTTCTTGTTGGCCTCTGTATGACCCATTTTGATGATCATCTTGTGAAATTCTTCAGTGTATTCTTTCATAGATTTTCTTCCTTGCTTCAACCCTTGTAATTTCTTAAGAAAATCTAACTTGTAGTCCACCGGTATGAACTGCTTTTTCAGTTTATCCACCATGCAATCCCATCTGGTGATCTTTCCTTTTCCTCTTCAGTTTCTCTCCAACTGGACCTCTTTCCACCAAATACTGTCATGGCTCTTTAGCTTCATTTTTGCAAACTTGAACCAATCTAGGTTCTTTATCTCCTTATACTTGAAGTATTCTTCCAACTCATTGATCTAGTCGATCAACTTTTATGGGTTCAGACTTCTAGAATAACTGGGGACTTCTACTCTAGGTCTTTTCTGATCTTCAAAATGGCCCTTATTAGCTACATTTGGTCTTGATCAATTGCTTCTTCTTCCTCTTCTACATCTAAATCTTCCTCCTCTTCTTCATCCTCACTTTCTTCTCCCCTTCTCGGGTTTAACCCTCTTCTCATCTACTCCTGCAATGCATCAATCTCTCTCTAGAGGGATTTGAAAACCTCAACCACCAGGGTATGTGCAGGATCATCATGGAAAAAACAAGCCCTTAAGTGGCAAAAAATTCAGAAAAATCAGTGTTAGGCAACTTGACATAAAAAAATGAATAAGTTATCAATATTATTTCAAAAATATGTAAGAATAGAATTTGTAGAAAATTGAATGTAGTTTCTAAACTACTAGGTTCATTTAAAAATAAATAAAATATATTTGGTGAAAATTTTAAATTTCAATGCAATAGTACTTAAATTTCAGGGAAAAAATAAGGTGTCTGTCTGACCACCCTAACCATAATAAAATGATAATATTTTTTATAAGATTTTATATATAAGTAGAGGACTCATGTCCGGATGTGATGCACATTTTTTTGTAATTTTTTTCTAAGTAAATAATTAATTATGAATTTTTTATTACAAATTTTAAAAAATATAAAAACTCATATGTCTAACCACCTTAACTTGGTCAAATATTCAGGAAATTTAATTTTAATTTTCTAATCCTATAGCATATGAAGCATAGAATGTGATGCATGTTTTGGATTCAAAAAATGTGATACCATTTTGAGTTATAGATGTTTTTCAATTAGCCTATCGATCGGGACTTTAGTCATAATTCTAATAGAAAATAAATAATAATTATTTATTAAATTCAAATTAAAGCATAATTTATATTGGTGGAAAGTTGAGAATCTCCTCTAAAAACCCTTTTTGTTTCATCAATTTTGGGTAAAAAAAAGGTCATCAGCCACATACCCTACAAATACCCATAATATTGCCACTTTTTAGCCCATCGTGATCCTACACATACCCACTAGTGGATCTCTTCCACCAACATTTTTGCCATGTCAACCACCTCTAGTACCACCATGCCTACCAGGAATCACTCTTGGATTCATTTTTCTTGACCTTGACCCACAACCACGGTCCTGGTGTGAACTGCCTCACGACCAATGATCTGTCCACATGCTCAAGAAAACCTCTCTCTGATACCACCTGACGAGGGTAGAACCTGAAACACAGAAAATTAACACACCAAATAGAGAATGTTATTTTATTATTCTGAAAATGATCATCTTACATGGAGAGGATCTGATATCCTCAAGTTATAGAAATATGCAAACTATAGAATTACAGAAAAACCCCTTTTCACAGTATGTAAACTTGTCCCTCAATAAGCTACACAAAAAATAGAAACCTACCCATAAGTAGAGCTCCTTTTTATTTTGGAGTCAAAACAACATTCAAATTTGAGTTTTTGGAAGTCTGGCACTCAAATTACAACTTGAAATTCAAATTTCAAAAGTACATTAAAAATTAGTATCTTCTAGAAAGTGTGCCAACTTTCGGGAGCCATAAATTTTGATCTGAGACTCCTTTTTTTGATATTTTTGAATTGTTGGAAAGGTCTTAGAGTCAAGAATGTGCTTGAAATCCCCCATGCTGATTTTGACAAGTTTTGAGGCTGTTTTGAAACTGTTTAGTGCCTCAAATCTGACCTAGAAGGTTTTTAGGTACAATTATGGGAGATTAAAACACAATATCTTCCAACCCAGGAATAGAAAAGAAAAATAATAAGTTGGGAATTACATTATAATGAAAAGGGTATCCAAAAATTCAAAAAAAATCTAAGAAACTACCAACATAAAATGAAACTCTTTTTTTGGTTGATGCAGGATTTCCCTTACAACACTAGATGTTCCTACATTAGTTCTTGTTTATGTTGTGGTGAGGGTAGAGAGTCATTTGTTGGAAAAACAAGGATAGACAAATAAGAGGGGGGGGGGTGAATCAATTGTTATAGAAATTTAAAATTTTCCAACTTATCTTAACTTTAATCTCAGATCTAATGAGTAAGCAATTAACCACAAGCAATTAACACATTAGAGAGACAAGGAACACCAATATTTTTTACATAGAAACCATGTTAGGGGAAAAACCATGGTGGATGTTAGTCCACAAGACTATACTCTTTTAAAAGTATAATGAGAAATAATAAGGGGAATGCACATGCATTTAGGTACAATGCCTAGAGCTCACTAGTCAAATACAAAAGGGGCTCACTGCCCAATAGAATAGGATTAAAAATCTGAAGGGTATGAACTAAGAAAAATGCTTCTACACAAGGTTAATTACAATTCCAATTAAGGTCAACACTTCTTCACACTTTGCACAATCTTCTTCACACTCTGCTCTACAATCGAATGATATTCACACATACACACACAGGAGAACACAAAGAACACTCTTCACTGATGAAAAAATCACACTTATATATCTGCTACATGAGATTTCATCACAATTTAGTTGAACAAGAAAATAGAACATATTTGAAATGTCGACCCAAATTTACAAATAAACATTAAATGTGAATCCACCAAGGTCGGCCACAACATAGTGGAGACCCAAATGAACATCTCCAACACAAAAAGACTTTAGTTCCTTTGACCACTAAGATACACAACACACTACCACCAACATGTCGGCCACAACATTTAATTGAGACCCAAATTAACATCTCCAACACAAAAAGACTTTAGTTACTTTCACCATAGAGATCCACAACACACTACCACCAACATGTCGGCTAGGAACATGAAAAACTGAACATGCACAAGAAAAGATCTTTAATCACAAGCTCATCGATCAATGTGGACATACCAAAAAGATAGAGAATGATCAAGAGACATCTGAGAGCACCGAGAAACAATAGAGAAACATCTGCAACAACTGAGATTAACATAATCAAACAATCTTCATTTAGGAACACTGTGAGATCACAACACACTAAAAACTTCATGCAAACCTCTGAAACTTCTGGTAGATGATCTAGATATAATCAATAATAAAGCCTTTAATCCACACCAAGTAATCTTCAACGTGCAAAACCAGACACCTTCATGACCTGCACAGTTCCACTGGGAACCTAGAACACTTTCTCTTACAATTTTCTCAATATCCTCGACATATATAGCAATTGATATACCAAATGCTAATAGTGTTGACATCAATGACAACCACATATCAACAACACATCCACAACATCCAACATCATCATGCATTTCTTCAGGTATGTTTTTATTTTTATTTTATATGTTGTTCTTTTCTTCTTGAGTTTGTAATCTACGAGCAATAACACAATGCCTACATCTACTCTCTCTAGCACTTCGATTGTGTTTAAATCTATTGTCAATTTGTGTTTGTGTAAGAGCAAGTTTTTCAATCATAAGTGTCTTGTATTCATTGGGAGGAATAGAAGAAACAATAGGAGGTTTCTCAGCCACTTTCTCTTTAACTTTTTAAACTTGTTTGACTCTAGGAGGGACAACATGATTGTTTTTGTTATCTCGTGGTCTCTTGTAGGAAATTATAGGAGGTTTTTCTATAGGTTGTTCTTGAATGTTCAAACTGTTGGAAAGAGACATTGTACAAGTCATTTGGTGTTGTCATTGATGGAAACCCTAGTCAGTTATTTGATCCACATGTCATCATTTAATCATACTGAAAGTTATTTGATCAGTTATAAGATTGAATATCAGTAATTAACTGTCAAGCAAGAATAGAGCATCTGACCAAATTGTGTTCATGTATTCACATACAATTTTTTTGTTATCATTTTGAGTTTTGGATCTTAGGGAAGGTTGTTTTGTGTATGACCTATGCTATTCTTGAATCTTAGAGCCTCGTATCGATTCGTGTGCAAGTTAGGAGATCTAGTTAATTAATTTTTTGTTTAACAATGCATGAAGGCCGACTAAGCGAATATAGTTGTTGCAGATATTTGAGGAGTAATTTTTAAAGTGTTTTTGTGTTTAAGAATGTTTATTTTGGTTCTCAATATGTTGTGGCTGAATTTGGTTGGTACACATTGAAATTTAATTATGGATTGAGCCAACAGTTGGTAGATATTTTCATATTTTATTGGAGCTGACATGTAGTGATTAAATCTTTAGTTGCAAATATATATAAGTGATCGATTATATCATTTTGATATAAGTAGGAAGTGTGTGGATGTATGTTGAAAATGTTAGAAAGGTTGTAGAGCAATTATGCATAGTTTAACTTGTGCATAAAAGGATTTTGTGATGTGAGTTGAAACAAAACATAACAAAAGAGAAAAATAAGACATAAGGTCAAAGAAATCAATTATTGTGCTTAACCAAAATTATTTTCAAGCATTTTTAGATTCTATTTCATAGTTCACCACTCTAGTTGTCTTTTGACATTGATTTTAAGGCAGTAATCCTTTCTATTTTTGAGTAGTGATCTCTTGGCAGTGCATTTGAATGTAAGTGCATTCCCATTTTTGTCAACATCTTTTTGAGTATACTCATATCATATTGTGGATTGACCTCCACCGTGGTTTTTCCCCTAATAGGGTTTCCACATAAAAATCCTTGTTTTATGGTGTTGTGGTTTTTTTCTTTATGTTCATGCATATTTCTTTTGGTTGAATGTTATCAATACTTTAAAAATCATATTAATAAAGTTAGAAATTACAAAACATTGATTCACCCCCCTCTCAGTGCTCCTTGATTCCAACAATTGGTATTAGAGCCTAGTTCCTCAGAAGAATTTTAAAAGCTTGGGGAAGATCTGGGAAAGTAATTGAATGGATTCAATCAGTCTTCAACAACAAGTTTTGGTGGCCCTAAATGATCTGAACCAGTCAAAATATGAAGTTTGGGATTTATAGGAAAGCCTCAAGAATGTTGATGAGTTCATTCATTCATTGAAAGATAAAATTAATGAGTCAAGGGAGAAGAGAAGGGAACTTTGTGATCAAATCAAGTAGAAAGAGAGTAAAAGCATTGAAGATGAACAACTGAGTCAAGCCTTGAAGGAAAAGACAGAGGAATGCAAAAAGTGTACTAGAGATAATGTTGTACTGAAGGATGAGATGGAATTTATTATGATCAGGATGACAAAGGATATTGAAGACAAAAAGAAGAATGAAGAGAAGCTTGCTCAGTCCTTGAAATAAAAATCTAAATAATGCAACCAAATTACTAATGGATTCGATCGGTTGGAGCTTGAATTGGAACAATCCAAAAATAATGAAGAAGAGCTTGAAAAGAAGATTGTTGATCTTAGAGATGAAATTACTGCTGCAAATGAATTCAAGGATAAGTTCAAGATTGGCTCAGCCAAGCTTGATTAATTGATTAAAGGTCAGAGGACTGAAGGTGACAAGCAAGGTCTTGGATATGAGGAAGGAGATTCAAGTTCTAGATTTGGACAAAGGAATTTTAGGCAAGGAAATCAGATGGAAAAAGCTGGAAGGCATTTGGTAAGACAACCTAATGATAAAAGGTTCAATGGTTACTACTTTTCTTGCAATAAGTTTGGTCATATGACAACTCAATGTAGAAGTAGAATGAATCCAAGTGGTCCATCATTCTCAGGTCAGTGCTTTAATTGTATTAAATATGGTCATAAGTCAAATGAATGAAAAAATATGATGAACAACTTTTATAGAGATGTTAGATGTTATACATGCAATAGATTTTTCCATATTGCTAACTAGTGCAAATCAAGAGAAAATAAATGGAACAATTGGTCTAAACAAAGAAATGTGGTGTGCTACAATTGCAACAAATTTAGTCACATTGCTAGAATTTGTAGAAAGGGTCTTATAAATCAAAGGATAAACATGAAGAAGGATAAAAAGGGGAAAGGAAAAGATACTGCATATGAGATCAATAAGAAAATGAAGAAGATATGGGTGATGAAGAGTTCCTTTGAGCTGTAAATGATTCCACACCAGATCTTGGATCTGGTAATTCCTCTGAGAATTATTTTTAGGCCTTTGGACTAGGGGGAGTTGTCAAGAAAATCCTTCAAATCCCCCTACCGGTAGTTGGTATCGAGATATGGATGAGTGTAGTGATTGCATTGATGATCTAAAAATGTTGTTGAAGTAGTTGAAGGGAGTGATATGGATAAGTGCAGAGTTGAAGGTCTGTAGAAGAATTATCTTTCACAAAGTATGAAAATAGGGTATTTGGATGAGTTAGGGAAAAAGCATTTATTGTGACAAAAATTTAGGTGTGTGAATGATAAAAGGTCATTTGTATCCCTCATTTGTCACTTTTCACTTTGAGAAGAATAATTTTGGAGAGATCTGAAGCAAACCTTTGTGAAATTTGGTGAAGATTCAAGTGTGAAGGTGATTTGGCAATCAAACCCTAATCTGGAAAAAAGGTATTTATCAAGAAAACTTGTGAATTTGTGAAAATGGCCACTTCATTGGTAGTTGATATCAAGGATAGACCTTGTTCTAAATTCAAGTGGCATCCTTTCAAATCTATTGAGATCGAGCCCTTAGGTGCATTTTCGTCCATTCTGTATGACGTCTTGCATATTGAAGACATTAGGGCATACATTCATGCTAATATTGAGGAGTTAGGAAGCTCACAATTTTTTAATTTGTTCTCAAACCATATAGTCAAAGAATATTTCAAGGTAAAGCCCGAATTCAAAACCCTAGAGGAGAAGAAATTCACACAGATTGTTAAATTTCCCGTGTTTGAAGAAAATGAGTGGGTTTGGTATATCTTGAGCCGAGTTCATGCTGAATTTATGTGGTTGAGTCAACCTTTTAAGATCACAAAAGAAGCAATAAGCACTGTTATAGGTTTAAATTCCTTTGGTGGGTTGCCAATCTTGAAGTCTATGAAGAATTAGACAATTATTGATGCAACTGGTTCATTGTTTGATAAAAGAGCTGTGACAATTGATGATATCATTGAAGTGGATGCCAAATTTGCATCTATGGTCATTGGTTACAATATCTATCATTATAGCTGGGATAACTCTGTATCTGGTACAACTATTTATTCAACATATCAAATGGTGAAGGAGAATGTAGAGTATGATCTATGTGAATTACTCAAAATCCAACTGATGGAGAATCTTGGTAAGATCAATAAAGATAAGAAAAATTCCTTCAAATATGGTAATCTATTATTGTGTTTGTTCTTTTACTTTATGAATGAATTTTTCTGGATTTTGAAAGGTTCAATGACAAGGTAATAAGCTTGTAACAATTCAAATTAGGGATATCTTGCATAGAGTTGGTGATAGTAAAGGCAGTAAAACTGCAATCTGAGGTCATTTCAAGAGTTTTTAGAATGAGATGCAAGCAAGAGAAAGAATTCCTACTTCTATTTTGGAGAAGTATAAAGACACTATCTATTTTATGGTTGACATTGATCAATGCTTGATGGAAGTTGCTGATCCTAGAATAGTTTGGATTATGCCAATGGGCTATGAGGCTGAGGAGAACATCTTGAAGCTATATGCACAACATTTGTTGAATAAACCTTGAGATTCGACAGAAGAGAGGTTTGGAACCTATGAAGAAAAAGATATGCAAGTACACAAGCAATTGAAGAAGCCAATGATAGTCCAGGGAGTAAGGAAGGAAGCGGAAGCGTTTGTAGAGAGCATGGGGATATTTGCAGAAGCTATGAGAGAAGCTAGAAGAAAGAGAGAAGTCGTTCAAAGTAGGAGAGTAAGCTAGAATTGGATCTGCTAGTCCGATAGCATCCTTTGCTTGAACTAGATCTACAAGAAGCTCTACTCTCTCATTTGGTCCTACAAAGAAATCGAGTCCTATAAAAGATCAAACCAAGTCATTTGGGAGAGAAGGAAAAAGGAAGAAGGACAAGAGCACAAGAGTTTATGTTGTTGTTTTTGAAGATGAAGAGACTGAATCCAATGAAGAGATAATAGAAATAAAGTAAAAGGGCACAAAGGAAACTAAAGTCTCTAAGGACAAGCCCTTAAGTGAAGAGAAAGGAAAGAAAAAGATGAAAATAGACAAATTAGGTATTTCTATAGAATAAGTGGAGAAGGCATTGATTAAGGATGGTAATCTTAGGTCTCTTTGTGAATGGTATGACACCTTTGACAGTGTCAGTCAAAGAGTTCTTGAGGAAGCTTCAATAAAGTACTTGAATAATTTCAATATGACTCTTATTGAAATAACATATGCATTACCCAAAAGTCTATATGAAGTTTTGGAGATGAGAAGAGTGAGTGCAAGGACAAAAGAAGAACAAATGAGAGAATGAATACTTGCTGATTTGTATTCAGTGATGTCATTAGAAGAAATGAAGAATATACTAAATGAAGAAAAAAGGGATTTTAAGAGAAAAAAAAGGGTGAAAAAGCTGATGATTAGTTAGATTGAAGAAGTTGCAAAAGATACTAAGAAAATCCTCAAGGCAATTTTGTTAAAGAACAGATACAATGTTGTTTTTGAAGAAGTGCATGATGAGGATGCTCCATCTGGTCCGGTAAATGAAGAAGATACATTTGAGGACGCTCTAAATCCTCTTGATATACATGATGCTAAAATTCCTATGGAGATTGAAGCTCCTAAAGTTGTGTCAGTTGAAGAAGTTGAGATTCCTGAAGCCTAGGAAGAATCAATGCCTGAAGAGAAGAAGGATGAAGTGAAGGATATTCCTATGGAAGCAAGAGACATTGCTAAGGTAGTGAAGGAGTTTTTAGAAGAGCAACAAGAAGAGTTTGATATTGAATTGATTAGAGGTCCTATCAGTCTAGCTACTTTTTCTCCCATTGAGAAATTGAAAGTTGCATTGTTTGCTCAAGCCAAGGCAAGGGAATAAATTTTGAAATCACATATTTAAGATAGTGAGTTGTTGAATCTTGCATCTAGTATTCTGGAGAAGTTCATGCCTTCATATACCAAGGATTCATAGAATTCTCCATTTGATAAGCTAAAGAAGCTTGTAAACTCTGTAAGTAATCATTTGAGTCACTTGAGAAGTCAACTATGGATAAGGTTCAAAAGGAGTTTGATGCTAAAAGGTTCAACAAATTGAAAGGGATGATAGCTAATGATAAATTTTTGTTAGCTACTTATGTAAAGAATATTCAAAGTGCTTTTTCTAAAGGTGGTAACATTTATAAGTCATGTCTATCTTTATCTAAGTTCACTGAGGATATTGTAAAGAAAATGAAAGAATGTGAGAAACAGTTAGCTAATATCACTCAAGCATTTGATCCTCTAACCGTTTTTTTTGGAAAGAAAGAAGGTTGATTCATATCTCTGCTTGACAAGATCTAAAGTTTGAAGCATAAAGAAGGTAAAATTGTTGAAAGGGTTTATGAGATTAGAGGACTAATTGGTCCAAAGATGGAAACAATGTTGAGTGTGTTGAGGGAAGCACAAGATTCTATGGCAATCAATGATCCAGTGAACCTTGAATTAGTTGAGATGAAATATTACTTATTCTATGGTCACATGACTATCTTGGAGAGTCTCAAGAAGAGTTGGGACATGAGTTTGAACCTGTTGAAGAAATTTTTTGTAGATCTACTAAATTTTATGTAAGTTCTACAAGCATGTTTGTACATATGTAGTTTAAAGTTTTTGTTTCATTTTTGGTATGCGGATTCCTACCTTTTCCATTGATGTCAAAGGGGGAGAATAAACTAGTGAAAAATTCCTTAATCATCTTAGGGGGAGTTGTATTTTTGAAGTTTTGGAGGTTGGTAGTGTAATTCATGTTGGTACCGATCCAACACTTAGTCATTTTTAACTAAGTGTTGCCATCAATGCCAAAGGGGGAGATTGCTGGCAAGGGACACTGCACAAGTCATCTGGTGTTGTCATTGATGGAAACCCTAGTCAGTTATTCGATCCACATGTCATCACTTGATTATACTGGAAGTTAGATCAAAGATCCGTAATTAACTGTCAAGCAAGAATAGAGCATTCACTAAAATTGTGTTCATCAATTCACATGCAATTTTTCTACTAGCATTTTGAGTTGTGGATCTCAAGGAAGGTTGTTTGGTTTATGATCTCTATTATTCTTGAATCTTAGAGCCTCGTATCAATCTATGTGCAAGTTAGGAGATCCAGTTAATTAATTTTTTGTTTAACAGTGCATGAAGGCCGACTAAGTGAATATAGCCATTGTGGATATTTGAGGAGTAATTGTTTAAGTGTTTTTGCATTTGACCATGTTGATTTGGGTCTTCACTATGTTTTGGATGACTTTGGTTGGTATGCATTGAAATTTAATTATGGATTGAGCTAATAGTTGGTAGATATTTTCATATTTTGTTGGCGTCGACATGTAACAATTAAATCTTTAGTTGCGGATATATAGAATTGATTAATTATATCATTTTGATATAAGTAGGAAGTGTGTTGATGTATGTTGTGAATTTTAGAAGGGTTGTAGAGCGATTATGAATAGTTTCACTTGTAAATAAGAGGATTTTGTGATGTGAGTTGAAGCATAATAGAGTAGAAGAGTAGAATCAGACAAAAGGTCAAATAAATTGATTATTGTGCTTAATTGGAACTATTCTTAGGCATTTGTAGATGTTATTTCATAGTTCACCACTCTAGTTGTCTTTTGAAATTGATTATAAGGTAGTAGGCCTTTCTATTTTTGAGTAGTGAGCTCTAGGAAATGTGCCTGAATGCAACTGCATTCCCATTTTTGTAAGCATATTTTGAGTATACTCAAATCGTATTGTGGATTGATCTCCACCTTGGTTTTTCCCCTAACAGGGTTTCCACATAAAAATCTGTGTGTTATGGTGTTGTGGTTGTTTGCTTTATGTTCAGGCATATTTCTTTTGGTTGAATTGTATCAATACTTTGAAGATTAGATTAATAAAGTTAAAAATTGCAGAACACTGATTCACCCCCCCTCTTAGTGCTCCTTTATTCCAACATGGATGGGATTTCGGTTTAATCATTGTTTCGTCAAGGATAGGTAGTTCAGTCATAGGTTGAGGAATATTTTGAAGGGATAGTTCTGCTATTTTCTTTTCCTTGAACTTTTGATATGATTTGAAAAAGAATTCCTCACTAGACTTGAGAGGTTTGATAGGCTTGATCCAAAAGAAATCTAATGAAAAATTCCCTCAAGATGAGGTGGGATTAAATCCACTATGATGCATAGTAAAGATATCATTTCCAAATGAAAAAATTAGGAATTTATTCACAATTGAAGGGATGGCATTCATGGAGTGAAGCCATGGATAACCTAACTTCACATGAAATTGGTTTGATTACAGGATGATTGAAAATGAGACCTTTAATGTTTTTAGTCCAACTTTTAAAGGGATATCTATCAAGCCTATCATAGGACAAGCAAAACATTATGCATCTTAATCCATGCTTTTAGTTTGTCATATGTTTCTTGATATATTTCCTGCACATATAGTAATTCTTCAATGATCATATTCTCTCCACAGATGGGATTAATTAATATCCCATTAGTGGGCTTGTCATTGATTCTTCCAACTATGTAAAGAGGACCATCAAGCACACATTTAAGTATGTAATTTTGTGCTCAAGAAAGAAATATCAAGAGGATTCTTAGTTGATCCCTTACAATGTATAGCTTCGATAAATGCTACCATTTCAAGCAGTTGTTCTTCATTTATGTTTCCATCATCTGTGTCAATATTCATCACATTATTCTTAGTTTCACTAGCTTTGACAAATGAGATATTGTGCTTAGGCATGGGATTTGTAAAGATTTACAAATTTTTATTAGGAGGAGCTACTAACTTATTACCTTGATCATTCACACCTCTAATTTGAAGATGATTATTGTCAATAATGTCTTGCACAAAATGTTTAAGATGCTTACAGTATTCTATACCATGTCCATTTTGTTGATGGTAGTGGCAATAAGAATTTTTTTGAAAGCCTCTAGGCAATGGTATAATAGGGTCATGTTCTATAACAAGAGGTAACATAAGCATGTTCTTGTCAATAAGCTAGAAAATTATATTATGAAGGGTATTAGGTAAAGGAGTGAACTCTCTTTCTTGCTCCCCAAAAATATTTGTCTTCTTTATAGCAGCCACTTGATTATTATTTTATTGACTTGTTTGAGGTGAATTTAGTTGTAAAAATACCTTACTTTTCCTCTTGAAAGGTTGATAGCCATTTTGAGTTGCAAAATCAAACTTTTTAGGATGACTAGGGGGATTTTTCACATCATGATTGTAAGGCAAGTTTTGATAATCACGAATGGCTATGCATAAGTGTGTAAAGGATGGAAATCTCAACATTTCAAGTTTTCTTTGGAGTTTATCTCTTAAGTTGGAAATAAACATTCATTGAAGGTTAACATCAGGAATCTTGATGTTTACTTGTGAATAAAGTGTTTGGTATCTTACTATGAAATCAATTCTTTCTCATCCTCTTTTTGCTTGCATGCCATTCAATCAACAAGGGTAATCTTAGGACCCATGTGAATATGGAAGTTGTTGTAAAATGCATCAACGATTTTATTGAATGAACCAATTGAATTGTTTTGCAAAGAAGAGAACCACTCTAAAGCAATATCCTTCAAGGACCTAGGAAATAACTTAGCCAAGAGTTTATCTTCAAATATGAAATCACTACATAAGGCCATGAAAGCAGAAACATGGCTTACACAATCTTTTTTTCTGCTATATTTCTCGAATCTAGGAACTTCTGTACCTTGTGGAATTTGTGCTCTTAATATGTCAAAGGATAGTGGGTTAGATTTGATGTATTGCAAAGGTTAATTGTTTTTTTGTAATGTTGTAACTTGTTGGAGGGATTTCATAGTTTGTAAAAGAGAGTTAAGGATACGATCATTTTGGTTGTAAGGTTAAGGGGAATAAGGTGGTGTAGTGTATATATGCAGAGGACTAGTGAATTATAAGTTGGTGAAGGTTGATTTTTGAGGAGTTATTATGTTTAAATGGACAAGAATAAAATTATTTCCTACATGAATGCCTATGGAAGTGTACATAATGCTAGTAGGTATGAGTGTTGTGGTTGGTTGAATGGTTGTGGTAGGTTGAAAGGTTGTAGGTTGTGGGAATCAGTATTGTGGAGGATGGAATTGGAATTCCACCTTGTCTTTTAGTAGACCCCAAAGTTTGAGTGGAACTAGGGATATTAGGGATGGTGTTGGTGACATTAAGCACATTGGTTGTAGGAGGTGAAGTCATGGGCAATGAAGTATGCTAAGTATGAGCCATAGAGGATTGATTATCAACACTATTGGAAAGAGAGCTAGAAAACCCAAGATCCATCATGAGTGAGATATTGTGGGATGAATGACCCTCAAACTACATCTTACAATAGTATTTCTAATAGGACATCAAGTTGTAAATCTCATAGAAGTTTTACAAACCTAGTGTGCAAACCCTAAATGGAAAGGGGCAAAGCAATGACCTAGAATGAAATGAAATTTTTAGATTCTAAGTAATGCAATTTACTGATTACACAATGCAATAAACTAAAAATGAAATGTTTAAATGTAATTTTCAAATTTTGACAATGCACTAAAATGAAGCAATTTAAGCTATATGCAATGAATTTGATGAAACAAAAAATTAGAAAACTAAAATAAGAAAGTAACAATAGGAAAAAAAAGCATAAAATTGAGATTTCAACTTCCATCAAATGAAAATTAGAATCTAATAGGGACTCATTCGCCAGTAAGGGAGAATGGGTCATGGTTAGCTACTTTTGAGATGTTTTTATTGATTTCAAAGTGATTTTTACTATTTTTTTAGATGCCAGAAAGTTCAAGTTTGAATTGATTAGGGACTCATTTGATATTAAAGGATAATAGGTCCTTAGTTAGGGTTTTGAAACTATTTTTGGATGATTTCCAAGATTTTAGTAATGTCTTTTAGTTCCAAGTTTGAAACAAAAACTTTTAGTTTCAAATTTTCCAAAGATGCAATGTGAAAATACAATGAAAAGATGAATGCAAAGACCTAGGTTCAAATGATTTTTTTTTAAATTTTCAAATTCAACAGTATGAGATCTATATGATATGCAAAATGACTATCTTTTTTTGTATTTTTTAGATTTACAAAGATGCAAAATAATGCAAATCTAAACCCTAAATGAGATGCAACTTTGAATGAAAAGTAAGAAACCCTAAATGAGATATTAATTCAATGTAAATTAGATGAAAATGAGTGAAATATATAACCTAGGATGTTGAACCATCAATTTTAAGTGGTGTCTATGTACTTCTCTTGCACTCTTAGGCTTTTTCACCTAAAAGGAGAGAGATAGGCCCCAAGAATTGTGGTGGTTCACTCAAACTAAGGAATTTGTATGATGTAATTATGACTAATTGAAATTATCTAGATGCAAATAATTAATAAAATTGACTTATTATGAATGCAAAACTAATGAACTGTAGATTGTTTGAAAACACACTGTGATATGCAGAAAACACCTAGAAATGAATGCAAATTGCAACAAAATTTGATGAAATTGAAAGTATGCACCTAATATATTGATGGATACTAGAAATGACATTTGAAATTATACTAATGCTAAAATTTTGGCCTACTAGGACTCATTCGCCATTTTGAGTGAATTAGTCCCAAATTTAGGAAATTGTTCCAGAGCCCATTTTGGACAAATGGGTATCCAGAAATGCAAAAAAAAAAAATCATGCCTAGCAGTGGGAATCATTCACCATCAATGGAAAATCAGTCCACTTTTGAATTTCTAAAATTCCAAAAGTGGAAATTGAAGTCTCTGGTCTGCTCTTTGGAACCTGACAAGTGTCTTCTTCTAAAAGTCTAATTTCTGAACCTGAAAGTGACTTTTTGTTGATATTTTTTCTTGGTAAATAGGAAGGTGTCTTCAAAAACTTTACAACTTGATCTTAAATGATTTCCAAGTCCTCAAGATTCCTAAATCTACATACACACAAGACAAGAGAGAGAAATATTGAATGTTAGGGCATGGGGGTTTGCCTTGGTCAAACCCCTTTTTAGGTAATTAAACCAAAATGAAAAAATAATGTAATCAAGCATGCAATAATGGAGTCATTAACTTCCCATGATGATTAATATTGAATTTCTACAAAAAAAACATGAAGAATCTACCGCTGAATGTCTTAGGAAGCTATCTTCATGACTTACAATGATGAAACCCTAACTTACTTGACTTGAGATGAAAGATAAATGATGAATGAATGATAAGGGATGTTTGAATGAGTTATGAGAAATAAATTAGGGTTTAGAGACTTGATTTTATAAATAATTCACCTTATTTTCCTATAAATTGGATCCCTAAGGCTCAAAACTCAAAATTGACACAAATGGGACTCATTCACTGCCTTGGGAAAATTAGTCACACCTGGTAGGGACTCATTCACCATAGATGGTGAATTAGTCCCAGATGGGTCCATTTTCCAGCTAGGTTGTTGGGGAACACATAAATTAGGTTTATATGCTAACTTTATTAGTTATTTGATCAATTTATTCCTTGAGATGCATAATATGGGGTAATAGGGGCCTTTTAGTGATGATGTAAAGGTCATTTAGGGCTTAGGACATATAATTAAATGTGAAAGTGTGATTAAGTGTGATTAAATACACTTTACATCACTAAAATGAGGTCCACTTAGCCTAGAAAGGCATAACATCTAATGTGAATGTATAAGATACATTAAAACACTAGATTAACATTAAGTTTAGTTTACAAGCCTTCTAGATTGGTGCAATAATGCAATTAAATGTATTTTATAATGTTGAATTAAGGGAAGATGGGTTCATTAAATCTAGAGAAGTGTGAAAGTCTTTTAAAACACTTTACAACACCTTTAGAAGACACCAATAAATGGATTTTATTTAGTTTGCAAGGTTCCAAGACATAATGTGGATGTGAAAAACACCTCACAACACTAGATCAAGACCTCGTTAAGCCTGATTTATCATCAATTATTCCCCAAATCAAGCAAGTTGCCTTTTTTCTATGGTACATTTAGCCCCCACTTTAGTGAGAGGATGAACTTTCTTCAAACTCACACTATAGTAGACAATCAAGATAGATCTAAGTGTACAAATGCAAATGCCAAAGAATGAAAAAGATCAAGAAGGTAGGTGAGCCCCTAGGATCCAAGATCCTAAGTCAAATCATCAAGATACATAATCATGCAATGGTAAGAACTAGAAGGAAGAGAAATGAAAATGATGTGGATCTAAGATGCACTCTCTTTGGGGCTATAGAACATTAGGTTGTTTGTGGGGTGAGATGTCCCAAAGAACTGGTTTAGTGAGAATTTCATGCAAGTGTGTCAACTTCCCACTGTATAATGAGAAAGTCAAGCTAGTGTGTTAGCTTCCCATTATACAAACCATACCAAATTTATGCTCCTGATAACATTGATAAGGTACCACAATGTAAATTCTTTTGTAAATATTTCTCAATATGTAAGGAATTTTGCTAAAGGGGATTTTACTTTGTTCGTGTAAGGTCTTTTTCTTAGGGAGCATTATGCCTAATGTCTCCAAGAGAGGACAAGTCAGGGTACCAAATCATTATCCATGTGATGCCTCATTCACATTAGGCCACTTCTATTGATTGTTATTCCCTTGTCATATTGTTATCCATGGGATGATTTGTTTGCATCAGGCCACTTTAATTGATTGTACACTCTTGGAAGGCATCAAACTGAATGACACCACCAAGAGGACACATCACAAGAAAAAGAAAAATCACAACATGAAATTTTTACAAAGATGTTCTCTATGTATTCCCCCACTTTAAAGCAGTTGCTACACCATTACGGTGAGCAATTTCTTTAAAGTAGAAGAGGGTATGAGAGCTTATGCGAAAAGCCCTATGCCAAGTCATATGTTTTCGATAAGTGCATCATGAAGAGAAGGAGTATGCCACATGTGAGTAAATATTAAGACATATCATCCACATCCCAAGCTTGATCTTATATGTTCATGAAAGGTTAACAATTATTCAAAAGAGACAATGACAAGTGACATATAGAGATAAGTCTTTCTAACCCTTTTCCCCTACTTAGTGCAAGACAAGGGTGAGCCGGGAATGGATGATGGTATGCTGCCCCTTGTAATGGATGAAAAACATGAAATAGTGAGTATGATATGATCCTACAACTACTACATGACAAGGAGAAACAACTAATGTTATTTATGTGGATAAGGAAACAATGTTTCTGTTGATTCATGTTTAATGAGATCATATCTATCAATTTAGGATGTACCAAGGTTAGAGTTTTCTTGGAAGAATCTTGTGTGATATTATTGATGTTGAGTGAAAGTTTTTTTGATGGGTTGATTTCTATGAAAGGACAATCATGAAGACCATGATTTGAAAGAATGAGTTTGGGTGTATTTTGAGCTTGTTTCTTAGCACACATTGGGGGATGATTAAGGGTTGGATTTTTTTGTGTATCAATAGTGGTGATATGAGAAGAAGGCTTTATTTTTTTGTCTACTTTCTCTAAGGTATCATTCTTATGTGCCATAATGTTGACCCTAGGAGGAGAGCTAATATTTTCATCACATATCATAATTGGATTTGGCAAGATATCTTCATCACTCATAGGAGAGGCATCAAGAGAAGGATAACTAGGAGTTTCATGGTTACTAATGGTTATCTAGACTTTTTTGTTAAAATAGATCTTCCATCATGATATATTATAACACTAAACCATCTTCTTCATGTGTAGAGAAGATATTAGGAGAAGAAAAGGGTTGATTTTTATGATTATCTATCCTTACATACTCATGTCCTAGAATGTCGTCTTGAGTAGGAGAGGTAGGATTGCCATAGCTCTCCATCATATCCTCTACACAAATTTGTTTGACATGATCATTCACTAGTTTATCCTTATTCAGTAAAGGATTTGCACAAGTAGGAGAGGTGTTGGGAGATGAATAAGGACTTGGTAAGGTAGTGGCAATGATTTGAGCTTTGTGTGTCATAATGTATTTGCAATGGGGAGGAGAAGGAAGAAAAGAAAAACTTTCATGATCTTCAATGGCCGTGTCTTCTTTCATCAAGATACCTTCATCGCTAATGGGAGAGATATCAGGAGAAGAATAATTATGATTATCATGATTATTGATGTAGGCATCCATTTGTGTCCAATATTTAGTGGATGATCTTAGTGAGAGGAAGTCCTTAAGGGCTCCATCTAACATGTATAAATCATCACTACTAAAGGGCTTGGATTTTTTATTTTTTTGAAATTGAATCATTTTTTGAATTAGATAGTTTGATTTTTTTGTGTTTTGTTTTCATTTGCTAATGAATCTGATCTAAATGAACTAGGAACTAATGCTGAAAATAAAAATTGAAAAATTCTAAGTGTCATGAATGTAAATAATGCATATTTCTAATGATTTAAATGTAAGAGAAGCTATGCAAAATTAAAATGCAATGTAAAGACATAGGATGAAATGCAACTTTTTAGATTTCAAACAAAGTAATTTACTGATGACACTATGCAATAATCTAAAAGATGAAAGATTGGAAGTACAAATGTGAATTTTAACAATGTAGAAAATGAGCTAATGTAAGCTAAATCTAATGAAATGCATGATGCAGAAAGTTAGCCAATTGATACAGATAACTGATGGCAGCAAACAAAAAGCATAAAAATAGGGTTTTCAACTTTGTAAAAGGCAGTTTTAGGGGTCAAAAGGAACTAATTCATCCAAGGTGGCGAATGATTCCCAGTGGGGATTTTTTTGAGATTTTTCAAATTTTTTTGAGGGATTTTTTAATGTTTTTTGTGTTGTAAGATGCAAACCTAAGATGAAAATGCAAAATTTAAAAAAAATTAATGATTTTAGATGCCAAAAATGCAATGTAAATGCAATTCTCATGAATACAAAATTTTAAACCTGTATTCAAAAGTTCTCCAAAATGAACCATGAATTTTAAGTGGTGTCTATGTACTTCTCTTTTACTCTTACGGTTTTTCACCTAAAAGGAGAGAGATAGGCCCCAAGAATTGTGGTGGTTCACTCAAACTAACAAATGTATGATGTAATTATGGCTAAATGAAATGATCTATATGTAGCTAATTGATAAAATTGACTAACTATGAATGAAAATCCAATGAAATGTAGATTGTTTGAAAACACATTATGATATGTAGAAAACACCTAGATATGAATGCAAATTGCAATATAATTTGATGAAACTAAAAGTGTGCACTTGAGATCTTGATGGAGATTGGAAATGACATTTGAAATGTTCTTGATGCTAATATTTTGGCCTACTGGGACTCATTCACCATTTTGGGAAAATTAGTCCCAAAACTAAGAAACTATTCTAGAGCCTATTTTAGACAAATGGGTATCTAGAAATGCAAAAAACCAAAATGAGGCCTCACAGTGGGACTCATTCACCATCAATGGACTATTATTCCACTTTTTAATTTCTAAAAATACAAAAGTGGAAACTGAAGGTTCTAGTCTGCTCTTCGATTCCTGACATGTGTCAGCCTCTAAAATTTTGATTTCTAAACCTAAATGTGACGTTTTGTTGATATATTTTCTTGTTCAATAGGAAGGTGTCTTCAAAATATTTATAGTATGATCTTCAATTATTTCCAAGTCTTCAAGATACCTAAATTTTCAAACACAAGACAAGAGAGAAATGTTGAATGTTAGGGCATGGGGGTTTGCTTTGGTCAAACCCCTTGTTAGGTAATTAAACCAAAATGAGAAAAAGAATGTAATGAAGCATGCAATAATGGAGTTATTACCTTTCCATGATGATTGATCTTGAATTTTTGTAGCTCAAAAAATGAAGAATTTTCCCTTGAATGTCTTAGGAAGCTATCTTGATGACTTGCAACGATGAAACCATAACCTACTTGACTTGAGATAGAAGATAAAGGGTATGTGCAGGATCATGATGGGTCAAAAAGTGGCAATATGATGGGTATTTGTAGGGTATGTGGCTAATGACTTTTTCTTTACCCAAAATTAATGAAACAAAAAGGGTTTTTAAAGGATATTCTTAGCTTTCCACCAATATAAATTATTCTTTACTTTGATTTTAATAAATAATTATTATTCATTTTTTATTTGAATTATGACTAAAGTCCTGATTGATAGGCTAATTGAAAAACATCTATAGCTTTCAAATGGTATCACATTTTTTGAATCCAAAACATGTGTCACATTCTATGCTTCATATACAATAGGATTAAAGAAAAAGATTGAATTTTATGAATTTTTGACCAAGTTAAGGTGGTTAGACACATGAGTTTTTATATTTTTTAAAAGTTGTAATAAAAAATCATAATTAATTATTTACTTAGAAAAAATTTACAAAAAAATATGCATCACATCGGGACATTAGTCATCTACTCATATCTAAAATATTATAAAAAAATATTATCATTTTATTGTAGTTAGGGTGGTAAGACAGACACCTACTTCTTATTTTTTTCCCTGAAATTTAAGTACTTGCATTGAAATTTCAAATTTTCACCAAATAGATTTTGTTTTAAAAAAATAAACTTAGTAGTTTAGAAACTACATTCAATTTGCTACAAATCTATTCTTACATAATTTTGAAATAATATAGATAAATTATTCAAATTTTTACGTCAAGTTGCTTAACTTTGATTTTTCTAATTTTTTTGCCACTTAAGCGCCTTTTTTTCCATGATGATCCTACACATACCCTAAATGATGAATGAAATATAAGAGATGTGTGAATGAGTTATGAGCTATAAAATAGGGTTTAAAGACTTTATTTTATAGTAAATTCACCTTATTTTGTTATAAATTGTATCCCCAAGTTTGACATGAAGAAAAATTAAACTCAAAGCCTATTTTTGCCCACTCAAAAGTCAAAATTAGGTTTATATGCTGACTTTGTCAGTTATTTAATCAATTTATGCCCCAAGATGCACAATATGGGGTAATAGGGGCCTATTAGTGATGATAAAAAGAACATTTAGGGCTTGGGACACATAATTCAATGTGAAAGTGTGATTAAATACACTTTACATCACTAAAATGAGATCTAGTTAGCCTAGAAAGGCATAACATACAATGTGAATGTATAAGACACATTACAACACTAGATTAACATTACGTTTATTTTACAAGCCTTCTATATTGATGTGATAATGTAATTAAATGTATTTTATAATGTTGAATTAAGGGAAGATGGGTTCACTAAGTCTAGAGAAGTGTGAAAGTCTTTTGCAACACTTTACAACACCTTCACAAGATGTCAATAAATTCATTTTATTTAGTTTGCAAGGGTCCAAGACCTAATGTGGATGTGAAAAACATCTCACAACACTAGTTCAAGACCTTGTTAAGTCCAATTTATCATCAATTATTCCCCATATCAAGCAATTTGACTTTTTTCTACAATATAGATGCAATGAAAGACTTCAAAATTAGAAAATTGCAATATTCAATATGTCAGGTTCACCATTAATGTTTAGGGGGGAAATAGGGTTTACTAAAATTCAAATGATGGACCACTAATTCTCACACTAAATCATGTGATTTTATGTGTGTGATAAGACAAAAATAACAATAAAAAAATAACCCTAAATGTTATAAAAAGTATGAGGGAATTTTTTAGAGCTCAAAATCATGTGTACCTTATTACAAGAAGCCTATTTTTAAGGCACAAAGGAGTCATTCGCCTTTAGTGGAAAATGGGTCCCTATTAGCATTTCTAAAATTGAGATCTAGGTTATTTTCCTTGATTTCTAGACTCTTAGATCCCTGATTGCTAGCTCCTGAAAACCTGTAATAAATTATGTGGCCTAAATTATTTGTTCTTCACTACAAATGACAATCATGCAACTTGACAACTCTTATAATTTTGCTTCAAACTTCTTCTCCACCTAATCTTCAATCTGTAAATGTGCAAACACACATTTAAGAGAATAAAAAATTGTTGATTGTTAGTGAATAGGGGTTTTCCTATGTCAAATCCCATGTAGGTAATTAAACCAAATGATAAAATAAGGAAATTGAAGCATGAAACATGAAATATGTAATTAATGATACCTTGGATGTTGTCTTTGAGTTTAAATATGCAATATAACATGAAGTGGCATGAAGAATGCAGATCTTTATCCTTGAATAGATGTCAAACAATGCTTGCAAGTGTATCTTCAATGCTACATCCACTATCTTAGCTCAACAACATGCATGAATTCACTATGCCTTAAACATGATGAAATTATCTTGAATTGTTGTAATAAGACTCCACAAATCTGCCTTGAAATTCCTTTGAAATGATCTTGTAATTCTCTTGTGAATGTATTCTTGATTGCTTAGATTGAATGGATAGGATACTTAGGATAAAACTATGTGAATTAACCTCATATTTATACTAAACCTAGAGATTAACCCTAAAATTTAAATAATCCAAGTCGACACAAGATATGGAAATGAATATTATTAAAATACCACCAAAATTAAATTAAAAAAGGGGGTCCTTATTAAGGGAGGACCCATCTTCCACCTAGGGAAAATGGGTCCTGAGACAAGTTTTCAAAACCTTGCCTTCAAGGGAGGGGGGTAGGATAACATTAAAAACCCATGTTAAACATGTAAAGAAATGGGGGGTCCTATAGAGGGAGGACCCATTCACGAATAAAGGTGAATAGGTCCTAGCACCATTTTCTAGGACCATAAATTTTCCCAATTAAATATTTTACAATTTGAATATTGGGTTGTGGGATAGATCCTTCAGAAAGTGTCATTAAGAAGGCTTAAATTTGAATTAAAGGGGATAATTAACTCTAATTAACCACAATTAGTTAATGAGACCCTATATAAATGTGAAGGTGTATTACAACACTTTACAACACCTCAAATATGGTACAATTTAGGTACATTTTATTTGAAAAGGGCCCATTAGGCTTCATTAATTAAAGAAACCCTAGAAAAGTGTGAAAGTGTGTTACAACACTTTAACAAGGTTCTATTGAAGTAAATTTAGTTTAAAAAGGGGACCTAGATTAGCGTGAATGTGTACAAAACATTACAACATTAACCCAAGACACAATTAATTTATTACATGTCAATTATTTCAAGTCAAGTAAAGAAAAATGATAACTTTTTTCGTTACGACAAATATTAGTAAATAATGTAGCACTACAAGTTATCACAATTCAAACATTTAAAAATATTGTATTTGAATTCTTTTGAGGTGGAGGATAAAGTCCTTGCATGCCTATCTACTACATACAATATACCTATTTTTTAGAGTTTCAAAATAATAAAAGTTCTTATAAAAAGATTTCATGATTTTAAAAAAATAAAATAAAAGTTGTATAATTAACTTATATTTCAAAGAATAAAATTAATAAAATAAAAAGTATGAAATTAATGAAAATTTATTATTTCAGACAACTTCTATTAAATATTTTTCACTAATACAAGTTTTCATTTTATTTGTTAAAAAATTAAAACAGTAGAAATATATTCTCTTCCAAATATTTTTTTCCACCTTATGCATATAAAAGTTTTCAAATTAAATTAAGTGAAACTAAAGAGATTGTGGGAAAACCATAGGTTAAAAATAATAATGATTTATAATTTTTAAACTCTTATACAAAGAAACTCATATTAATATAAGAATCCTATCCACTTCTCAATTCTTTATCTTATGATGAAGTTTTTCCTATTTTCATAATATAAGACTTCCATTTTTATAGTGCTATCCTAAAAATGACCATCACTCACCACCTATGCTATCCTCTCATGTAATCTTTCTCCATTACACTTCTACAATTCTCATTTTCAAATATTTTTGAATTTTATTTTTTTCTATTCATAGTTTTCATCGTCTTCAAATATTACTTTCATCATTCTAGTTTACAATCTCCCATACAAAATTAAAGCACCTATGCAATGCTGCAAGTAATGAGATGGACATTGAATTGAAGATATAATTAGCATGCCTATGCCTATTCCTTCACCCATCTCCCAACTCCCATATTCCCATCCATTTTTCAATAGCTTGAAACAACTAGTGAGTTGGAAAGCAACTTAATCTTGTGCACTAAGCCTAACTTGAGGCATTAAAGTAACCACATCAGTTTGACCCAATTGGGAAAAAAAATAAAATTTAAAGGATTGGATAAATATTTTGTCATTTTAAGGGGAGAAATTAAATCATTTTTTTTTTCATATTTAGGGGACCAATCTAATCAATGAATACAAAAATACCCACATTAGAAAGAATTTAGTTGTCGTTACCATTATAAGTTTGTTATATGCTTCCCCTCCCACCTTCTATAATAAGGCCCCCACACCAACAAGATATTTGTATGGATATTTTAAATTATGGAAGGGAAGAAGCATATCATATTATGTCTAGTATATGCAATTATGCTACTTTTAGGAAACACTGCTAGAACAAGGAAGTCATTGTATCATGATTCATCAGTTTCTTGCTTAGTTATGATATGGGAAATCATTATTCCAACTCATATTTATTAAAAAAATTCTTATTTCCTATTGTAAAAGATTCAAATGATCTGACACCATGTCAAAACTAACTTCAAATAAAATGCACACAGAGCTGCTGCTATGTTTCCCAATCAATTGAGAATTACCAAAATAAATGTGGAATAACAAAATAAATTAGATTTGCAGACACATAGCTGGGCATGAAAACTTGATTCTTCTATTAACTAAAAAAAAATCATTACAAAATTATTTAAAACTTGAAACTCTAAACTACAGATAACGAACTAGATTTGCAGCAATCTAGAGCTGCACACACACACAGACAAGATAATTAGGAGCTTCTCAGAGCTCACTTTACTTCTTGCTACACTGAACGATCTAGATCTATCTACTCCTCCCTACAAAAAATGAACAATCCAAAGCTATCTGTTGCTCCAGAGAGTGATGATCCCATAATACTGGTTTACAATTTTTGGCCAAACTAGTCACTGAATTGATTTCTTCTAATTAAATCTTCACTTTCGGGCACCTATAGCAGCTAAACCATGATGAATTTGAAGATGATGCAAACTAGTGATTTATGAATTTTTTTCTATAGATTCTAAATAATTTTTTTTCAAAATTTTTGGAATCAAATTGCACTTCTTTTTCCATCTCCTTTGAACATGAGTTTTTTCAGTAAACACCATTTTTAAGGAGTGTCACTCACTGTATAAGACATAAGTTTTTTTGCATGAAGGATAAAATTTTATTTTTTTTGAATTTACATTTTAAACTATGATATCTAGTGCTTACAATTGGTTTCATAGTGTTTTATTGAATATTTTTTCCTTAGTCAAGTTTTTAAATCAAACTAATTAGAATTTAGAAATAGACCTGGATTGTATAACATATAATTTTTTTGGTACTTATCAAAATTCCTTTTTTTTTTTGGATCAAGGACTTCAATATCTAGTGCACTCATATTTTTCAAATTTTTTTTGATAATCTTCTATTTTTCTACATGTGCAGAACATAGAGCTTGATTTTTGGTGAAAAACCTACATTCACAATAAATAAAAATAAATATAATAATAAAATTAAATTTATTTAAAATTATAAGTTTTGGGAAGCTTATAATAAGGACTATATACTTACAAAAAATAAATTTTAAATGAATTCATTTGATCCCCCAAAAGGTAAATAAAAAGTGGTTTTTAATTAGCATTTTGATGGGTGTAAAGGAGACTTTGTTATAGGTATGGTTTAAAACTAGCGGGGTTCTATCCAAGGGGGTTTGATCTAAGGTAGTTTGATCAAACCCTCTTCAATTGGAATGATTTAAATGGAACTTTTTAAGGCTTAAATAATTATATTTTCTAACAATATGTGATTTTAGCAAAAATCAGAATCTCCCAAAAATTGTAAACTAGATTTGTGGGATCACTCTGGAAATATTGAATAATCTAGATCTATCTATTGCTCCTTGCACAAAACATTCTCTATTACTGCTACAACTTTACATTTTTGTAACTCTCTACAAATTATTTTTCCAATCTTCTACAAATATCTAACTAATTGTTACATTCCTTTTTGTCTATTCTTGTCTTCATAGAAAATTCCCTCTCAAAATTAAAATATACCAATGACATTAAATTTTGTATAGTCAAGAGCATGATAGAGATGAAAATCCCTAAAAATAAATAGCTATTGAAAGCTCTTAATAGGTAGGTGACAACTGGGGAGTTGACGTGAGGAAGAGGCTTAGTCAGAAAAATAAATATTTCCAACACTTCCCCTTTGATTGAGTCATCAAACAAACATCATTCTTTATAAAAATTAACAACACTTAAGTTTCTTCGTAGGCATTCAAAGTAATCTCTCCTCAAAGGTTTGGTGAAAATGTCTACAAGCTGTTGCTTAGACCTACAAAATTTTATTTTGATTTCACCTTTCTCAACCAATTTAGTTATGAAATGATACCTAATTTAAATGTGCTTGCTTCTTCCATGAAAAACTAGATTCTTTGTCAAAGCTATTGATGAAACACTGTCACAAAATATAGTTGTTCCATCCTTTTGTTCTTCCTTCAAATCTACTAAGGTCCTCCTTATCCAAATTGTTTGGCATGTTTCTACATTTTCCACTCTAAACTCAACTTTAGCTATAGATAGGAAAACTATGGGTTGTTTCTTGGAAGCCCATGAAATGACTCCCGATCCCAAATGAAACACATATCTAGATGTGCTCTTTTTATCACCCACACTCCCTGCCCAATCACCATCTGTGTAACCAACCAGCCCAAAAAAAATTGTTGCACTATATAGAATACCATATTCTCTAGTTCCATTCACATACCTCAGGATTCTTTTACCATTGGGTATGTGCAGGATCATGATGGGCCAAAAAGTGGCAATATGATGGGTATTTGTAGGGTATGTGGCTGATAACTTTTTTTTTTGCTCAAAATTGATGAAATGAAAAGGGTATTTAAAAGAGATTCTCAGCTTTCCACCAATATAAATTATGCTTTACTTTGAATTTAATAACTAATTATTATTCATTTTCTATTTAAATTATGACTAAAGTGCAAATTGATAGGTTGATTGAAAACATGTATAGCTTCTAAACGATATCACATTTTTTTGAATCCAAAACATGTATCACATTCTATGTTTCCATATACTATAGGATTCAAAAAAGAAAAAATGAATTTCGTGAAGTTTTAACCAAGTTAAGGTGGTTAGACATACAAGTTTTATATTTTTTAAAAGCTATAATAAAAAAATCATAATTAATTATTTACTTGGAAAAATTACAAAAATATGCATCACATCCGACATGAGTCCTCTACTTATGTCTAAAATCTTATAAAAATATTATAATTTTATTGTGGTTAAGGTGGTTAGACAGACACCTACTTCTTATTTTTTCCCCAAATTTAAGTACTGTATTGAAATTTCAATTTTTCACCAAATAGATTTTTTATTTTTTAAAAATAAACCTAGTAGTTTAGAAACTATATTCAATTTTCTACACATTCTATTCTTACATTTTTTTAAATAATATAGATAACTTATTCAAATTTTTACGTCAAGTTGCCTAACTCTGATTTTTTTAATTTTTTTGCCACTTAAAGGCCTATTTTTTCCATGATGATCCTGCACATACCCCACTTAACAATGTGACTCTTTTGGAGTCTACATAAAATGGAAATCAGACTTACATTCTACACTATATTAGGCCTAGTTGTTAAATACACGAAACTTCCAACCAAACTCTTATACATGGTCAAATTCACATTGTTGCTAAAATCTTCCTTGCTCAAATTTAGACCTATTATTGTTGGTGTGGGGGTAGGCTTGCTATCTTGCATCCTAAATATCTTCAAAATCGTTGTTGCATACTTTTCTTGAGAGATAAAAATACCAACATGCATTTTTTTTACTTCTATGCCTAGAAAATACCTCAAGAGACCTAAGTATGTCATTTCAAACTCTCTTTTCATGGCCTCTTTAAAATAAAAAATGAGGAAATCATCATCCCCAGTGAAAACTAAATCATCAACATACAAGAAAACAACTAAAATCTTACCATTAGCTTCCTTGATGTAAAGAGTGGGTTTACCATCATTTTTGCTAAAGCCATTGGTCACCAAATATGAGTCAATCTTGTTGTACCATGCATGTGGAGCTTACTTCAGCCCATAAAGAGCTTCCTTTAGCCTGTATACCTTATTTTCTTGACCCAAAACTTCATAATCAGGTGGCTACTCCACATACACGTCTTCTTTCAATACTCTATTCAAGAAGGTGGAATTCACATCCATTTGAAACACCTTCTACTTGTTTGGGGCTGCAATTTCTATGACTACCTTCATGGTTTTCATTCTTACAACTCGAGCATAAGTCTCATCATAATCTCTCCCAAACTGTTGTTTGTATCCATTAACAACTAATCTTGCCTTATGCCTTTTTATTCTTCCATCCACATTGCTTTTGATCTTATAGACCCATTTCACTCCAATTACTTACATGTTGGGAGACAAAATAGTTAGCTCTTGGGTGATCCCACAATACTAGTTTACAATTTTTGGCCTAACTGGACATTGAACTAATTTCTTCTAACTAAATCTTTACTTTCGAGCATCTATAGTGGCTAAAATGTGATGAATTTGAAGATTATGGAAACTAGTGGTTTATGACATTTTTCTATAGATTCTAAATATATTTTTTTCAAAATTTTTGGAATCAGATTGCACTTATTTTTCCATCTCCTTCAAAAACTAGTTTTTTTCAGTAAACAACATTTTTAAGCTCCAGTGATGCTCACCGTATACAACATAATTTTTTTTCCATGAAGGATAAAATTTTAATTTTTTTAAATTTTGATTTATAACTATGATATCTAGTGCTTTCATTTGGTTTCATAGTGTTTTATTGAATATTTTTTTCTTAATCAAGTTTTGAAGGAAAACCAATTACAATTCACAGATAGGCAGACTATATACAACTTAAGTTTTTTTGTATGTACCTGAAATTCAATTTATTTTTTGTTGGATCAAGGACTTTAATATCTAGTGCAGTGATATTTTTCAAAATAAAATTTTGATAATCTACTATTTTTCCACATGTGCAAAACATAGTGTTTTTTTTTCGGTGAAAAACCTACATTCACAAGAAATAAAAAATAAATATAATAATAAAATTAAATTTATTTAAAATTATACTTTTTGGGAAGCTTATAATAAAGACTACATACTTACAAAAAAATTAAATTAAATGAATTCATTTGATCCCCCAAAAGATAAATCAAAAGTGATTTTTTATCAACATTTTGATAGGCGTAAAGGAGACTCTATTATATGTATGGTTTACAAATAGTGGGGTTATATCAAAGGAGGTTTTGATCTAAGGTGGTTTTATTAAACCCTCTTCAATTGGAATCCTTTAGATGGAAAATTTCAAGGCTTGAATCATTATATTTTCTAAAAATATGTGATTTCAGCAAAAAATAGGATCTCCAGGAAATTGTAAACCACTATTGTGAGATCACCCTATGATGTTCTATTATTATCTATTGCATATATCTCCCCATCCATGGCTTCACATTATTTCTCTTCTTTCACAACATCCTCAAAATAAATTGGATCACTATGAGAAAATAATACAAAATTCATAATTTCATCAAATTCTTCATCATACCTTTCATTTTGGTAGATCTCCCTTAGACTCTTGGTCTTTCTTGGCATTAGGGAGGTGGGAGTGGGGTCTAAAATTTCACTACTGCTAGTACCTTGCTGAGAAAACTCTACCTAGAGCTATCTAGAGCTCTCTATCTATGTCTGTACAGTGGTTTGGAGTGATCCAAAGCTGGTCCGAAGTAGTCCACGGGTGGCAGTTTAGAGTTGGTCTAGAGATATTGAGAGCGATTGTAGGCTCCATAACCTCATCTTGTTGCACTTAATACTCTTTTCCTTTATCATCAAGTGCTGTCAAGAGCTATCAAGAGCTATAAAAAACTATCAAACTATCCCATAACTCATCCTCTAGGAACTCCATGTCTTTGTTGATGAAGATTTTTCTTAGTGACTAGGTTATATAGCCTGTAGGCTTTGGACTCTTCACTATGGCCCATGAAGATGCACTTCTCACCCTTGTCATCTAACATTTTCCTCTTTTCCTTTGGCACAAGTGCATATGCCACACATTTGAACAATGTCAAGTGCTCAACCGTCCACTTGTATTTTTTCCATGCCTCTTGTGGAATCTTGTCAAAAACTACCTCTGTAAGACTTATGTTTATCAAATAAATTGTTGTTGCTATAGCTTCACCCCAATATTTGTCTGGGAACCTCTTGGCTTCAAGCATGTTTCTTTCCATCTCCACAATGGTTATGTTTTTCCTCTCAACCACTCTAATTTTTTGTAGAGTATAGGCTATTGTTAGCTCCTTCTTAATGCCATGTTGCTTGCAAAATTTCACAAATTTATTAGAGGTATACTCTCCCCCTCTATCTAATCTTAGGACCTTAATGAAATGTCGACTCTCCTCAGCCTAGGCTTTAAACAATACAAACTTGCCAAATGCTTCAAATTTATGTTGCAAGAAATAAACCCATGTCTTATGGTTGTAATTATCAATGGTCATAAAATATTGGCTCTTACAATAGAAATTGTTTGCATAGGGCCACACAAATCAATGTGCACCAACTTTAATGGTGCTCTTGCCCTTCTAGAATTGTTTGATTGAAAGGGTTTCCTATATTGCTTGCCTAAAATGTAGGCTTCACATCTACCACTAGGCTCTACAATGGTTGGTAAACCTCCAACCATACCCTTCTTTGACAAAATATTCAAACCAGCATAGCCTAAGTGTCCATGCCTGAGATGCCAAAGCTTGGAAGGGTCTTGAATAACTGTCTTGAAAGTTGCTTGCTATTATAATGGTATACATTTTCCTATAGCTGCGGTTTGAGATGTGAAACACCTTTCCAACCTTAAGGGAAACATCCTATTCTTTGTCATTTGCACTACTACAATTACTTTCTTGCTTCCATCCTTCTCATAAATGATGCATTCACCCATCTCCATCAACACTCTGTATCCTTTTTGGATCAACTATCCAATACTCATGATATTGTGCTTTATACTAGGAGAAAATACACATCGTCAATCTCCTTCTCACATTGGTTGGTGCAAAACAAAATAGACCCTTCACCCACAACTGGAACTATTTCATTGTTCCCCATTTTTATTTCAAACTCAACATTTTTATCAATAAAAGAAAATAAACTTTCATTACCACTCATGTGGTAACTATAGTCACTATCTTAAAACCATACCTCATCACTACCTTTCTCAACAATGTTGTACATGATGAAGGCCTTTTTCTAATTACCTTCAACCACTTTTTCATCAGCCACATTTGCACTTTGCTTTGACTGATCTCGTTTCTTTTTCCAGCACTCACTTGCATAATGACCAAACTTATGGCAATAATAACATTCATTATTGCTCTTTTCACCCTTTTGACTCAAGTTGTTGTTCTTCTTGGCTTTTCTACAACTAAAATGAGAGCTACTTAGTTCTTCTTGGATGTGTGCTCATCCTGAGCTATCTTTTCTAGTACTACCACATCCAAACCTACCTCTACTATGTCTAGAGTTGTTTCTACCTCTCCCTCTACCTCTTGCATTGGATTGAGATTTGAATGCTTGCTCATGGGAAGAACTTGTAGACCTATTTAGGCACTACTCATGGATTTGCAGAGAACCCATCATCTCATCAACAAACAATGTTGAAAGGTCCTTCACCTCTTCAATAGAAATCACAACTAGATCAAACTTTGTGGGTAAACTTCTAAGGATTTTCTCTACAATCCTCTGAGCTTCCATGACTTCTCCATTCACCCTCAACTAGTTTATCAAACCCAAGATTATTGTGTGAAAGTTTCAAATAAACTCACTATCCTTCATTTGGAGAGTCTCAAAATATCTTCAAAGCATCTGGAGCTTCACCAATGGGTATGTGTAGGATCATGATGGGCCAAAAAGTGGCAATATTATGGGTATTTGTAGGGTATGTGGCTGATGAAATTTTTTAACCCAAAATTGATGAAACAAAAAGGGTTTTTAGAGGATATTCTTAGCTTTCCACCAATATAAATTATGCTTTAATTTTAATTTAATAAATAATTATTATTCATTTTCTATTAGAATTACAACTAAAGTTCTGATCAATAGGCTAATGGAAAAACATCTATAACTTTCAAACGATATCACATTTTTGGAATTTGAAACATGCATCACATTCTATGATTCACATACTTAGGATTAAAAAAATAAAAATTAAATTTAATGAAGTTTTGACCAAGTTAAGGTGGTCAGACATACGAGTTTTTATATTTTTTTAAAGTTGTAATAAAAAATTCATAATTAATTTTTTATTTAGAAAAAAATTACAAAAGAATATGCATCACATTCAAGCATGAGTCCTCTACTTATATATAAAATATTATAAAAAAATATTATCATTTTATTATGGTTAAGGTGGTTAGATAGACACCTACTTCTTATTTTTCCCCTAAATTTTAAGTACTATTGCATTGGAATTTCAAATTTTCACCATATAGATTTTATTTATTTTTAAATAAACCTAGTAGTTTAGAAACTACATTGAATTTTCTACAGATTCTATTCTTACTTATTTTTCAAATAATATAGATAACTTATTCAAATTTTTATGACAAGTTGCCTAGCACTGATTTTTCTAAATTTTTTGCCACTTAAGGGCCTGTTTTTTCCATGATGATCCTACACATACCCCAATCTAACTTTATTAGTTCCTTTGTAACTAGTTTGGAGTATTTCCCAAGCTTCCTTTGCATATTTAGCTACTGCTAATATGGGAAAAATGGCCTTTATCAAGTTTACTTCAATTAAACTTAATGCTTTTGCATCTTTCCTCCTTGTCTCCTTCAACTGGATCTTCTGGTTGTTTGTGAGGACTACATACATTGCTGGATCAGTCACATCATTGAACCCATTGATCACAAGCTCGCATAAATCATTTGCAACCATTATTTTCTTCATTTTGTTTGCCCAAATATCATAGTTTTGTCCATTGAATGGTAGTGCTTGTTGCCAAATCTTACTATCATCTCCAACAATGTCTCCAACAAAACAAAATTTAAACACCCAGAAAAATAAATGCCCAACTCAATTAAGACTTAGGGCCAATTGGCTCTAATACCATGTGAAATCTTCAATTGCTCTGACACCATGTCAACATTAACTTCAAATAAAATACACACAAAGTTGTTCTTTGTTTCCCAATCAATTGGGAATACCAAAATAAATGCAGAATAATAAAAAAAAATAAAAATTTCAAGATACACAACTAGGCATGCAAACTTGCTTCTTCTATTAACTCTGAAAATAACAATTACAAAATGATTTCAAACTTGAAACTATAAACTACAGATAACAAACTAGATTTGCAACAATATAGAGTTGCACACACACATAAGACATCTAGGAGCTTCTCAGAACTCACTTTACTTCTTTCTACACTGAACAATCTAGAGCTATCTGTTGCTCCTTGCAAACACTAAATAGTTCATAGACATCTACTGCTCCCTACAAATACTAAATAATCTGGAGCTATCTACTGCTTCTCGCACAAAACATTCTCTATTGCTACTACAACTTCACCTTCTCGCAACTCTCTTCAAATTCTTTTGTCAATCTTCTACAAATATCTAACTATTACATTTGTTTTTGTCTATTCTTTCCTTCACAAGAAATTCCCTCTCAAAATTCAAATCTACCTATCACAATAAATTATGTGCAGTCAAGAGCAAGACAAGGATGAAAATCCCCAAAAAGAAATAGTTGTTGAAATCTCCTGACAAGTAGGTGATAGCTAGGGAGTTGACGTGAGGAAGCTGCTCAGTTAGAAAAATAAATATTTCCAACATCTATATACCTTATTTTTCTATAGATATCACTATAATATGCATGGTAACTTTGTTTCAGGTTAGACTAATTGATGAGACTTGATGTTTCTGTTGTAGGGCTTGGTCGAAAAAGAGCAAATGATGAAGTGCTCAATAATGCAAATTATTTTCCTCATGAAAATACTATTGAAGCTTTGAAGTCAGAGAAACTAGCAGAAGAATATGGAAGCAATTCTGTTGAGATGGAAAAGACATTAAGGCATGAAATTGTGACATCACCACCTCCCCAGCTAAATGGATCCAAGAATTTAGCATCTACTGACTCTAGCATTACCATCCATCTTGCTCCTTCAACATTATAATTTAAATGTTTGGTGTTTTGGTTGGGATGATTAAGTTAAAAAAATATTTATTACTACCATATTACCATTGGTAATGTTCATATCCAAACATTGGCATAAAAGAATGTCTTTATGGTCTAGTGAAGTGATTTTTTAAAATCTAAAGGAACAAAACAAGTAATTTTTATGTGTTCTTTTCTTGTGTTTGTGTAAAACATGGGTTAGAGATCGGTGGGTGTTGAATGCTTTTTTATTTTCTAAACCTTATACAATTTAAAGTCTACAATTTAAATTAATCTATCAATTAAAGTGTTTACTCAACTTTCCTTTTAATTTGTACTTGCTAGGGGCTTAAAACTTGTAAAAGTTTTCCAAGTTCTTTGCATCTTATTTTGGTTTGTTCTTTTTGTTCATTCTCATTTCTATCTTGATTTTTAGTTTCATATTCTAGATCATATTGTTAGGTTTTGCCTATCATTCACATTTCTTGTCTTTTTAAGCTCTTGTTTAGAGTGAAGCCCCCTTTTATCTTTAAACACACCCTAGGACACCCTATAGCAAATCTCTTCCCTTAATTGCATCATTAGATTGAGATCTCTAGGGTTTCCTTGAATGAAAGTTTACGAAATAGGGAAAAGGATACCCCCTCTTCGTGTCTTATTCCATCTCCAAAATGGTGGAGCAACCCCCTATTTCTTTCGTTTCACTATTATGATAATAACCTTTTCTCCTAGTTTGATTATGGGATTATCAATATCTACATGTTAGATTTTTACTTTTGATAAGAGGGGCACATGATCATTCTAGTAATCGAGTGTAGGACAAACATATTGACGAAAATTTATTTGAACAAATTCTAGATTGAAAATAAGATGATGTGACCTAATAAAATGATCAATTAAATTTTAATTCAGTAAACATGTCTAAATAATCAAATTACACATTAAAAATATACATAACAAAAAAATTGTTGAAACATAAATTATTCTCCTCACCAACTAATTAATATATTTTCAATACTTTTTAAATCATTCTACCTTGTAGAACTCTGCATATCATCTTTTAATCTTAGAATGAATGCTAAGCCCTGAAAATTGTAAATCGTGTGAACAAATAAAAGTCATTTTACAACTTCAAATTTAAGAGTACATAACTCGAGGTGATCCATAGGACATCAAAATTCAAGATCTCAAACCTGTGCTCACACTGAAAGTTTTGAGAACGTCGAACGTGGAAACCAATCAATCACGTCTTTTTAACAAGATAGCTACGAATCACCTAATCTTTTTAAAAAGATAGATACGAATCACCTAATCATTTGAAAATTTGCTGTATGGTCATAATCATTTGATTAGACACACCACATAAGAGTTATAAATATTCACTTGAAACGAGAATACTTTTTTCAGTCATTCTTCATTTTCACTCTGGATTGTCTAATGAGGATGAAGTGTAATTTGAAACAAGAAGATTTTCTTCAGTCTGTCTACATTCTCATTGTGGATTGTATAATAAGAAGGACGAAGTGTAATTCGACTATTGGAAAATGGAATAATAAGAAAGATGGAGTGTAATTTGACAATTGGAACATGAGAGTATAGTCCACAAACCTCTAAAATTTCTAGATTGTTTGACTGTTGAAATTATAGCGTTTAAAGATGATTCCATTTAATGATAACACGTCATGCCTTTGAATAAGAGAAAATTATTTAAAATTGATAATTTGAAGGGTATAAATATCATGGAGGGGGTTGGAAGTTGGACAAAGCTCACTGTAATTGCAATTTTCAACTTGTATTCAAATAGCTCTAAATGGCTTTTTCATTTCCCAAGCTACATGTAATGGTAGGAGGTCCACCAACTGAGTCATTGTTCATGCCCATTGTATTCACAATCTTGGGTTTCTGGGTGCTGTACAAACTGTTAGGATTCAAGAAGGGAAATGGAAAAGCATCTAGATTACCACCAGGGCCATTAGGCTGGCCCATTATAGGAAACATGCATCAGTTGGGAAAGCTCCCTCACCGTTCCCTTCACAACCTTGCTAAGCAATATGGCCCCATTATATTTTTGAGATTGGGTTCTGCTCCTACTGTGGTGATCTCTTCCTCTGACATGGCCAAAGAAATTTTAAAAACCCATGATTTGGTTTTCGCCAACAGGCCCGAATCTGCTGCTGCAAAATACGTAGCTTATGGTGAGGAAAACATGGGTTTGGCTGCTTATGGAGATTACTGGAGACATATGAGGAAAGTCTGTGTGTTGGAGTTGCTGAGTGCCAAGAGAGTCAAGAGCTTTAGATCAGTGCAAGAGGAGGAGGTCTCTCTAGCCGTGAAAAGCATCTGGGAGAAGAGCAAACATGGCACAGTTGCTGTGAATGTGAGCAAGACTATAGCATCTCTCATCTCCTCTATAATCTGGAGGACCTTGGCTGGCACTAGAATTTCTGAGAATGAAGATTTGGTAGGCAAGGAGCTTGAGATGATGATGCGCGAGGTCATACGTATCATCGGAGCTTTCAACATTGGAGACTTCATTGTTTACCTTGCGTGGATTGATGAGTTGAGCGGTGCGAAGGGGCAGATGAAGAAGGCCCATAATTTCTTTGATGCAGTTGTTGAGAAGATTATATATGAACACAAGGGAAACCAGGACCAGAAAGATCATGCCAAGGACTTGGTTGACGTACTTTTGGAGATGGCACGGAATGAAGGCAGCATAAAAATCACAAGAGAGCACGTGAAAGCAACTGTTCTTGTATGCTTCCTTTCCTAAAGACTCTTTCTCTTCTATCAATATTGAAGAGTTTTCTTAGAAGTAATCAATAAGATTTGATTATATTATTTAATAAAATATATAATTCATATAATATTTATAGAGAAAAAGGTGAGTTGAAAAGTCTGGAACAAAACTATTTAGATGTTGACTAATCATAGATATAGAAAAGAATATAAGTAATATGAGCAATAAACTCAACAAGTAGAAAATTATGATCTATAGGATTGTCCTATCTAGTTAGCACGTATTTATTGTTAGAGGGGGAGTCTCAAGCTTTACCAGCATAATTATGGTTTGGTTGCTCCTAGTGAGCATCATCTAGAGGGGGGTTATCAATTCTAATAGGAGAAAAACTAATGCTAATATTAGAAGTTTATCATTTTGGAACTAGTATCATCCCAACTACAAAGTTGTATTGTAGCAACATGCTGATAATAGTGAAAATATTGTCTCCATGATCTTGACTATGATGGAGGAGAACCATGAGACCCATGAGAAGGCCAAGAACTATGGCTACATCCACATCAATGACTTCAAGGAGGGTATTGGTGCAAGTTTTCAAATTCATTCATCTTTTATGTAATGGTTTCTTTGCTTTCTTGGCAGGATATGTTTCTTGGGGGATTGGGGTCAACTATCACCACCTTAGAATGGGCAATGAGTGAGATGGTGAGAAACCCTCGGGTGGCCAAGAAGCTACAAGTGGAGATCAATTCTATAGTAGGAAAGTATTGCATTGTGAGAGAATCCGATCTTACAAGAATGGAATACTTGCAATGTGTGGTAAAAGAGGTTTTTCGATTGTACCCTGCAGGTCGGGCCTTAATGCTTCCTCATGAATCTAGAGAAAGTTGCACTATTGCTGGCTACTATATACCTCAAAAGACACGGATTATTGTGAATGTGTGGGAAATAGGAAGAGATAGAAATGTGTGGGAAGATCCCTTGACCTTCAAGCCTGAGAGATTTATAGATAAGAATATTGATATAAAGGGTCGAGACTTTGAGATGCTTCCATTTGGCGCAGGAAGGAGAGGATGCCCTGGGATTGGACTTGCCATGGAAAATGTTGAGCTTGTGTTGGCTTAGTTGGTGCATTTTTTTTATTGGACTTTGGAAGGTAATGGGAATGCCATAGAGTTAGATATGACAGAAAGCTTCAAGACTAGTATTCCAAGAAAGGATAATCTTTTTTCTATTCCCAACTTGAAAGTATTTTCATCTTTTCCAATTGAATAAATTGGAAATTTCAAAATTTCTTAAGATTTGTTTAGACACATATAACAATTTAGAGTATTAAATATGGTAGATACTCTTACCATGCAATAAAGTTTGAGTAGGTAGTTAAGGATTCTATGAGATGTTTTATTTACTCTACTTTATAATATATTTGGATTTTCATATATAGATGTCTTAATTTTTCTAAGTTTTCACATGGTATATGTATCAAGTATTTTTAAATCTAATTTGTACATATAAACATGAGTTACATTAATAATAATTTTTAATATTATTTATAAATATCACGCATACATTAGAAAGTGTATTTTTTATATTGAATAGTGCTAAAAATATAATAAAAATAAGTAGCTTAAAATTTTGCAAGAAACCTAGGATAAACATTATCAACATAAAATCATTGCAAATTTGAGAAATGCTAATGAGCACAAGAAGTTGGTATCGTTGTATAAGGTAAAAGGCTATACAAAATTCAGTGTTACATTGGCATTGTACGCTAATCTCTTATTTACAATGTATTGATTAATTTTGAATGAGAATGACTAAAATATTCAAGACTAGTATTCCAAGGAAGAATAATATTTTTACTATTCCTACCTTGAAAGTGTGTTTATCTTTTCTAATTAAATAAATTGGAAATTTTGAAATTTCATAAGCTTTCCTTAGACACACATAAAAATATATATTTATAAATGTGATATACCTTACCAAGAAATATAGGGTAAATGCACAAAGATGGGGGACCAAAAAGGGGTCTTAAGTGGCTACTTCTTTTCTAAAATCGAGAAAGGCCAATCATGGATGAGAAATTGGAGATAGTTAAACTGAAAATTTTGAAGATGCAACGAAAAAAGAGTCAGAGTGCTTCGAGTCTACTTTCTAAACTATTATGTTTTTTAATGGTAGAGATTAAGAGGTTCAAAAAGGGGGGCCACACAAAGTGGTCTTATTTTTTACAAAAAAAACATAACATAGCGTTTGGTGTGGCTCGGGCCCTAATTTTTTTTTATTATTATTATTTCAAATATTATTTCAATGAGAAATTAGCTAACACCATGTAATTTATGCCTAATTTTTCTACTAATTGTTTAATGAATATATGATTTTTAACTAATTTTCAAAGTTGAAGCATCTTGAAAAACAAAAAATTGTGCATGCTCCCCCTAATTTTCTAGAAAACTAATTGAAAACCAAATTTTTGGAATAAGTGTAGAGTGAAGTCCAATTTCTAAAAATGTAATTAATTTGAAATTTTGATGAATGGTTAAAAAATAAAGTTAAAAATACCACACATTGGTCTTTGAAAACAAATGAATACACTAACAAAAGAAATTAAAGATGAAAACCTTAACATACTCAAAATGTGAAAACAATTACATCATTAGAAAGCTAAGAGAGAGCTTACTATTATCATGTACTTGTTATGCCTTGCAGAGCCACCCCATTTTATTCTAGAACAATTTGGGTCCCCCTTTTCTTTTTGCTTTCGTCGCCTTTCGTTGTTTGTTTGGGTCTTAGGAGTTCTCTTGCTTTCCTCGTAAGTCTGTCTTTCGTTTTGTCTGATCTGGTTCTACCTCAACCAGAGTTGGGTTTCTTTTTTGAAAATTGAATCAAATGATGAAAAATGATATATTTTATATGCTTTTGAGGACTAATGGGGACATTGTTGTGCAGGATTAAATCATACACCCGATGATATCTCTCAATGAAGTCCGTTAGAAAGCATACCTCAATCAGATTTAGCATAAAACTCCTGATGAAGAAAGTCGTTGAGACCCTCCTATTGTATTACCGACTAGCAGTGTGGTTCTATTCATTTGAAATATACTAGTTGACTAGACATTTTAATCGCCATTGGTTTTTATATATCTCTGCTTTGGAAGAATTCTCGCCGACCATTGTGCACAAGGCTAGCGTTGCCGAAAGAAGGGTGTCATCAGGGAGAAGTCCTGCCGACAGATGGAGAGCTCTTGGTGAAAGGTTGTGGCTTTGGGGTAAGGTCTCACTGACAGAGTGAGGTCTCACCGAAAGGTTTGAGTTTGGCATAAGGGGTTTGCTTGGGGTAATGTCTCCCCGACATGCTAAATGTCTCATCGAAGGTTATGCCTTCGATGTAATCTCATGTTGACTGCTGGAGGTCTTGGCGAAAGAAGGGTTGCTCGGGGAGAAGTCCTCCCGACTCGTTGGAGTCTCGCCAAAATATGGGGGCTTCACTGTAATGTCTTGCCGACTGCTAGGAGTCTCGCCGAAAGAGGTTGCATTCAGGAAAAGGGGAGTCTCATTGGTATAACATCTGGCTGACAGGATGGGGTCTACCCAAAATGAAATGAGCTCATCGAAAGGAGACATCATTGCTATGAGGTCTGGCTGAATGATCGTGGTCTCATCGACAAAAGGGGGGCTCGGTGTGAAGTCTTCCCGACCAGTGGGAGTCTCACCAAAATGCAAGGGTTCGAGCTCAGTAAGAATGGAAGGGGTTGGTGTAATGTTTTATCGACAAATGGTGGTCTCGCTGAAGGAAGTTGAGCTCGGCATGATATCTCACCGATGATGGTATGTCTCACTGAAGGTCTTGTGGCTTCGCTACGATATCTTGCTGACTGAGCGAGTCTTGCCGATAGGGATGGACTTGCCATTGGAAAGGGATATCAGTATGACTAATGGGAACCCACTGTGACCTCCTACCGACTGAACGGTATCTTGCCGAATGCAGATGTTTTTCCAACAAAGGAGCACAAGGGTAGGACTCCTAAGGATTCGCTATGATGTCTGGCCGATAACGATTGTCTTGCTGATGGTTTTTGTGATACCGATATAACTTTTGCATTTGATATGAGGTCTCACCGACAGTTGTATGCTATGCCAATGTTGCTGTAGAGTATAATCACATCGGGGAGACACGGCAAGTGTCTCACTGACATGCAATTATGTTTGAGTAGCCTTTGATCGCCTGGAAAGCCTAAGTGGCATGTGTTCAGCCAATCAGAGAAAGTTGAGGGTGAACCATTGACTGTTTGATTGTTGTGACTACCCCTGTGAAGAAAATCTACATAGCATAAACAACATGGACTTACTCTGAGATCAAAAGTGATGGAGTAGCTCGGTGAAGCAATGGTGTTTGGATCTAACAGGGGACATCAGATGCTGCTTCTCGAAGACAGTCAACTTCCAGAAAGATCTTGAGCACAAGAAATTCGAAAGGAAGAAAAGAGCCACGAGTCTCAGGGACAGTTGTGGTGTCTACTGGCAAAGGTAGATCGACATTTATGATAATGTTGCATTCAAAGCAGCTCTGCAAGGAAGTTCGAGGGTGGACACGAAGGCCAGAAGTTAATGCGAGGGTTGTAAAAGATCTGAAAGGCCATCCCTGGGGTGATCCTTCACCGACATGGACACAGGGATGCACATTGAATGCATCATTAACTTTATTCTAAAAATATCTAAGGGCCGACCCTCCTGCAACCAACTGATATTTTTATAAACCCTAAAAATAGGTGCTAGTGCATTCTTTTTGGTGCATTATGTATATATTTAATTTTTGCCTCTTTGTAACAAGGTAGAAAAGTAGGAAAATAAGAATTTTCTGAAAGTAGAAAAACTTAAGAGTAGCAATAGAGTAGGAGTTAGATTTGACAGAAGGCAGTAATGTATCCTTCTAGTTCTCTTAGTATAGATGGAAACAATTTGAAGACATAGGTTTTCTATACACTGGTGATTGTGCCAGATTTGTAAATGTTGCTTATCCGTTTCACCAATAGTAGAAGCAACTAGATTTAAATCTACTTCATATTGTGTTTTAGAATGGTATTTATCTTGGGTTAATCATTTGATTTGAGAAGCTTTCAAGGAATGAAATCTTATTTTATGTTTTGTCTAAATAGTGATTTACAATCTGCTATTGAAATAGCACTGTGAATGAATGAAGTTGTGTGTTAATCACAAGTTAATTTTTTTCTATAGTTGTAGTTAGGAATTCCTTGAAAGGTAACAAGTCTGGTTAAGTTGGATGAATCATCATTCTCTTCGGTTCCAAAGCTTTGATCTATCTTTTTCTGTTTCTTTAAAAATCCTGGTTAAAGTAGGTTTAAATTTATGTTTGATCTTAGAACAATCCAGAAGCTCAACACCAGCAAGCCCCTTGAACATTATAGTTCACATCAACCATTGAGTGAAATCAACATAGTCAAGAACCAATTACCAATACCTTGGGAATTAGGTATCCATGTGTTATTCTTTCTCTTTCAGGATAGCAGAATAGTAATATTCTATTTACTATTGATGTGCTATTTTGACCATCAATAGTACTTTTTGAATTTACATTGAAATGTGTGCAAACCTTATTGGGAGCATGCTCAAGATTATGTGATTTTCTTACTATTTTCAAAAACATGTCTTTGGATGTTGAAAATTCACCTGAAACCTTGAGGTTGGAATCCCAAGGAAAATCCAAGCCAAACAATTGGAAATTTTCAAAGCAAATAATAACATGAGTGCATTATAATGCACTTGTGTTATGTGAATTCATAAAACATGATCACATTATAACATGCTTGTGTTATGTTAATTCAAAAAATGTGAGCATGTTATAACATGATCGTGTTCTTGTGAAGAAAAAAAATCTCTTTCTCTTTTGTTCAAACTAGATACATAAAATAAACATTTAAGTGACATCTATATATGGACATTTACTTTCTTATACTTTAAGTTATGTTTCATGTGTATAGTTTCAAAATTTTTGAGAATGGTTTTGGGTTTATAGGAGTTATAATGATAATTTAAAGTTTTGAAAGATCTTATAATTTTTCATATAGTTAGATTCCAATAATTAGGAGGTCAAATTTCAATAATTAGGTCAAATTTTAGTAATCAAAAGCTCTATTATTTATCTCTCTCTCTCTCTCTTTATCTATCTACTCAATATTTGTATTCACTTATGCTCTAGACATCCTTCTCAGTATCTCTACCCCTTTCTCTCTTTACCTCTCTATCCTTTTCTCTCTCTCTAAAACTTCCCTCTCTACTTCTCTCTCTATATACTTCCCTCTCTAATTCTCTCTATACCACCTCCATCTCTTCCTCCTTACCTTTCCCACCCTCCACCCTCTCTCCCCCCTCCCCTCTCTACTTCTCTCTTTATCTCTCTCTTCCTCGATCCCTCTCGCCTTTCTCTTCTACTTCTCCCTATCTCACCCATTCCTCTCTGCCTCTCACTCCCTCCCTCCCCCTCCTCTCTCTCTCACTCCCTTCTTCCCTCTCTACCCTATATCTCACCTATTCCTCTTTACCCCTCCCTCCTTACCACATATCTCTCTAGATCTCTGTCTGTCTGTCTGTTTGTCTGTTTCTATATATATATACTTCCCTCTCTAATTCTCTCTATATCACTTCCATCTCTACCTGCTTACCTTTCCCACCCTCCATCATATCTCCCCCTCCCCTCTCTACTTCTCTCTTTATCTCTCTCTTCCTCCATCCCTCTTTCCTTTCTCTTCTACTTCTCCCTATCTCACCTATTCCTCTCTACCTCTCACTCCCTCCCTCCCTCTCCTCTTTCTCTCACTCCCTTCTTCCCTCTCTACCCTATATCTCACCTATTCCTCTTTACCCCTCCCTCCTTACCATATATATATATATATATATCTCCCCCCTTCCTCATACTCTACTTCTCTCTATCTCTCCCTCCATCCATCCCTCCTTCCCTCCCTCCCTTCCTTCCGTCTCTCACTCTCTACTTCTCTTTATATCTATATCTCCCTCCCTACCTCTCCCTACATCCTTCCCTCTCTCTCCCTCTCTTCTCTCTCTATATCACCTCTCTCTTTTTCTACTTCTCTCTACCTCAACTATTACCTCTTCCTCTGTCTCCCTTCTATTTCTCCCTATCACTCTCTCCTTTTCTCTATAATTCTCTTTATATCACATATCTTCTCTCATGCTTCCTCCTTCCCTCTCTACTTATCATTATATCACCTACCATTCCCTCACTCCCCTCTCTCACTCTCCTTTTGTCTCTACTTCTATCTATCTAACTTCTCTTTCCATTTTTACTTATCCCTCAATTCTTCCCCCTCTCTATATGCTTCCCTCTCTACTATATATATCACCTCTCTCTCCCCTCTTCTCCCCTCTCTATTTCTCTTTGTCTCTCTCCTTCCCTCTCTACTTCTCTCTATCTCATATCTCTCTCTCTCTCTACTTCTATATATCACTCCTCTCCCTTTCTCTCTACCTATCTCACCTCCCCCCTGTCTCTCTCTCCCTCTCTTATTTATAATGTATTATTAAATAATGAATTGGTTGATTTGTGAATTATTTTTTTCTAGTTAGTAGGATATTTTTAGCATTGTATGTATTTGGGAATAAAAGGACTCAATTTGGGAGATGGGTTAGCCAATAGTAAATATTAAATCTATCTAATGTTGAGATAGAATACTAAAGACAATTTGGCCAAGAAAGGGGTGGCATATTTTTTTAGGGGGAACAATGAGAAATATTTGGAAGATATTCAATACTATTCCATGAATAAATTACATGGTTTTAGATTTTATATTGTAATAATTAGTTAGGAGGGACTAAAGTGTTGACAATGTTTTTTCATATTGTTCAACTTAGGTGAGATGCAAGGTGCACTTCACCTCTCCTAAAAGGAACCAATATTTTGAATGAAGTTTAATTAATCCAAGGTATTTATAACTAGACCTTAACTTGTCACATGGTAACTCAAGGAACTATGTATAAAGAGCTTGGATTAATTTAGTATACTTTAGAAAATTTATTCCTTTCAAGAGAGGTAAAATACATCATGTATATCGTTGTTGGTAAATAGATTGGTCACCTACAAATTTCAAAGTGACATCCAATGGGTAGTGATAAATGTTCCAACGGGTGGATAAGTTTTTACTAGACTAACAACATTCCTTTGCTAAAAAAATGAGTTACAAAAACCCTATTGATAGACATACAAATACTAACTAGTATTTCACAACTTATGACAAACTATGGGGGGGTTTTACCAAAATGCATGTTTTGATGTGCCATGATGATAAAAGAAAGATAATGAAACTCAAAATATAAAGAGATAGGCCAAGTATAAACAAATTCAAACCAAGATGCTAAGATATTATTTTTTTCATTACAACAATTACATAGATTACCAATGTTTACATATTCACTATAGTGTAGGAAAAAGTATCCATTTTTCACACTTAATTTGGGAATTAATATTAAATAAAATGAACTAAATTATGCCTTAATTTAGTAGTGTAATATGTGCTACCTTAAATTCTGTCCTTGCTCTCAAAATTGGCATCCCCATTCAATGGTTAAGTTTATAAATCAGACAGTATTTCACTCATTCATCTAACTCCCCTTCTTACTTCCCTTTGTTAATTTGTTATTTTTTCTCTCATGGGTGATGTTTTATAGCATTGTTATAAATTCTCAAACACTCTAATTTTTTAATTTGGGGGGGTTGGTGGTCTGCACTCAAAGTTTGAGAATTGGCCGAAAAGATCGCTAGCGACAAAGTATCGAAGATTTCAAGTTTGAGCAGGAGTTTAAGTGGTTTCTAAAACTATCGGCGGTGTGTTGCTTAGTATCGTGAACTTCCTGGTTTACCACCCAAGAGCATTTTTCAAAGGGAACTAAGGGAAAGGTAGTGTATTTTTGTGTTATGATGCCTTTCAATTTCAAACGATGAACCCATTGATGCATAAATGAATAAAAAATGCCATCAAGATATAGTAAATAAAATCAAAAGAAAATAGAATTTCTCAAAGGAAAGAATGCAAATGCTAGAGTACCAAAACTTTGTAATTTTATTTTATATACATATTGATGGCATTACAAAATGTGTTGTTTGATTACAAAATTTGGGGAATTAAAATGATATTTTCTTCAAGAACTTAGAAAAAACATGAGCACATAGATTCCTTCCACCACCACCTGTAGGTGCTCTATCTGGGCTGGTGATAGCAGATTTTCATGGGATTGTAGGAATTGGGCAAACAACCCTATGTCATTCCTCACTAGCCATGCATGGAGAAGGGTCACAACTTCCTTAGTGGCTTCATTCTAAGTCATAGTTGCAATGAAAATGATGTCACCTACTAGTCCACTCCGTGGGTAGTTATTGAGATCAATGATTGCTATAGTAACTTTATGATGAAATTCAGGATGACCAAGCACTCCGCTACCCTCATTCCCCACTCTTGACATTTAGATGTGTGATTGATAGTATACACAAAAAAACTCAAGGAGCATGGAATTATGTACATGCTCTTGATTTAGGAACACTTCTCCTAGTATACTATGCAACACCTCCTCTTCTATATTGCTCTGAACAATGAAGACTTCTCTCAGTTGGTCAGATAATTTCTTGAAGAGGGGACCGCACTTGATCTCCTCAATGATGAGGATACATATATATACATATATTGATGGAATTACAAAAAAAATTGTTTGATTACAAATTTGGGGGCATCAAAAATATATTTTCTTCAAGCACATAAAACAAACATGCACAATTAAAACTTTGTTTTAATTATCTAATTCCTAATTTTCCTCACCCTCCCACTTGTAAGGGAATATTCCCCCTTTGCAGTTTCCTCCAAAAGGGTATATTCCTATGGAATATTCCTCCTTGTGCACTCATACAAAATAAAAATATTTTTTAACGAAATTCTAATTCTCAGGAATTGTGTTTTTTGAGAGAAAATTGGGACCATTGATTAAATTTATTGATCCTTGTCAACTTTCAACCTTGACCATGGATTAGAATACTTAATCCATGCCTAATCTGAGTCTCATTGATTTTCATCCCTTGATTAAGCTAATCAATCTTTACCATTGTTTTTTAATGATTTTACCTATAAATAGACCTCACTTGTATGAAATAGGGATCCACTTTTTAGAGTAAAGTTACTATAGTGAAATTTAGAGCAATCTTTAGAGCAATACTTAGCATTTTAGCATCATCGTAATTAGCTTAGTTTTCATCAATGGCTACCATCTTTGAGCTAGTTTCCATCTATGGATTGGGAAAGGGTTCTTGTTTCACATCATATGCATCACCATTCCCCCAATGAGATGAGGTTTGGAGTCTTAAATTAGGTTTCCTTTAGTATTTATGGTTTTCTTCATATTTTGTTTAATGGTTGCGTGGTTTGAATATTTCAATAATTTCATTGGGATTATAGTTTAACTAACTTAATCTAGCTTAATATTTTATAGATATAGTAGGTTTAGGTCATGTTATGATTATATTCATAATCTCCAATCCATTTTCCCACAGTGACAAGTTTTTAGTTCATAAAAAAAGCATCAAATGCATGTAGTGTAAAGTTGCAAGGTGGTGTAATTTTTGTTCTATTTGTCATGCAACCAAATTGATAGTTCCAAAACATATAGATGGGTAGGTTTATTCTAGGAAAGTTCTTGTTGCACACCCTAGCATGAAAAAACATTCCAGGATACATTGCACTAGAGAGTTCTCTTAAGAGACCAAAGTGCAAAAGGGAAAAAAAAATTGACGAGCTATTACTTGGAAACTATGACACTTAGAAACACTTTTTCTGAAGCTATAGGATCATGTAGGGTCCCTCTCTGATAACATATCTCATTTTTTCATATCTCTAATCCATTTACCCATCATGAAAATTTTTCAATTGATGGAAAAAGTGTCAAATGCATGCAGTGTAAAGATGCAAGGTGTTGTAATTTTTGTTATGTTCATCATGTAGCCAAACCAATATTTTGAACACATTTAGATGTGTAGGTTTATGCTAGGCAAGGTCCTATTTTGCATTGTAGCATGCCATAATGTTTTAGGCTACATTGCATCGATGATTTCTCTTGAGAGACCAAAGTGTGAAAGGGAATAAAACTTTGAAGACCTCTTAAATTTGGAAACAATGGCACTTCGAAACATTTTTTCTAAAGGTACAAGGTCATTTAGGGTCCCTCTACAATAACCTCTCTCAGTTTTTCATATCTGCAATCCATTTGTTCATGGTGAAAAATTTTTAGTTGATGGAAAGAGCATCAAATACATGCATAATGTTGTAAGGTTTTTTAATTTTCATTCTATTTGTTGTGCAACCAAACTGAAAATTCCAACATGTTTGATTGGTTCAGTTTATGCTAGGAAAGTTCTTGTTTCACACCATAGCATGCTAGAAATTTTTAGGTGACATTGCACCAATGATTTCTTGTAAGAGACCAAAGTGTGAAATGGTAGCAAAATTTGATGAGATATTACTCAAAAACTGTGATACCTATAAAAAAAATTTCTAAAGATATAGGGTCACATAGGGTCCCTCTATAATAAACTCTCTTTGTTTTCATATCTCCAATCTATTTTCTCATGGCACTGACAAGTTTTCAGTTGATGGAAAAAGTGTCAAATGTATGTAGTGTAAAGTTGCAAGGTGTTGTAATTTTCATTATGCTCATCATGTGGAAAAATTAATAGATCCAACACATCTAGGTGGGTAGTTTTATTTTAGGAAAGGTCTGGTTCTGTACCCTAGCATGCCAGAACATTTGTGGCTATATTGCATCGACAATTTCTCTTAAGAGACCAAAGTGCAAAAGGGAAACAAATTTTGATGAGTTGTTACTCAAAAACTATGGCACTTAGAAACATTATGTCTAAAGATATAGGCTCATGTATGGTCCCTCTACAATAACATCTCTCAATTCATATCTCCAATCCATTTTCCCATGGTGACAAGTTTTTAGTTGATAGAAAAAGCATTAGATGCATGCAGTGCAAAGTTGTGAGGTGGTGTACTTTTGTTTGTTCATTTTGTGACAACTTGATAGTTCTAACATGTCCATATGGGTAGATTTATGTTAATCAAGGTCTTGTTTCGTACCCCAACATACTAGAACAATCTAGGCTACATTGCACTGACGATTTCCCTTAAGAGACCAAAGTGTGAAAGGACAACAAAATTTGACAAGCTATTACTCAAAAAATGTGGCACTTAAAAACATTATGTCTAAAGGTACATGATCACGTAGGGTCCTCTACAATAACCTCTCTCATTTTCTCATATTTCCAATCCCTTTTCCCATGGTGACAAGTTTTCAATTAATGGAAAAAGTGGTAGATGCATGCTATGTAAAGTTGCAAGGTGGTATAATTTTCATTATGTTCATTGTGTGACCAAATCAATAGTTGCAACACTTTTGTATGGGTAGGTTTATGCTAGGTAAGGACCTATTTGTCTCCCCAACATGCTTGATCATTTTGGGCTACATTGCATTGGAAATTTCTCTTTAGAGACCAAAATGTGAAAGATAAACAAACTTTGACAAGATGTTACTTGAAAACCATGGAAATTAGAAACATTTATTCTAAATTTACAAGATCAAATAGGGTCCCTCTACAATAAACTCTCAATTTTTCGTGTCCCCAATCCATTTTCTAGTAGTGACAAGTTTTTAGTTGATGGAAAAAACATCAAATGCATGTAGTGTAAAGATGAAAGGTGGTGTAATTTTTCTTTTATTCATTGTGCGACCAAACTAACAATTTAGTTTTATGCTAGGAAAGGTTATATTTCACACCCCACCATGTTGAAACATTATAGGTTGCATTGCATTGGTGATTTCTCTTAAGAGACCAAAGTGTGAAAGGGCTAAAAACTTTGACGAGATGTTACTCAGAAACCATGGCACTTAGAAGCATTTTTTTTTAAGGTACAAGATCATGTAGGGTCCCTCTACAATAACATCTCTCTATTTTTCATATAGATCCAATCCATTTTTCTATGGTGACAAGTTTTCTTTTGATGGAAAATGTGTCAAATGCATGCATTATAAAGTTGCAAGGTGTTGTAATTTTTTTTATGTTCATTGTTTGGCCAAATTGATAATTATAACATTTCTAGGTGGGTAGGTTTATGATAGGAAACCTGTCCTATTTTGCACTCCAACATGCTAGAACGTTTTGGGCTATATTGCATTGATGATTTCTCTTAAGAGACCAAAGTGTGAAAGGGTAGCAAACTTTGACAAGTTGTTACTAAAAAATGGGGGCACTTAAAAAAAAAATTCTAAAGGTATAGTGTAATGTAGGGTCCCTCTACAATAACCTCTCTTAGTTTTTCATATCTCCAATCCATTTTTCCACGGTGAAAAATCTTTAGTTGATAAAAAAAGCTTCAAATGCATGTAGTGTAAAGTTGCAAGGTGTTGTAAAATTTTTTTGTTTGTAATGCAACAAAATCAATAGTTCCAACATATTTGGGTGGGTATTTTTATGCTAGGAAGTGTCCTATTTCACACTCCAGTATGTTGGAGCATTTTGGGGTACATTGCACCAACAATTTCTTTTAAGAAACCAAAGTGCAAAAGGGCAGAAAAAATTGACGAGCTATTACTTAGAAATTGTGGCACTTAGAAACATTCCATTTGAAGGTATATGGTCACATATGGTCCATCTATAATAAATTCTCCCATATTTTCATATCTCCAAACCATTTTCCCATGGTGACAAGTTTTCAATTGATGGAAAAAGTGTTAGATGCATGTAGTGTAAAGTTCCAAGGTGGTGTAATTTTCATTATGTTAGTCATGAAACCAAATCAACAATTCCAACACATCAAGGTCATTTCTTGTACCCCAACATACCAAAACGTTCCAGGCTACATTGCATCGATGGTATATCATGTTCTTCATACCTTTTTGTAGAAGGCCTAAATTGATTTGAGGTTTCATTTTCTCACATGATCAAACATGGTTTCCATATGTTAGTTATGGAAAGAGACATATAATTCCTAACTTTATTCAAGGTTTCATTCTCTCACAAATCTAATTTTCTAAGCTTTCTTAATGTCTCACTTTACCAAGTATTTGTTGTTCTCTTACCTCACCTGATCACACTTGGATAGGTGCATCACTAGCTTAATTCCATTAGAATCAACTCCTTTAGGTACCTTAAATCCTCTCTAATCTTCCCCTCTGACCTCAAAAACTACCAATTTTCACTCTCCCTAATCTACTTGAGGTCCCTAATCTCCTTGAACCTCCTTATCTCCTTTGAAAACCTCTCCTCTCAGCCTAGATTTGCAAGACCTACTAGCCTATGCATATCTCCACATCCACCTACCTCCTATGATCACACCATTAGTGTGAGTGAATTGAAGTGGTATCTAAACCACCCACCATGGATCAAACTCTTTCAGGGTAATGTTGACATCTACCAATCCTTAGTTCCATGCCCATCAGTGCATTGTCAAGCCAACAAAGTCACACACTACCACCATCCCACTAGCCATGGGATCCCACTCACTAATTCTCCCTTTGGGTATGGGAAAAAATAACTATATCATATTAAGAGAATACATCTTATCTCTACCCAAATTGACTCTTGACACTATCAGGTAGATATCTCTTGAAGATAGGTTATGGGGAGTATATCCAATCAACCATCTAGTCTAACAAAAAATGGAAAGTGTTGGTCATCCTCCTCCCAGGCTTCACATAACATTCATGGCCTCCAAATTAACTCATCCATCTCATCAAATTTTAGTCTCTAGTAATCTAGATCCTTGAGTCATATCTATGTGAGAAGGGAATCATATCTATACATAAAAGGATCACTAGTTGATCCAGTGACATCTCCAACTAGCCTAGTCATGGCTATGTGCTCCCATGCCTGAACATATAGTAAAGTGACACGTGTCAATAAATTCATTGCATCTTTGAATAAAACCTAATGCATTTATGGTATAAATGTGTTAGAATGCATGGTCCCCATGAATAGACCACTAATTTAGTCATCCACCACTCTAAAACATATCCCTATCCAATTGGGAAGCCTTGGGATCTCTTGTTAGGAATGATGACTCCTAAGATGAGTCGATTGATCACCAGAACCAAGACATCATAAAATCCAACCTTGGGTCTTAGGTCAACTTCTTCATCATCTATCTCATCCTTATCCTTATACAAAACCAAAAGAAGAGCATCTACACCTTGGTCCTATACTGTAGGAAAATGGCCCCTTGTCATTTTCATGGTCTTTTAGGCCTTTCTTCATGATCTTCTTGGTCCATTTTGCTCTAATTTATTGATGTAATTAGTCTTGAATGTTCACATTTAAATCATTAAAATTCAAATAATGCAATCTTGTGAAGGTGTTGTGAAATTTTGTAAGACATTTCTACACTTTTATGGACTCTACTCATTACAATTCACCTAAAAATCACCCTTTTATTCATTATCAAGTCCTATTTGAAGTGTTGTAAAGTCTTGTAACAAGAATTCATGCTTTTCTAGGCATTATTTCACCATTTACACCTTGCTTATGCTTTATTTGAACACTTTATGCCCTTATAAGGCTTAATTAAGTGTATTTTTTAATATAAACCTGACAAATAACATTAAATGTGACTTAATTCCTAACACCCATTTTCAAGCCTAAGGTGGGACCCATTCGCCATGGGTGGCGATTGAGTCCCTCTTGGCTCAAAATTTAAAATATTTCAAATTTCCTTTCAGGTTTTTATTCAAAATTACTTGATGTTGACCTATGATGAGGTATCAATGGGTCATTAAGACACAAGAATGTATAAATAAGTGTTTTTATCCTCATTTTACAATCTCCTACAATATTCTAACTCATTCAAGCATTCAACTAGCATCAATCAAGCATTCAAGAGTAGCCATTGACATATCTTCAGATTTTCTTCAACAAGGGTTTGGTAAGTTGATAGAATTTGCATGTTATTTGTTTATCATTCTCCTTTATTTCATTATTTCATTAAGCATTTGATTACCAAAGTGGGGTTTGACCAAGGAAAACTCGTATTCTCTAACCCTCAACCATTTTTCCCCTCTTGCATGTGTGTTTGCAGACTTGTGTATGCAGATTTGACAAGAATTTAGGTGTTGAAAAGTGGACAACAAGTCAACAAAGTGTTTCAAGTCAACTACATCTTATTTAGAGCTTGGATAAGACATTTTGTTCATTTTCTATAGATTTGACTTCGACAACCCGACAAGCAGACAATCTCAGATTTGGTGCCACAAAATTGTTCCCTGATTTCTCATAATTTTGGGAGTGGACTGATTCACCATTAGTGGTGAATGCGTCCCACCTTAAGGCTAAAAATCTATTTTTTTTCATATTCTGGATCCCGACACTTAGAAAATTGTTCCTGACAGTTTTCATCAGAAGTAGTTTTGATTCGCCATCAGTGGCGAATGAGTCCCACTAGTGATTTTTAGTGATCTCATTCAACATTTAGAATATTCTAGATTCTCCATTCTCTACCTAGGTGCACTCTGAATCAACTTTCTTCTTTTATGTTTTGCATTTGTTCATACTTAGTTCATGTTTGCATATCACATTGTGTTTTCCAACATTGCATAATTCTTAGATTTTGCATACATAATCAGTCAAACAAATCATCCAATTTCATTCATATCATCTCATTTAGCCTTAATAACATCATAGATTACATAATTTGAATGAACCTAGCTAGCATTTTTGGCTTACCTCTCTCCTTTTAGGTGCAAAACCCTAGAAGAGTTAGAGAGTCTTGTGGTGCCAAAAATCCACGGTTCATTTTGGTGAACCTACATATATTGAACACTTTAAATTTTTTATTTAATTTCCATCTTGCATCTTAAGCTTCATTTGCATCAACATTCAATTAGGGTATTGTTTTTTTTTTGCATCCCAGGGATTCTTAACTTGCATTAGTGAAAGACTCATTTAGATTTCATTTTTGCATTAGATATCATTGAAAATCCTGACAATTTGCATCTACATGCTTAATTGGCATATGAAAAGTATTAGAATCACATTAATTTTTTTGAAAAACACAAAATAATCTCATATTGGGACTCATTCGCCACCCTAGATGAATCATTCCACCTGCACATTTTAGATTACATTTTTAGGCATTTTCTGGGCATTTCGTGCATTTATGCTATTTGCTACTAGTTCTATGTTTCAGTTTGCAGAATTTCTATTATTTGCATTTAGCACTCCTAGATTACCTTGCATTTGCATTCACCCCATCTTTTGTGGTACTTATATGAGTGTTTGGTGCCCCATTGATAATACTTTAGTCAGACGAAGTTCTAGACTCATGTATTCCCATGATAGCACTTTCATTGTGGACCTTGGGATCTTAAGAGCTCCTACTCCTAGTATGGACAATGGTGCATTAGGCATGGAAAATACCACTTCTATGCCTTCACCTTTCCATTCAATGAATGTTGACACACAAAACAACTCCATCCCACAAGAAAAGGTCATTAATATTCATGAGGCTTTTGCACACTTACAACAAGACTTGTCCCTTGAAAAATTTTCCACCCCTATCATACTGGGCATAGAAAACCTTCATCATTTGATTGAAAGTGATGATGGCTTACAAGTTATGAAAATAATTGGTGAGATTTACAATAAACATGCTTCTTCTAATTCCCAATTAGCAAACATAGTTCCAAGCCAAGGAGGACCTCACATTCCTCCCCCTTCAACCATAGTATCCATACCAACTTATACCACTCCTCATGTTACAGAAACTATGCAACAGGTTAGTCATGTGGCTCCTTCTTTCACAATTCCAACTAGCATTCCTAGTTCTATTGTGGCATCACAAGTCCCCTCTACCACCTTTACCCTTCTTAGTGTTCCTTTCACTTCCCCTCACATTACATACACCCTGTCACCATTTTTTCTTCCACCTCAAACCACTTATCCCAACCCCATCATTACATAGCTCCTTAATATTGTTTCATCCATGCAACAACAAATTTCTACCATTAGCCAAGGTTAAACCGCTCCACCCACATATCATGTTCGTAGTGGCCCCTTATCCTTAGACATCTTACACACACAGATGCCACAAGGGATAGAAATTCCTAGGTTTCAGAAATATGGAGGAAAATGAGACCCTATTAACCATGTCAATGCTTATACAACTTTACATAGTGATTTTGTCCTTGATGATAAACTCTTAGCTAAAAATTTTCCTAGGACCCTAAAAGATGCTATATTAGAGTGGTTTTCAAACCTTCCTAATCATTCCATTTGATCATTCAATGAGCTTTTGGATGCTTTCATAAGTCACATCCAAGTTCATATGACCTCTAAAAAGACAATGGCCAATTTAATGTGATGTAGAAAAAATGTCAATGAGAAAGTCACTGATTTCATTTCACATTATCAATCATTATATTCTCAAGTTGATGTCAAAATGCTTGATTGACATCTGCATAAGATTTTTATCCAAAACTTACACACAAATCTTTAGGATAAGTTAACTATGATGAAATTCCCTTCGTTCATGCACTTATGGACAACCCTATGTGAATATTATAACTCAATTTCAAGTCGTGATTCAAAATCCACTTCTAACTGAGCTGAGAAGCTTGAGTAAGACAATCAAAAGAAAACACAAAACTTTCACAAACCAAATAGAGGATTTTTACAATTCAATCCACCTCCTCAACTGCAATCAAACCCACTTATTCCAAGTCAAGTGGTAGTTATTAAAGTAGTAGTGCCTTATACTTATGGGGACCCAAAGAGACAATTTACTCACTTACCTAATACCCTCCATAATACAATGAACCAATTGCTCCAACAATAAATGATTAGCTTACGTACCATTAAACCACTTGATACCACCAAGCCTTTACCACCCACTTTTAAACCTAATGCTTATGTCCATTTTCATTGCCAAAATTGCCATGGAACTGAACAATGCAAGCATCTTAAACACTTAGTTCAAGACCTCATTGATTCGGCCTTTTTTTCCATTGAGGGTGTTAATGATCAAGGCAATAAGTCTGTTGCACCCCCCAACTAGAATTTACAAATCTTTACCTATCCCAAATGTTACCCAAGGTAATCCTATGGATGAACTTGTGGGTGCGATAAACGTTATCCCTCGTAAGGGCCCAACCAAAAAAACTCTTGATATCACTTTTTATTCTAAAGATATACTTCAAAAACTTCATGATAGTCCTCTTTACATAGCTGATAGAATCTATGATAAGCCCACCAATGGGATATTAATAGATCTTACCTATGGTAAAAATGTAATCATAGAAGAGTTTCTAGTATTACATGAGCTATATCAAGATGACTATAATAAACCAACTGCATGGATTAAAACACATACTGGTTTTGCATGCCCTACAATCAAATCAATCGTACTCCCCTTAAAATTAGGACCCAAAATGTTGGAGGTAACAATTTTAATTATTCCACAATCAGATCAATTTTGTTTGCAGCTAGGCCACCCTTGGCTTTGCTAAATGAAAGCGGTCCCTTCAGTTGTTCACAAATGTTTGAAGCTTCGACATGGAAATGAAATATTTACCATACACCATAGTGGATTTAATCCATTATAGTCTAAAGGTAATTTTTCCTTAGAAGCCTTTTGGCCTACACCTATGGAACCCATCACCCCCCATAAATATTTATTTTTCATAACCTATCAAAAGTTCAAAGCCAAATAGATAATCAAGTTGTCCCTTTGTAACATGTCCCCGCCCACTTCCATTCCCCCTATTATAGATGATCCCCCTATTATAGATGATACCATGCTTCAACCTAAGTCCAACATAAAAAAAAACATACAAACTCATGAACAACCACCCTTAGACACTTCCCCACCATCGTTTAAACGACCAAGGGAAAATGAAACTAGTCCTATCATACCTCCCTGCATTAAACAAGTGTATAAAGCTAAAGAGAAAGTTGTTGACCCGTCTTCTTCAGTATCTTCAGTTCTTCCTGCTTTAGAAGAAAAAGAACCTACGATGGATCAATCCGATCTTACACCTCAACAATTCAAAATAAAATTAAATGCAACAATAGTGCAAGAGAGCATAGGCATCATCATCTCCTTGCTTGTCAGTCTCGAATAGAAGAAAATTAAGAAAATCAATCTCCACCTTTGATGAAAGAAATTGATGACAACCCCTTTTCCTTTCATCGACCAATACATAACATAGTCCAACCCTCACAACAAAATGAACCAATGCAACCAAAAAATTTGATATGTATCCTTCCTTATAAATAACTCTTTGTCCTCCTATCGTAATCAACCTTGATGATGATGATGACGAGGAGATTGCAAAAATAGATGAAGAAGTACACAATGATTTAAAATATTTATTTTCATCTACCATGAGCTTAAATGATAAATCTTCTCAATCAAGTGAGGAACTAGTACATCTCTTGGTTCGACACTTGTAATTCTTCCTTTGGACAGTCATCCACCCTCACAATATACTGAACATGATTGGGAGATGGATGACTTGTTAAATTGTTGACTTTCATCTTCCTTACTAGCCATGTTGCATTTATTTTCCTTTCACTTTTTATTTCAACTTGATTGTATGTGTATCGTATTCCCCTTTATTGTGTATTTGATGTTTTCTCTCTTGTCGTACACTTCTTCTCTTTGTACCTCTCTTCTTCTATATGTCATACATTTCCTTTTTTTCTATTTTTTTTGTGCTCTCCTTTTGGGGATGATGCAAAGCATTGAGACACCCTATGTCTCTTCCATGTTGACCCAAAAGATCCTTTTACCTTTTTCATTTTTTTTTTCCTTTTGGGGATGACGCAAAGCGTTGGGATGCCCTATTTCTCTTCCATGTTGACCCAATCAGTCCCTTTCTCTTTTTTTTTACTTTGTCTTTTTCTTGTTTTTTCCTTTTCGGGATGATGCAAGGCATTGAGACCGAAATGTCTCCTTCATGTTGACCCAAAATATTTTTCATTTTCTATCACCTTTTCATTTTCTTTTCACTTGTGTTTCCTTTTGGGGATGATGTAAAGCGTTGAGACCACAATGTCTCTTCCATGTTGACCCAAAAATGGAATTTCTTTTTCTATTTTTTTCACTCTCTATGTCATTCTTCTAGTTCTATGTGCTTTGGGGAATGATGATAGTTTTGAGCTCTTTCATTAAAACATTGCAGAAATGAACATACTAACCCCAAATCCATAGATCCCTTATGTGTTTGGTGTTCTCTTTTCTGGGGGGAAACTCCATTTTATTTTGTTTTTGTTTACATAAAGTATCCTAACTCATAAACATATGACTTGGCATAGGGCTTTATGAGTTGGCTATCATGTCTTGTTTTTCCTTTTTACATTTTATTTCCTTCGCTACTTTAAAGTAATTGCTCACAAAATGGTGTGTAGCAATTCCTTTAAAGTGGGAAGCATACATTAACATATTTCATTTTACATTCTTGGTTCTTAGTGTAGCCTTGTCAATTCATATGATGCATTTACCACTTTGTGGATGACATTGGGTATGATTTCCTTCATAAGTGTGATCTATCTTACAATATTGCATTCCTCTTGGTCTAGCCTAATGTGACATACTACATCCCCTAAGTTGTGAACATTTTATTGTTTGATTGGTCCTCTCTTGGAGACATTAGACACAATGTTCCCTAAGTGGTATACCTCGCATGAACTTAACAAGACTCCTTTGAACACTTTTACATTTGAAATTTTTACATTTTACATTTTTGCATTTTACACTTTGCACTTTCTACCACCTTGCATAACACAACTTGCATGTCTATGGTACCTTAATTTTTGTTCATGAGTTCTAAGCATACAAAGCTTTACTTGTCTCATGAAGCATGAACTGACATTTTCCTTTGTGGTGCCTTGTTAAAGTTATCAGGAGGTATAACTTTGATATGGTTGATTGGGAAGCCCATTCAATGACATGAATTTCCCCATAGCCACCTTTGTGTTTGTGAGTGCATACCAACTAGTGTATGTATCTTACCTTTTTGGGTCTTCTCACCTAGCAGGCCACCATGAGTTCTATCGCCCTAGAGTGAGTATGCATTCTCTCTTTCAAACAATTAGCCTATATCCAATCCACAACTAGCTGGATAGATGATCAAAGCTTCATTCTATTCTTTCATTTCAACATTTTTGTTCCTTTTTTCTTATGTTTAGTTTAGCATGGGATCTTCATCCTGGGGGCTTGAGCATCCCTCTTGATTGTTTTCATTCCATCTTGCTAATATAAGTGCATTGGGACCTCTATCTCCATATGCATGGCTACGTTAGTGTGAGTTTGAAGCAAGTTCATCCTCTCACTAAAGTGGGGGCTAAATGTGCCATAGAAAAATGGCCCCTTGTCATTTTCATGGTCTTGTAGGCCTTGCTTCATGATGCTTGGTCCATTTTACTTTGATTTATTGATGTAATGAGGCATGAACATTCACATTTAAGTCATTAAAATTTAAATAATAGCATCTTGTGAAGGTTTTGTGAAATGTTGTAAAATATTTCTACACTTTTCTAGACTCTACTCATTACAATTCACCTAAAAATCACCTTTTTATTCATTATCAAGTCCTATTTTGAAGTGTTATAAAGTCTTGTAACAAGATTTCACACTTTTCTAGGCATAATTTCACCATTTACACCTTATGCTTTATTTGACTCCTTTATGCCCTTATAAGGCTTAACTAAGTGTATTTTTTAATGTAAATCTGACAAATAACATTAAATGTGACTTAATTACCAACACCCATTTTCAAGCCTAAGGTGGGAGCCATTCACCATGGGTGCCAAATGAGTCCCTCTTGGCTCAAAATTTAAAATATTTCAAATTTCCTATCAGGTTTTTATTCAAAATTACTTGATGTCAGCCTGTGATGAGGTATCAATGGGTTACTAAGGCACAAGAATGTATAAATAAGAATTTTTCTTATCATTTTACAATCTCCTATAATCTTCTAACTCATTCAAGTATTCAACTAGCATTTGAGCACTTTACATCCTATAATCAAGCATCAATCAAGCATTCAAGAGCATCCATTGACATACCTTCATATTTTCTTCAACAAGGGTTTGGTAAGTTGATAACATTTACATGTTATTTGTTTATCATTCTCCTTCATTTCATTATTTCATTAAGGGTTTGATTACCAAAGTGGAGTTTGACCGAGGCAAACCCCTATTCTCTAACTTTCAACCATTTTTCCACTCTTGCATGTTTGTTTGCAAACCTATGTATGCAGATTTGATAAGCATTTGGGTGTTGAAAATTGGACAAGTCAACAAAGTGTTTCAAGTCAAATTCATCTTATTTCAATCTTGGAGAAGACATTCTGTCCATTTTCTACATATTTGATTTTGACAACTTGACAAGTAGACAATCTCAAAATTTTGGGAGAGGATTGATTTTCCATCAGTGGAAAATGAGTCCCACCTTAAGGCTGAAAATCTAAGTTTTGTCAGATTTTGGATCCCGACACTCAAAAACTTGTTCTCGATAGTTTTCATCAAAAGCAAGACTAATTCACCATTAGTGACAAATGATTGCTGGTGGTGATTTTCAGTGATCTTAGACAACATTCAGAATATTCCAGATTCTCCATTCTTTGCCTAGGTGCACTCTGAATCAAACTTCTTCTTTTTTGCATTTGTTCATACTTAGTTCATGTTTTCATATCACGAACATTGTGTTTTCCAACATTGCATAATTCTTAGATTTTGCATACATAATTAGTCAAATAGATCATCCAATTGCATTCATATCATCTCATTTATCCTTAATAACATCATACATTGCATAACTTGAATGAACCTAGCTAGCATTTTTGGCCTACCTCTCTCCTTTTAGGTGCAAAACCCTAGAAGAGTTAGAGAGTCTTGTGGTGCCAAAAATCCACGGTTCAAGTCCATGTCATAAATGACACACTCACCAACTACGGGGATTCTTAGAATCCTCCATACATCTTAAAGTGTAGTAGTCGCCAATCTAGTGGGAAATAATAATGAGCATGTCTCAAAGTGTCATCTCTCAATTATCAAAATCATAAATTATCTATGAGTATACATCCTTAGCATGAACATGACATGATACAAACCAATATAGATTACAAGAAATATGTGTCCATCTCATGCTCAAATTAGCAATCCTCTATAAAATGATCCATTTTCATTCAAAAAAATTAGGTCAAGTACAACCTGCAAGCATAATGCCTACAACATCAATTTACAAAAATCTAACAAAACACTCAAATTTTACACCTTTATGAATCAAAAGTTACCTCAAAATCAATTGCATTGCTTTGTCACAATCAATAGTGACCTTTTTTTAATCAAAAGCGTCACTTTTCAATATAAAACATGACCCATTTTTCAAAATCACTAAACCAAAAATAAAAATAGGATGGACACATCAAATGCATAATGATACTTTCAAATATGTCACATTGGGTTTTATATGCATCACATCAAAATTTAGAAGCATCAAAGCTACTTTGACACATTTGATGACCTAACTTGACCTATCATTAATGCACCTTGGAACTAAGTTTGACCAAGAAAGGATTCAATACAACCCAAGGGATCTTCTCTAGTGAGCTTTTGGAGCTATCAAACTTGACCATCATAGTGTGTAGCACATGGAATGACAACCATCTCTAGAACAACTTTGTGCACAAGATCTCTAGAAACCTACAACTATGAGAATGCAAATGAAATTAAAATGACCCCCAATGCCCTATATATAGACCTTGAAACCTTGGATTTCATCCCTTGGGCCCCTTCATCCTATTTCTTGACTTCACCAATCCTCAAGTAATCAATTTCCTTGTCACCTAGAACCTAGATTTTCCTCCTTTTCTTCATTCAACCTATCTCATCATCCTATCACTATCCCAACTTAATTTTTTTTTTTTCTAGATGACCTCTTGAGAGGAATCCTACCATCATCCCATCATTCCTTCATCTATTGGAGCATAGTGGGGCATTAGATTTTTTTTTTTAATTTCCAAAATCAACATGTCTTTGAAACAACATAATTGGTACATTGTCTCAAAGATGGGCATAATGTAGACACCTAAAATTGTCTAAATGTATCATACATTCCTAATTTTCCATTTTTCATCATTTTCCTCATTATCTCCTAATCCATCATTTTTAATTAAATAATTTCCAATTATTAGATTAAATTAACTATTTTCCTCTATTAATTGAATAAATTTATATTAATTGATTAATTCATCATTTTTCATCACTTTTCCTCTAGTTCACCTTGATTAAACAATTTTAAATTATTTAATTAATTTTGAATTTTCCCCTTCTACTTTGATTAAATAATTTTGATTATTTAATTAATTACTAAGTTTCTTCAAACCCACCTAATTAAATAATTTTGAATTATTTAATTAAAAATCTTAATTTTGTCTCCTCTAGAATTAAATAATTTCTTAATTATTTAATCAACTAATTTTCCTCCAACTTGCACAAGGAATATTCTATGTTAAAAAATGGAATATTCTCTTTTCAAAATATCTTCTTCCTCTCACAATTAAATAAAGTTCAAAATTTATTTAACTTCATAATTTCCTACCAAAGGAATATTCTATTTTCAAAAAGTGGAATATTATCTTTTCAAAATATCTTCCCTCCATAAAATATCCTAAAATATCTTACTTAAATTAGGGGATCATCTTCAGTTAACTAAACTTCTCATTCAATCTTGGCCCTTGATCTCTTGTTTTAATCTTGACCCTTGAGCTTCATCTTTTGATCTCCACCAATAATCAAACCTTCAAGTATTCTATAAAATAAGCCTTCATCCTCTATCAAATTCATTCAAAATTTTCACGAGGTTGAGAATTCATCACTTTTTAGAATTTGATCTATCACTGTGAGTCAAGATCTTCATCATCAACCTTTTGTAACATGGATTATGCATAATTTAGTAGTCCACATATCAAATTGGCATAAGTCAACAATGGAGTACTAGGTTTCACATGATTTATTTGGGTAATTTGATCTTAATTTGAAGTGTATTCTTGATTTATGTTTTATTCATCTAGGCATTGCATTCCACTTCATTGATTAAATATTGTTTTATTTGATCTTTTGTTTGTGGGTTTCTAGTATTTTTTAACCATAATTGCTTAATAGATCTTCCATTTCATTTCACATTTTTCTCATTAAACAGAAAGAATATTTCCACATTATCCTCGTTGATCTTTGGAAGAGTGTTGGTTTTCATTGGAGCCTTGTTTTCTTTCTTCTTACATTTTTCATTATTAATGGGTCTTTTTAACACACCTTCATAACCCTTAGGATTTTCATCATTTATGATTCTACTCCCTTAGAATTTGACTCCTCATTGTAGCCAATACTTGTCTTGATAGATGTTGTGCTTTGAAAACTTAGGAAATCATCAAGGATTTCAATACTTTTTCTCAAATCTTTGGTTTTTTTGAATTGAGAAGATTTCTTTCCTAATTACTTCCTTAAAGATACAATTTCACATTCAAACCTATTACAATTTTCTTCCTTTTCTATCCTTTTTGCTTCTTCAAATTGCACTTTAGGTAAATAATGGTTTTTTTAGATTCCACGGTCCTTGTGATAATTTTTCTTTGGACTCATCATCTTCTCTTTCAAATTTTTGGCTTTGCAACTTTAGTTTTATGTTCTTTTTCTTGAGGTTTTTTATTTCACTTAGGGAACAAATGAATTCCTCTTCAATATTCATCTCTCTATTCAATTCTTCATCCAATTTGATATTTTCTTCCTCATCCAGATGCATCCTATGCTTCTCTTTGTCAACGTTTTCAATGACATCTCCTTCCATATCTAATACCATAAAAAATAATTTTATCTCTATTAGTATTTGTACTACTTTCATCACTTTCTTCTAATGAGCTATTTTCTTTATAAGACTAAAGACTTTTCTTGTGATAAAATAAATTCTTATTCTTCTCCTTGTGGTTCCTTTTGTATCAATTATTTTTTCCTTTCTTTATGTGATGATCTTCTTCATCATCACTATCACTAACTTTTGAGTATGGGTATTTAGCAAAAATATGTCCTATTTTTTTATAATTTAAACACTTGAATAAAATCCTATCTTTTTATTTCCTAGTAAATTTTCTTACTAAATGATACTCTCCATCCAAATCACTGCTAGAACTATTTATTCATTATAAATCTTCAAATTAGGAGGGGGTATGCGTAGGATCATCATGGAAAAAACATGCCCTTAAGTGGCAAAAAAATTATAAAAATCAGAGTTAGGAAAATTAACGTAAAAATTTGAATAAGTTATCTATATTATTGCAAAAATCTATAGCAAATTGAATGTAGTTTCTAAACTACTAGGTTTATTTATTTATTTTTAAATATATTTGGTGAAAATTTGAAATTTCAATGCAGTAGTACTTAAATTTCAAGGAAAAACTAAGAAGTAGGTGTCTGTCTGACCACCCTAACCACAATAAAATGATAATATTATTTTATAATATTTTAGACATAAGTAGAGGACTCGTGTCTGAATGTGATGCATATTTTTTTGTAATTTTTTTCCAAGTAAATAATTAATTATGAATTTTTTATTACAAATTTTAAAAAAATATAAAAAATCATATGTCTGACCACCTTAACTTGCTCAAAACTTCATGAAATTCAATTTTTCTTTTTTAAATCCTATAGTATGCAAAGCATAGAATGTAATTCATTTTTTGGATTCCAAAAATGTGATACTTTTTGAAAGCTATAGATGTTTTTCAATCAACCTATCAATGAGGAATTTAGTCGTAATTCAAATAGAAAATGAATAATAATATTTTATTAAATTCAAAGTAAAGCATAATTTATATTGGTGGAAAACTGAGAATCTCCTTTAAAACCCTTTTCATTTCATCAATTTTGGGTAAAATAAAAGTCGTCAGCCACATACCCTACAAATACCCATTATATTGCCACTTTTTGGTCCATCATGATCCTGTACATACCCAAGGGAATCTCCCTCTTTTTTCTAATATGCGTGAAAAAGTAAATGTTCTCAGTCCTATATTTTTTCCTCAACTAGATGAGGCACAAGGTTAAGAAAACCAATACATTGCAGCTAAGGATTTTCTCTAGTTTTAAAGATCTTAACTACAACTAACTTAATACTTAACCTATCCTATTTTCTCAAGAAAAATAGAGCATGAGGACTTAGGAGTAGGGAATGTTTAGATGATAAACTTTATAACATGATATCCAAGGAGGAGGAATCCCTATCAGATGCGTAGGCTAATATGAAGGTTATTGGTAACAACATCAAATGATAAACTTTATTACAAAATTACCAAGGAGGAGGAACCACTATTCGAGGTGTAGATATGCAACAAGCTTATTGGACACAACACTTAAACAACAATTCTTCATTCTAAATTCCCAAGGAGGAGTGTACCATAGAAAAATGGATCATTGAAATTTTCATGGTCATTTAGGTCTTTTTCTTGTGATGCTTGAATTATTTTGCTTAGATTTAATGTTGTAATGTAACTTATACATTTGCATTAGGTCTTTAATATTCAAATTATGATGTCTTGTGAAGGTGTTGTGAAGTGTTGTAACACATTTCTACACTTTTCTAGACTCTTCTTAGTATAATTCATCTAAATATTTCCTTTTTATTTCTTATGAAGTCCTATTTCAAAGTGTTGTAAAGTATTGTAACAAGATTTCACATTTTTCTAGGCTTGTCATCACTAATTACACTTTCTTATGCTTTATTTGGCCCCTTTATACACTCATTTGTCTTATTTAAGTGTATTTTGAATTCAAACCTATCAAACACCATTAAATGTAACTTAATTCCCAACACCCACTTGCAAGCCTAGAGTGGGATCCATTGATCATGGGCGGCGAATGAGTCGCTCTTGGATCAAAATTTAAAATAGTTCACAATTTATTTTAGGTTTTTATTCATTAAGACCTTATGTTGGCCTGTGATGTATTATTGGGTAATTATGGCATAATTATGTATAAAAAAGTGTTTTTCTACTCATTTTACACCTAATTCATTCAAGAATTCATCTCGTTCACTCATTAGCACTCTTGCATTCAAAGCATCATTATATCATTTGATCAAGTAATTATCAAGTATCTTGGAGCAACCATTGACATATCTTCAGACTTCAACAACAAGGATTTTGTGAGTTTAGGAAAAAAAAATAATTCATCATTCCTTTCTTGCTTTCATTTCATTTCTTTATCAAGGGCTTGATTACCAAAGTGGGATTTGACCAAGGAAAATCCCTTTACTCTAACCCTTAATCATTTCCCCCCTGTTCGCATGTGTTTTTGCAAGTCTTGTAGGAAAATTTGATAAAGAAATAGGTGTTGAAAAGTGGTAAACAAGTCATCAAAGTGATTCAAGTCAACTAAACCCTAATTCAAACTTGGAGACAACATTCAACCCATTTTCTGTAGATTTGACTTCATCAACCCGACAAGAAGACAAGTGCAGATCTAGACCCACAATGTTCACCCCTAAATTTGTAGAATTTTGGAGGAGGATTGATTTTCCATCAATGGTGAATGAGTCCCACCTAGAGGCTTGAAAAGTTTATTTTGTTAGAATTCAATTCCTGACAGCCCAAAACCAGTTTCAAGTCAGTTTACCAGGAGGACTGATTCACCATTAGTGGTGAATGAGCCCCACTAGTCATCAATAGTGCTTTTTTCTACTTTCTAGAATCTTCCAACATCAACATTCAACTTCCAGGTGCACTCTATTCAGTCTTATTCATTTTTGTTTGCATTTGTTTATTTTTTTATAGTTCATTTTTGCATATCACACTATGTTTTCAAACATTGCATATTTCATTAGTTTTGCACTCATAATCAATCAATTTTATCAATTATTTTCATTTAGATCATTACATTTAGTCATAATTACATCATGCGTTCCTTAGTTTGAGTGAACCACCACAATTTTTGGGTTCTATCTCTCTTGTTTTAGGTGAAAAACCTTAAGAGTGCAAGAGAAGTACATAACCAACCCCTAAAATTGTTGGTTCATTTTGGACTTGCATATAGACCACATTATCTTTCTAATTTTCATTGCATTTATATCCTAGGACTCATAGCATTAGCCTTTGCATTAGCTTGTTTCATTATTTTTGTATCCTAGGATTTACACATTTGCATTAGTGAATATCTCACATAGATTTCATTTTTGCACCTCAAAACATTACAAAAACTAAAATTCTACATCTGCATCTTCATTCTACATCTGAAAAAGTTTAAAAATCACTTTAAATTTTTTGAAAAACACAAAAAAACTCATCCCTGAACTCATTTGCCACCCTAGGTGAATCAATCCAGTTGCACATTTTGAACTACATTTCAAGTATTTTTTGGGCATTTTTTGACATTACAATTTTCTGTTATTATTTTTTGTTATACTTTCTATTTTCTTCTCTTTCTTCCATGTTAGTTTACTTTTGTTGATTGTCATGATGGCTTTTTCCTTTAATAAGTTTTGGAATTCCTTGAAATCCTTAGCGGACATATCAAATTATGCATTTAGATGTGATCCTAATGACCTTGAGCTTCCTAATGCTCCTTCAACTCCTGATGATTGTCCCCTCCTTGTGATGTAGACATCATTGGATACTTGATGGTATGAACAAGTTCTTAAATTCATGCCTTGGAAACCTTGAAGCCAATGCGACCTTTTACCCATCCATGAAGTCAAAATATCTTCCTACTATTTCAACTCCTGACATGTCTGGATACCTACATCTTGAAATAAAAAAATGGACCTAAGTTCCCTTCAATATCTTGACCTAGTTCCTCTAAACAACCATATCCTCTTGACCATTTTATGGTAACAAAGTTACCAACACACCAATCAATCTTGAAGAAACCTATAGCAAGGGTTTTACTATCTTAAGAAAACAAGGATGTGATACAACAACTAAACATGACATTCACCAACTTTTTGAACAAACACCAATAGAATAAAACACAACGGGATTAGGATATCAAGATCCTCACTCATGATAACAAGCTTCCTTTTGAATATTGGAGACTTCATAAAGATGGCGCAGTAATCTTTGATTCCCCTCCTGACTTGAATGTTCTCCTTCCACATGAACAACCTTTACCTGATTCCAATAACAAGGATTCTATGATCCCCATGGGTCCTCTTCCTTCTTCAATCCATGAAAAAGGTCAATCTAGTAAATGTAAATGACCTTACAAATTGAAAAAACTAAGGTTTCCTCTCCCCCACCACTTGAATGTGAAAGGAAATTGAAAATGCTTCTAAATAGAGGTCTTATACTCTTACCACCTTCAAATAGGTTGGTCATCCATCCTAAAGATTCTAATGTACAATATTGTATATCTCATTGTGTTCTTGGTCATCGAACTGATGAATGTCTAAGATTGAAGGACATACAGAGTAAATATCACTTCAACAATACCGACTATTATCCTATCATCCCATAATTCCCTAAACCAAATCCCCTCATCATGAGAAATTTGTAGAATTCTCCATTGCATTATCCCTCTCATCATCCATCTTTGCTCATTCTTTCCTTACACTCAGTGGGGGCATGAAGTTGTTATCCTTGTTCTAGTAATGCATTTTTCCTTGTCTCTTAACTACATTATTTCCCTTCTGTTTAAACCACTTAAGAATATAGAAGCCAATAACATGGTTAATGGTTGACTTGCATTTGCATTACTAGCAGTTTACATTTTGTTTTATATGTACATATCATGTTCCCCTACAATGTGCATTTGATGTTCTCCTTCTCTTTGTGCACTTCCTCTATTTGTACCTCTATTCTTCTATATGTTGTATATTTCCTTTTTTCTGCCTTTGTTTTGTGTTTTCCTTTTGGGGATGATGAAAAGCATTGAGACGTCCTATGTATCTTCCATGTTGACCCAAAAGGTCCTTTTACTTTCTTTTTCACCTTTGGTTTGTGTTTTCCTTTTGGGGATGATGCAAAGCGTTGAGATGTCCTATGTCTCTTCCATGTTGACCCAATTGGTCCCTTTTCTTTTTCCTTTTCATTTTATTTTCACTTGTGTTTCTCCTTTTGGGGATGACGCAAAGCATTAATACTGCAATGTCTCTTCCATGTTGACCCAAAATGGACTTTCTTTTTCTTTTTTTTTCGCTCTCTTTGTGTCATTCTTCTAGTTCTATGTATTCGGGGAATGATGACAATTCTAAGCTCTTTAATAAAAACATTGCAGCAATGAGAATACTAACCCCAAATCCATAGATCCCTTATGTGTTTGGTGTGTTCCTTTTTGGGGGAAACCCCTCTTTCTTTTGTTCGTTTTCCTTTGCATGAAGCAACCTTACTCAGAAACGTATGACTTGGCATAGGGGCTTTCCAAGTTGGCTCTAATGTCTTGTTTTCTTTTTTCATTTTTTTTATTTTCTACCTTAAAGTAATTTCTCATAGAATGGTGTAGCAATTCCTTTAAAGTGGGGGCATACATTGGCATCATTAATTTTCATTCTTGGTTCTTAGTGCAGCCTTGTTACTTTATACGATGCGTTTTTCACTTTGTGGATGACATTGGGTGTAATGTTTTTCATGAGTGTGATCTATCGTAGCATATTACATTCCTCTTGGTGGACTGATGTGATGCACTACATCCCCTAAGTTGTGAATATTCTATTATTTGATTGGTCCTCTCTTGGAGATATTAGACACAATGTTCCCTAAGTGATAGACTTCTCATGAACTTAACAAGACTCATTTGAATATTCATTTTACATTTTTACATTCACATGGCCACCTTGCATAACATATATTGCATGCCTATGGTAACATCATGTTTGTTTATGAGTTCTAAGCACACAAAGCTTTGCTTGTCTCATGAAGCAAGAGTTGACATTGTCCTTTGTGGCACCTTATTAAAGTTATTAGGTGGTATAACTTTGATATTGTTGACTGGGAAAGCCCATTCAGTGACATAAATTTTCCCCATAGCCAGATGCTTGTGTGAGTGCATACCAACCGAGTGTATGTTTCTCACATTTTGGGCCTTCTAACCTTGCGAACAACCAGAAGTTTCATGGCCCAGAGATGCTTGGGCTTTCTCACCCAGTGGACAACCATGAGTTACGTCACCCTAGAGTGAGTACACATTTATTTTTCAAACAAACAACTTAGATCTAATCCACAACGAGCTAGATAGATGATCAAAGTTTTCTTCCATCTTTTCTCATCATCATGTGTGTTCCTTTGTTCTTATGTTTAGTTTTCCATAGGATCTTCATTGTGGGGGCTTGATCATCCCTCTTGATTGTTGTCATTCCATCTTGCTAGCATAAGTGCATTTGGATCCCTCTAAATGTGCATGGCTACTTTAGTGTGAGTTTGAAGCAAGTTCATCCTCTCACTAAAGGGGGGGCTAAATGTACCATAGAAAAATGGATCATTGACATTTCCATGGCCATTTAGGTCTTTTTCCTCTAATACTTGACTTATTTTTCTTAGATTTAATGTTGTAATGTAACTTATACATTTACATTAGGTCTTTAATATTCAAATTATGATGTCTTGTGAAGGTGTTGTGAAGTGTTGTAACACATTTATACACTTTTCTAGACTCTTCTTATTATAATTCATCTAAATATTCCCTTTTTATTCCTTATCAAGTCCTAAATTTCAAAGTGTTGTAAAGTCTTGTAACAAGATTTCACGCTTTTCTAGGCTTTTCATCACTAATTACACTTTTCTTATGCTTTATTTGGCCCCTTTTATGCACTTATAAGCCTTATTTAATTGTATTTTTGAATTCAAACCCGATAAACAACATTAAATGTAGCTTAATTCCCAACACCCACTTGCAAGCCTAGAGTGGGACCCATTCACCATGGGTGGCGAATGAGTCCCTCTTGGCTCAAAATTCAAAATAATTCAAATTTTCTTTTGGGTTTTTATTCATTAATACCTTATGTCAGCTTGTGATGTTGTATTATTGGGTAATTAGGCCATAAGTGTGTATAAATAAGTGTTTTTCTGCTCATTTTACACCTAATTCCTTCAAGCATTCATCTCATTCACTCATTAGCACTCTTGCATTAAAAGCATCATTATATCATTTGATCAAGCAATTGTCAATTATATTCGAGCAACCATTGACATATCTTTAGACTTCAACATAAAAGATTTGGTGAGTTTAGGACACTTGAATTTGTTTATTCATCATTCCTTTATTTCTTTCATTTCATTTCTTTATCAAGGGTTTGATTACCAAAGTAGGATTTGACCAAGGAAAATCCCTATACTCTAACCCTTAATCAATTCCCCCCTCTTTGCATGTGTGTTCGTAGGTCTTGTAGGAAGATTTGGAAAAGAAATAGGTGTTGAAAAGTGATCAACAAGTCATCAAAGTTATTCAATTCAACTAAACCCTAATTCAAGCTTCAAGACAACATTCAACCCATTTTCTACAGATTTGACTTCGTCAACCTGACAAGAAGACAAGTGTAGATTTGAACCAATAGTTTTGGCCCCTGAATATGTAGAATTTTGGAGGAGGACTAATTAACCATTAGTGGAAAATGAGTCCCACTTGTAGGCTAGAAAAGTTGATTTTGTTAGAATTCAGTTCCCAACAGCGAGAAACCAGTTTCAGGTCAATTTACTAGAAGGAGGACCGATTCGCCATCTGTGGTGAATGAGTCCCATTGGCCATCAATAGTGATTTTTTTTAGTTTCCATAATCTTCCAGCATTAAAATTCAACTTCCAGGTGCACTCTATTCAGTCTTATTCATTTCCATTTGCATTTGTTTTTAAGTTCATTTTTGCATATCACACTGTGTTTTCAAACATTGTATATTTCATTAGTTGTGCACTCATAATCAATCAATTTTATCAATTAGTTGCATTTAGATCACTATATTTAGTCATAATTACATCATACATTCCTTAGTTTGAGTGAACCACCATAATTTTTGGGTTCTATCTCTCTCCTTTTAGGTGAAAAACCTTAAGAGTGCAAGAGAAGTACATAGCCAACCCCTAAAATTGTTGGTTCAAGGAGGAACCCATATCCAAGGTATAGATACAAAAGAAAGACTATTAATCACAATATCAAATGATAAACTTCATTACTAAATTCCTAAGGATGAGCAACCCCTATTTGAGGTGTAGATATGAAACAAATCTTATTAATCACAACATGAAATAATAACATGGACAACAAATTGCATAATGAGACACACACAAAATGAATGATCAAACCAAAAATTATATTTAACTAAGTGAACAGATAATAAATAGCAATACTACAGGCAAGGTGGGCACAACATGTATGCTATCATGAGCAAAAGATAAAGATACAATGAGAAAGAATGATCTTATTTATAGACCTTAAAGGAGTAGGGAACCCAAAATCTCCTTGAGCTAACATGATTCTTGCAAGCATACAATATTTCTTGCTAAACCTAAATGCATGCAAATATATAGTTAACTGGAAAAACTACTTCAATTAACTGAACTAAACTAAACTAAATGGATGTTTGCAACATGCAAATCCTTACTGATATGCAAGTTAATTGATAACTATTATTAGTTAACTCAAACTAAAAACTAAATGAGAACCCCAACTGTACATAGATGATTCCAAAATAGACATGCCATGGACAATGAGTTAACTTGGAAAGAGGAATTAAGTTAATTGTTGTGTCTAATGTCTATCCTGGAAAGGCGGGACATCCCAATCTTGTAGTTCACTGGCCATGATCTCGATTAATTAACCCCTCCACGAGGTTGTTGATCGAATAACCATCTGGAGATCATCACATGTCTTAACTACCAATTCACTACTTGTCAGCAACTTGAGAAATCCTGGAAATATCTGCACACTTTAACTAGTAGTTCATTGACTGGTAACTCTGGCGGCTCCGTAACTACAGTAATGTCCTCTATTTCTTTTGCAACTTTATGTTTCTAATGATTTTCTTGATTCTTCTCAATGGAAGAGTATTGCATGATGAAATTGTGAATTTTATTGTGAACACTTTGGTTCTAAAAAATGTACACAAACTTGTTGCATATGTAGAATTCCAATGGTATCTGTTGGAATCAATCAACGCTAAGAGGGGGGGTGATCAATGTTGTGCAATTTTTAACTTTATTAATTTGATCCTTAATGTACGGATAAAATTCAACCAAAATAAAAATGCATGCACATAAGACAAATAACCACAACACCATAACACAAGGTTTTCTTATGTGGAAACCCTATTAGGGGAAAAACCACGGTGGAGGTCAGGTATGTGCAGGATCATCATGGAAAAAACATGCCCTTAAGTGGCAAAAAATTCAAAAAAATTAGAGTTAGGCAACTTGACATAAAAATTTGAATAAGTTATCTATATTATTTAAAAAATATGTATACTTGTGAATAGTAGTTTCTGAATGTAGTTTCTAAACTACTAAGTTTATTTAAAAAGAAAAAAATCTATTTGGTGAAAATTTGAAATTTCAATGCAAGTAGTACTATTTAAATTTCAGGGAAAAAATAAGAAGTATGTGTCTATCCACCACCTAACCACAATAAAATGATAATATTTTTATAATATTTTAGATATAAGTAGAGGACTCATGTCGGATGTGATGCATATTTTTTGTAATTTTTTCCAAGTAAATAATTAATTATTAATTTTTTATTACAACTTTTTAAAATATTAAAATCATTATGTCTAACCACCTTAACTTGGTCAAACTTCATGAAACTCATTTTTTTTTTAATCCTATAGTTTTCAAAGCATAGAATTTGATGCATGTTTCGGATTCAAAAAATGTGATATCGTTTGAAAGCTATAGAGTTTTTTCAATTAGCCTATCAATCAAGACTTTAGTCATAATTCAAATACAAAATGAATAATAATTATTTATTAAATTCAAAGTAAAAGAATAATTTATATTGGTGGAAAGTTGAGAGTCTCCTTTAAAAACCCTTTTTGTTTCATCATTTTTAGGTATAAAAAAATTCATCAGTGATGTACCCTACACATACCCATCATATCACCACTTTTTGGCCCATCATGATCCTGCACATACTCGATCAATCCATAATATTGTTCTAAGTATACTCAAAAGAAAAGGTTACAAAATGAGAATGCACTTGCATTCAGGCACACTTCCTAGAGCTCACTAGTCAAAAATTGAAAGGTCACTACCTTACAAAAGTTTGGAATACTTCCAAGGATTTGAACTGATAAAGTAGCATCCACAAATTCCTGATTACAATTCCAGTTAGGCTAAATAATCAAATTTTGGACCTTTTGACTAATTTTTTTCTTTTGCTTTGTTCTGCTTCAATTCATACCAAAAATCCTTAATGCACAATTGAAACTATGCATAATCACTCTACTGACCTTCTGAAATTCGCAACATATATCAACTCACATTGAACACACACCAAAATGATATAATCGATCACTTATATATATATTCGCCACCAAGAATTCAATCACTATATGTCGGCTTCAACAAAATAAGAAATATTCACAAACAATCGGCTCAAATCATCCATAATATTCAATGCACATCCACAAGAGTCGGCCACAACATAGTGAGTACCCAAACTTACCCAGATGATCACAATTGTGAAATATTGTCATTTACTTGGGCATGTGAGAGAAAACGTAATAAAAGGATAGAAGAATTTGAGAGAGAGAAAATAGAAATTATAGTATGCCTTTTTCAATATTGGGTATGTGTAGGATCATCATAGAAAAAACAAGCCCTTAAGTGGTGAAAATTTTAGAAAAATCAGAGATAGAAAACTTGACATAAAAATTTGAATAAGTTATCTATATTATTTCAAAAATATGTAAGAATAGAATCTGTAGCAAATTGAATGTAGTTTCTAAACTACTAGGTTTATTTTTAAAAAATCTATTTGGTGAAAATTTGAAATTTCAATGCAATAGTACTTAAATTTGAGAAAAAATAAGAAGTGTCTGATGACCACCCTAACCACAATAAAATGATAATTGGTATGTGCAGGATCATGATGGGCCAAAAAGTGGCGATATGATGGGTATGTGTAGGGTATGTGGTTGACGACTTTTTTCTTCCCCAAAATTGATGAAATGAAAAGGGTTTTAAAAAGATATTCTCATCTTTCCACCAATATAAATTATGCCTTACTTTGAATTTAATAAGTGATTATTATTCATTTTCCATTTGAATTACAACTAAAGTCCTGATTGATAGGCTGATTGAAAAATATCTATAGTTTTCAAATGGTATCACATTTTTTGAATCCAAAATATGTGTCATATTCTATGCATCATATACTATAGGATTAAAAAAATGGATTTCATGAAGTTTTGACCAAGTTAAGGTGGTCAAACATACAAGTTTTATATTTTTTAAAAGTTGTAATAAAAAAATCATAATTAATTATTTACTTGGAAAAAAATTATAAAAATATGCATCACATCGAGACATGAGTCCTCTACTTATATCTAAAATATTATAAGAAAATATTATCATTTTATTGTTGTTAGGGTGGTTAGACATGCACCTACTTTTTATTTTTTCCCTCAAATTTAAGTACTACTGCATTGAAATTTCAAATTTTCACCAAATAGGTTTTAAAAAAAAAAAACCTAGTAGCTTAGAAACTACATTCAATTTGCTACAGATCCTATTCTTACATACTTTTGAAATAATATAGATGACCTATTCAAATTTTTATGTCAAGTTGCCTAACTCTGATTTTTCTGAATTTTTTGCCACTTAAGAGCCTGTTTTTTCCATGATGATCCTGCACATACCTTAATATTTTTTTATAAGATTTTAGATATAAGTAGAGGACTCATGTCCCAATGTGATGCATATTTTTTTGTAATTTTTTTCCAAGTAAATAATTTATTATGAAATTTTTATTACAACTTTTAAAAAATATAAAAAAATTGTATGTCTAACCACCTTAACTTGGTAAAAACTTCATGAAATTCATTTTTTAAATTTTTTTTAATCTTATAGTATGCGAAGCATAGAATGTGATACATGTTTTAGACTCAAAAAATGTGATATAGTTTGAAAGCTATAGATGTTTTTCAATCAGTATATCAATCATGACTTTAGTCCTAATTCAAATAGAAAATGAATAATAATTGGATATTAAATTCAAAGTAAAGCATAATTTATATTGGTGGAAAGCTGAGAATCTCCTTTAAAAACCCTTTTCGTTTCATTGATTTTGGGTTGAAAAAAAGTCTTCAGCCACATACCCATCATATCGCCACTTTTTGACCCATCATGATCCTACACATACCCTCTTCAAGAAAATCACCTCCTTGTCTCAATCTGATGAAATCTACCAAGAATCTGCTAAAAGGATGAAACATGAATAATTATTCTTCTATGCAACCTAAATGAAGAACCTTGAAGAACACTGAAAATGGCCTTCGTTTGATCCTTCAAAAGGCAATGGAGAGAAAATAGCTAATTTTTGCTTGCAACTGCAAGAAATAATGAAATTGTGATGCCTATGCTTGATTGAATAAGCATTTTAGGAGGTAATACTACTGGTTAAGTAGGTGCACCAACCCTAATTGAGCTAATCCTCATTCATGCATCATGAGCTGAAGTTCTCCATTAACTTTGGATGCCATATGCAAGAGGTTGCACACAAAAATCATAACTGAGAGTTAAAATGGTGAAACTTTGTCTTTTTGGGTGCCATTTCTAAATTTTTGAATTTTTTTGCTAACTTTCTACTTTTTAGCCTTTTTTGAAAACATCATAAAAGCCTTTGTTGAATCCTAATTTCCAAATGCTTGGTTGATCCTGAAGCTAAGCTAACACATTCATTGTCTAGCTGGAAAAAAATTGATGATATGTTGTTGGGAGCTGCGAGAGCTAAAAACTTCATCTGATGCCTCAAAAAAGAGGGTGACTATGACACCAGACAACCATTTTCTGGATTTTCCTCTTCATGCTTCAATCTACCACTGTTGATAAATGACGACTCTCATCAACTAGATGTTGGATCCATCATATAGCTGAAAGAATTCTACAAAGAATGACTGTATGTGTAACATCTGAAAGTTGGTTTAAGGTCCTAAAATGCAAGGGCACCCTTGGCCTATAGAGGTGCAATTGCACATTTGAGAATGATTTTATGACTTGTAACTTTCAACAAAATGCTCCACTTTGACCCTTGCTTTTGAGAGTTGAATAGCTCTAATGTGTGCACCAATGATCTCATCACAGAGATGGAACAACTTGGAAGAGATGTTCCTAGAAGTGAAAAAGTGAGAAAACTACTTCTAAGACATCCAGTAGAAGGGTTCCTTTCTCAAGGAAGGTGCATTTTTTCATACTTAGCCATTTTCTATTGGATTTTATCCTTCATCATTTTCCACTGATTCTTCATCTATGAGCATTTGATAGATCTTGAGGGTCGACGGTTGGATTCACAACATAGCAAGGATGATTCTTCACAAATCTTGTGAAGACGATAATTATCGAAAACCTCATCTAACTAGCCATAAGGCTAGGCACCCCTAGCTTGTAGAGGTATAGGTTGATATTTTCACTTTTATTTTCCCTCTATTTTATGTGCTCATTGGATCAACTGCCACGGTCACTCAATATACGTCTTATGGACTTGCAAATAGATTCATTGCAGAGCTGGGTTGAATCTGAAGAGATCCCCTAGAAACAGTTTCTGCAAATTCTAACATTTCACAAGCCTAATTCAAGGGCACCCCTGGGCTACAGGGGCACAAAAACTGTATTTTGACTTTGGTCCATGATGTGTAAATTTCTAGTTTCTTCCACTTCTTCCATCATTTACTGGAGTTTCGCAAATTGGATGGATTCACTTGATGACTCATTTGAAAGCTAACATAATTTTGGAGATGATCAATGTATTTGCAACCATAAATAATTGAATCTGAGCCTTCAGATTGAAGGCCGCCCCTCAGATTTTCCCTGGAACTGATGTTCTTTACCATTTCATGCTTTGCAAACATCATGATGCTTGCAGGGTTGACTACGTTGAAGCATTGTTGTTGTTGATGTGAGTACGCGACTACTGTATACACCTAAAAATGGTCTGGGTAATCTAATTAATTAAATACAATTTATTTGATTAATTAACCCTTCTATTTCCATCTACTTATAAATAAATAGAAATATTTATTTATATAGTTCACATTTTTTTCTTTATTCAAGGGGTAAACGCTTTTGACCCAAGCTATGAATTGGAATACAACCATTCAACAATACCACCCCAAGGGGGTTTGAACCTTGGTGGCAAGAACAACAATGCCACTTTTAAACAATCACACCATGCCAATATCAGCAAAAAATATTATTATTTTAAGGGGTAAACACTATTGGCTTGAAGCTATTAACCGGTGAGGTCACAAATGGGAGATCTCATCCCCAATTTAAACATACGACAATTACACTCCAATGGGGTTTGAACCTTGATGGCAAGAACAACACCACAACAACTTAACCATCATATTATGCCACTATTGGCTTATATAGTTCACATTTAATTCTTCTATCCTTATTATATTATTTCATCTTAATTAAATAAACAAATCACATACTTTGTTTTATTTAATTATTATTATCAAATTCTTCTATAATTATATATTTATTTTATCTTTATCACATCATCCCATCTTAAATTAAATAAATAAAATTCAAAACCTTGTTTTATTTAATTATCTATTTTCTTTCATCTAAATTAAATAAACAAGTTCACATACTTTGTTTTATTTAATTACCACATTTCTTCCATGTTTATTTAATAAAATAATTTCTATAGTTTGTTTTATTAAATTAAATATCCTCTTTTGCTAATTTGAATAAATCCAAATATTCAAATAAAAGAATATTTCTACAGCTATTTCCTCTTTTCACTCATCATATCCACCAACAAAATTAGATATTTTATATCTAATTAATTCAACTCAACCTTCATGGATAAATTTGGAGACAAATTACAGACAAATTGGAAATCAATTTGGTTGTCTTCTTCCATTGATTCTTCCTATCCTTTGGCAGAATGTTTTTGCGGGGAAGAACAAATCTCCATAATCTTCTTAGGTTTCTTTATCCTTCACCATTGAATATTTTAAATCAAATCCAAACCCTTGTTGTCACATCACAAATATGCTATCGGGAATCTATAAATATAGATTATTTCCATAGGAAATGGATCCCAACTTTGTGCAATCTTACTCTGTAGAAATAGCATTAGAGCAATTAAGCATTTCAGCATTGAGAATTGAGAAAATAACAAAGAGTAATTAGCGATCATATAGCAATAATAATCATAGATTTTCATTTAGTTGCATCTTAGTTTACAATAGTTTGTTTTATCATTTTCATGTTATTCTCAGCTACAGTATCATCACCATATCATTTAGCAATCATTATATTGGATTAGATTCCTGCATTTAACATCTCATTCTCTAGATTATCATTTTAACAGTCACAATGCTTAACAATCTGAGAGCAGCAGTGATTTAATAAATCTTTGGAGATAGAGAGCAATAGGACATTTTTAAGAGATTTCCTTCTTTAATTAGATTAATTGTTGTTTAAATCTCTTGATATAATGTCTTATTAGGTTTGTTTGTCATTCATTATGCATATTTTACTCACACATAAATTGGCGCCCACTGTGGGGCTTGAAAACCCCAATTTTAACAAGTTTATGGAAAAGTGCATTCATAGGTTTTGACATGTTTTGTTTTAGCATGATCAAAAGTTCTTATAGCGCATATGACTTCCATATCAGCGCATCTAATCACTATTTCAATGCATCTAGAGAATATTCTAGCACATCCAATCACTATTCAAGTGCATCCAGAGGATATTTCAACGCATCTAAAGACTATTTTGGTGTATCCAGTACCAGTTTTATCACAGCCGGGGGTTTTTTTTGTAGCGCATCTATCTTCTTTTTTTAGCGCATTTACTAAATTCTATAGTGTATAGAACTCTTTGTTTAGCACATTTAAATATTTTTTTAGTGCATCTAATGACTGATATGGCACATCTAACTTTTTTTATAGAATTTTAAAAATTCCTAGAATTAATCCCTATTTTCTATCCTACAGGAAAAATATGTTGGTCAAAGACAATTGTTGGAAAACACTTACATTGTTCAAAGACAAAATGACAAATTATTAATGGGTTTTTGTAGGGTTTCAAGTTTATTTCATTTTCTTTTCCTTTGGTTAAGATAGTGAATCTAGATTGATTAAAGATTTAGTTTGAACCCCCATGTCCACTATATTTTAAAAGCAATAGGCTTATGCTCTCCCCTTAATTGGGTGATCAGAATGCTAGAATTGCTATCATGCTTTATTAACACCTTTAGAAGGCCTATCGTAGTGGGAAAAAGTACTCACCCTATGAGAACAACCTAAGTGGGAACATCCAAAGCCAGGTTTTCCAACCCACTCTAAACAAAAGTGAATTTGGGGAAACCCACATTCAACGACAATGTGCGAGATAACCATCCCCAAAACCCTTGTTCTAAAGGTTGGGAGGTCTCCCGAGGGAGTTTATCTATGTTGTGCCGAACATAAACCCTTTTCTATGAACTTTAGTGTAGAATCCAAGTGTGTTAGTTTCTGAACACTTTTTATATCACAGTGCAAGGGGAGGGAAGAATCTACCCTGAAGATACTCACCATATAACTATCAAAGACCCTGGCCAAAAGTGGAGGATTCGACTTTGGTTAAGATTCAGGAAAGGAAAAAACACGGGCCCCCTCTAGGGGGTGACAAGGTTGTATGAGCTGACATAATTGAAATATATGGGTTGTGATATTCTTAGTGACCCTTGAGATTAGAAGAGTGTTTGAACTATATTTTCTTATGTTAAACCCATGGAAATTGAAAGAATTAGACTTGATTCTAGAATGTACACACTCTTTGTTTAATACCTAGTGTTGAAACCAATATTTACAAACTTTTTGTTGTGTGTGTAAGGTCATTTTTGAAGGTATCATCCAATTAGATCATCAAATTCCAAGAATTACAAGCAAACTACCCCTCCAAAATCTTCATTGGTTAGAAAATTACACCTTCAAATCAATTTTTTTACTGAGAAAAAGTAGAACAAATAGACAAAACTGTCAAAGTGCTGACCACTTCCATATTAGCACAACGAACCTCTATAATTTCATCATATCTACCTAGTCTATTAGCACATGTTCCTTATTTAAACAACACATTAAAACTTTGTTTCACTACATATGTCCTGTTTTGCAACGCATCTATATAGTATGTCAACACATTTACCCAGAATTTTAGTGCAACCAACCTTTGTTACAGTGCATATACCAAGTCTTTTAGTGCATATACCTAGTTTTTCATCACATACACCCTATTTTAAAACACATTTAAATAGTTTGTCAGTGCATTCAATTAGTTTATTAGTGCATTCACACCCTGTTCTAGCACATCTGAAGTCTGTTATAACACATTTGAGGTCTGTTATAGCGCATCCACATAATCAAAAACTAGAAAGCTATTTTTACCTCCTATTAGACAGTTGACATCATAATTTAGATCTTTATTAGAACAAAAACATTTTCTCAGTCAAACCAGTGTCTTAAACTTGGGAAAAATAGGACATTACAAGCCAAACTCTTCCAAATTAAACCAAGATCTTATAGTTTTAAAGTGCCTTATCATCAAACACAACTCTTGATTATTAAGTTAAGTTTCATTATTAGGATTAGTCATCCGACAATCACGAAATGAAACGATATAAAACAAAGAGAAAAATATAACTTAATCTCATCAATAGAATTTATCATTCTATTTGACTTAGTTATTATCTTTGGAACTACTTCACAAAAAGATCAAAGTTTAGTGAAAACCCTAGCACTTGTATGCCCATTTTAACAAGGTTACAAAGATAGAAACTCAGAAAAAGAGATTGAATCTCTAAATATCATGGCTAAAGAAAATCCATTTCATAGATTCAATCGATATAAACCTAAGGAAATAATGGAAGAGGACATCCAAATTGCACAACAAGATCCTAACTTCCACCAATTTATGGAAAAAGTTTTGGAAAAAGATGGAGAAAAATACCTTTTAATACTAGCTGAACTAGGTGAAAAAATTCCAAAGGAATTTTACATTAATCAACTCAAAGAAGCACCTATAGGAGCTGAAACTAAACCAAAAAACATAGATCAAGTGATTTCCCTAACACATAAAATGCAAAAAATGCAACAAAAACTTCAAGATATGAAAAAAGGGACCACAAGAAGGTACTCGTTATAGGACATTTGTCCCTACTATTTTGATCCAAGTGTGGACATGATACATTTTCCTAGACATTGTGAATTCCCAAAATATGACAAATACAATGGTAAAATTGATCCAATAGATAATGTGAGGGAATTTAGAACCATGAGTTTAGAATTTGAAAAAGAGGAGCCTTATTTGATGAGGTTGTTTCCAAGAAGCTTAGGAGGTCAATGCATGAAATGGTTCTCTAAACTACAACCAGGAATTTGATCTTTTGAGGAACTAGTCAACAAGTTTATCTAAGAATACTCCTATAACATTCAACATGAGATAACTGTAAAGTATCTTTACAATACAAAACAAAAGAAAGGTGAAACATTCCTCTCATTTCTACAACTATGGTGAAGGTTGTTTGCTAGGTATCCTCATTCCATACCTAAAGAGGAAAATATGGAACTATTCATTGACAACCTAATTGATGAGATGAGCTATAGGCTTGAACTACAATGCCCACCTAAATTTGAGAAAGTGATTGAAAATGGGCTCAAGATCAAAGAATCCTTGGTCAAGAGAGGGGCAATAAAAATATACAATGAAGGATCAAATAATACAAACTCCTTGAATCACTATAATAACAATGATAAACAAAAGTTTTGGCAAAAGAATAGAAATACTGGTAACAATGATGCTACAAATGAAACAAAAAATGTGAAACCAATATTTAATTTGACAACTACTACAAAGACCAATCAAAACAATTACCAAAACATCAATCAAAGTGTCAATCAAAACAACAATTTGAACAATGGTGAACCTAAACCACAATCATATCAAAAACCATCAAATCAAAGGAAATTCACACCATTAGGATAGACAATAGAATAAGCAATGAGATAAATTATTACACATAGACTTATCACATTACCTAAAGCAAGAAATTGGGAACCAAGAGTAAATCCATCTTGGTGGAATGATATAGACTACTGTGACTTTCATAAAAAAAGGACACAAAACAAATGATTGTATGCAGTTGAAAAATCTAGTACAAGATTTGATTGATAACAAGACAGTATTCATAAGACATCAAACAAACAATGATCATAGTGCATTTAAAAATCCTTTACCAAATTATGAAAAGGAAGAATCTTCTTCTGTAAATAGTAATGGTAAAAATGTAAACTACATTTATGATAGCACTATTCATTGTATTTCTGTAGTTGAGAATAGTGGTGCTGCTGATAATCAAACTGATAACGTTGGAATCAATGACATCATACCAATAAATTTGATCCCAAACATGGTCACATACAACAATTAGATTAATATCATAAAAATTAGGGAAAAGAAAGATTACCAACCAGTCAACGTGATAAGGGGTCATTCCAAAGTAATATTGAAAGGAGTTACATCTAAAACCACTGCTGCCCCTTCAAATCAGTACAATATAGTTGATCAATTGCAGAAAATACTAGCCCAAATATCAATATTAGAACTCCTTAAAATCTCACCATCTCATAAGGAGGTTTTGGAACAAGCTCTTGTGGCCACCACATTACCCAATAATCTAGAAGTTTTCCAATTTCAGGCTATGGTAGGACACTTAACCATGCCTCACTTCCTATCATTTTTTGAACAAGATGACATATGAGTTACTCATCCAGACAATGCCACCCTTCACATTGAAGTCTTAATCCACAAACACCATGTTAGACGTGTCTTAATAGATGGTGGAGTTGGTTTAAACATTTTCACTTTAAAACTGATCCGTGCACTAGGATATTCTGATAATGCTATTGATGCCAAAAGAAAAATCATAATAAAATTGTATCATGAAGAAGAGAGATCCTCTAGGGAATTGATTGTGTTGCCTATTCAAGTAGGACCAATTCTGAAGAATATAGTTTGGAAACTATTAGACAAAGAGATAACATATAATATACTCTTGGTACGTCCTTGGATTCACAAAATGCAAGCAATGCCTTCAACTTATCATCAGTGCTTAAAGTTTCCTATCAATGGAAAAGAAGTCACTATTTCAGTTGACTAAAACAATCCCCAATATTGTAACATGCTTAAAACAGCTCAAGACACTTTTGTGCCCCATAATAGGGAAGCAAACACTTCTAGTTCATCCAACATTGAAAGGAAACAAAACATTGTATCTAAATGGGTTGAGAAAAAGGACCTGTCAAAAGATACAAGTGTTGATAACTCCACTCCATCAAACAATGAAGGTCAATTGGATTCTCTATCACATAAATTCAAAGAAAAGATCTAGTTAAAAGACAAAGGCATCGGAGAGTATTCCATTGAACAATCTTTATGTCTTTCCCAACTGTTGCCATCTCCAAGATCATATGGGAAATTGTCAACATTAACACAAAAATCATCACAACCTACCATGGTTTTGGATGATAGATTTGTAAAGGAAAGTAATTTAGAAGACAAATCCGAAGATAAGGCCATCCTCAATTGGCTCTACAAAGATGAGGAAGCATCTACATCAGCAACTATCAGTGTAAAGACAGATCAACATGGAAAGGCAAAAGAAATATTAGAGAAATTGGGGTATGAAGGACAAGGACCTATTGGTAAAAGAAAAGAGGGCATTGTAGAATCCATTCAACCTCTCACACTTCATTCAAAAGAAAAAATAGGACTGGGTTATACAAAAGAAATCACTCATAGAGTTGTTGACACAATCCTTCAAATGCGGGATAGTTCTAAAACAGATTCCAATGAGTATGAGTGGCATTATTTATCTGAAGAATCATACAAGGACATAAAAATTGATGTCATAAAAGAGTATGCACCCAAATGTGAGGAGGGACAAAGCTTAGGGACTAGACCCCTTGTATTTGGATCACAAAATATCGATGACTCAAGTGAGGATGGACAGATATCGAGTGAGATATATGACTTGGAGGAGAGTAATATCATAGACCTTGGCATTGCTACTAACAACCTTGAAAACATGGCTATCAGAACCCTCACTACCATTGACCTTAGCTAATCTGATGACATTTTATCCTTAATACATCCTGAACTTATCAACTGGGAACCAACTGAACCTATCGATGTACCTATCTTTGTGAATGATGATGCTATCATTAATTTAATTTTTTGTGGAAAACCTAACTCAAGTTCTAATCATAAACATCATAACGATGATTTGATTCAAGAGGGTGTCAAATCTTCTAGTTGTCAAATTGAAAATAGGAATAATAGATCTAATGGTGAGAACCATTTAATGGCAGCATTAGATCTCAAAAAAGTAAAAATAAATAACGCATCTGATGGTGAAAACCTCTCTAAGGCACCAAAATATGGGAGATGTGACACCCTTTGAAAACACTATCATGAAAAATCATCAGTATTGGTGGAGTCTACATAGTCTATCAATCTTAGCACACAAAAAAAGCAAAAAACTCTACATCTGGTAGCATCTATGACTGAACAAGAAAAGCCTAAATTCACCAAGTTATTTGAAGAAAGACACATTAACTTTGCTTGGTCTTACTCGGATATGCCAGGTTTAGACCCAAATCTTCTAATGCATCATTTATCTCTACCATCTGGAATAAAACTTGTGAAGCAAAAACTAAGGAAAATGCATCCACATATTGCCTTGCTGGTAAAAACAGAACTGAAGAAGTTGTTAGATGTAGGATTCATTAGATCTATTGATTATGATGAGTGGATTTCTAATATTGTACCTATTTCAAAACTAGATAGTAGTATTTGTAAGGAAAATTTAGGTGCGGAACAAACTCTCCTAATTCCAAAACCTCAAGGAAGAATGCATATATGACTTTAAATTTTGTAGTTACAGTTCAATAAGATACACTTGAAAAAGAATTAACAGAAAAGAGAAATTAACACATACACAATTCGACACCAGATTTACGTGGGAAAACCCTTATGGGAGAAAAACCCACCACACCAAGAAAAGCCTCTTTGTATTATAGTAAACAAAATTACGTATAGAGTACAGACTTCTTTTTCTGATGACAATTTTACAGCAACAACATTCACTGATCAATCTTGTACAGAACATTAATCTCACAATTCTCTCAGATGAATATAATGAATCCACTCAGATCAATCTGTGTTCATTATTGAACAACTCGACCACATCAAACTGTTCACCGTCATCAAACATCGCCAAGCCTAATCATTTTTCTCACAAACTGTTCATCTCCCTCACAGGAATGGTCACAACTGTTCAACTTCCAACGGTTCACATTATGCTTCTCTCATTGGCTCAAAACATTCCATGTAGGACACACGTTCGGGCAAAGTGTTCAACTGTATCGCATGTCGGTGAGACACTAGACCATGTCTCCCCGATGCCAAAATACCCAATCACATAGCTATCGGCAAGACCAAAGATATTGGCAAGAGATCATACTAAATGTAAAACCATCGGCAATATCCCACATTGATGCGGAATATTAGTAGTCATTAGTTTATAAATAAAATCCCAAAGACTTTAGGTATCCATGAGTTAGTCCTTTTATTACCAACTTACTCGTACACCGCATTTGACCATCGCACTGAACTGTTGGTCATACCTTGTGGTCTCCAACATGACATATGTTCACTGCTTGTGCATTTCTAGAGAATCAAGCTGGGAATCTACAATATTCTCAACAAGTCTCCCGAAATTCCAAGTGGTCCCCACATCCGTCGGCTTGTCGCTCAATGAGAGAAAACACAAACTAACAACTTCCACAGTAGGTTGGAAAATCTCGAACACCATGACATTGAATGAGATCGCCCAGTCGGAGAAAACACAAACTTAGTAACTCCATGAAAAGGTTCCAAAGTTACAGAAATCACTGATGCCATGACAATGAAGGAATTCGGTCAGTCGGGAAAATATGTAACTTCCAAACTCCGCGAAACGGTTCCAAAGTTCAGGATTTGGGTGATAGGTTGATAAAGAAGACCAATAAAGGGTAACTCCACCAAGTCTTAATAGAGATACAAGCCAGCAAGTTGAGGCACCATTTCCAACAATCTCCCACTTGATGAAGACTTACTGGCTTCCTTCAAAATTGAAGTTAATGAAGGTCATGGGCTCCAAGGCCCATCGAACTGGCACACCACCTATACTTGTCTATGCTCACTAGTTTCGTCAATGCATATGCAACATTTTCTAGAGTATCCACTTTTTCTAAAGAGACCTTTCCATCCTCCACCATATCTCGAAAAAAATGATACTGAACATCAATATGTTTCATCTTGGCATGGAAAGTAGGATTTTTTGCGAAACAAATAGCACTCTGTCATAGTAAATTGTAAGTTTCCTTGCATCAAACCCAATGTTAGAACACAAACATTTTAACTAGATTACTTCTTTACAAGAGTGTGTTGCTGCCATGTATTCTGCCTCTATAGTGGACAAAGCGACTACAACCTATCTCTTACTCATCCAACTAACTGCACGACCATTCATCATGAAAACATATCCAATAGTAGTGAATGTTATGTTGTCAATGTCCCCTGCCCAATTAGAATCCACATAGCCTCGAATGTTGAGAGTCTTTTGTGATTCAACCAAATTGCCATGGTAACACAAAGCATATTTTGAAGTGCCCTTTAGATATCTAAACACTCTTTTCACAACATCCCAATGTGTCCTTCCAAGATTTTCCATAAAATGACTAAGTACTCTGCTTGGGAAATGTCCGCTTTGTACGCACCATTGCATACATTAAACTACCAACCGCACTAGCATAAGGCACTCTGGTCATGTCCTCCATCTTAGTAGAGATTTTGGACAGTTTTTAATAGAAAATTTTGTTCCTTGCAAAATTGGAACAACTAGCTACTTGCACTCACCATACAAAATCTTCCAGAATAGTATTAATATACTTACTCCGACTAAGCCAAAGTTTTCTACTCTTCCTATCCCTGGTTATTTCCATTCCTAGAATATACCTGGCTGCACCAAGATCTTTCATTTTAAACTTTGCAAACAATTGAGATTTTAGATCAGAAATCATTAACTCACTATTGCCTATGAACATCATATCATCAACATAGAGAGCAATAATAAGAACACGATCATTTTTAGCTTTGTAGTACACACAATGATTAGACTTTGATCTTACAAATCCCGATGACAAAACAAACATGTCAAACTTCTGGTACCACATTCTAGGAGATTGTTTTAATCCATACTGATATTTTTTCAGCTTGCAAACTAGATTTTCTTTACCTTTTTCCACAAAGTGCTCAAGTTGGGACATATAAATTTCTTCTTCAAGATCACCATGAAGAAATGTTGTCTTCACATCCATCTATTCAACCTCTAAGTCATACACTACGACAAGTGACAAAAGAAATCTGATAGACGTCAGCTTAGCTACAGGCGAAAAAATTTCTCCATATTCAATTCCCTCTACCTGGGAATAACCCTTCACAACCAACCTCACCTTATACTTTTCCACACTGCCATCTAGACCTATTTTCTTTTTAAATACCCATTTACAACCAACAACTTTTCTGCCTTTAGGAAAGGGCACCAAACTCCAAGTATCATTCTTTTCTAATGATGCCATTTCTTCATTCATGGCTTCCAACCAAGAGTTTGAATCAAGCATTTTAAATGCCTCTTTCATAGTCCTAGGCTCATCAATGCTAGAAATTAAAGCATAGGCACAAGTAGAATCTAACAAAGAAAACCCATACCTATCAGGTTGCTTTCTTTCACATGTTGACCTCCTCACAGGCTGAGGCTGAGGTTGTTCTTCTTCTTCAAACTCTTAGAACTACTTGAGCTCTCCTCACTTTCAAGTACATTTTGAATTTTCAATTCCTCTTTATCTGGTGTCGGGGGAATTTCAAATACATCCTTTTTATTTTTTGATTTTGTCTTTGACTGCAGATCCAAAGTAGAAGGCTTCAACTCACGAAAAATAACACTTCTGTTGTATAGAACCTTCTCAGTATTAGGATTCCAAAGCTTGTATCCTTTTATGCCAACACTATAACCAATAAAAATACATTTAACAGCCTTGTTTTCCAATTTAGACCTTTTTCCATTTGACACATATGCATATGCCTCACATCCAAAGACACGAATGTGTCTCAGAGAGGGCTTCTTTCCATACCATGCTTCCAAAGGTGTTTTCTCAACAAGAGCGGGATTTAGAGAACGGTTTATCAAGTAACATGCTGTTGCAACTGCCTCAACCTAGAACTTCTCCTCCAAGATAGCACTACTTAGCATACTTCATGCTCTTTCCATCACTTTCCTGTTGAACCTTTCAGCAACTCCATTTTGCTGCGGAGTGTAGGGAGTATTTTTATGTCTTTTAATCCCATGATCTTTACAATACCTTTCAAACTCATCAGAACAAAACTCACTGCCATTGTCAATCCTTAAACATTTTATTTTTCTTCTAGTCTGATTTTCCACAAGGTTTTTAAATTCCTTAAAATGACTGAACACTTCTGATTTACTTTTCAAAAAATAAACAAAATACCTTCTTGAATAATCATCAATGAAATATACATAATATCTTGATTTAGACACAGAAGGAACATTTACTGGACCAAAAACATCAGAATGTATGTAATCAAGTAAACCAAAAGATTTGTGAGGACTGGAGTAAAATGAAACATGGTGTTGTTTACCATATATACAATGTTCACAAAACTCAAATTCAACGTTACAATCATCAAGCCTTTCAACCAGGTTTTTAAACCTTTTTCTCCAATGTGGCCTAGCCTATGATGCTAGAGCATAGTCTTTTCTAATGGAAGTTTAACTTCCATAGAGTTTGCACTAATAGGAACTTTTCCCTCCTTTTCTCCATGAGTAGCCTTCTATGACTTTGCAGAGACACTATTTCATTGCACAAAAAATGTATACAACTTATACAAGGTACCAATACGAGCACCCCTAGCTAGCACCATTGAGCCTCTAGTCATTTTGTAGCCATTTCCAAAGAACGTGAATTGCACTCCAACATCATTCAGCTTACTAACAGAAATTAAATTTCAAGCTAGACCTGGTATATGTATTACATCATTGATTCCCTTCACTCTTCCATTAGGGAACTGAATTCTGACTCTTTCATGACCAACTATTTCCAGAGATGAATCACTTGCCAAATACACCCTTCCACCATCATACTTTTCATACTTAGTGAACTAGTCTCTATGAGATGTAATGTGGAAAGATGCTCCAGAATCAATTAGCAAGACATCATTTGATGCCTGTGTAGCCAAGGCTGCAATGAAAGCATCTGCATCACTCTAAGAAGAATCATTGTCAGAAGGATTCTTCTTCTTCTTCTTTTTCTCGTCTTTGTAATCCTTTTGGAAATGACCAGGTTGCCCACAATTCTAGCACTTCACCTTGGACTTCTTCCCAGGAGGCTTTGATCTCCCTTCTGATTTTGATTTGGACTTCTTGTCCTTCTTCTTGCCTTTTTCTTTTGATCTCCCTTGAACAACAAGAGCCTCCTTCGTCATCTCAAAATATTTTCTTCTCATCTCTTCTTATAACAAAGAAGCAACAACATCTTCCATATTAAAATTGGATGTCATACTCCCAATAGCCACCACCAAGTGATCCCAAGAATCTGGCAAAGAACATAACAACAGCATACAACGATCTTCTTCATCAATCTTCACACCCATAGATGCTAACTGAGCAATCATCATGTTGAAAGCATTCAAATGATCAGCAACAGACGCTCCTTCCTGTATTTTCAATGAGTACAAATTCTTTCTCAAGAAAAACTTATTCACCAAGGACTTTCCCTAATAAATAGCTCCCAGTCTTTTCCACAAAGATGATGCAGTCTTTTCTTCATGAACATTTAGAAAAACAGAGTCTGCTAAACAAAGCCTTATCAACCCCTTTGATTTTTGATCTGCAAGGTCCCAATCCTCTTGCTTCATGCCTATAGGCTTTGTTCTAGACACAACAAGCCAAAGATCATGGTCAACTAACAGATCTTCCATTTTAAGTTTCCACAACTCAAAATTGCTACCATTGAATTTCTCAATTTCAATCTTTCCTGACATGCTTGCCATCTTAATCTATAATTTGAATTACTAGAATTCTACAAGACTCCCACTAAACAAAATTGACACAAAAAACCCAACGTACCCACAAGGATAACACAACTGGCCAGGCTCTAATACCACTTGTAAGGAAAGCTTAGGTGCGGAACAAACTCTCCTAATGCCAAAACCTCAGGGAAGAATGTAGATGTGACTTTAAATTTTGCAATTATAGCTCAATAAGACACACTTGAAAAAGAATTAACAGAAAAGAGAAATTAAAACATACACAATTGGACACCAAATTTACATGGGAAAACCCTTATGGGAGAAAAACCCACCACACCAAGAAAAGCCTCTTTGTATTACAATAAACAAAATTATGTACAAAGTACAGACTTCACTTTCTGATGTCAATTTTATAGCAACAACATTCACTAATCAATATTGTACAGAACATTAATCTCACAATCCTCTTAGATGCATACACTGAATCCACTCAGATCAATCCATGTTTAGTATCAAACAACTCTACCACATCAAACTGTTCACCATCATCAAACATCGCCAAGCTTAATCATTTTTCTCACAAACTATTCATCTCCCTCATAGGAACGGTCACAACTATTCAATTGCCAATGGTTCACATTATGCTTCTCTCATTGGCTCAGAATGTGCCACATAGGATAGACATTCAGTCAAAGTGTTCAACTATATCGCATGTTGGTGAGACACTAGAGTGTCTCTCCCCGATGCCAAAATACCCAATCGCATAGCTATCGACAAGACCAAAGATATCGGCAAGAGATCATACCGAATGTAAAACCATCGGCAATATCCCACATTGATGTGGAATATTAGTAGTCATTAGTTTATAAATAAAATCCCAAAGACTTTAGGTATCCACGAGTTAGTCCTTTTATTACCAACTTACTTGTACACCACATTTGACCATCGCACCGAACTATTGGTCATACCTTGTGGTCTCCAACATGACACGTGTTCACTGCTTGTGCATTTCCAGAGAATCAAGCTGGGAATCTACAATATTCTCAACAAGTCTCCCAGAATTCCAAGTGGTCCCCACATCCGTTGGCTTGTCGCTTAATGAGAGAAATCACAAACTAACAACTTCCATAGTAGGTTATGAAAATCCTGAACACCGCGGCATTAAAGGAGATCGCCCAATCGGAGAAAACACAAACTTAGTAACTCTGCAACAAGGTTCCAAAGTTACAAAAATCACCGATGCCACGACAATGAAGGAAGTCAGTCAGTTGGGAAAATATGTAACTTCCAAACTCCGCAAATGGTTCTAAAGTTCAGGATATGGGCGATAGGCCGATAAAGAAGACCAATAAAGGGTAATTCTGCCAAGTCTTAATAGAGATACAAGCTAGCAAGTTGAGGCACCATTTCCAATAGTATTAAAATATGTACTAACTTCAGATATCTCAACAAGGCATTCCTAAAGGGTGATTTTCCTTTACCAAACGTTGACATTATTGTAGACTTAACAATAGGACACACCATGTTATCACTAATGGATGGATTCTCAAGTTACAACCAAATCAAAATAACACTAGAAGATCAGGAGAAAACAACATTCACATGTCCATGGGGAACATTCTACTAGAACGTCATTCCCTTTGGCTTGAAAAATGTAGGGGCTACATATCAGCGAGCAATGACCACCATTTTCCATAACATGATGCATACCTTTATGGAGGATTATGTGGATGATATATTAGCAAAGTCATATGCTAGATAAGGACATCTAGATATCCTGGACAAAATTTTTACTAGATTAGAGAAGTTTAATGTCAGATTAAATCCTAAGAAATGTGTGTTTGGTGTTACATCAACAAAGCTTCTAGGATACATAGTTTTAGAAAAGGGTATCAAAGTGGATCCCACCAAGGTCACTTGGCCATAATGGAAATGCCACCACCAAAGAATATCAATCAACTATGGTCTCTATAGGGCAGGCTACAATCAATTAGGAAGTTTATCTCCTAATTAGCAGAAAAAATTCATCCCTTCAATGATTTGCTACATAAAAATCTCTCTTTCAAATGGGATCAAGGATGTGAAATGATTTTCAATAAAATAAAGCAATATTTGAGGTCACCACCCATACTAATTCCACCTACAGAAGAGAGACCATTATTACTATACATTGCAACAACTGAGATTTCTTTGGGCACTCTATTAGCACAGGAAAATCCTAGGGGGAAAGGAACATGCTATCTATTATATCAACAGGAATTTGAATGGTTCTAAGATAAACTACACCTTCATCGAGAAAGCTTGTTTGGTAGTGGTATTTTCTACTCAATAGTTGTGTAATTACATGCAAACACACATAGTTAGACTCATAGCCAAGATTGATCCATTAAAGTATTTACTCAATAAGGCTTCCCTAATATGAAGACTATCCAAGTGGGTCATGATCTTGAGTGAATTTGATATCCAATACATAGATCGAAGAGCCATCAAGGATCACATGATAGTTGATCAGTTAGTTGAAGCTCCACTACCAGATGATCATCCAATGAGCATTGAGTTTCCTAATGCAGACATTCTTACTATGACAACACAACAATGGATTCTTTATTTTGATGGACCGTCCTACACACAATTTGGGCCAAGTGTAGGAGTTCTGTTTGTTACACCTCAAGGACATACCATCCCAAATTCCTACAAACTCATGTTTCCTTGTACAAATAAAGTAGCTAAATATGAGGCATTAATCTTTGGCATCAAAGTGGCAGTTGAATGGAAGATCATAGAGCTACAAGTATATGGAGATTCACAACTAGTCATTAATCAAGTAAACAATGAATATCAACCCAAAGATGAGAAGTTGATGTTGTATAAGAAAATGGTGGATGATTTCAAAAATTACTTTGTGGATATCAAATTTGAATAGAATCCAAGGGTAGAACACAATGTTGTTGATGTTATAGCAACAATTGCTTCTCTCTTATAGATACCAAAAAACCGAGGTCGTTATGAGTTTATGGTGGAACAAGTGTCTAATCCTGCTTATGATAATCCTAAATCTCAAACCATATGCCATTTAGTTGACATCGAATGATCCTCAATTTATGGAAAGACCTACGCTTACCTAAAAGACAATATCCTTCCTCTCGATCTTTCTAGAAACTAGAAATGCAACTTCATTTTCCAAACCACACGACATACCTTAATTGCTGATATACTTTACCGTCAAGGTCTGGATGGTACTCTTCTGTGGTTTCTAGAACATAATGAGTCTGAAACAACCTTATATGAGGTTCATGAAGGTGTTTTTGGAACTCATTCAAGCAGACTAAACCTAGCGAAGAAACTCCTCTGTTTGGGCTATTACTAGTCGAATATGGAGGAGTCTTTTCAGTTTGTTAAGAAGTGCCAAAAATGTCAAATCCATGGTAACCTAATCCATGCACCAACATAAGAATTGTAACTATTCACTTAAACATGGCCTTTTTTTCAGTGGGGACTAGACCTGGTAGGAAAGATTAATCCATCTTCATCAAATGGACACAAATTTATAATCACAACCATAGAGTACTTTACAAAGTGGATAGAAGTTCCCTTGACAACAATCACTAGAAAACAAATTTCTTCTTTCATACTGAATTACCTCATATGTTGGTATGACATTCCTTAGTCCATTGTCACAAACAATGGTAGACCTTTTAAGAATCAAGATGTTCAAGAACTGTGTGAGAGGTTTCATATCCAACATCATTTTTCAACCCCATACTATCCTCAAGGAAATGGCCAACCAGAGGCCTCAAACAAAACTATTCTGAAAATCCTAAAGAAAACAGTCAACGATGTTGGACATGATTGGCACACTCAACTAAACCCTACTCTATGGGCATACTGAACCAACATCAGAACACCTATAGGAGCTACACCATATGCCTTGGTATATGGATTAGAGGCCATTCTACCTATTGAGGTTGAGATGCCATCACTCTGTGTGTCACTATAGGAAATTATTTCAAATGAGGATTATAGAGTGTCTAGACTTCAAGAGCTGGAACTGTTGGATGAACGCCATCAACAAGTTGAGGACCATTTGAAGGAATATCAACAAAGGATGTCCAAAAGCTACAATCACAGAGTAAAACCTAGAGCATTTTAGGCTGGTGACTTGGTCTTAAAGGAAACCCCTTGAAATCAACAAGACAGAGAAAAGAAAGGGAAGTTTGAACCTAACTAGCTAGGTCCCTTTATTTTCATATCAGTTTATGGATTTGGAGCCTGTTAGTTGTCTACACCTGAAGAGGATTTGTTCGATGAACCTATCAATAGTCTCCATCTCAAGAAATTCTACACTTGAATCATCTAGTGCATGGTTAAAGTCCTAGGAAAATGGTCATCTTGATGAAAACTTGGAAAACAGGCATCTTAGTGACAAAAAATATAAAAAAATCAAGAAAACAGAAAAATACAAAAAAATCATAAAATTTGAAAAAGTGCGATAAAACGTGTAGTGAAAACCTAGAAATAGGCACTACTTGTGATTTAAACTAGCTTTTCCATCTATTATATGCATGTCTTGGTTGTTCAATTTTTCCATCATTCTCACCTATCATTGAAAGGAAAACCTCATGTACATATCCTGGGAATGTGGTTGTGTCTCACCCTAGCTTGGGGGAAAAATCCTAACTCATTGGGGGTAGTAAACTTTGAGCTTAATTAAATGGAAAAATAGTAGTATAACAATGAAGCAAACACAATGATCATAGGAAAACTCAACATTGAAGATACATCAAACATCAAAACATTTCAGAAAATCAACCATCCATATCAAACAACTAAAATAAAATCAATCAAAACAACTTTAGATGGATGATATTTTTTGAATCATGATTTTATCACTTTAGCTTGAATGTTCAAATGTTGTGCTTTGATTTTTCTTATCATTTCTTTAGAGCAACTCGATGATGTATTGAACTGGAGAAGCTAGGAAGGAGAATGGTATTTTCTTTCTCTACTGTCTGTGAGTTGATCATTACTATTGTGTAAATTTCCAAGAGACGTGCTCTACGAAGTATCACTGATGACATTCCAAATTCACATAGCAAAATGATTAATTCTTGTCTGTTTATGCAAGAAATGCTCAGGAAATCTTAGTTTAATTATACCTAGATGCTTGTGTTAACTTGCAATATCAAAAATCATGAAAGTAGTACTCAAGTCATCTTTGGTCTAAATTATACCATTGATGCTTGTACTCACTTTCAACATTTTAAAGGCTCAATGATGATAAAAAGAATGATAAATGGACTATTAAGATGACAACTTTGGCATATGTAGATTTGCATGGTTAAATTAGATTGCATTTATATTACTTTTGCATCTGCAGAGTAGTTTATTCCAAAGACTAGTGGAGAATTCAAAAATAATGTTATCTTTTATCATTAATGGATTGATTATACTTGACATTAACAAAAAAATTAGCATTATCATGTAGTTACATAATCATTTGCATTGGATACATTGGAAAGCATTATTATATCATTTAATCATTCATACATTTGATCATTTTTTTCATTTATGCATCACATCATATAATTGCATAAGAAAAACATCATATCCAAAATCATACATATAGTTGCATTATCATATCATTCGTGTATATACATTATTATACATCTATCAGTCCATATAAATACTATGGGCACCATGCATCCATACATCATCATTATAAGCATAATCACATTTAACATCATAAATAGATTATTAAATCCTAGCATGTTATCATGATCATAAATTGCATCCATAACATCATCATATAAAACATCACATGGAATATTGAACAAGAAATTAAATACATCCATCATAGGCATTCATCATGAGAATCCATCATAGAACCATATAGAACACATATAGATCGATAAATCTACCACATATCATATAAATCTCAGAAATCATAATGTCAAGTATACAATGATGTCTAAAATATAAAGAGATACAACATCAAAATGGTCGTGAAACAAGAAAATCAGAGTATACATCATGTCTCAAAATACATCAAGGAATCCAATCATGGAGCTATATGTTGCTAGCCCTAGATGGTGCCAGCAACTCTGGGCTAGTGCCTCCCACACTAGACATACCAGGATCTCTCAGATCTCTCGGAAGAGGTTGTGTCACACCCCTGCTGGTAGTCCTATAATGAGTCTTGCTAGATCGAGACTGAGCATAACTAACTTGCTGCTTTGTAGGAACTGCATCATGGTATCGACCTCTATAGTACTCGGCCTCTTGACCCACATGGATAACCTCTCTCATATAATTAGCTACAGAGGTACCCTCGGCTAATCTCTACAGTCTATCAGCCAATCCTTGTTCCTACTTTGCAGTTTGTCTAGTTGCATCTCTCTCTACTATCAGAGAGGCTATTTGTGTCTGTGTTTATATCTATGTATGTGTCTGGACAAATAACCCCTAGGCCTATGCCAGCTAACACTATAGTTTCTACACCTAAACCTATAGGCTAGCAATCTAGGTCTGTTACTACTGGGGGGTATGTGCAGGATCATGATGGGACAAAAAGTGGAAATATGATGGGTATGTGGCTAATGACTATTTTTTTACCCAAAATTGATGAAACGAAAAGGGATTTTAAAGGAGATTATCAAATTTCCACCGATATAAATTATTCTTTACTTTGAATTTAATAAGTAATTATTATTCATTTTATATTCAAATTATGACTAAAGTCCTGATTGATAGGCTGACTGAAAAACATCTATAGCTTTCAAATTATATCACATATTTTGAATCCAAAAAATGCATCACATTCTATGCTTTGCATAATATAGGATTAAAAAAAGAAAAATTGAATTTGATGAAGTTTTCACCAAGTTAAGGTGGTCAGACATATGAGTTTTTATATTTTTAAAAAAAATGTAATAAAAAATTTATAATTAATTATTTACTTGGAAAAAAATTGCAAACAAATATGCATCACATCAGGGCATGAGTCCTCTAATTATATCTAAAATCTTATAAAAAAATGTTATCATTTTATGGTGGTTAGGGTGGTCAGACAGACACCTTATTTTTTTCCCTGAAATTTAAGTACCATTGCATTGAAATTTCAAAATTCACCAAATAGATTTAATAAAAAAAAAAAAAACCTAGTAGTTTAGAAACTACACTCAATTTTCTATAGATTCTAATGTTACATATTTTTGAAATAATATAGATAACCTATTCAAATTTTTACATCAAGTTCCCTAACTCTGATTTTTCTAAATTTTTTGCCACTTAAGGGCCTATTTTTTCCATGATGATCCTGCACATACCCTGGGAGGGTACTCCAATCTACACATGCTACTCTACTAGAGCTACCAGTGATCGCCTCTTATGATGCACCATAAAGTATCTAACCTCAAAAGTCGAGCCTCCTCCACCATCATCTCCTCCATCATCCTCGTCTCCATCACCATTTTCGTCTCCATCTCCATCTCCCTCCTCATCATCACTACTCTCCACATCATCTTACTCCTCATCTCACTCATCTCTCCTCCATTGACGCCCATGTGCAATTTCCATCTCCTCCTCACCTGGTATCGACACTAGCTCATTTGGGATGGAGATCTGTGGGAATGGTTGTAAGATGACGTGTTGTGCATACTCCTCGATAATCGAAGCCTCGATGATCTTAGGATGAATCTCCCAAATAATGGCCCGTAGACCCTGGTACTCCTGCACTGCAACATCATATGATAAGCAAGGTCCCCACTTGGTGGCATCTATCTAACATTATGCATAATGTGCAACACCTTGAGTCATTTCCTGTACTATACCATACTATCTAAGCACCCTCAAAAAAAGTCTTTCAATGGCGAAATGTGTCCTACCAATCAGATACATGGACTGGACAAAGTATGGCATCTTTGTATCATCCTCCAGCTAGCCCTCGCAATAAAGATAAGGCCGCCATGTAACTATCTCTACATCATCAAGGACTCTTCTCCAAGGATCCAGATTTCCTAGTCTAGGTTGAGCAACTGGACCTACATATGTGTGAATGTATGGCCTCATGGTAGGTCTTTGTCTATCTGCAATGGGATGAGAGACCGCTATATGCTCCCACACCCACACCAAAAGTAATGTAACTCCTGAAGACAAACTGGCCCCTCAGAGGTAGACCACTTGATGCAAATTGTGGTATAGATGGACAAGCATGCACATACCCCATGCATATCTAGTACCATGGATGATCATGCTCTCTGAAATCTAACCCCACCCAATTGAAAGTCCCTTTGACTTGCGATCAGGACAAAGGAAACCTTTAATGAAATGAGTTGTTATGAGGTCAATGATCAACCTATCATTCAACCTTTCCTATCATGAGGTTTGTCAATTAATCTATCAATGAACCTTGCTTATCATGAGGTCAATCAATCATTTTATCATTGCACCTCACCTATCATGAGGTCAATTATCATCAATCAATTATTGTATCTCACCTATCATGAGATCAATAAACATCTAACCTATCAGGATCATCAATCAACATGAACAATGAAATCAAATTTCAAGCTGACATGATCAAAATTATCAAAATCATGGAGTTTACTGACAATTTACATCTTTCTAACTTTAAAGTGCTAAAACAATTACTCAACACCAGAGAAGTCAATGCGCTATTAAAACTCATCAATGCGCCAAAACAAGCCTGCAGTCATTGTGCTCAATTAGTGTATGCGCCATTTTAGAACCTTTATGCACTATTTTAGGAGACCAACATGTTGATTCAATGGATGTGCCATTTTAGGGTTCCTATGCGCTAATCTAGATCACCTATGTGCCATTTTTGTCTATGCGCTAATCTAGGAGGTCCATGCGTCACTTCATCTATCCTATGTGTTATTTCTACTATGCACTAATTTAGCATATCAATGCACTAAGTCATCTAACCGAAGTGTTGTTTCTATGGATTTGCTATTATAGAGTTTCTATGCGCTACATCGATGTGTGCATGCGCTAAAATAGAAAATTTGATTTAAAATAACTAAAACAAGCAAGAAATTGAAATGCAAAAATTACGAGGAGGTTTCTAGGGTACCTACCAGAGGTCCACATGTGGCTAGGTGGTTGTGTCATCACATGTGCTCGAAATGGTGAGTGTGGTATGGAATAACCATTTTGCTCGAAATGCTAATTTTTCTCTCACTCTCAAATTTTAAAACTCAATATGCACAAATGAATTTGAAAATCCAACTTTTTGACCTTTTATAGGTTAATTAAGAGGGATTTTGGTGGGATTTATTTATTTTATTTTCCAGGGAGCTTAATTCATCAATTTCACATCTATCGGAGTAAATATCATTTTTACAGGAGATAAATTGATTTTGCATATTTGAAATTGAAAATCTTTATCAAATCGGCATAAAAATCATAAAATTTTGAAAAATTCCAAAAAAAATCCAAAAAATCAAAAAAATTCATCAATTTATCTATCGAGGGGGCATATATCCATCATCACCTAAAAATCAACGTCTGGGGCATACTAAATTTTTTTCGTCTGTACTAGCAGCAACAATATTTTTTTCTTTGAAGAAATGCGTAAACACATCACTTCAAAGAGGGGAAAAATGTATACACCTAAAAATGGTCTGTATAATCTAATTGATTAAATATGATTTATTTGATTCATTAACCCTTCTATTTTCATCTACTTATAAATAAATAGAAATATTTATTTATATAGTTCACATTTAATTCTTCTATTTTTATATATTATTTCATCTTAATTAAATAAACAAATCACATACTTTGTTTTATTTAATTATTATTATCAAATTCTTCTATAATTATATATTTATTTTATCTTTATCACATCATCCCATCTTAAATTCAATAAACAAATTCAAATACCTTGTTTTATTTAATTATCTATTTTATTTCATCTAAATTAAATAAACAGGTTCGCATACTTTGTTTTATTTAATTACCACATTTCTTCCATGTTTTTTTAATAAACAAATTTTTTATAGTTTATTTTATTAAATTAAATATCCTCTTTTGTTAATTTGAATAAATCCAAATATTCAACTAAAAGCATATTTCTACAGCTATTTCCTCTTTTCACTCATCATATCCACCAACAAAATTAGATATTTTATATCTAATTAATTCAACTCAACCTTCACAAATAAATTTGGAGACAAATTACAGACAAATTGGAAATCAATTTCGTTGTCTTCTTCCATTGATTATTCCTATGCTCTGGCATATGCTTTTGTGGGGAGCAACAAATCTCCATAATCTTCTTAGGCTTCTTCATCCTTCACCATTGAATCTTTCAAATCAAATCTAGACCCTTACTTGCTATCACATCACAAATATGCTGTCAGGAATCTATAAATACAACTTCTTTCCACAGGAAATGGATCCCAACTTTGTGCAATCTTACACTACAGAAATAGCATTAGAGAAATTAAGAATTTGAGCATTGAGCATTGAGAAAATAGTAAATAGTAATTAGCAATCATATAGCAATCATAATCATGGCTTTTCATTTAGCTACATCTTAGTTTACTGTAGTTTGTTTTATCATTTTCATGTCATTCTTAGCTACAGTATCATCACCATATCATTTAGCAATCATTACATAGGATTAGATTCCTACATTTAATATCATCTCATTCTCTAGATTGACATTTTAATGGTCATAGTGATTTAATAAATCTTTGGAGATAGAGAGTAATAGGAAGCTTTCAAGAGATTTCCTGCTTTAATTAGATTAATTGTTGTTTAAATCTCTTGATATAATGCATTATTAGGTTTTCTTGTCATTCATTACACATATTTTACTCACACAACTATATTTTACCAATTTTTTACATGTGCGGACACTACAAAGTTGACTTGCATGTTGATTGTGCAACTTTTCCCACATAGCAAGGCATAGTGTTTTCAAACTTAGAATATTTTTTGCCATTTTTTCCATTTGAAAATCCCCTCCATCATGAAGCATCTTTTTCAACATCTTTCTTTGTAAAAACCTTTGTGATAAGTTTCAGGCTTAGATTTTAACACCTGGTACTAGCCAACTACCATTAGCAACCTCAGAGGTCCTAACTTTTCTCCTGGAAAAGTGAAAACTACCCACCAAACTTAAACTAACTTTTTCTTGATTTTGAATTCACTATTGTGATCGTAATGTGAAATAAGCCAACCAAAATAAATTTTAGCCAATTCTAACAATATTCTATTTTTAGGGTTTTACTCTAAAATAGGGGCCTAAAAACCCTAATTTTTAAAATTTTCAATATTTTCCAATATCTTCTAGACATTAAACCCACAAAAATCCCATGCTTTATTTGACCAAAAACTAACTTTTGATGATAATTTTACAAGATTTAGACCATTTTAATCAAAATGTCTTAATGAAGCAAAAATTTGGTTTGGGTACAACATTAGGCTCCATTTGGTGACCATGTCAGATACTTATAGCATAGGAGAAGCAAGATTCTATGTGTTTTTGTAGACCAGTGTGATTTATCCATTGGGAATTTGGAGTTAGGACTCTTCCCTAATCACCTAATACTTGGAGTTTTCCTAATCACCCAAGACAAGACGACCTAAGAAATCACCTAAAACACAATGAAACTTTATGGAATGGGGAAATACATTATGACATAACAAAAAATAGAAAATGTAAATTACTTAAAGAAAATTCACTGTGCCCCTGAAGAGATGAAGTGCTTTGGATATTGTTCATTGCATGATAATGGGAAGAGCCTCCCATCGATGTCTTTTCTGCTTGAAAGTCTTTACTTCTCTTTTGATGGGCATTGTAGGAGGCAATACCTCTAGGATAAAGATTCTTAAGTATTCATATATTCAAGCAAAGGTACTCTGAGAAAAGTTATAATATGATGCAAATGGGAAAGCTAATACCTCGAAGGCATTAGTTTTGATGTCGTCCATCCTTGGGATGTTGAACTCTTCAAACGAGTCAATCGAATTCCAAACTTGATTTCTGTAATGTTGAAGGTGGTCCTTTCTGACCCTAAAATATCCTTTGATCGGCTTGTTGATAAACTCTACATCACCTTTAACACATAGGAGTTTGATTCCCATGTCTTAGGCATTTTGAGGCCTAACAAAAGCACCTTTATTTCACCTTCAGTGAATTTCAATTGCATAAATGGGTGCAACTGTCCTTTAGGGGAGATGACCATTTCCCCTACTTCTAAACTTACATTGGAAGAACCTCCATTGAACTATATTGTCCATGACCTTGCATCCTCTATCAGTCTCTTTTCAGAACATGCAATGCTCTGGTCTTCATTTTTTATCTCTAACATAGTCACATAATTACCAAGACCCGTTTTAGGCTTTGTTTCTACTAGAACAGATCACTTGAGCACATCCAACTTCTTTACAACTTTTAGAATCTAATCTAGTTCTTTTGGATGATCCTAAAGATATTCCAATTGAGAGATTTGTACCTTGGTCTTCATCATAGAAGTTATGATGTCAAAATTTTCTGCAGACATCTCTTGAGCAACTGGCATAGTGTTCTCCTATGAAGATCTAGGATTGGAAGTGGAAGACACTTCTTTTCCTTCTTTGTTTTATTTTTTTCTTTCTTCTTCTTTCTATGTCTTGAAGTGTTGAGCAAATGTGAACATAGGCATTGAAACATTTTCATGATTCACCACAGGAGCATACTGACGGTATTCTTCTTCTTGTTCTTGATTGATGAGTTCTTTATCAAAGTATCATGTCATGGAGTCACCATCAAAGTTGACCATTTGTGGTGATACAACGTTCAAACTTGGTGTTAGTACAAAACTAGAACTAGGATCAGCTTCAATGTATCCTATGATTTGTATCATTCTCAAGTTCTCTAGACATGTGGATCCAGTATGTGCATCAGTGTCGTGGAAAGGACAAAATACTGCACTATGTGTAGCTTCAATCATGGTCTTGATGGAGATGTTGGCAACCATGGCTAAAAATTGTCTCTTTCTGGTTGGTACAGTTGTTGAACTAGAGATCTAATGGAATTTGTTTTCATCAAGCCAAAAGTAATCATATCATCCTCCAACTTGATGGCATGTTCTTGCATATTATTCAACTCTATTTCTCTCGATGTCTTGAGGAAGAAGGCTATCTCTGATGGAAGATCATTGAAACAACTTATCAGAATCTTCGGTGATGGATCGAGTGTAGAAGAAATTCTTGTAACAAGACAATTAAATATTGCTACAAAATCCCTCATGTGCTCATTACGCTCCATCTTTGAATTTGTAAGCTAAGCGAACAACAAATGACTATCTTCAGTAGGCTTGAATCTTGCCAAAAATTTCTCCCTCATAGTTTCCCAACTTGTGATACTGCCTGGTGCCAGGTGATTGAACCAATTGGCAACATTTCCTACAAGAGTCTCATAAAAAATAAAAAATAAAGATTTTTTTTATTGTTTTTATTTAATTTAAATTCTTAATTTGGACACCAAATGAGATAAGGTTCCAAAGTGGGTAAAAATAATTAATTTAATTCCAACTTGTAAGGTATAGGCAGCCTCCATATAATATTATCTTCCTAGTACATTCTCAAAGAAAAAAAATTAATGAGGGTCTTCTTTGAGTGATGATTAGTGGCCTTTGGCCTTTGATTTTCTCTAGCAATCATGATCCGATAATGAACCAATAATATCCTTTAACATCAATGACAATAATCCAATAAAGATAACATAAGAAATAGGTTTTCAGGATCCTTCAAAATGAGTTCTATGTGGTGCAAATGAGGAATTTAGCTCACTTTTCTTTCAAAGCCCCTTTTGTGTCGATATTTGAATGCAATAATGGAAAATTTGGAACCAACCCCTTGTCCATGCTACTTCTCTACCTGATTTTTAGTCTAGCTTGGTATTTCCTCTTGATATTTCTTTCTTCCTCTTGATGGCTCGGTATATTGGTCCCACATATACTTTGGAAAATTTGGTTCAATAAAATTTATTGGATTTTCTATTGTTACTAGTCTTTTTGGGTAGGTTTGAGAAAATATTTTTGACTTAGTTAAAGAAAATTTGGTGAATTTGTAAGTCATTTCTACTTTAGATATTCATTTATTGAAGCAATTATATTTGTGTAATTTAGTTAACTTCTTAGTCTATTCTAGATTTCTAATAAGGTGAATAGAGCAAGAAAATGGTATCCTCCTTGATTGAGTTTTTTCAAAATTAATATTGATGGTTCTTCTTTAGGGAATCTATGTTCAACTAGAATAAGATGGTTTGGATGTTATAGTGATAGTTTCATTTTTTTTCTCTTCTACTATGATAGTTGGCACTAATAATCAAATGGAGGCCTAGAATACCCTAGTGGCACTTTAGAAAACTTGTGATTTGGGTTGGGAAAACATTATTTGTGAGATGGATTCCATGATCTTGGTCTCTCTTATGAATAAAGTGATGCTTCATGAGTCTTCTTGGAGGCTTACAACACTAGAAAAGTAGATTATTTTCATACACCAAATTTTGATTCCATTTCTTTTGTCCATAGTCCCAGAGAAAAAAATGCTATTGTGGATTTAGTTAAATGGACCTTTGATGTTGATTGCAATTGAGTGTCATGGAATAAGAGTCCCTATCTACTAACAAATGTTTATAGTTTCTTGTTCCTTCTTTCTTTTTCTTCTTTGAGATTGTATAATTTTCTGAATTCTTAATTTTCTCATAGAAATAATAGAATATTGAAAAAAATTCCAATATTTTCACTGTTCAAATTTTATGGATAAATATTACATTTTAAAAATCCTTTTATTTTAATATTTTTGATTCTCAATTAATGTATATATTTTTTTATAATCTTATATCTATTCATAGACCATAAACTAAATTATTAAAAAAACAAAACAAAACCAAAAAAATATTACCCACCAATTAAATTATTAAAGAAACAAAACAAAACAAAACAAAACAAAATATCAGCCACCAATTCACCATCTTTTAGGAACAAACCAATTGCAAGGTTAACATATTACACTAACATTCCTTGTCTTGTTTCTGTACATTGAAAAATTAAACTTCAATGAACCAAGGCATTTTGTTATGCCAATATTTTGTAATGAACATTACCATTAGTAATATGGTGGTAACAGTATTTTTTAAAGTTACACAGCCAATGACCATAGAATGGCCCACAACTGTTTTCTCATATTGATAGATATTCGTATTTTACATAGGTGGAAAAGAAAAACATACTTTAGAGTTCAAAGTTGAGGATGCATGACACTATCAACATTAGTCAGCTGAAAATCAGCATAACTATTGTATAGTTAAAGGGTTTTTCCAACTATCTACGCAAAGGAAATAATATACAATGTACATCTTGTACTTAAAATACAAAAGATTTAACTGTAATGTTGAAGGAGCTGGATGAATGGTGGCGGTGGAGTCAGGGTTTCTTGTTTTTATTAGCCTGAGGAGTTGGGGGTGTCGGTGTTTCTCTTCTTGTTAACTTTTCCAGTGCAGCAGAACTGATTATATTATTTTCTGCTATTTTCTCTGACTTCAAAGCTTCATCAGTGTTTCCATGAGAGAAATAATATGCCCTCTTATCTGCTTTTACTCTACCAAGCCCTGACCCTAAAATATCCTCATCAATTAGTATAACCTAAAACAAAGTTACTATGCTTATTGTAAAGATATATAAATAAAAATAAGGTATAGAGTTTACTAAACATCTCAGGTAGAATAACGATTAATGTTATGATTGTATAATTTTTTCCATCAACGTTTTGGTTCACACTCCGTGATCCATCATCAGGATGATAGAGAGCTCAAGGAGATCCTTGAACTCTTTATTATCCTGATGATGGATCACAGAGTGTGATCCAAAACATTGATACAAAAAATTACACACAATCTAAATCCAGAAACAACAAAATTGAAAAAATAATGATTTTCCATATCCTAACTAAACAAGATACTCAGGAAACATGAGATAATGGCATTGCCTGTTCTAGCAGTGTTTCCTGAAACTATCATAATTGCAAATACCAGACAGAATATCATCTGCCTTTTCCCTTCCATAGCTGTAAAAATCTATACAAATATTCTGCTGGAGAGGTGGGCTTATTATAGCAGATGGGAGGGAAGCATACATCAAACTTTTACTGTAACGACAACTATATGCTTTCAAAGAAAGTGTATTCGTTTAACTATTGATTAGATTAGTTCCCTTAATATGGCAAAAAACTATGATTTTATTGCTCCCCTTGGAATGACAAAATCTATGACCAGTCGTTTAAATACAAGTTGTAACAAACTATTTATTACATAATGTTAAGTATTGGGTTGATGTGATTACTTTGCGCAAGTCTGGGTAGCTTTTCAACTCATGGGTGGCTTGAGATATTGAAGAATGAATATGATTAGCACAGGCATTCAAATTCAATGGCATTCTGATTACTTGCACTACTGCATAGGTGCCTTGATTGCGTAAGGGAGATTGTGGATGAGAGTAATAAATTAAATAAATAAATAAATAAAAATGAAAAATGAGAATGGACAAGATACAATTGAAAAAGATTTCAAAATGGGAATCTAAAAATGCAATTGACAGAGATTAAGTGAGAAGACAGCAGAAGTGGTGAGTCATGGTCAATTGTTGGACAGAGCACTATAAAAATGAGCGTTGCATATTAACAGAATAAACATCATCGTAAGAGAGAGTTTAAGAAGTGGAGGGAATTATTGTACTATGTGAAAAAAAGGGTATCATTATTAGTTTTAAACCAGAGGATGTTTGTTATGCTCATTGTACACTTAAATATTTATATTTATAAAGGTTTTAAAACGTTACTTGAAAAGGGGTGGGCCATTTGATTCACATAATGGAAATTACAGCTCAAATTGTTAGAAGATGATTTATCATGAAATGACATGTTTAATGAATTAGGCTTGAAAATTATGTCATTATAAAAAAATAATTATTAGAATTTTTATTTTTAAAAGTGAAAGAAAACTAAATACACCAATCAAAATGCAGGCTGTAGTGTAGATTACACCTTTTTCCTAAACTTAAAATTTTATTTTCTTTTGTATGTTTTCTTTTGTCTTTTTGGAAAAGTGTTGTGTTTCTTTATTAAAGGTTGATAGGAGGGTATGTATGGATGTATATAGCTGCCATTTGAATTTTGTATGGAGTATTTGTTGAATCTTCTTGTATTTTTCAGCTTCTAGAGCATAGTAATAGTTATATAAATAATAGATTTGAGTAATATAACATGCTTTTCTCTATCAATTTGATTTAACTATGGTTTTTTGTGTACAAGTTTGTTGGCGCTTTTATCTTTTTACTTTATAAGGCTTTTATTCTATGTGTCATCTATTTATCTCTATAATTATTTTGTTCTCTTATGGGTTGTACTTTTCCTTTCAAATATCTTATGCTTGCCTATATGTATGCTTCCTCTCTTTCACAAATTTATTAAAATCACTCTCCCAAAGCTTTCTTCACTAGTTGTATGTGTTTTGTCTTTTATTGACACCAATTTTGATACCTAACCAAAAACATCTTCGATTATGCTTTGATAGATGTCTAAGTCTTCTTCTAAGGGTCCTATTTTGGCATAAGCCTAGAGAACTTGCTACAAAACATTATGGATTATCTTTTATTTTTATCCTTTTATCATGATTGCAAGATATGCACAAAATGGATCATAAAAAGGGTTTACAAACTTTGAAGTAGGCATCATATTGTTATTTTTTACTATAGTGATAAAATAGAAATGAATTGTGAGAGAAAATCTTAGAAAAATCTAATGAAAGTGAAATCAATAGAATGGTATCCTATCTAGTAATGCAAAAAAAGTGCTTTTGAATTATAATGCCTCAAGCTTACACCCAAGACATTAGTGGTTACAAAAGGAGCATAATTTTTTTTGTTACAAGTGTAGATTCACATATCACCTTCCATATTTCACATGCACAATGTCTCATCATATAACACAATGACAAACATGACCTCATTAATTTGATGTAAAGCAAGGCGGCACAAGTGGAACAATTCACACAAATCATGGAATATAACACTATGTGATCATAAAAGAGGGTGGAAGTTACCCCCACAATGATGATTGACTATAATTCAATGATCTTATCCTCTCATACACAAAAGGAGAAATATTAGAGTGACCATCACTACATACCCATTCTATGATGAGTAAAATTGATATCCAAACATTGAGTAACACCTACGCAAGAGGAAGTCTATTAGGAGGTACAAAACCTCATCTAATTAGACTAAACTAACCAGATAGTTTCAAATTGGGTCTTGCATCCCAATACAAACATGGATATAAATTAAAAACATGAAATTTACATAGTCCATGAAATCAATACAATAATATTTTTGATTTTTGATTATGCAATTATTTTTTCATCAACATTTTAGATCATAAGCAATGATGTGTCATTAGTAGCTCTAGTAAAGGAAGAGAATGGAATAATAGTATTCAAAACTATTCTTCCATTCTCTTATTTTGCTATAACTCATGTCCTAATAATGTATCTTAGAGTTTGATCTAAAACATTGATGATAAAAAATTACATAGTCAAAAGCTATATAAAAATTACCATATGGATTCAAATTGTAAAATATGAGTTCTTTCACCCAAGTTATATGATATGAATACTAATTAAAACAAGGGAGAAAATTTTCATTCAAAAAAAATTCCCTAAAAAAGGTTTAGGAAATTCCAATTGTTCAAAGAGGTCCAAATAAAAGTATGGATTATGGTGATAGCACATATACTAGACATTGGCCTAGAAACTAGATGTCAACATACAACTAGTTGATAGTGCTCCTAAAGGATCTCAACATGATTTAAGAAAACATTGTTCCGGTGTTTTAGTCATTTTTCATATTTTCATCTTCTACTATAGTGTTTAAAGACTATTTTTATATAATTGGCCTCATAAGTAGAAAACACAAAATAAAATATGGCTCTCTTTATCAAAAGCTTAGTCTTTTGGTGGAGAACAATCTTAGAAACAAATTGAAAAGAAAAAGGATAAACTAGGACAGTACTCTACTACCATAAACCCCAAAAATCATGCTCATCACATGAAAACATGATCGGTTATGACTCTCATGATAATCACAAGGAAAGAATAATATGAAAATGAACAATGTTATATCTTTCTTTCAAGTGTATAATATAAACTACTTTATTTTAGGTCATTTTAATCTTTTGAGTTCTAATTTAATTTTTTATTTTATTATATTTATCTTATAGTATTTTGTATTGGAACATCCCCAAGTCCATAAGTGTACACTGGTATGATTCCTCTATAGTCCTAAAATTGGTATTCAATCCAAGGTCTAAAAGTAAACCTTTGTCCAAAAATTCAAGGAAAGGAAAATAAGATCAAATTTCATGATCTTCATATCCAAAATGTTCATAAAATCAGAAGAAAATAATACTCATTATCCCACAAAAATCATATTAGGAAATGATAAGTTTAATATAAACTCAAACTCCCACATCATGCCTAGGTGTACAATAATATTTACACAATTTTGTGGTAAATTTTGGCGATAATGGTTTAGTTGTGTTAATATTCCTAATAGGAGGAATCTGAATCATATTTTTGTCTAAAAATTATAACATAATAGCATGGAGAGAATTAGACAATCATGAAAATTGTCTATCTCTTGGCCTAAATTGATATGGAATTGTAGACATTGTGGAAATTTCTATTGGATGTTATTGGATGATTGAGGATAGTTTATCTTTATAAAAAAAAAAAAAATTCTTAAATGGTTGATAGTTGTTATGATGCATGACTTGGGATTGACCAGTAGAAGTTGATGAAGGTGTATCTTTATATTAACTAGTCGATATCTGATAATCTTGAAGGATTGTACATAAATGTATAAATGAAGGATACTTCAATAAAATATTGTCTGTAATGTTATGTTGCGAATTTCCAATAAAGACTCTTTGTACTTTGGCATTTGGAAGGTTATAGGATATTTGTGAGTAAAGATCTTGGAATCATCCTATAAAGTCAGTCACCTTCTCTATAGGTCCTTTTTTTATAATGAGTTAAATCTGTTAATGTAACTTGAGGTCCAATGTTTTCTTGAAAGTGTTGAATGAATTTATTAACAAGTTGTGAAAAGGACATTATCGGTTTATTTGGCAATGAACAATACCAATCCAAGGTTGTTCCTTTAACAAACATAAAAAAAAAAAAAGCTAAGAGAGCATATTCAAAAATTAAATCACTATATAAAGCAATGAAAGCTAATACGTGATTAGTGGGATCTCATTTCCTAGCATACTTATCAAAGAAAGGTATTTCAATGTTTTGTTGTAAGGGTGTATTTAAAATAGTGGATGGCAATGGACTACATACATGAGGTAAGTTGGAGAGTTAGTAGTGGTCTAACTTTGGTTCATCTTTGAGAATTTTTTTTGTAATGATGACATATTTTACAAAATTTGGTTTATCACAAGATCATTTGGTGAAATACTTTGAGAATGTGTTGAATATGGCAGATTATTATGGATGACTGGTGTGTTATTATTTTGCATGTTTATAATAGTTTTTAAACATGTAGGTATTGTAGGTGAAGGAATAAAGATATATGTATTCCCACAAGGAAACCCTCAACTTTATTTTAGGCCACTACTACATTGTGTGGTTGATGCTATGATGGGAGGGGTAAAGGTGGGAATAGAAAGCATGATTGTAGGAGAAGTAAATTTTTTTCTTAATTGGTTTTGAGTGTTATCCAAGACTTGAGTACAACTAGCTATTGTAGGAATGTTTGCATCTACTATATGACCTAGGCTACACAACACTTCTATCCCTTAAAAATTATTGTAGAGGAACTGTTTCTCCAGCCAAAGGTTCAATACTTGAGAATTGTTGAAGTCTTTCTATGTCTTTGTCCAATTGTTTGATTTTATCTTTAGGTGCATGGGTAATTACAACCTCCCCAATTCCACATAAATGTTAGGCTGTTATGAAGACAGTTAATTTTGGGTTAGGAAGGGAATCAAATTTGGATTGAGCAGATGTAATACCTTGAGTGAAAGAGTTATAAGACTTAGAATCAACACCAATTGTGATTGCAGCATTGGAAGCCATAAGTCTGAAACTATGTCTCATGGGACTATTACTATGGGACACAAGGTCATGTAGCTCATACATTTATTATGAGATTCAAAACACTTAAGTGATCATAGAATGTAAGGAAAATGAATTGTAGCCATAGAAACTGAAACAATTTTCAGACATAGAACACAAAACTGCACAAAAATCATAGAGACATAACTTTGATCCAAATTTTGTCTAAATTTAACTTGACAAGGGTGATGGCATCTTGGGCTAGAGATGTGAATACTTTTAAATATATAAGAAGCCATAAGATTTTTTTTATTAAAATTGTTGTGTTTAATTTTTTCTTTATCTTAAAGAAAAATGTATATATTTACTTAATCCTTCAACTACAATTATAAAGACATTTTGAATAAAAACATGGTAAACTTTGATTCTTTAAACTTTAATGATAATTCTTGTTTGAAAATAGCTATATAATATTAAGATTTCCTTATTAATAAATTTAATTTATCTTTTGAAATGAAAAAAGAAACATATCTTGACCTACACTTGGAAAATGAAAAATAGAAAATAAAAGTGCTGGCATGTCACTTTAATAGCCAATCTAAAATAATTGAGAAAGGCTACATCATAGAGAGCGATGAAAAGTTCTTGCAATTTGTAACGACAAGAGAAAATGATAAGAGATTTATTTATTGACTTTCTAATTTCGTTTTACATAGTCTTGCATGAGCTGTATCAAGGATAAGAATCCATAATATGTTGGTTGTTGGTTTTTTTTTCATCATGGCAGACAAACCAAAAGTAAGGGAGTCAATTTCCATTCATAATACATAGTGGGGAAGGAGCAGGAGTTGGAGAAGAACTGGGGAGAAAATGAAAAGGAGATGGATTTCCATTCACTCCTGCACTCTTGGCTTGATTTGGTTTTGGAGGTGGTGGAGGTAATAATCTACGTCTCATTGAAACTTGCATACTCCAAAAATGTAAAGCAGAATTTCTGTCTACTTTCTCTGCTGCTTTCGACATCTTCAAATCCTCAAGACTGCTTTCACTGGGAATAACTCTGACCTTCTCAAACAATCCATCATATACCATGAATCTTCTATAGCCTACAACAAAAGAGAAACTACTAACATTAAAACTTGTTTATCTCGAAGAAAGCATCATACAAAATACCTAAAGCAAAGTAGAACATATAATCTGGAAATAATAAATCAGTAGGAAGCCCTGATATTTCTCTAAATAGGAAGTATGTGCGCCACATGAAATAATAATATTGTGCTGTGATCGGAAATGCCTGTTATTGCAGTAATGTTTCCTGACATTGTAATAACCACCATTAAGAGAAAGAATAAATCATTTTTCGCCTCAACCATTTTTGCATCAAATACTCATCCAGAAACCTTCCTTGACAAGCGATGTTATGGTAGTGCAAGGGCAAAAAGATCAAACTTCAACCACATTGATAACGATGCTTTGAAAAATATGGCCCAGATTGCTGAATTTTTAGCGTTTTGATTAGGTCGCTCAGCTTAATATAAACAGATTAATGGAGTTGTTAAATTTTTATATATATTTAAATTTTCCCTTCAAATATAGAGAGTAGAGAGTGTTTTGTGAAGTATAGTTCGTGGAGACTTTCACGAACCCTACATATTGACAACTTTTCTTATCAATTTGTAAGAAAGATGTAACTATAGAGCTTCTTCACAATTAATCTGTCTTTGCCTGGGAAGATTGGTAGTACTTAGGGTACCCGTACACAAACAAATATGCCCATGGATCACGGATGCAGGTGACTTGAAACTGAAACGGATCAGCACTTGGCTTGGAAGAGGAAGGTTGGTGTGAGATTTTTTTTTATTAGGTATTCCAAAAGAAAAGAATCTGTTATTTTCAAATAATGAGGTTTAATATTTAATTAATTTAATACGAGTTGTGGTACATTATAAGTATTAGTTTAGAAATCTTTTTAATTAAAAGCAGCAAAGGTGATTTGATGGTCAATAGATAATTATTTAATTCTGCTTCAAAATCATTTAAATTTAGATGTGTTAGAGAAGAACAATGAAATCAGAATCAGCTCATTCTCATAACTTGTCTAAGGTTAAGGTGATAGTTTTTAGATTGAATTTTTGGTCTAGATCTAATCCTATGATTCTAAAAATTTCAATATCTATAATAAAAAATTCCCTCATGTCTATACTTATAATTGGGAAATTAGTAATGGTGAACATTATTGTTGGAACTTGCTATAACAATGGTGAACCACTAAGACATAGTAAATTATACTCACTTTATTGATCATCAATTCAATAATTTTGATAAAATTGGAAGATAGCAAGCAAGAAATGCAAATGGATGTTAGGCTTGGTACTTCTACTAAGTTGTATCCCACAATTACTGCTAAAGAGAAGTATTCTATTGAGATCTTGAGGTTGCATGGTACTTCTTGAAATAATTTTTTTGTTGATATGATTGGTAGCTTCTCTATTGATTGCAACCTACAATATTGCTTGAATCCTACTCAAATTCTACTCTGAGGCCTTTTTTCAAAATTTGGCTTCAAACATCCTTGAGTGGCTTTTCCTATTTTTGGGTCTTTCCAAAACTTATTCCCAATTCTCTACTCTAGTCAAAAGCTTTGTTGGTCCTATAACAATCTTTGTAGGTTTTTCTTTGTCTCATCTCTAGTGAAATTTTGCCACCTACGATGAATGGGTCTTGGCTCCAATTCCTTGGACCTAGAACTTGCCAAATTCAAGGTTATATTATTTAATTACTAATACAAGAGGATCTAGAAGACCTTAAAAATTCACAGTCTCAAAATCATATTGAACCAACTCCATTGCATATGGCTCGCCTATACGGTCCCAACGCAACTTGAATCACATCAAAAGGAGCCCGTATGCGAGAGATATGCTCGGTCAAAACTTGGTCAACATGTGGTAAAAGCTAGTCAAACAAAAAATTGATGATCATGGAACATTTCTCTACTAGCTCCATCACATAGAGCTCAATGAGAGCTTTCCAATGCATTTTAAACATACCAAATCCGAGTCCATATGTGGAAGTTATGACTAGTCAAAGTTGTGGTCAAACTTGGTCAAAGTGGTGATGTGGCATCACTAGAAATTGACACTTGGCAGGACATGGAAGATGATGTGGTAGGAGTGGTGAGTTGGAATAAATATATATTAAACCATAATTATTAAAGAAAAAAACATGTATGGTTTTAAAAAAAAAAAAAATTGAAAAGAGAGGATTCAGTGGGATTTTAGCCCTTCAAATCCTCTTGCCTTGCCCATAAAACGAGGAGAGAAAGAAAACCCATAAACCTATATTTCAACAAATTAACCCCTTTAACCACCTTTTTCATATTTCAACGAATTATAATATTTTTAAGGAGGTTAGGAATTATTTAAAAGGATTTTAATATTTTTATTATAAGGGATGGTGATTATTTTAAACACTTGTTAAGCCCGAAAATAATTATATGGTTAATAACAACCCAACAAATGAATATTGCAAAAAAACCATAAAAACCCATAAGGGCTTATAAATAGGAGATGATGGTTATTTATTTGTTTTGACAGTTGAGCCTTATTAAGGCAATTTTTTATGTAAAAAGGGAGTGTAGGTGTTTGATTTTCAACCATGTGCTTTTGAGAGAACTAGGTGTTGGAGGGAATTTTTATGCTTTTGTAAGAAAACTTTCGAGAGTGTTTGGAAGAGAATTTACAATGTTTTTTTGTACTCCAAAAATTGTAAAATTGAGAGTGAGAGATTGTGAGGAGTTTTATGTGAGTTTTTGAAGCTTGATATTGTAAGAAGGCTTTTGCTTGGCGATATTAATAAAACGGTCCAACATTGAGAAGTGGACTTGGAGACGTATCTCAAATTGAGCGAACTTCGTTATCAGGTGCAATCAAGCTCTATTTCTTCTCTATCTTATAATTCTTTCAATACTTTGATTCTTTGACTTTCCTATTTACATTAATTAAATGATTAGTTTGTCTCTTGAATCTAGATAAATTATAAGTGAACTCTATTTGTCATAATTTCAAAGGTTAAGATTCATAACCACGCAATTCTGTTGGATGGGGATAAAAATCTGTAGTTGAGAGTAAAGTGCAAATTATTTGTAGCTTTTCTAATTACAGATCAAGTTGGTTACAAAGCAGTTTAACAAGAAAATTGCAAGTGGCGAATGTTAACCAGGTTGAAATTGAAGCAAGGAGAAGGTACACTTATCAAGTTCAATCCTAAGATCAGAAAACGAAGGACTTTTCCATGAGCAGAGATGGCAACTAAACAAAGTCCTACATAGCTTGATGAAAAAGCTTTCTAGAAAGAATTTCTTGAAATGAAGGCCATGATGGTCTCTTAACAGACTCCAATTAGCACAAAGAGAGAAAAAGAGGGAAGGAGAAAATATAGTAGACAACTAGTGGAAAGAAAGAGGAGGATAAGCCTTATTGCTCCCACTACAAAAATAAAGGGTATGAAGATGCAAAGTGTTGGAAATTGCATCCTAATCAAAAACCGAAATGGTTCAAGGATCGAAAGGGTAAGCAAAATACTACAGCTATCATGCATGATCTCGGATCAGATTCAAATGAAGAAACCAAGATCACAGTAGTGGGTATAAAAGGTAACATTCCTGATGTCAGTACTAGTTCCCATGCTTCTTCTGTAAAGTTTAATGAAGCACTTGTTGAAAGTAAAAGGAATGAATTTTTTCATATAAGGGCTATTGCAAAACAAAATAAGATTGATACACTCATAGATAGTGGATCATAGGTGAATCTAATCTCTAAACACGTTTTTAGGCAATTGGGATTAAAAACAACACCTCATCCTAAACCATATCCATTGGGTTGGGTGCATGATAAAGCTCAATTACAAGTGTTAAGGCAATGTAAACTTTGATTTGCAATCACATCCAAGTTTGTAGATGAGGTAGAGTTAGATGTAATTCCACTTGACATCTGTGGGTTGGTTCTAGGTAGTCCTTACTTGTATGACAAAAATGCCATTTTCTATAGGGAACATAACAAGTATCATTTGCTTAAGGATGGAATTGAATTCATTGTGAAAGCTCATCACATGAAGAATGATGATCTATTGTAAACACAAGGCATTTGAAGATGATTGTCAATGCAAGCAATGCATTAACCCTCATTTTTGTAATAGCTAGTGATATTAAGCATGAAGATGGAATAATTTCTAATCATGATAAGGTGTCACAGATAGCACAATGTGAAGATCAGTTGCAAGCACATTTAATCCTTCAGCCAAAGGTGGTGAAAGAGGGCTTGAATGATTCATTTTCTAATGATGTTCCTGTTTAGGAGACCCGACATGTTGATACTTTCTATTTCACATCATTGTATTTAGTATTGTTGCTTATTATTCTATTAGCTAGTTCTATGTGGATAGTGGATGAGACAATGAATGTTGATGAATATAAAGTTGAAGGAATGATTGATTGTATCAGCAATGCTATCTCATTTTTCATCTTGGTTGTGATGGGATAGATGTTCAAAATTCCAGCAAGATGGATAGGTGATATTAGGAAAGTGAGGTGACAATGCCCTCACTTCAATTGTACATAAGAAAAAAAACCTTTTGGTGGTCCAAAAGCTTCTTAATGGGGAGGAATGATCCAAGAGGATCCATAAGACCTTAAAAATTCATAGCCTCAGAATCATATAAAACCAGCTCCATCACATAGGGCTCACCTACATAGTCCTGACACAACTTGAATCACATCAAAAGGAGACTGTATGCGAGAGATATGCTCGGTCAAAACTTTGTCAACATGTGGTCAAAGCTGGTCAAACAAAAAAATTGATGATCATATAACATTTCTCTACTAGTTCCATCACATAGAGCTCGACAAGAGCTTTCCAATGCATTTTAAATGGACCAAATCAGAGTATGTATATGGAAGTTATGACCAGTCAAAGTTGTAGTCAAACTTGGTCAAAGTGGTGACATGGCATCACCAGAAATTGACACTTGGTAGGATGTGGTAGATGATGTGGCAGGAGTGGTGAGTTGGCATAAATATGTATTAAACCATAATTATTAAAGAAAAAAACATGTATGGTTTTTTTTAAAAGAAATTTAAAAAGAGAGGATTTGGTGGGATTTTATCCCTTCAAATCCTCTTGCCTTGCCCATAAAACAAGGAGAGAAAAAAAAATTGTAAACCTATATTTCAACAAATTAACCCCTTTAACCACCTTTTTCATATTTCAACGAATTATAATATTTTTAAGGGGGCTAGGAATTATTTAAAAGGATTTTAATGTTATTATAAGGGGTGGTGATTCTTTTAAACACTTGTTAAGCCCGAAAATAATTATATGGTTAATAACAACCCAACAAATGAATATTGCAAAAAAACCATAAAAACCCATAAGGGCTTATAAATGGGAGATGAAGGTTATTTATTTGTTTTGATGGTTGAGCCTTATTAAGGCAATTTTTTATGTATAAAAGGGGGTGTAGGTGTTTGATTTTCAACCATGTGCTTTTGAGAGAACTAGGTGTTGGAGGGAATTTTTATGCCTTTGTAAGAAAACTTTGGAGAGTGTTTGGAGGAGAATTTACAAGGTGTTTTTGTACACCAAAAATTATAAAATTGAGAGTGAGAGATTGTGAGGAGTTTTATGTGAGTTTTTTTGGAGCTTGATATTGTAAGAAGGCTTTTGCTTGGTGATATCAATAAAGTGGTCCAACATTGAGAAGCGGACCTGGAGACGTAGCTCAAATTGAGTGAACTTCATTATCAAGCGTGATCTCTCTATTTCTTCTCTGTCTCATAATTCTTTTCAGTATTTGATTCTTTGAGTTTCCTATTTATGATAATTTAATGATTAGTTTATGTCTCTTGAATCTGGATAAAGTATAAGTGAACCTATTTGTCATAATTTCAACGGTTAAGATTCTAACCGCACAATTCTATTGGATCGGGATAAAAATCTATAGTTGAGAGTAAAAGTGCAAATTATTTGTAGATTTTTTAATTACAGATCAATTATTGGGTGTCAAGATTAATCCTCCAGAAAATGTAATTTAGAGGGCTTGAATTTGAATTAAATGGCCAATTAAATCTAATTAACCACAATTAATTAATAGCACCATAGATAGATGTGGAAGTGCGTTACAACACTTTACAACACTCTTTTGAAAGGAAAAATTTAAATATATTTTAATTAAATAAGGACCCTAGAGAGGTGTGAATGTGTGTAACGCCTTACAACACCACTCCAAAGCATAATTATATTAATTATGTGTCAATTATTTCAAATAAAGTGCATGAAAAAAGATTACCTCTTTTGACACTACACAAGCATCATGTGAAAGTCATCATGTATCATGTTTTTCTTTTAGCTAACAATTGTGATGTAGGTTTTCATGATTCAATTCAAGATCCATCTCATTCAAGTGAGAGTTAAGATCTACATCCATTGGAGCCATTTCATGTATGTTTGTAGCACTTTATTCCTAGGGTTTGGTGAGTTGTAACATTATATATTGTTCATTCATCATTCTTCATTTTGTTTCAAGGTTTGATTACAAAAATAGGGTTTGACCAAGGAAAACCTGTTTCTACTAACAAAAGAACACTTGTTCCCTCTCTTTAGTGTGTGATTTGTAAATCTCAGTTGAAAACATATTGAACAGAAATATTGGAGAAAAATTTTCAAGTTTGCAAAGTTGTCAAAGTTGTAACCTTGTTTAGAAGATCACTAAAAGGTATCTACAAAGCAAAATTGAGCAATTCAGACCTAAAAATCAAACTGAGAAGATAGACAAAAAAATGGAGACCAAATTCAAAGTTTGACTTTCTGAAAAAGCTAAGCAGGATTGATTCACCACTTCTTGAGTATGAGTCCCAGTATAGGGATTTTTCTAGTTTTTAGGTGTTTTAGACTTATCTCTGGTAGATTTTTATTCTTGCCCAAAAATCCTAATCTAGGAATAAATCACCCAGCATGGTGTATGAGTCCTAGTCTACATTAATTTTAGTATTTTCAACATTTAAAACCTTATTCCAAGCTACTATAGGTTTCAAAGTGCACATTTCTAGGTGCACCCCTCTGATTTCTCAATTTCTTGTTTTGTTTTACATTCATTTCTAGGTCATTTAGTGAAGTTTATCATAGCATTAGGTTTTAATATTAGGTATTGCATTTTACTTGTCTTTCCAAGCCCTAGCTTGGTGGTGAAACCTTTTTTGTCCTTAATCACACCCTAGGATACCTTATTTCTAGATCCCTTTCCCCCTTTCTACCTTTGGATTAAGATCTCTAAGGTTTCCTTGAATGAAACTTGATGGAAATAGGTCTAGATCCTAAATCCTAGCTTGCCTTATCTTCCACAAAGGATAGGATGGTGCATTTCCATTGTTTCAATAATGCATTACCTTCTTGGACTCTACACTTGGGGGAAAATTTCATCCATGCTATCATACCTACCACACCCCCCTTTATCCCTTACTTCCTATCCATTATCCTACTTACATTCATCCCCCCTTTTCCCTCCTTTGATCTTGACAAGGCTAAGGATATTCATATGCATCATGCATTATATCCTTCCATCCTTCTCATCTTCTCTATATCATTCATTACATAACCCCCATCACATCCAAATTCATCTTCTCTTCCCATATTTGATCTTGATGAAAAGCCTACAGGCCAATTATCCATATAACCTATAAACTTGATCTTGATCATCCTATCCATATCCTCCATCATACATCCCTTATCATATCTCCATCCTCACATCCTATCGAAGTCAACCTCTCTTTTCACCCTTGATCTTGATAAGGCAAGAGGAAAAATATGCATGCATGCTTTGGATAATGCAAGTCTTACTTCCTCTACCATTCATGTCCTTTATGTACTATCCTTCCATACCATATATCACTCATCATCTTTCATCCATGATTGCACTACCTCTCGTGTGGGGAATCTTAGTCCTTTGCAACTAGTCCTTGGAGCTCCATCTTCCTGTCCTCCATCCACCATCATCCTATCTCCCATCACCATCTATTATCCAAATTCATCTCTCCTATCCATGGAATTCCTCCATCCATCCATCCATCCTTTACCATGTCTTGGTCCTCCCTTGTCATTGGATCTCATTCAATTCTCCATCCAATATTATCTTATCCAATCCATTTATCCTCTAACCATCCCTCAATCATCCCAATAAAGTCCATCCAAATGCAATCAATTATAATCCATGCAATCCAATCTTGCAACCTAGTGCATCATTCAAAGCATTTTTTGGCTTTGTTCCTATCCTTGCTACAAACCTTGATCTTTTAGTCAAATTATCATCATAGAGATATGTATTTCCCAATCCTCATGTTGTTTTGGGATGTGTCATTCCCACATCAAACAATGTCATCGTCGTCATCATCATCACCAATCAGTCCATCAATTAGTTTTAAGCTTGACTTGGAGAATAATCCTTGGTTGATTTTAGTTTGTTGTGCATGCTTGCTTTTTTCTTGTGTGTTTTATCATTGATTTCATTTATCATGGTCTTTTGCATTCTATTGTCACAAGGGCATCATGATCTTCCATATCATGGTATTATAAGGAATATGTTTGCATTTGAGCGTTTTGATCATGTACTTGGCACATTTTCATCCCGGTTCCTTATACCTTGGTGCATAATTTCAAGTACAATATCAAACCTAGGTTGCTCATATCATTGCAGCATAATGATCATCCATCCTCCCTCTCTATCTATAAATTCATCATCCTTATCTATTTTCCTCTTTCCTTTTATCCTTCATCCTTTAAGTCCTCTCATCCATTTTGAGATTACACTTATGTTCTTTGAACACATGTTCTCTTGAGGGGGCATACCACTACCTCCCCATCATCCTTCCTCATCATCAATAGTGACTGAGGAATCATGCTTTTAGTCCCAATCCCTTTCTTGCCCACTATGTTTTATTCTTTGAAATGATGTTACTTCTATTAGTCGCAACATCATCTCAAAGAGCAAAAAAATGTAGACACTAAAAACATTTCCTAAGCCTACGAATGCCATTTTTCATATCAATTCCTCCTTCTTCTTGCACAATTAAATAATAGTTCTAAGGTAAATTGTTCAGAAATGGAAAAAATGGTCAAGATAGCTTTAGGTTGATTCCCAATCGGACCAAGACAGTACTAATAAGGGTAGCAGATCCGTAGATACTGCCATAACCTTTGAAACTTATGATGAGTTTAAGTTTCTTTTTCATGAAGAGAATGAACTTGAGAGTGATACTTATGATGCTCAAGCTTTCCAATCCAAGGAAGGCCACTTTTTGAGAAATTAAAACAAAGGGTCATTCACCACTTCTACTCCTCCCACTAATAACATGGTACCCCCAAATCCTAGAGAAGACAATAGTTCTTCTCCACCCAAGGGACCAACTGAAGGTCCCAATAGAGGGAATTATGTTTTTGCTCCTAAATAGTAATATAGTAACAATATGGAGTATAACTTTATTAAGGAAATTATGTAGAAATAAATGACCTCCTTATCTTTCTTTGATATTTTAAAATGGTGTCCTACTCAACGTGAGTTTTTTTTTTAAAGCTTTAGTTGAGGAAGACTAGTTGAAGGGAAAAGAAAAGGTAACTCCCATGATGGAAATGAATGCAACCCTATATAGGGGAAATATGGGAGTTCCTCTTTTATTGTTCAGTTTGAGAAAATTTAGAAAAAACTTACATAATTGCCTAATAGATTTTGGGGTCTCAGGCAACGTCATGTCATTTTCTATTTGTAAGAAATTAGGCTTGAACCCAATCCAAACCCACAAAAAGGTTATACAACTTGATAAAACTGAAGTGAATATTGTGGGAGAATTGAAACACATCCTCCCATAAATTAGATCAAACCCTAGGATCCAATAATATATTGATATCCAAATTTTTGACATCCCTAAGATGTATGGTATTATTTTGAGTTGAGATTAGGAAAAGACCTTAGGAGGCTATCTCACATTAGATTTCTCCCATATGCGGCTATCATGGAGGGATGTGGCAAGCCATATTAGGAGAGAGAGTGAACCTTGCAAAATATGATCACCCTAATGAGGTTGCTTACTTTGAGACTAGACGAGGGGTTTATAGGGTTGATGTGATTATGAAATTTCCATTAGAAAACAATGAAAAACTATTTCCTCTAGAAAAATATGGATGTATGGCTTCCATTAACTGAGACTTGTGTTAACCAAAAATTTACATCAAGAAAAACTAGTCCTCAAAGAAGAGGTAGATTTGTGGAGTTTATTGCTTCCAAACTGGTGTAGAGTCCATTATCAAAACCATTCAAAATTAACCTTCCAACCTTGCTAGAAATTTTAAACTAGTTTTATTATTTAGGAGATGGTCAAGGTAATGATTTTATAATAGCTCCATATCAACCTCCGAGTATGTTCAGGATCATGATGGGCCAAAAAGTGGTGATATGATGGGTATGTCGCTGATGAAATTTTTTTTAACCAAAATTGAAGAAATGAAAAGGGTTTTTAAAGGAGATTCTCAGCTTTCCACCAATAAAAATTATTCTTTACTTCAAATTTAATAAATAATTATTAAGGGTATGTGTAGGATCATGATGGGCCATAAAGTGGCAATATGATGGGTATGTGGCTGACGACTTTTTAAAATTGATGAAACAAAAAGGGTTTTTAAAGGAGATTATCAGTTTTCCACAAATATAAATTATGCTTTACTTTGAATTTAATAAGTAATTATTATTCATTTTCTATTTGAATTATGACTAAAGTCCTAATTGATAGGCTAATTGAAAAACATCTATAGCTTTCAAATGGTATCAAATTTTTTGAATCCAAAATATGTGTCACATTCTATGCTTCACATACTATAGGATTAAAAAGAAAAATTGAATTTCATGAAGTTTTGACCAAGTTAAGGTGGTCGGATATCTGAGTTTTTATATTTTTAAAAGTTGTAATAAAAATTCATAACTAATTATTTACTTGAAAAAATTATAAAAAATATGCATCACATTGGGACGTGTCCTCTACTTATATCTAAAATCTTATAAAAAAATATTATTATTTTATTTTGGTTAGGGTGGTCAGATTGGACACCTACTTCTTATTTTTTCCCTGAAATTTAAGTACTACTACATTGAAATTTCAAATTTTCACCAAATAGATTTTTGTTTTTTCAAACAAAACTAGTTGTTTAGAAACTACATTCGATTTTCTGCAAATCTTATTCTTACATATTTTTGAAATAATATAGATAATTTATTCAAATTTTTATGTCAAGTTTCCTAACTCTGATTTTTCTAATTTTTTTGCCACTTAAGGGCATGTTTTTTCCATGATGATCTGCACATACCTTTATGCATTTTCTATTTGAATTACAACTAAAGTCCTAATTGATAGGTTGACTGAAAACATCTATAGCTTTCAAACATTATCACATTTTTTGAATCCAAAACATGTGTCGCATTCTATGCTTCACATACTATAGGATTTTTTTTTAAAAAATCATGAAGTTTTGAGCAAGTTAAGGTGGTCAAACATACGATTTTTTATATGTTTTAAAAGTTGTAATAAAAAATTCATAATTAATTATTTACTTGGAAATAAATTACAAAAAAATATGCATCACATCCGAACATGAGTCATCTACTTATATCAAAAATCTTATAAAAAAATATTATCATTTTATTGTCGTTAAGTTGGTCAGATAGACACCTACTTATTTTTCTCTGAAATTTAAGTATCACTGCATTGAAATTTCAAATTTTCACCAATTTTCTTTTTAAAAATAAAAATAAACCTAGTAGTTTAGAAACTCACTAGGGTCCTATCATATTATCAAACTAATATTTTTGCATGCTCTTGGATGCCACAACAAGCGTATATCCTTAACCTAGAGTTATATATACTTACACACATATCTATGGTCATTGAAGGTTGCATCACCATTTTTCATTTTTTTATAATAGGGGGTAAGTGTAAGAAGTTTGGTCCATTTTTAAGGGAAATGTCATTTTTCATCTTTAAAATAGGTACCCATTTTAAAGTGGGTACTCATTCCAAAAAATTTGAACCACAAAATTCATGTTTTTGATTTATATTTAGACTCAGAAAAGGTATGGTTTAACTCAAACCTTAGCCTTGGGCATGCAAGTACAAGGTCATGGCAATGTTAAGAGAAACAACTTTGGCAATATCATGGATAATGATATTTTTTTAAGATTTTCTTGTGAAATTAAGACCCATTATAGATGACAATGTCTAGTTTTCAAATATGTAATTTTTTATGATTGAATTTTTTTCTATTTTCAGTTAGGTTTTGAGGAAACTAGTCCATAAATTTGAAATGTTAGGTTTACGTATTTTTAATAACTTTTAATTTGTTATTTTTCTTGAAAAAAATTTATATGGAATCAATCTACAGACAATTCTCTAAACAATGAAAAAAAATCAAAATATGATTAGTTTAGGTCAAATTATGGTGTCTGTACAAGAGGGTTTTCAAAAACAACAATTAGGGTCAATAAAAAATTAATTAAAAATAATATTGTGAAAAAAATATAAAAAAAATCCTCATCAATCTTTAGTATAGTACACATCTTTCACCAAAAGAAATTATAAAAATACTTTTATCTACCTAGTGAAATTATGGCATTCGTACATGTGCATGGTATGGTCCTAAAAAAGCGACGTTTAAAAGTGGTTTTTATACATGTCTATTAAAAATTATTTCATATCATCTAGGCATTAAAATAAATTATACATTTTAAAACTAGACTCAAAATACTAAATTTTATATTAGTGGACTTTTAAAAGATTCAATGTGTAAGTAATTCAAATTTTTAGTCTAATTGTGAAAATTTTGAAAATCGAGAAAAACATTTCCACTTTTTGAACATTTTGTCGACCCAACTTCTTACACTTACCCAAGGGCAATGTTACACAAAATAATAATCATTCCCAATAGATGTTCTTACTGTGCACTTATTTTACATTCTTATTACACAATTCACTTATTATAATTATTAATTTATTTAATTTACATGCTTACATGCTTTACTCAATTTATATTTCATGTGTTATTGTTCTACTCCAATTAATTCCATCCAATGGATGCAACCAATTGAAGGGGGTACATTCTATTACTAACACTCCTATGTTGAGATTATAGATAGTTACAAACTCATACATAGAGATTCATCATTGTGTGAACAAACAAATCATCACCACATGACATGATAACACTCAATATGACATGTCATCCTATGGTCATCGCATAAGGTGAAGCATTACACCACTTTCCATACAAGAATTTTCCAATCCTACTCTCTCCCTCTTCCTCTCAATATTAATAATAGTAAAATTTAGTTTACATTTATAAATTTATAATTATTGTTACTTACAAGATAATGACTACTCATTATAGGCTCTCGTGGAGCACACATGTCAAAGCACAAATAGTACTAACATCTAGAGGGGTCCATTACTTTATGTGGAATCAATATCCTTTTTATGTCTAAATAACTATGTTACATGCATGTTTTTGAATGCTCATTTAATTTAAGATGCATACTCATGCTAGGATTCGTATGAACCTCATAGTGAGGACAAAATATAATGGTGAAATTTAAATACTAATGCCAATTCTCATTCAATTTCCAGATCATTTTGAGTAAATGGATTAATATGATTACATATCAACAAAGTAAATGCAATATTATGTGAAATTAGTATCATTCCATCATCTTTCACCTATACCTATTTGCACATGTTCTCACACATTTTGACGTGATCACATCCTTTCCTACATGTTCCCATGAACTTTACATTTATTGTATCCCCATATACGGAAATTCATTACCCACACTAGATTTACCATTTCATTATCCCAAATCAATCCTAGAAGTGTAAGAACAGTCCCATACCATAGATTTAACACCTAAATTTGTTATTTTTAAATTCAAATTTTGGTCAAATATTGTCCATTTCTTTCTTGTTGTGACCTAGCTTGACACATGTTTGGCATTATTATTACTATGTACTTGTAATTAAAGACATTCAATACCCATTCATTTAGTAGAAGAGTGAGTCAAACAATCATTGAAAAAATCTTCATAGATCATTCTAGGAACACTTTAATTAGAGCATTAAGATGAATCTAAGTTTGTTATTATCATTAAATAGCCAACATGCATATATTATGATTTTTGTCCTCAATTATTACTTCAACAATAAAAAAAGAGAATTTATTGAATTAAAAGACAAAAGTGCACATTGTTCCAAATTAGGTCCATATGTCTCATGATAAACTCATTTCTATAGAATTAACCCAAATCTCAAATTCAATCTACAAAAGAATTACATATTTTTATTTTGAGGTGGGTATAGATAGAGAGGAGTTTTTTTATCCCTAAGACATTCAAATATGGTACTACATTATAATTGTTCTCTTATCTAAATTGTAAAGTTATGTACCTTCATCCCTTCAAATTTAATTTCTCAATTATCACTCCCACAATTTAAAATTGATTCAAACAAGATTAATCTATACATAAATATATAAATTTATATAATAACATAGATTAACATTGAAAAGATACAATTTATCTTTACAACCCTCAAATAAAACACACCTAATAATAATACTTTTAAGTGCCTAAACAACTTTTACTTTTAAAAACAAAAGTTTAACTACATTTATCATTGTAAACCACAGCTACCTAATTTTAGGTTAACCCACTTCAAACATTCTTTTCTTTATCTTCAATCCCATTATTATGGGAATCATGAAAAAATCACATAAAGCCAACCCTGCCATGACGGCATAAAAATACCACTTCACGTGCATTATTTTAATGTTGGTCACACAAATGTGTTCCCCAAAAAGAGGAATTGTTTGTTAGAAAGGCTGCTTAGTTACCCATTTTGACTCTGAACAATCATGAAAACAATCCTTTCTTCTGGATTTCCAACCAAAAAGTGTAACCAACTATTACTACTTACAATGCAACTAACTATGCAGGAGATTGAGGAAACCCATGCAACACAGCCAGCATATGCTCAGGTCTATCAGACATACGCCTAACAAAGACACAGACCATCAATAGGGTAGTATATACTGCATACAATATGTGAAAAACATAGATTAGATTTTTTGCTTCAATAGAACTACACTAATCATTCATGGGAAAAGGTGGGCGATTTGAAGCAGGTGTGTATGGAGTTCCATAGGTGAAGAGAAGAAAGGACTGTGATCAGTATCCATGCTTAGGACACTATCAGGAGGCCAGTGTTTGATCATGGCCTCCTGTTTATCTAATAAAAGTACTCTGTCCTGCAATGTTTTCAAATAAACTCTTGGAACCTTCCGGAATTCTTCCGACTCTCCACAAAATTTGGCTGTCTGGAATGCCAATAATGGTGCTGGTCTTATGAGGAGTGAAGCCAGAGCTGCATCCTGAAAATTTGAATATGTCATTGAAAACCCATCAGTAATTTCACTTAAAAGTCAGGCACAAGACAATGGGTAAAGAGATGGGCTAGTTTGTTTTTAAGACAAACAAACAACGATGTTTTAGATATGTAAGTTTGATTAATACCTCAGGAGGGCTGAGTTGATAGAGGGTTTCTCTCTGGAATTCTGTGCAGATTTTTGAAGTTGTTGGGGGATGCTCTGGACCAAGACCGTGGTTGAATTCACTCACTTTCAGCAAGTCTGGAACTCCCTGTAGAAAATGTTTTAGGGGGTTGATACTCATCATTTTAATTAAATAGAATTGTAATCGGAAATGAAGCCTTGGCTTCACTTTCTATAAATGAAAAGGAGATGATCGAATTCTCATATCTCTTATGGTTTGTTAAAAAACACAAAAAATTCAAATTTGCTCTCAATAGTAATGTGGAAAGCTTCAAAAAAAACTTCTGCCTCTCTTAGTATGTACAAAATATCATAAATTGACAGATCTTTCATGCCCATTAGCCTATATTCTTACACCATGTAGGTTTAGTATCCAGAATTTTAAGTTTTCCCAGATTCAAAGCAATTTCTACAATATACCTAAAACCATTAGTTGGTCTTATAGCAATGTAATGATATTCATGTTTGCAGACCAGTAAGAATTATGAGAGGAAACTCCAACTGAAAAAGAAGCTTGTTTTCAATTCCTATGAAGTGCAAATTACCCAACTGAACTAATCAAAGTAACTTCTCCAAGAAACCTAGTTTACATGAAACTATGCCAAAATCTTATAGGATATATTGAGGTAGGCACAATTGGTCATGTATTGTTTAATCAAAATCTCAATAAATTTGTTATTCTCATCTATGTGGTGTATATTGACTTGAATCACCTGATTATCTCTCTCTAGGATTTTGCTTTATGAAAATGCATATAAGTGACAATTCATATGCAGGAATGTAAAACAAACCAGCTGAAAATCTTGCTCTGAACAAAACCCACTTGGCAGCATTGTGGCAGCAATGTAAACTGCAACTGCAATTTTATAACCAAACATATGGATTGCATGACTCAAGCTTAGCCCTCCGGCACTGTGACCAACTAGCACAACCTGACCAAATACATAAAATTAAAACAACACCCATATCATCAATACAGCTCATTTGACCACCTGTAGTTAACAAGATCACAAATAGTTGTTCAGTCACAAACCTTTTCAGAGTTGGATATCTGAGATAGAAAATTCATAAGAGGTGCATCATAATCTTCAAAAGATGTGATAGAATCAGGATTGACAGGGTTGATTCCTGCCCCTGTAAGATCCAAGACAGTCACCTTATGTCCTGAGTTTTGTAGAAGATGAACAATTTTGTACCAACACCAAGCTCCATGGCCTGCACCATGTATCAGTACAAAGTGGAATTTGCCATGTTTATCATAGCATCCATTTTCCATTGTCATTGATTTATCATGGCTTCCATTATCCATTATCATCGGTTTCTCATGGCACCGATAATCCCTTGTCATAGTTTCTGTCGTTCTTCTCGTATCAAGGTTTTCAATTGTAAGATATCTTATTCTTTATTTAAGAGATATAAGAAGCAGACGGTACAATTACCTCCAATTTTAGATATGTCTGCTACGACCTTTCCAGCTGTAATCACAACAAACAGAATTTTCCCAGATTTAATAAATCAAGGTTCTGTTTGTGGTGTCTCATTGTGGGTGAAGTATATTTTGACTGTTAAATTATGTTACCAGAAACGCGACGGGAAAGTGCCGTTTCGGCAAATAGAAATTAAAATACCGCTGATTTTTTAGGCTTCCCTTATCTGCAGTGTATAAAAAAATCGCTGATTTTATTAGGCTTCCCTTATCTGCAGTGTCAGTTAACCTGCAAAATTTGGTCAGTAGAACAGACCAGCATATACCACCATGCAATATATGACAGTCATAACAGAAAGTGGAGAGCAGCAACACAAATATAACAGTCCAGCAAATAACCATTACAAATACCTAATTTTAATGTTCGCGAACATGACAAATATATGACACCCATAACAAGAAGTGGGGACCAGCAATAAAAACAATAGAACAGCTGAGGAATGGGTAATCAATTTTGCAAGAAAGGTCTTATCCCTTGAACTTTCTTATCCCTTGAACATTGAACAATACAAATCTTCTGATTTTTGAGCAGCTGACGTCCAAGCTGGACAGAGTAGATAGGGAAAAAAAATTAAAAATCAATAAATTTAAAAATGCCTTTGGGAATATGAAAAGAGACGGGGTGAAGAAGTCAACAGACATTAATGGATGCAACGGGTATGGTGGCGATGGTTGCAGGATATGGCCTCCCTCTTCTAAAAGATGAGACTTCAAGGATCACGTGAAGAGGATGCTAGAAACTGCTACAAAATCCGCACTACCTTCTTGACCGGAGACATTCGTATAGGAAGTGCACACAGGATGGGAAGGGGAAAAAAATATGATAGAAACATATTCTTCAACTAATCAAGGCATTTGTTTTTTTTTTTTTTTGGGTCGGCGGGGGGGAGGCCGGTGGCGGGGGTTCCCTACCTTTCTTATCAATACCTGTGCGAATGGTTCAAACTGTACTTGCAGAATATGTAAGCCCAACCACAATAATTGCATAGTATGTTTACTTCCATGTTAACAGTGTGAACCATTAAATGTAACCCTATTGAAGGAACAAAATACATATCCACAAGATTACAATTGTTAAAGGCATAACAAGCTCGTGTAATAAACATGTTTATTAGCTCATAGCTAAGAAAACTGTCGTAGATCTTAACCTATATTTTGGAACTAGATGGTGTTATATTTTAAAGAGCACTTAGTAGGCTTTGCAATAATTGAACTATTATTTAGGATTATGATGCCATTATTTTAGAAATAATATCAAGGGAAAAGAGTCCTAGATCAAATCGTTAGATAAAAAGATAACCTTCTAATATGAACCACAAATTATATATAATTAATATGAGCCCTGGTACTTGGTTGCATAATATTGTAAGGGTGATTTTGTTTAGTGGCACTACGACCATACTTTACCAAATATATCTTTAACATTGAAACTTAGTACTTTGAATAATCCATTGATACCATGGTAAATTCCTTATATGACTGTGTGATGTATATCAATCTCTTATATACGAGAACCTTGATATTGAAATTATTATTACACTTATAATGAATTTCTATATAAATTGTATACCGATTGGAAGGAAACTATCATTTAATTTGACAATCTAGTTGAGGTTAAGTTATGAGATAAATCCTACGTAGTATCTTTTGATTCAGGTTACTAATAATCATTAAGATTAGGTGTCGATTAAACATCAACTATAAATAAACTATCTAGTCTATTAAATAGACTATCATTAGAATGTTGGGTTGCACTATAAGGTGGGATTCAAGCAATGATTATAACTTAAAACAAGTATATAAATACTATTGGATGTCCTTCAAAAGATATCTATGGACCCCTTGAGTACAAGAACCTCAATATTGAATATAATACAGGAATTTCAAATGGAAGTGATTTTCTATGGGTTTGTGAGAACCGAGGTAAATTCATGTTGAATAATAAGCCCTATCCCTATGTTGATAAGATGAACTCAAGGACATTGAATTTGGTTTATAAATATTAACCAATCGGATTTAATTCCACACCTTGATATCCTTAAAGGGAAGTGTTATAGTATGGGTTGTTAAATCATATACTTGATTGTGTTCTCCTAATTATTGTTAAGCATTAATAATGAAAGGTAAACAGTAACAAAACCTTGGGATGTTCAAGTTGGATTAGGAATAATAATTGTGGTAAGGTTCAATCTTGACTTACTTGGATGGAAGTGGTGAGGTATAGGATGCCAAATGGGGAACCAGTGCATAGGAATCCTTAAGTTATCTTGTAAGGATAATTGTGTGAGACTTTGACTCATTTGGAAGCAGAAACGTAGGAAGTCCTTGGGTGAAGTATGCCTCTTTGACCTCAAGTCCATAGGGGAAGGGTTTAGGGGGATAACTATGGGGTTGGGGTTGTTCCTACATGGTTTAATTTTTCCTCCTCTATAAGTTTCAATTTGAGGATAAAATGGGTACCGAATGGGTACGATCAAGTTAAGGAAATTTAATAATTTATATTTAATACATAATATGCTTCTATCTAGTAAATAGATTGAAGTAAGAGATTGATTATTATGTAATTGGTAATTGAATATATGTATAAGTTAGGTAATTTCCATCTCGTGTTGGTTCCATGTGACTTTAGGTGTTGTGTAATTTTTGACTCCATATCTAGAGGTCTCTATGTATAGTTATGAATATATGATGATTGTAATTGTGTTCCATAATTGAGCCTTTGAGATATTTGAGTAGTGACAAACAATCATTGGACCGTGCCAATGACTGATGTCTAGGCTACTGCTAGGGATTATTCAACATTCACCTAGTTCACGAAGGTGAAGGTACCAACCTACCTTGTTTATAATATGGTCATAGGGGTTGCATGGGTAGGGACCCATCCATGCGAGTAACGGTAATTCAGGACTAACTACGTATTAAGAGGGCTCACTGGCTATCACTGGTAAGCACGAAAGTGATGAATTCCATGTGTTACCTAGGATTACGAAGAAGATAACTGACAATACCACTAAGGTCACAAGGTGGTATATGTCGGTAGCTACTTCTTCCTGGGTGGATAGACTTGTCACCAGTGGCCTATAAGTGATTGAAGTCAGAATCCACCAGGTTTGGTAGGTTCACTACTTGGGGAAGCCCTTGGGATGGTGGATAGACCCGTGATGTAGTATGGGATGCACTGAATCCCCTTCCTAGTTGTCAGACTATATACATAGCCTTGTGGGGATTGAAGATGGACCTGTAGTGTAGTATGGGATTGACCAAATCCTCTTCCCATTTGTCTAATTATGTGGAAGACTAGTGGAAGGGATAGGATCCATGGTGTAGTGCATAATGTACTAATATTCTTTCTATCTAGGATGCATTATGGACACGTGTTATCCATTTATGATTTTTTTTTAACCATTTTTATTGTGTTTATGTGATGTATGATGGAGTTTGTCACTATGTATTTGCAATATATGCTAGAGCCACTCACTAATGTAATTGTGATATGAAAATTAAATAATAATTGAGGTACTTGTGATGTACATATGAGCTAATCACCATTGTACTTTTGATTTTTGTATGATCCAATCATTGTTATACTTGTGATCTATGTATGATTCAGTCATTGTTGCACTTATGATCAGTGTATGATCCAATCACTCTTGTACTTGTACTATGTATGAGCTAATTCTCTTATGTATATGGGGGTATGCTTATGATGACCAAGGTGTATAATCTTTGAGATTATGGTATGAATGATCTCTTGTGAATATTGTGAATGTTTGTAAACTAATGTTTGGTAATGATTGGTATGGACCCAACACTTGATGGCAAGATTATTATCATTATATTATAATAGACTATGTTGATAGCTTGCATGTACTAAATTAATAGTTATGGGTTAAGGTGAGATAATAGATCTCATACAAGATGATAGATTGAACTCCCTGTATCATTGTGGGGGAAAACTATGAAACCTCTGATTTCCCATGAGGGGATATGTAGGTAGGTTCAACATGAACCCTTGAGGATTAGGTTGTAGGTCTAGGAAATACCTTAACCTTGGTAATTTAACACTCTTTTGTGCAAGCATAGAATTGGAAATAATGAGTTCATGCCACACTAGGAATGGTGAAGTATTAAGTTAACACTATTAAGCTTCATGTAAGGTGCTCAATCATTTAAGTTGGTAGATGTTGTGAATGCAAAAGAAAAAATTGGTGCCCAAGGGGTGGATTTTACAGAGTTCTTGGAATCTTCCTATAGAAGAGAAAAAGGAGATGCAAGACAATAAAATATGTCAGAGTAAGGCTTTAGAACTACAACTTGCAAGTGATCATTATTATTGTTAAACACTGCTTTAAAACTACTTCTCCATAAATGCAACAAAATAACATGACAGACTCCATCAACAATAATATAATTATGAAGCTCAACCTCTTTCTAATTAAGTTTTGTTAAAATATAGAATGTATTTAGTTACAAAGAGTTGTGTCTCATTGAAGAGACACACCTATTCATAGATGTACTTAAGGATTTTTGGATCCATATTTTTCATAGTAGAAAATAAATATCAATATTTTTATTCTCTTTGATTTTCTACATGGTATTAGAGCCATTAATATTTTTGTGCCTATGAATATGGAATGCCACATTGTTGGAGTTGCTACACAGTTCATTTGCTATAAAGAAGCTTAGAGTTGAAATCTAAAAGAGGCACCTACAACCACAAATAGTGATACAATTGTTTTCAATGTTGTTTGAAGCAACATGAGAAAAAAAATTTAGAAAAAATTGGCTTGTTTTCAAAGTACATGATTTTTTATGAAAGCATTGAAACCTACTACGGAATTGACATTGAAATTTGTATATTCAAATGAAGGCATGAAGCAATAATTTTTTTTGTTTATGTTGTACATAGTAGCATGAGTTAATAATCTCCAATATTCTTATGCCTTTTTCACTAACATAGTGGCAAAAAAGTAGTTCAATAGTCACAAAAGAGGATTTCACAACCACAACTATTGAAAAAAAGATAGGTGCAAAAGTTTGAAAGTTCAAGCCCCCGCTTCAAAGATCATAGATAGATTTTTGTTCTTGCTTATACTAGTTTAGAAGGAGGATTGAAATTTTTTATAATAAATAGTCAACTATTCAATGCAAGATCATTGCACTAGAAAAGGAAGCTACTATTTGGATGTTGCCCCATATGAAAAATGGAGGAATCGAGGGGCAATAGACTGTTGGTTCATTAAATTTATTAGTAATTGTTTGTGCATAGGAGTTCACTAAAGAGGAGAGTTTCAAATATTAAAAAGAAGTTGAAATTTGCTGAGAAGCAACCACCCAAAAGAGGCATCTAGAATTTTATGAAGCTACTAGTTTTTGTAGTTAGCAAGAAGAATATCTGAAAAGTTGTCAGTAGTTGTTTTGGGAACAAAATCCATATATTGTAGTGTTGCTAAAGGAGTTTTTTAAACCACCATTCAAATAAAAGGAAAAAGTGATCATAAGCTTGTAGACAAACTATACAAGATGCTAGAGTGAAAGGAGAAGCCGCTGGCCAAAAAACAATTTGTGAAGGGATTATTACCAGCACAATTGAGAGGGAGGATCACTAAAAGTACCACCAAAGGAGGAATTTTGCAACTATAGGTTTTAAAGTATCATTCTTCATATAAGAGTGGATTGAAACTTCTAATGAAAATAATTTCAAAGATATTAAATATTGTTGAAGATAATTTAGAAGGTAGAATGTGACATGGAAATATTCTAAGCCACAAGAGACAAGTTGTAATATAAGACAAGCAAAATGAGCTGCCAATGATCATAGATTTTTTTAGGTTGAATTTTCTAAGAAAGATGTCAATTTGAGAAGAAAATTACATATGATAGAATACAAGTATGAAGATATAGTAGATCATTTTAAATTAAAGAGTGAAGGTGCATGAAACCACTAAAATCAATCATCATTAGGTATTACATATGTAATTATTTTTTTGGTTAAATTTTAAATATATAAGAAAGTTATTTTGCAATGGGAAGGATTGGTAAAAGAGAAAGGAAAGAAAATAAAAAATTAATATGTATGAAAAATACCTTGGAAGAAGAACTTGAGAAAATTAGAAAAAAAAATGAAGAATTAGAAATAGAAAATAGGTCACAAAAGGAAGATATATCGAAATTGAGAGAAGAAAATCTTTTGTCTAGTGAATTACTTAAAGCTCACATAAAGGAAAACCACAATCTAAAATTTGAAGCTTATGTAAAGGAAAGCCAGAGTCTAGAGTCTAAACATACACTATGTAATGTGTCACGTGATACAAGTGATTTGTTTTGTTCATTAGATGAATTGTTTGATAAATGTCATATAGCTAAAACATCTCTTGATGAAAAGTGTAAGGAAGATAACAATATTATTGAATCTACAAATATTGCTAGTCATGAGGATGATGAGAAAGAATGTTCTTCAAAGAATTTTGGATATTAGTTAATGGAAAAAATGGGATATGAAGGAAAATGTTTGGAAAAATATGGACAAGGAATTATAGATCTCGTTGAGCCAATAGGAAGGCCAAATAATGAAGGAATTGGATATGCTAGAGTGGAAATAAAAACAATGTTACAAGTTCAAATAAAATTAATTCAAGAAATACAATGCATACAATGTCCTAATTATAATAGACATGGACACATAAAAGAAATGTGTTGAGATCTTCATCTTTGTAGTATTTGTGGATTGAAGAACCATTCTAAGAAAATGTGTTGAAACAAAAAGTGGAAGAAACAACCTTTAAAAGATAGTATACATATGGATTGTGGATGGGTTAGTGTATCAAATTGGAAAAAGGTCACAAACATGTTCAAAATTTTGTACAAGCATAAATATTTTCATGTCATACAAAATAACAAATTAGAGGTATGAGATTTGAAGTTGGATCACTCAGATATGTAAAAGTTGTATAGTTGATCTCACAAAGATCATTGTTGAATGGTGGCAGTGTTGATTGAAAAGATCGTTGTTGAACCTAAAAGTTGTACTCTTGATTGCAAACATATTTTTTTGAATGGTTGTGATCGCAAAGATCAGTTTTGATCCTAAAAATTTGAAGTATTGATCACAAAGATCAATATTGAATAGTTGTAGCATTGATTCCAAAAATCATTGTTAAATTTTTATTTTTTATTTATTCAAGGGGTAAACACTTTTGACCGGAGCTATGAACTGGATACAACCATTCAACAATACCACCCCAACGGGGTTTGAACCTTGGTGGCAAGAACGACAATGCCACCTATAAACCATCACACCATGCCAATACTGGCAAAAATCATTGTTAAAATTGATCATAGAGATTGTTGAAGATTTTTTTTGCAAAGATCATTGCCGAAGTTGATCGCAAAGATTATTACTAATCATTGAAGAATTTGTTCGAAAATATCATTGTTGAAATCGATCAAAAAGATCATTGTTGAAATCGATCAAAAAGATCATTGTTGAAATTGATCAAAAAGATCATTGTTGAAATTGATCGCAAAGATCATTGTCGAATTCAATCATAAAGATCATTATTGAAGTTGATCGTAAATATTGTTGTTGAATTCAATCGCAAAGATCATTGTTCAAGTTTCAATCACAAAGATCGTTGTTGAAGTTGATCACAAAGATTGTTGTTGAAGCTGATCGTAAAGATCATTGGAAATGCTTTGCTTCCTTTAAAGATATAACTATGCAAAATGTATTATCATGGACAAAGATGGACAAAAGTAATCAAGGCTATTCCAAAGAAGGTTAAGTTTTTATACTTTCAAGAAGGCATTTTTGTTAAATATTCTTCATTTGTACATGGGTTTCTAATAAACCTATTTGTTGTAGGTCGCCCCCATCATCTAGTTAAGTTGTGTGATAAACTAAAGTTTATGAGGGGTGTTAAAATATAAAATTTATTTAGTTAGAAAGAGTCATTTCTCTTTCAATAGACACACATGTCCATAGATGTACTTAAGGATATTTGGATCTATTGAATGAACAAGACAATTGAGAGGGGGGTGAATCAATTGTATCTAATTAAAACATCAAAACCATCAATAGTAATTAGAGCCTTAAGCATTCAGGTATGTGCAAGATCATGATGGGCCAAAAAGTGGCAATGTGATGGGTATGTGGCTGATGACTTTTTTTAACCCAAAATTGATGAAATGAAAAGGGTTTTTAAAGGAGATTCTTAGCTTTCCACCAATATAAATTATTCTTTACTTTGAATTTAATAAGTATTTATTATTCATTTTCTATTCAAATTATGACTAAAGTCCTAATTGATAGACTAATTGAAAAACATCAATAGCTTTCAAACGGTATCACATTTTTTGAATTCAAAACATGTGTCACATTCTATGATTTGCATACTATAGGATTAAAAACAAAATTGAATTTTATGAAGTTTTGACCAAGTTAAAGGTGGTCATATGATTTTTTATATTTTTAAAATTTGTAATAAAAATCATAATTAATTATTTACTTGGAAAAAAATTACAAAAAAATATGCATCACATAGGGACGTGAGTCCTTTACTTATATCTAAAATATTATAAAAAAATTTATTATCATTTTATTGTGGTTAGGGTGGTCAGATAGACACCTACTTATTTTTTCCTTAAAATTTAAGTACTTCTACATTGAAATTTCAAATTTTTAGCAAATAGATTTCTTTTTTTTTTAAATAAACCTAGTAGTTTAGAAACTACATTCAATTTGATACAAATTCTATTCTTACATATTTTTGAAATAAGATAGATAACTTATTCAATTTTTTATGTCAAGTTTCCTAACTCTGATTTTTCTGATTTTTTTGCCACTTAAGGGCTTGTTTTTTCCATGATGATCCCGCACATACCCATTCATTAAACCCTTATTCTATTATAGTGTTTAAACATGAAATGTAGATAATAGAAACTAAAATAACAACGCCATACACAAGAGAACACTATATTTACATGGAAAGCCCAATGAAGAAAAAAACCATAGTGAGGATTAGCTCACAATATAAGTGTAAGGAAGCTAAGGTAAAAATCCAAAAGTCACCCAATATATTATTCAGCAATCACAAAGATTACAAAATACTTGCAAAGAAATCTTCTCACAAGAGTGTCACCACTCAGAGATCAAGAGACAACATGAAAACTATTAGACTATCAAAATACATCACCATCTCTCTACCGTAGCCATAATACAATTCCCTCATAAAATAGAGTTACATTATAGGGAAAGATAGGCCAACACAATAGCTGTCATTATATCTAAAACCTAATAATGAACGATCCAAATTTACAATATATCATGTATTTAATGTATGTCGACCATTCTAGAAGTTTCCTAAAAAAGTTAACATGCTCATATTTCGCTATGTGTTGCCATGGTATACACCTATCAATTTAACTAGGAAACATATATATAAATATATATACATCCTATCAACAATAAAACACATATAATTGTAAGTTTGAGACACATTTTCCCAACAATAAGTAATTATGAAATCGGTACAAGGGCTCGCTACTAGAATAGGACACACTGCCTAAAAAGGCTCACAACTAAGCCTCACTGTCAGAACAAGAAAAGAAGATAGAAGAGAAATGTTACACAAAGAACATCTCAATGCAACAAGGAATCCACCACAATAGCTCGAACACTTTTGCAGCCTTGTTTGAATGATTGTGGACACTTTTTAGCACACTACCTTCAAAAATTGAACACTTTGAAGTTTGTGTTTCTCTACTCAAAATCACACACATCATTCTCATCTATCTTTTGATCCTCAAACAACTCCAATCTTATTTATACCATCCTCAACCTTGAGACCCTTCTTCAAGTTTGGCTACACATGCTTCATACTTATAATTTCAAATTAGGTCAACACCCAAGCATTCCCGCGGTGAATAGGAATAAAGGTGACCCACATAAATCCTTAGCTAGAACCCAAATTTTTCCTAACACACTTCCACAAACATTGAAGGTGCTTCACATGTAGTCTAAACACGAGGTCAACCATTACCCATGCAAACACTATTAAGGCCCCATAAATCCTTAGCTAGAACCCAAATTTATCCTAACACACCTCAACACACTTCCACAAAATTTAAAGATGCTTCACATGTAGTGTAAACATGAGGTCAACCATTACCCATGCAAATACTATTGAACATTAAGTACATGCTCCCTTTGATCAATCCAAAAAAATAAAAAAATCTCACTTGAACACAATAAAAAATAGCCTAGAACCCAACAAACTCCTTTGCAACAACTCTCACCTAAATAATATAATCATTTTATTCATCTAGACAAAAATACCAAAAATTGTAACACTTTGTAGCTCAAAAAACTATCTTCTGGAGTGCCAAATGGGTATGTGGAGGATCATCATGGAAAAAACAGGCCCTTAAGTGGCAAAAAAATCAGAAAAATTAGAGTTAGGCAGCTTGACATAAAAATTTGAATAAGTTATCTATATTATTTCAAAAATATGTAAGAAAAGAATTTGTAGAAAATTGAATGTAGTTTCTAAACTACTAGGTTTGTTTAAAAAAAATAAATCTATTTGGTGAAAATTTGAAATTTCAATGTAGTCTAGTACTTAAATTTCAGGGAAAAAATAAGAAGTAGGTGTCTATCTGACCACCTTAACCACAATAAAATGATAATATTTTTTTATAAGATTTTAGATATAAGTAGAGAACTCATTTCCCGATGTGATGCATATTTTTTTGAATTTTTTTTCCAAGTAAATAATTAATTATGATTTTTTTATTATAACTTTTAAAAATATATATAAAACTTGTATGTCTGACCACCTTAATTTGGTCAAAAATTCATGAAATTCATTTTTTCTTTTTTTAATCCTATAGTATGTAAATCATAGAAAGTGACGCATTTTTTGGATTCAAAAAATGTGATATCGTTTGAAAGCTATAGATGTTTTTCAATTAGTCTATCAATCAGGACTTTAGTCATAATTTGAATAGAAAATGAATAATAATTAATTATTAAATTCAAAGTAAAGCATAATTTATATTGGTGGAAAGCTGAGAATCTCCTTTAAAAACCCTTTTCGTTTCATCAATTTTGGGTAAAAAAAAAGTCGTCAGCCACATACCCATCATATTGCCACTTTTTGGCCCATCATGATCCTACACATACCCAAACCAAAAATTATCTTAACACATGCAAGATACTAACACCATCTAAGTTCTTCTTTAGAATTGCAAGTCCTAAAATGCAACTATGGAGAAATGTTGAGCTAATACATTTCTCCCAAACATGTTTATAAGCAACACTACAAAACTAGTTCACATTCTAGTGAACATAACTTCTTTTGCACATCAATCTAGAAGCCCAAATTGTGGATGTAGAAACTCTAAACACCTCTAAAAAATGTATCTAAACGACATGAGTATATCTTCAACCTAAAATAAATGTGAAGAAAAACTAGCTAGAACACTTATGCAACATTGAAATCACTGCAACACATTGTTTCCTCTTTTTATCAATTTCCTCAATATCCTCAATAACTTCATCAATATATATAGTTGACACCAATGATAACACCAACTTTTTAAAATCAATGACAACACCAGCTTGTTGACATCAATGACAAAACCTTCATACTTGCAACAATCTCCCCCTTTTTCATTAATGGCAACACAAGATGTGAAAAACCATCAAAGACAACATACACACTCTTCTTTTTTATTAGACAACCTACACAAAATTCCTTGTACACTCTTCCTCTCTATAGATAGAACTTTTCACATGACTCTCTCTCCCCCTTTGATATCAATGGAAAAAGTTAAAGTGTTTTGTATTATTCTCCCCTTTTGACATTAATAGTTGTAATTGCTCTGAATAATCCCCTTTAGGAGTACTTCCTACCAAATTAGCAACCTCTACAAAATGAAAAAACTTACTCCATATTGCAACAATGTAACTACCTACTCCCCCTGAGAGGTAGCCACCAACAACAATCAAAACAAAGAATGAATCCATGGATCCACTGGACTGATGCATCTCCATATGCATCTAGTTCAAGGAAGGAGGGGCAATAACCCCCAACTTCTCTCAGAGATACTCAAAAGTATCCTTAAGAAGACCCTTAGTGAATATGCTAGCTATTTGATCCTTTGTAGGTGCATATTCAAGCTTCATATTATTCTCCAAAACCTTCTCTCTCAAAAAGTGATATCTGATTGAAATATGGTTTGTCCTTGAATCATCACTAGAAACTCTTGGAAATATTGATTGCACTTGTATTATTACAAAAAGATATAAATAGGCTCATCATACACCACTCTAATATCCTTCAATCTTTGCCTCATCCACAACACCTTTGTGCAGCAATATGCTACTATAATATACTCAACCTCTGTAGTAGATAAAGAAATTGAATCTTGTTTCTTACTTAGCCATAAGACTAATCTGCATTCAAGAAAGAATGCACCACCACTTGTACTTTTCCTATCATCAATACAACTATCTCAATCTACATCTAGGTATAAGACAACAATCTCAATCTACATCTATATAAGCACTCAATATGAAATTAGTATCATTAGGATACCACAAGCCATAATCCAAAGTGCCCTTCAAATGTTTGAATATCCTCTTCACTATTGCAACATGTGTATTTTTAGGATCTTCTTGAAATCTATCCACAAGAAAAACTACATGCATGATATCCACCAATCATAGATATGGACTTTCTGTAATAAGCCTTAGGGGATTCATCATCCTTGCTCAATTTGCAACCAGTTACCATAGGTGTAGATACCAGTTTGGAGTCTTTCATTCCAAACTTCTTCAACATTTCTTTGATATACTTTGATTGTGAAATGAAAATTCCTTTATCTATTTGATTCATTTGTAACATTAGAAATTCTTCTCCCCAAACATGGACATATCAAACTCTTTTTGCATCTCTTTTGCAAATCTCTTACACATATCTTGATTTTCTCCAAAGATAATGTCATCAACATACACAACCACTATTGAGATTTGATCTTTTTTAACTTTGAAGTAAAGATTACTATCTGTGGTACCTTTGTTGAAACCTTGTTGTATCAAATATCTTTCCAACCTTGCATACCAAGCTTTGGGAGCTTGCTTCAATCCATATAATTCCTTTCAATCTGCAAACCATATATGGTTGATATAATAACTGAAATCCTTCTAGTTGTTCCATGTAAATTGCTTCCAATTCTCCATTTAGAAAAGTAGACTTCACATCCATTTGACACACTTTGAAATCTTTATGTGTTGAAAATTTCAAAAAAATCTTAATTGCTTCCATTTTAGCCAATGGATAAAATGTCTCTTCGAAGTCTATTCCTTCAACTTCTAAGTAACCTTTACACGCAAGCCTTGCCTTGTTTCTTACTAATTCTTTATTCTCATTCAACTTGTTTTTGAATACCCACTTTGTACCAATTATATTCTTGTTTTCTAGTCTTCGGACAAGTTCCCAAGTCTGGTTCTTCTTAATCTACATAAGTTCTTCTTCCATTGCATTCATCCAATGTTCATCATTGTGTGCCTAAATCACTATTTTTTGTTCAACTTTAGAAAGTAAACGCAAATTTATCTCTACTTTAGCAACTCTTCTTCTTGTCAACACACCTTTGCTTTTTTCTCCAATGATTTGTTCTTCGGAATGATTTCTCTACACATACTTAGGGGTTCTGGGGGTCTTATCCAAATCTTCTTCCTCTTCATTGTGTACCTCTTTTACCTTAGATTTTTCTTCTTCTCTGCAAGCAAGTTCGTCTGACTCATATATATCTATTTTACAACTGAATTATGTAAACCTTTATCAACCTTGACACTTGCACTGTCAACAATTCTTCTTAGCCTTTTTTTGTAACATCTATAAACTATGATTTTAGTAGAATATCCAAGGAAGATACCTTCATCAAAACTTGCATCAAACTTTCCTAAGTTTTCTTCATCTCTTCTTATACAACACTTGTTTCCAAATACTCTAAATTACTTGACAATAAGAATCCTTCCATACCATAATTCATAGGGAGTCTTTGTGATGTTATATTTTTCTTGAACTCTATTAAGTATGTATAAACAATAGTATGAATAGATTTTCTCTAGTAGACCTCCAGTAGATTAGCTTCTTTTATCATAGTTTTTGTAGCTTCTTAAACAATTTTTTTTCCTTTTAACCACTCCATTTTGATGAGGAGTCCTAGGGGAAGACAAGTGCCTCTTTATGCCATGATTGTCACAAAAAATGCTAAATTCATTGGAAGTGAAATCTCCACCTTTGTTAGACCTCAAATATTTGATCTTCAAATCCATTTCATTCTCAACCATAACTTTAAATGCTTTGAATCTATCTACGGCTTCCAATTTCTCTCTAAGAAAAGTAATCATGTTTTTTTAGAATAATCAAAATCCATGAAATACCTATCACCTCAAAGACTTATCACTCTTGTATGATCACATAAGTTTGTATGCACCAATTCCAATAATCTAGTAGAAGATTGGTTTTTTCACTTGAAACTCCTTCTTGTCTATTTTCCAAATTGACAATCTTTGCAAACAACATTAATAGGCTTTGTAATCCTTGGTAGATCTCTCACTACTTGAACTGAACTTATTCTAACCAAATTATCAAAATTGATGTGACACATCCTCTTGTGTCATAACTAGCTATCATTAATTTGAGTCATAAAATAATGACCATCAACACCCTTGAGCTAATAGATATTGCCATATGTCCTTTTTCTAGCAACAATCACAGTTACAGACCCTTTTTTGATCTCAAATGCATTATCTTGAAACACAAGATTGTACCCTTTTCTACACATTTGTCCAACACTCAAGAGATTATGCCTTAAACCTTTAACATAGTAAAAAACTTTAGTATCATGCTTGCTATCAAAACTGATTGAACCTGCTCTACAGATCTTAGCAACTAAATCGTCTCCAAATTTAACTAGTCCTCCATCATATTTTTGAAGTTTAGCAAACTTACATTGTCTGCAATCATGTGATTAGAGAAACCACTATCAATAACCCAATAGTTCTTATCTTGCTTGACATGAAAACCACATACAAAAGTACCTTCATTCTTATTCTTCTTCTCAAGAACACTTTCCTTCACACAACTTTCAGAGTTAACAAAAGTAGACTCATCTTTTAAAGCCGAGAACAAGCATTCATTATCATCAACATCTCCATAATCAAATTCATCATCAGAAATATCAACATCTTGTCTAACATAATAAATTTTCTTGATCATATTTCATTTGTTCTCCTTATTCATATTATTCATGACTCTATTTGGACATCTTGAAGCATAGTGATCTATTTTTCCACAACTGAAAATTTTGAAAGGTAACTTACCTTTGTACTTATTGGTTCCCTTTTTCATCCTTCTTACAAAGTTAGCTTCCACATTATTAAGATCATCTCCATCTGAATCTTCAACCTTTTCTAATTTTCCATCCTTGAAAGTAGTCTCCACTTTTGCACCATTTTTTGAACATTTTTTTCTCATTTCAAATGTGGTTATTGTTTCATACAACTAATCTCTAGTGTAAGTATTGAAATTTGCATCTTCCTCAATAGCAGAAAATTTTTCATTGTAAGAATCAAGAAGAGTTATGAGAATTTTCTTTACCACTTTAGGTTCTTTGAATTTTGCACCAAGACCTCTCATTGCACTTAACAGTTCATTAACCCTCTGCATGTAACTTGTAATTGTTTCATCTTCAGACATTTTCAAGGTCTCAAATTGTGTCTTTAGATTCTGCATCTTAGCTTCTTTAACCTTATCATCTCCTTCATGAATACTTTCTAGCTTATCCCAAACTTCTTTAGTAGTTTTTAGATCCATAACTTTTACTAATTCAAAATCTGAAAGAATACTGAAGAGAACAGACCTTGCTTTACCATTTTTTTCATAGGCCTTGATCTCAGTGCTTGTTCTCAAATCATTTGCAAGTATGGTATATGTAGTCTTCATTTCCTTTTTGGAATCAAATCGAAGGTACGCCAAATAACCTTGCATCTTTTTCTTCCAGAATGCATATTTTATTCCATCAAACTTAGGGCTCTCTATCTTGTTCACCATCCCAGATCTACTTCAAGTGGTTAAGCTTTTCTCCAAGGAACCTGGCTTTGATACTAATTGTTGAATAAAAAAGAAAACTAAGTGGGGGGTGAATTAGTTGTATCTAATTAAAACATCAAAACACTCAACATTAACCAAATCCTCAATTATTCATTAAACTCTTACTATATTATAGTGTTTAAACATGAAATGCATATAACAAAAACTGAAACAACAACACCATATACAAGAGAACACCAAATTTACATCCAAAAAACCCAATGAGGGAAAAACCACAGTGAGGATTAGCTCACAATATAAGTAATTGCAAAAACAATACAAGGGATCACTACCAAAATAGGACATGCTATCCAAAAAGATTCATAGCCAAGGCTCACTGCTAGAACAAAAAAATAAGATAGAAGAGAAATGTTACATAGAGAACAACATCTCAATGGAACAAGGAATCCACCACAATATCTCAAACATTTTTATATCCTTTTTTGTATGATTGCAAACACCTTCATCTCACTACCCTCAGAAATCCAACAATTTGAAGTTCATGTTGCTCTACTCAAATTTGCACCCTACACTTCTACAATTCACATCACACACATAATTCACATCTAGAATTTTATCCTCCAACAACTCCACTCTTATTTATACCATCCTTTACCTTGAAACCCTTCTCCAAGGCCAACTACAAATGCTTCATAGAAGTTTATAATTTCAAATTGGGTTGGCACCCAAACATTCCCATAGTGGATAGAAATGAAGGCGACCCACATAAATCATTAGCTAGGACCCAAATCTATCCTAACACACCTCAAAAAGCTTCCACAAACTTCAAAGACACTTTTCATGTAGTATAAACACCAAGTCAATCATTACCTATGCAAACACTATTAAACATTAAGTACACGCTTCCTTTGATTAATCTAGAACTCTTCAACAAAAGAATCTCACATAAACATGATCCAAAAATATCTTAGAACCCAACAAAATCCTTCACAGCAAATCTCATCTAAAGGATATAATCATTTTATTCATCCAAACAACACTGCTAGAAACGGTAACACTTTGTAGCTCAGAAACCTATCTTCCGAAGCACCAAACCACAAATTTTCTTAAGACAAACAAGATACCAATGCCATCAACTCTTCTTCAAAACTACAAGTCCTAAAATGAAACTATGGAGAAATGTGGAGCTAATACATTTCTCCCAAACACCTTTGTAAGAAAAACTATAAAACTATTCACATACTAGTGAACATAACTTCTTCTGCATAGTAAAAAATATAATGTCAATATTTTTATTCTCTTCAATTTTCTACAAGTTAATGATAAAAAATAGTAGACATGATATGAAATATAGAGTTCCATTAATTTTTAACAACCTTACATTCCCAAAAAATGTGCCTCATATCTTCATGTTTTTTGAAAAAAAGGCAATTAAGAGGTTGAACCATAATACACCTCAACCTACCTAAATGGGTAGTTTGTAGTCATTAGTTTCTTAATGATTGTTTGACATGAATTCACATAGTTTTTGAACCATTTTTGTTGACATACATAATATTTTTTTTAAATAAGTTTTTTTTGTGGTAAATATTTTTAATAAAATTAATATGTATTTATAAAATTATTTAATACTTAAATTGCTTTTATAAATAGCTTATTTATTTGACAAAAAATATAAAAATTGATATTGATTTTTGTTGTCAACAATATGAAATTATTATAACATAGATTCCTATCGCCTAGAAGTTCTTCCCGCTCATCTCTCCTTTGTTCGTGTTTGAATGTACCTTATGTGCATGGTGGATTCTGCCCTGGGGGTACCCCACGGTCCCTCTCTGACCCCCTAACCTGAGCCTTGTCTTGTCTCTTGTCGACTCATGTCCCTCGAGAGCCACTACGAGAGGGTCTGGTTCTTTGGTTGCGAATCTTTTGGTACTACTTGTGACTCCATTCGAAGTGCCAATAGTCGAGATTCTTCTAGAAAATAAAGGTTGGAAGGGTGTTTTGACCAATGGTAAATAGAGCTCAAACCCTCACCTCCTTTTGCGAAGGAATTTAAAGCTTCGAGAACGGATTTCACTATCTCTAATATGGTCATTGATAGTATTCTCTCCTCCATGGAGAATGTTGTTGTGGATTGTTTTTTGTCCTTCCATCCCACTGTAGATATGGTTCAAAGATGGAATGCTACTAAATGGAACTTCAAGGGAAGTGTGGACATTTGTGCTATGTCATGTGGTCTCTTCCTTTTCAAGTTCACGGCCTAAGAAGATTTGGTTACGGTTCTCTCTTCTAGACCTTGGGTTTATGGAAAACCTAGTTTTTATTTATGCTACTAGAAGTTGGGGTTTCACCCTATTGTGGATCTAAATAAATTGGCACCAGTTTGGGTACACCTGCCTGGGTTACCCTTGGAATACTGGGATGAATCAATCTTCAAAAACATTGGTGATTCCTTGGGACACTTAATTACTTCTGATTCCATCACCAAATCTAAGTCCAGGTTAGTGTTTTCCCACTTTTGTGTGAACATTAGTGTGAATAAGACACTTCCTAACTATTTTAAGGGTATGTGCAGGATCATGATGGGCCAAAAAGTGGCAATATGATGGGTATGTGGCTGACGACTATTTTTTTCCCAAAATAGATGAAATGAAAATGGTTTTTAAATGAGATTCTCAGCTTTCCACCAATATAAATTATGCTTTACTTTGAATTTAATAAGTAATTATTGTTCATTTTCTATTCAAATTATGACTAAAGTCCTGATTGATAGATTGATTGAAAAAAATCTATAGCTTTCAAACGGTATCACATTTTTTGAATCCAAAACATGCATCACATTCTACGCTTTGTATAATATAGATTTAAAAAAATAAAAAATGAATTTCATGAAGTTTTGACCAAGTTAAGGTGGTCATACATATGAGTTTTTATATTTTCTAAAAAAAATTAATAAAAAATCCATAATTAATTATTTACTTGGAAAAAAATTACAAAAAAATATGCATCACATTGGGGCATGAGTCCTCTACTTATATCTAAAATATTATGAGAAAATATTATCATTTTATTGTGGTTAAGGTGGTCATACGACACCTACTTCTTATTTTTTCCCTTATTTAAGTACCACTGCATTGAAATTTCAAATTTTCATCAAATAGATTTAAAAAAAAAACCTAGTAGTTTAGAAACTGGATTCAATTTGCTACAAATTCTATTCTTACATATTTTTTAAATAATATAGATAACTTATTCAAAATTTTACGTCAAGCTACCTAACTCTAATTTTTTTGAATTTTTTGCCACTTAAGGGCTTGTTTTTTCCATGATGATCCTGCACATACCCTTAGGCTTTGCTCTAAGTTTGGTACCTGGGTCTAACTCGTGCTATGAAAATGTTGTGGTCTACTATCAAAAGTGTGCCAAACCTGGTCACCTTATCTTTGATTGTAAGTCCTTTAATAAGGAGCCTAACCTAGGAGATTTCATTACCATTGCTAACAGTCCTCCTAATAATGATGTTTGATTATTGATGATTTGGAAAAATCTACCTCACTAGACTTGGTTGAACCCCCTAACTCTGGGTTTCCTCTTCATGGGGGGTGAGACTAGTGTTGATTTGGCTTCGAGCCTTGCTAATCTTTCCATAACTAAGAACTTGGCATGTGATAAGGTATTGGATATAGAAAAACTATCCTCTAGCCCGACTCTTAGGGGTGATGAGCTTGTTGATGGTTCCCTGCTAGAGGTGGGTTCCACGGGGACTAGTGAGAATATGGGGGAAGAGGGTGAAATTTGGGAGGATATTGATACTGGAGTTATTGATGTGACAACTTTCAACTCTGAGGATTCAAATCTAGAGAATGTTGTTGAAGAGGATAACTAGGTAATCCCAAAGAAAAGAGGGAGGAAGAAAAATGTGGATGTGGCTAGTGATTCCAAGCCTTGAAGACCCAACCAAAGACTTATAAGTTTAAGAGAAACCACAAATGAGATAGCCATTGGTAAACATAGGACATTGGAAGTGTTCTCCAAGAAAGGTCAAAAATGAAGGTCATGTCATGGAATGTATGAGGGCTGAACAACTCTCATAAGCAACTTGCTCTCAAAAACTATGTTTTAGAACATAATATAGATACATGTTACTTTTACAAGAAACCAAGATGAAAAAATAAAATTTTGATAATATTGCTAAGTATTTATGGCCAGGAGTCACTTACTCCTATAGTGATGTTGAAGGGGCATCAGCTGGTCTTTTGTGCTTTGGAACCATTCTAGATTTAATGGCTCTGAACTATTCTACTATTAGAGTAGTGGTTTCTTTTACCTACCGAGTTTATGCTCCCAACTAGAGGAATGTTAGGTATGCTTTGTTGCAAGCTCTTTCTGACTGTGTTAAAAACAATAGTGGTTATTGATGGTTAGTGGCTAGGGATTTCAACTCCCCCTTATTTCCCTCAGAGAAAAGTAGTGGTTTGTTGGATTATTCTAATAGCATGGTTGATCTGACAAACTTTTTGAGTTCTAATGGCCTGATCAACATAGACTTAACATTCCAAGCTTTTACTTGGACCAATAGGCGCCTAGGGGAGGACTTGATTCAAGTTAGATTAGATAGATTCCTTTGTTCTAGTAACTAAACTAGCGTGCTTAGTGCCACTCTTCAAGCTCTAGCTAGGATGGTTTCTGATCACAATTTGCTACTGCTGATATCAATTGACTAGTCTGTTGCCGGTCCATTCCCTTTTCGATTTGAGATAATGTGGAATTCTCACCCTAACTTCAAAAAAAAAAATTGAATGGTGAAATATTCTTGTTCGTGGTTCCCCCATGTTCAGGATCTTTTTTAAACTCAAACATATCAAATGTATGAAGAAAGGCTAAAACAAAAGGGTTTTTGGGGATGTTTTCCAAAAAAAAAAAAATGAATTGTTTGGGATAAATTGAAATTGATTCAAAAGAAAATGGAGGGGGATGTTATTCTTCCTACTTGCAACCAAGAGAAAGAGAGTCGAAGCAAGTGGGAAAAAATTCTAAGGAAAGAGGATATTTTTTAGAAGCAAAAATCTAGGGTCCAATGGTTGAAAGAAGGTGATAGGAACACCTCTTTCTTTCATGTTTTTGCTATTAAACATAAGAAAAGGAATCAGATAACTAAATTGCATAATGCACGAGGGAGGTTGTCAATTCACCCTCCCTAATTGATCTAGTGGTTGTAGATTACATTCAAATGGCTTATGTGGCTCTTGTTGAGGCTCCTAATTCAGCTCTTAACAATTTGTTGCTTGACCCTCTCCCAACTATTATATCCTAGAATGATAGCCTTGGGATCCTTGGTGTTATCACTCATGAGGAGGTCAAGTTGGCTACTTTTAGTATGGGGGCTTACAAAGCTCCTGGCCTCGATGGTTTCCCTCTGGCCTTCTTTCAGATCTTCTGGGATATTGTTGGTGAGGACCTTGTCCTACTCATGATTTTTCCAAATCTAGTAAGATTCTTAAGCAACTAAATCACACCTTCATAGCATTAGTTCCCAAGGTTGTTGATCCTCAAAAGCCTATGATAAGGTGATTTGGGATTTTGTCCCAAAATTCCTAGCTAAGTTTGGTTTTGACCAATCTATGATCAATCTAATAATGGAATGTGTAAGAATGGTTAAGTACTCTGTTCTAGTAAATGAGTCTCCTTTCAGGTTTTTCTCTATTGGGAGAGGTATTAGACAGGGAGACCCCTTTTCACCCTATTTTTTTTTATCATGATTGTGGATGTCCTAAGCAAGAATTTCTCTAATTTGCTGTCAGAAGGGTATATTAAGAGAATTAAGGCTGCCTCTTCCTTAGAGTCGACTATGATTCAACAATTTTTGGATGATACTTTTCTTTTTGGGAAAGCCTCTATGATTGAAGCTAGGAAATGGAAAAAATGTCTCAAAAATTATGCTTCTTGTTCTGGGCAATGCATTAATTATAATAAAAGCATAATTTACTTTTTTAATAGCACTTGTAATCTGCAAGATTGAGTGACTATTGTTCTGGGTTGTTTGAGTGGTTATCTTCCCTTGGTTTATCTTGATTTACCCCTTACTATCAAGGAAGTCACTTCTAAGTTTTGGAATTCTATACTGGAAAGGATCCAAAGAAAATTGGTTGGGTGGAAAGGCTCCATGCTTAGCCATGTTGGTAAATTACAACTCTTGTCTACAGTTCTTCAAGGTATCCCTATCTATTTCCTCTCCATTTTCAAGATTCCCAGATATATTGCTGAGAAATTTGAGAAAATTCAAACGAATTTACTCTAGTTAGGGACCGAGGAAAAAAATAAATTTTCTCTAGTTAAATGGGACAAGGTCTATCAACCTAAAATTTGTGGTGGGCTTGGGATTAGGCATGTTTCTAATACCAATAAAGCTTTAATGGCCAAAGTAGGATGGGACCATTGAGGGATAGGAAGGATTGGTGTAAGATCATGAATGCTAATTACCTTCCAAAAAGACCTTTGATTGACTGACTTTCGATGGTCCACCCTTTAGGTTCCTTGGTTTGGAGGTGTATTTGCAATTTACAGGGACTTCTAAGGAATGGGATAAAATGGAAGATTGGTAATGGTAATAAAATTAGATTCTAGGAGGACCCTTGGTTACTTGATACTCCCCTAGAAAACTCTGAATTTAGGAATCTTATGAGATTGGTTCAACGATTCTTTGGTATTTATATTAGTGATTACCTCCTCGGCCCTCATGGTGCTAGAAAATGGAATGACTTGGCCCTTTGCTTCCCCTTATCCCTTGATCTGAGAATCCTTGCCAAGACTTGCAGGAGTACTTGCTCTCCCTCACTAGACTTCCTTCAACCAATAGGGGTGATGAATTCTTCTAGACTCATGATAAGTAGGGAGATCTTTCAATTAAATTGTCTTACAATATGTTGATAGACTAGGGTGTTGTCCTCAATCTTTGGAAGAAGGTTTGGAATCAACACATGATCTTGAAAGTTAACTTATTTTGGTGGACTGCCTACCCTAACATGATTCTAACTCAAAACAATTGAAGGAAAAGGGGATTCCAAATCCCCAACAGATGTTTTTTATGCAAGTGCAATGAAGAATTGGTGGACCACCTGTTGTTACACTACCTGTTTGTTGTTGAGGTGTGGGAGATGGCTATAGGGAGATTGGGGATTCAATGGATTATGTGTCGGGATATCATATCCTTTATCTTGAGTTAGTATGGACCCTTTGTCCACCCTTTACCTAGTGAAATTTGGAACCAGGTCCCCCCTATTATATGTTGGTGTATATGGAAATAGAGAAACAATAGGATTTTCAGGAACATTGAGATGAGTCTGAAAGAGGTGTTTGGTGTTGGTTCTCAGATTATTGTAGAAAACATTTCTCTCTTCAATAGGAAAACCCCAAATAAAGGTCCGAATGAGGAGGAAATAAGTATGGCCAAAGCTTGGCATCATAACCTAGATGCAAACTCTCATGAAAACTCCAGATCCCTGGCTACGAGTGTCACTATTTGGAAGCCTCCAAACAATGGCGCTGGTATAAACTAAATTTTGATGGAGCAACTAAAGGCAACCCAAGCAGAGCCAATATACGAGGCATGATCAGAGATTGCAAAGGAATTTTTGTGGTTGGTTACTCTAGGGGGGTTGGTTTTCATTCTTCTATGATTGTAGAAGACATAGCACTACTAAAGGGCTTATAGTTAGTTGTTTCTATGGGGATTGAGAACCTTCATATTGAAGGTGAATCTAAGTCTATTATTGATGTTTTTAACTTTGAAAAATTACTGGGGTGGAATACTAAAGACATTCTTTTAGACATAAGGTTCTTTGTGTCTAAGTTGAACTTAAAGTTTGCTACCCATATTTATCGAGAGGGCAACCAAGTAGTTGATGCCTTATCCAATTTTGGCACACATGGAAATTTTCTAAATGTTGGTGTTCTTTAGGGAACCTACCATCTAGCATTCAAGGTATAATAATGAAGGAACAAAGCCCTTACTTGACCCATGATGATAACTAATCAAGCACTATGTTGGATTTTTTGGGAGGTCCACATGCTTGTCTTTTGGGCTATGTGGACGAGTTTTAAAGATGAGGTTGATAACAAGTGGCATATTTTGAATTATGAGAAAGAGCCCATTTTTAAAAGGGATTTCATGATGTGTTATGGTGGGTACGTGATGATTAAGACTAAGCAAGAGCGTACCTTATGTAATCTCCTTTTGGGGATTATGATAAGCCATCATATTTTCAAGTTTTTTGATTTTTATTTTGATATGACTAATAATTATGAGATCAAGCTCCTAATTGGTTCTATCCTATCTACTATTTTATCTCCATTTCTAAAAGCTAACCTTTTTTGGTGTTTCTAAATTTGGCCCCATGACCATCTTACCTAGGTTTCTGTGAAATTACTATGTGGAAGGAAAACCTTCCATTCCCATCATGTCCTACTTACTTAGCTGAATGTGATTGGAGATCCTCATTTATGATTTCACTAAGATTTATTTTAGGAAAACACCTCCTCAAGCATGTGATCTATCCATTACTTTAATTACCAAAGGTTGTCATTTTTTACTTAAAATCCTAAATGTGTGTGTGATTCTTCATCTTTCCATTCTCTCTAACCTTTTATTTTCTCATGGTTTCTGGTTATTCTTTGTGTAGAGTGACATTATGGGTGGTGATAGGGTGTGAACTAAACTAGAAAACTATGGAAAATTTTGCAAAGATCCATTAGTGTGGCACATATGTGTTGAGAGTGGTCTTGCTCAACTAATGGAGAGTTTGGTGGGCCATTACGCTAATCTATCTACACAGTTCGTCAACTCTTGGAAAGATCATCATGTGGCTTAGGGTGGTATTTCCTTTTATGTGAATGAGGAAGTGATAGCGTAGGTGACAAGGCTCCTATGTAGTGGTATGAAGCACTCGAAGCACACTAAAACTCGGGATAATGAAAGTATGAACACATATTTTGTGGGGAATGAGGAGCCAGTACAATACTAGTTGAGTTTTGAGTGGGATGATCTTCCTTAGCCATGGAACCAAGTGTGCCTCGCCTTGATGAAGTATGTGACTCTAGAAGGTAGATTTGAAACCTACTATTTCTACCATTTCCCTCTTTTGAACCATCTTTGGCATAAAATTCTATTAAGCTTTCCTTTTTTCCTTCTGATGGACTTAGAAAGTTATGTTGAAAAATGTATTGAGGTTGTTGGCCTGAATCCTAATGACCCTCCTCCACTACCGCTCCACTAGGGCCTCATTTTGAGGCTCTACCACTTCCATCTTGCTTTATTCCCACCCAAACCCATTTCTGTAGTCCGTATTGAAGATATTGAGCCTCCCATTGTGACCAATTTATCATTGGTTGAGTCCAAAGGCCCCATTAGGAAAAACCACCTGGTCCCCACTAACATGCATAAGCCCAAACCCACTACTAAAAAGCTTAAGGGGAATGTGGGTATAGCCTAGACTAGTGTGGCGACTAGTCTTTGTGAGCTCAAATCAACCCCTACCAAAACTGCTAGCAAGCCCACCCTGAAAAAGAAAGGCAAAGAGGAAGGAAAGATTTTGAAGGAGCATCTGAGCAAAGGTAAAAATGTGGTTGGTAGGGACTCTACTTGGGGGACATGGTGGTCGTGGATACTGTGGTGACTAGTGGAAATACCATCATCCAAAGCTCTAGTAGGCTAGCAAAGAATAGCAAAAAAGTGTAGGTTAAAGAATTGGATACGGAAGAGGAGCGATCGGACAACAAAGATAGAAGAGATGAAGAAGAGTCTAAGGGTGAGGAGGAGGAGTATGCTAGAGGGCTCAACACCATCCCTAAAATTGAAAAAGTGTAGAAGGAGAACTCGGCCTCTTAGTCTTTGGACCCGTTGGATGTTGAGCGTGCTGATACTAGAAAGACTTTTGTTGGTGGGGAGGAGTTTTGTGTGCTGCAGGAAAGAATGGAAAAGTTAGAAAAAAAAATTATGTGGTTTTACCCACTTCACTGTTAAGTTGGTCCATTGTATTACCAACACCCTATCAATGGTTATGAAGGATGACATGGACAAGAAGAATGATGAACATCATCAGGAATGGGTCAAAGATGATGTTGTTAATCTCCTATTGAAGAATTGGGGAGATGGCAGTTAGTTTGTTGTTTATCCATTGTCTGTCTATCTATTGTTGGTCTGATGTGTTAGTTTTTTGTCTTAAGTTTTTTGATATTTTTTGGTCTTGAACTCTATTGGCCCTTGTGGCTCTCTATGTAGGGTACAACACCTTGTAACTGTTGCTTACCTAATAAAAAAACAATATAAAATTATTTAATTATATTCAATGAAATATATAATACATTATTAAAAAATTTAAAATATACATTATTTTATAAATAAAAAATAAATTTAAATGATTTTTTAAATATTTATGTTTTTGAATTTTTTAGATTTGGGTTTTTTAGATTTTTATTCTTATTGTAAATTATAATAAAAATAAAAATATAGAAATATTTTTATAATTTTGATTGTATAAGTGTTATGTTATATATATAATTGAAGTTATTTAATATATATACATATATATATCCCTTTAAAATATAGAAATATGCTTTATAATTTTTATTTTAATATATATGTATATACACACACACACACATGTATATACATTCACATAAACATGCACCTACATATACATATATAATCATACACATACACATACATACATATATATTTTGAAACATATATATATATATATATATGTATGTATGCAATATTTTTTTTATATGCAACCTCTAAATATCGTTGTGCAATTATGTTTCTCATTTTTGGTAGCATAAGTTCCTACAATATTTTGATTAGGAAATTTTCCCAAGTTTTAGCTAGGATGAGGGAAAAACCTGTCAAGGTGCAAGGAATCATAAGATTAGAGGGAACATAAACATGTTCACACAATTACCCCCATTTTGATCTCTTTTTTTCTTATTTAACTGGTTTTTCAATGGAAAGAAAGTGATTCAAGAAAAATGCCTCACAACAAAATTCTGATAATTGGAGGAATTGGGTACATTGTTCGTCATGTGGTAAAATCCAGCATTGCTCAAGACCATCTCACTTACCTTCTAGTCAAAGATTCCAGAGCCTCAAATTCCCTTAAAGCTAAGCTTTTGGAATCTTTCATGGCTTTAGGTGCTCACATAGTTCTTGTAAGTGAACATTTTAAAGGATCTTTTGATTTCACTTGTTTGATTGGGGTATTTCCTATGTCTTTTGTTGTAGCTACTACATAATATGAAGTGATCAAAATGTAGTCATGTTTGTGATTTAGGTCTTGTCAATATGATAGTTGTTTCCTTACATTGTGAGAAGTTATTAACATGTAGCTATGTTTCTTATGTCAATTGTGTACATATGGTAGTTTTTGTATGAGATTTATTTGATGTGGGAATTTGTTCATATGAATTATGAAAATATATTATAGACAGAAATCAACTAGTTTTATATCAAATTGAATATCAGAAATTCTAATTCTAAAAACAAATACAAAATAAATAGATTTCAAACTTAACATGACAAAAACCTATTTTGATATTTAAGAGCTCACATCTTTGAAGAAACACTCAGTCTATGTCAAAATTGTATATAATTAATGGTAAGTTTATAAATAAAAAGTATTTGAGGGCTTACAAACCATTAGTTTTCTAGGAATGTCTGTAATTTAAAAAAAATATAAGACCTATTGATGGCATAGGTTTAAAAAGCCCATTAAGTATTTGGTGAGTACCCAAGTATTTGGAACAAATCCATACACTTCCTAAGCCAAATAATACAAGGTTCCTCATGCTTGGTAACAAAGAATTTCCACATTTCCCAATTAAATTGGCTATTGTCTTTGAAGGCAGGGTGGGTTAAAGATTCAACAAAAAATTTGTGTTGCTGCTTTTTAAATGCTCCACACTAATAATGCATGTCTGACATGAAAGTAAGTTTGGTGCATGGAAGTAGCTTCCCACACTAATATAAGTAGGAGAGAGTTGCAAAAAAAATCTTAAACACCTTTAACTGTAACATAGTTAGATGTACATACATATCATAAACATATAAACAATGAAATCATAACACAAAATTTTACATGGGGAAAACCCTTTCGAGAGAAAAATCCCATAGTCCAAAACATAACTCAATTACATTATTCAACAACATTTTAAAAGTTACAATATAATTCCAAAGCTAGGCTCTTGTAGGATTCTTGACACTTTTTCTCAATTCTAAAGTAATTTTGAAAGCATAAAAATGATACTTCAATAAAACATCAGCTACAAACTCCAAAATACAATTTCTCAATATATAAGAGCTTACAATGCATAAGTTAGACATTTCTAAAAACTTATAAAGGTCACTAAAGATGCAATGTGGAAAGCACGAAAACCACTACACACACATAACGGTAAGTTTCCAATTGTCACCACATGCCACACTGCAATTGCCAATTATCACTAAACCTGCACTTGCCAAAATAACTACACCTCAAAAACTCACATTCCATGCAAACTCAAAACACATAGAAAATACCTTCATGCACAACTCCACTTGTAAAAACAACTTTCCAACTTGACTCCTCCTCATAATAGAATTTTCAAGTTGTAACTCACAAGACAATGTGAGAAAATTAGCAATATCTAATATTTAAAAAATCAAATCTATGGAAAAATCAAAGGTTAAGACACCTTCATTTTCTTAACATTCTCCCACTTGTCGAAAACCTTTGAATAGTCAATGGAAGTAATAGGATTTAACTACTAGATTTCATGAGGCCCATAGACTTCAAATACCATATGAACTTATTTGTGCTCATTGGCTTTGCCAATGCATTTACAACATTCGTTACAGTGTCAACCTTCTCCAAATTCATGTTTCCATCTTCCACCATATCATGAACAAAGTGAAACTGGACATCAATGTGCCTTGTTTTGGCATGGAAAGTAGGATTCTTTACCAAGAAAATGGTACTTTGATAGTTACAAAAAATAGTAATCTACCTTGCATCAAAACTAATATTAGAACACAAATGCTTAAGCCAAATGGCTTCCTTACAAGCATGAGTAGCTACCATGTACTTTTCTTCTATAGTGGACAAAGTGACTATAGCTTACCACTTACTCATCCAACTAATAGAACCACCATACATGTTGTGAACACATAGCCACTAGTGGATCTTCTACTATCAATGTCACCTACCCAATCTAAATCCACATATCCACTAATACTCACTAAGTTCTGAGGTCCAGTAGGGTAACCTTTAAAACATAAGGATCACTCAAAAGTACCTTGTCAATATCTAAACACTCTCTTCACTACATCCCAATGTACCCGTCCAGGATTATCCATAAACCTACTAAGGACTCCCACTGCTTGGGCAATGTCTGGCCTCTTACAAACCATAGCATACATAAGACTACCAAAAACACTTGCATATGGTACTCTAGTCATGTCCTCCATCTTAGTAGGAGATTTTTGGAAAATCCTCCATATAAATCTTTGTCCCTTGCATTACAAGAACAACTAATTATTTGCAAGTTTTCATGTTGAACCTCTCCAAAATTGTATTCACATACTTGCTCTAGCTTAACCAAAGCTTCATGTTAGCTCTGTCTCTTCTAATTTCCATCCCCATAATATACCTCACTACACCTAGATCCTTCATCTCAAACTGTGCTAACAATTGAGACTTCAAATGTGAAATCAAATTTTTACTATTCCCAAAAACAACATATCATCTATGTACAATGCAATTATGAGAATACAAACATTATCAAATTTGTAATACACACAATGGTTAGATTTAGATCTCAAAAATACCAGTGACAACACATAGGTATTGAACTTCTGGTACCACATTTTAGGAGACTACTAAGACCATACAAATAATTTTTCAACTTGCAAACTAGATTTTCTTTACCTTTAACCACGAAATGCTCTAGTTGTGATATATAAATATCTTCCTCCAAGTCACCATGAAGGAATGTTGTCTTCACAACCATCCATTCCACTTCTAGATCATACATTGCTTCAAGTGATAACAAGAACCAAATAGATGACATCCTTGAAACATGAGAGAAAATTTCACCATAGTTAATTCCCTCCACTTGTGAATACCCCTTAGTGACCAATTGTGCCTTATAATTTTCAACACTACCATATGGACCATATTTTTTCTTGCACACCTATTTACATCTAATGGGTTTTTTTCCTTCAAGAAAAAGTACCGGATCCCATGTATCATTTTTCTTCAATGCAACCATCTCCTCATGAATGGATTTCATCCAAAAATCTGCATCACTCAAACTCGTAGCCTCTCTAATAGTCCTAGGCTCATCAATGTTAGAAATCAAAGAAAAAATGTAACTAGAATCTAACAATGAATAACCAAACCTTTCAAGTGAATAACCATACCTATCAAGTTTTCACCTATCTCTTATAGAACCTCCTTACTTACTAAGGTTGAATTTATTCTTCTTCTTTTTCATGACTTTCAGAGCTTCTCAAGCTCTCCTCATCATCAAGTTCATTTTGGGATTTAGGTTCAACTTTCTTATAATCAAGAGGAAGTTGAACCACATCTTCTTTCTTTTTTTCTTCTATAGGTTGCAACCTATAGAAGAACAAAAGAAAGAAGATGTGGTTCAACTTTCTTAGATTCAAGAGGAATTTGAACCACATCTTCTTTCTTTTGTTCTTATATAGGTTGCAAAATAGTGGAAGAATGTTTCATCTCTCTAAAGATAATACTTTGATTGTAGAGAACCTTTTCAGCCACTAGATCCCAAAGCTTATATCCTTTCACATCAATGCCATGACCGATGAAGATACATTTAACAACCTTGTTTTCCAACTTTGAATCTTTCTTCCTTGGCACATGAGCATATTCCTTGCAACCAAACACATGAAGATGTATCAATGAGGGCTTCTTTCCCAACCACACCTCTATAGGTTTCTTCTCAACAAGAGTTGATTTTGAAGATCTATTAACTGGATAGCACGCAATGGAAACAACTTCAGCCCAAAACTTTTGTTGAAGGCTAGCTCCACTTAGCATACTCCTAGCCCTCTCCATCAACATCTTGTTCATCCTCTCTACAACTCCATTTTGCTAAGGGGCATATGGAGTTATCTTATTCCTTTCAATCCCATGTTCATTATAGAACTTATCAAAATTTGTGAAACAAAACTCACCACCATTATCATTCCTTAAACACTTAATCTTCCTACCAGTCTAATTTTCTACCAAGGCCTTAAACTTCTTAAACCGATTGAAGACTTCAAATTTACTTATGAGAAAATAAATAAATTTTCTTCTACTATAATCATCTAATAAAATATACAGATTTTGATAATGAACAATTACATGACCAAAAGCATCAGAATGTATATAGTCCAAAACCCCAAAAGATTTGTGAGAACTAAAATAAAACTAAGTAGAGTTTTTCTTTTCATAGACACAATGTTCACAAAAATCAAACTCAAGATTACAATCGTCAAGCTCCTCAACAAGGCATTTATTTTTTATGGTTCTTAAACCCTTTTCACCAATGTGACCAAGTCTTTGGTGCCAAATCATTGTCTTCTCAACAGGTAACTTCATCTCCAAAGCATGAGCACCCTTGGGTACCTAGAAAGCACAACCATGGGAAGTGGATGCAACTTTATTTTTTGCTACTAGTTCCAATAGTGAGGATTGTGACTCAAAAGTTATTTTCTTCTTTTCCATAGAAGAACTATTGCACTAAACCGTGCATGCATCTAGCTAAAATAAAGTGCCTATCCAAACACCCTTAGCAAGCACCATAGCTCCTCTTGTCATCTTACATCCTCCATTTGAGAAGACAACCTACACACCCACATCATTCAACTTACTTATAGAAAGAAGGTTTCATGCCAAACTAGGGATATGCAGGACACCATCGATCCCCTTCACTCTACCATCTGGGAATTTTATTTTGACTCTTTCACAACTAAAAATATTTAGGTGAGAGTCATCACCCAAGTACACCTTACCACCATCATAACTTTCATACTTAAAAAACCAATCTCGATGCGAAGTCATGTGGAAAGAAGTGTTAGAGTCTATTAGTCATGCATCTTATGATGCATGTGTTACCAAGGTAGTGACAAAGGAATTTGCACCACCTTGAGAGGATTTATTAGATTTAGAATCAGAGAATGTCTTCTTTTTCTTCTTTTTCTCCTCCTTACAATCTTTATGGAAGTGACTAGATTTTCCGTAATTCCAACATTTCACCTTGGTCTTACTAGGAGACTTAGATCTCCCATGAGATTTGGATTATGACTTTTCTTGCTTTGTGTTCTTATTTTTTCCTTTTTCTTTATTCTTCCTCAAACCGTTAGAGCCTCCTTAGCCATTTTAAAATATTTTCACTACATCTCTTCAAATAGCGATGACATAACCACTTCATCATCTTAAAGTTAGTAGTGGTACTTCCAATGGCCATGACAAGGTGGTCCCAAGAATCTAACAATGAGCACAACAAAGTCATACAAAAATCCTCCTCCATTTTCACACCAACAAAGTTCAACTATGCAATTAGCATGTTGAATGCATTTTAGATGATCTACGACATATCCTTCTTCCTCTATTTGAAGAGAATACATCTTATTTTGCAGGAACAACTTATTTACCAAGGATTTAGCTTGATAAATCTAAGCAAGTTTTTTCCAAAGAAGTGCATTAGTCTTCTCTTCATGAAAGCTTAGGAGTAATGAATTAGTTAAACAAAGTCTTATCAAACCCTTAGACTTTCAATCCATTAGATCCCAATATTTTTGCTTCATGCCCATTAACATAGTTTTAGAAATAGTTGTCTAGAAATCACTGTCTACAAGCATGTCTTCCATCTTGAGCTTCCACAACTCAAAGTTATCTGCATTAAAATTATCTATCTAAAATCTATTGGATGTTCTCATCATCTGTTGTTTGCAACAAGGTCATGAAATACCTTTCTGCAAGACTCCCGCTGAAATAAAGATCAACTCAAAAAAACCTTCAAACCCAACAATAGAATTAAAGTTGGTCAGGCTTTGATACCAATTGAAAGGAAGCTAGGTGTGTGGAAGTAGCTTCCTACACTAATCTAAACAGGAGAGAGTTGCAAAAACTTTCTTAAACACCTTTAATTGTTATAGATTTAGAGGAACACACATATCATAAACATATAAATGACAAAATCATAACACATAATTTTACGTGGGGAAAACCCTTTCAAGAGAAAACCCCCACACTCCAAAACAAAACTCAATTATATTATTCAGTAACAATTAACAAGTTGTACAATATAATTCTAGAGCTATGCTCTTGCAGTAGTCTTCACACTTCTTCTCAATTCTAGAGTAATTTGGTAGCATAACGGTACTTTAATAAAATAACAACTACAAACTCCAAAATACAAGTGCTTAATATATAAGAGCATATAATGCATAAATTGGACATTTCTAAAACAACTCCCAAAGGCTAAATATGCAACATGGAAAGTGCCAAAACCAGTGCACATACATAATAGTAAGTTTTCAATTGTCATCACATGCCTCAATGCAACTACCAATTATCACTAAACTTGCACATGCAAAAACCATGTACTTGCTAAAATAAGCGCACCTCAAAAACTCACATTCCATGCAAACTCAACACAAAATAAGAAAATTCCTTTATGCACAACTCGACCTATAAAAACAGCTTTCCAACTTGACTCCTCATAATAGAAACTGCAAGTTGTAGCAAGACAATGTGAAAAATTAACAACATTTAATATTTAAAAAATCAGTGCTATGAAAAAACCAAAGGTTGAAACTCCTTCATTTTCCTAACATGAACTACTTCTCCAGATTCTAAGAAAATTTCATGCTGATAACATGATCAACCATATTAGAAACTCCATCCTTGACAACCTTCATAATAGATTTAGCCCACTAGAATGCCTCCCATCCTTCCATCCTCTAGTACTCATATTTTCGATCAAACTGACCTATTCCTAGTTTTAGGACATACCAATTTGTTCCATTTAAGGTACTAGTCAATTTCATATTTAATGGAATGTATTAGTTGACATGCCATTATTTCCCAAAACAACTATACTACTGATAATCGTAGAAGCACACTGATATTTAGATAAAATAATCTAAGCAATTAAATACACTTTAAAACTAGATATGGAATGATTTTTGAATATATCTTAAAAGTGGGCAACCAATAATCATGTAAACAAATACACACACTTTAAAAGGCACCTGATCTATTTTATATTGCTTTCCTCTATGATGGCAGATATTGCAAGTTGCATTAAAAAGCATGGTGTAGTTAAAAATAGTTAAACTAATGACTACAGATCAACTGCTATCTAACTCTGCAGATATCGTAAGTTGCATGGTACAGTTAAAAACTTAGTTTTCTAAAGATCAAATTACATGCACGAATAAATCTGTAAGTTGCAATAAACTGTACAGTTAAAAAATTAGTTTTTTAAAGATCAAATTACATGCGCTTATAAATTGAAATGCAGATTAACACAAGTTTCAACCAGTTAAAATAAAGATTACAAATGCAACCGAACTCTACAGATGTCCCTAACTTTGTAGATATTCATAAGTTGCAGTTAAAAGCAATAAACCAGTATAGTTAAAAAATAAGTTTTTTAATGATCAAATTATATGCACATTATTGTTAAAATAGTTATGTGTTAGTAATAATAAATTATTAGTTTGGTGAAGAAACAGTTAAGAATTTATCATCCCTAAATTTATATTTTTAAATTTTTATTATAAATGATTTAACTAGAGTTAATATATGACAATATGTTTTACAATTTTTTAAAAAAATTAGTTATAATTTTTTTACTATTTCTATATATTGTTTTTAATTTTCTTATAAAAAGATAGAAAGGGTGATTCGAATTTATCAGAAAACATTCATAAAGAGAATTGATTGAAAGCTTTACAAGAAGAAGATAGTTAAAAAAATTTATTGCAAGATCAGGTATGTTTATTTCTTTCATAGATCATTATATTAATCATTATTTTTATTGCTATTTTAAAATATGAATTGATTCTTTATATATATGTTTTTTTAATAGTAAAATAAGTTTATATTTTAAATTTTTTAAGTACATATATTAGTTATATATTTTTTTGTTTTGAAAATGTATATACTTTTAAACAGTGTTTAAGGAAAAATGGATGACAATTCTTCAAATCCTTCTATGTTAGAATTACAAAGAACTCAATCCACAAACCCCACAGAGTATAACAAAGGAAAAGAAGAATTTGAGTAGAAGTTGTAGAAGATTGTCACAGTAATTGGAAATTATTCAACAACAAATTATGGTAGTTCTGGAAGTAGGAAATGGACTTTCCCACATTGTTGAACAAATAAGGCTAGTTCAATTGCATGAGTTCGATATCATTTGTTGGGGGTCAAAAAGAAAGAAAAAATAGTTATTTGTGGTAGAATTCCAAAAGTAGAAAGAAAAGATTTGATTAGAGAGTTTACTTTTGTAGAGCCTCTAAAAATTACTGAATCATTATAGGGACAATCAAAAGATTCTCAATTAGGGAAGCCACCTTTCCAAGTTCTTCTTCTACTTCTATTTATGAATCTCAAATTGGAAAATGTTTGATGCTACTAACAAAAAGAATGTAGATGCTACTATTGGGAGACTTTTCTTTGGTTGTGGAATGCCATTCAACATAGCTAGGTCTCCTTCATGGAAAGAGGCTATAAGGATGGCAATAATGCACCTAAAGGATATGGGCCTCCAAGTTTTGAAAAAAATTGTACTGTTGTTTTGGATGATGAGAAGAAACACATTAAGGATAAACTACAAGACATTAATGATAGTTGGTCATATACATGTGTCTCTATAGTTTCAAATGGTTGGACTAACATTGCATATAGGCCACTAATTAAAATTCTTGTTTCTTCACCTAAGGGCACAATGTTTATCAAATCACATGATACTTCAGGCCATATGAAAGATGCACCATATTTGGCAAGTATTTTCCAAGAAGTAATTCAACAAGTAGGAACAAATAATGTTGTGCAAATTATAACTAATAATGCTTCAAGTAATTTCTTGGTAGGAGGAAGGATTGAAGATGAATATCCAAACATTTTTTGGACACCATGTGCAGTTCATTGCATGAACTTACTTTTTAAAGATTTGCACAATAAGCTTCCGTGGATTAGTGAGGTACTTTCAAATGCAAAAAAATACAACATTTTATTGTAAATCACTCTATGTCACATTCTATATATAGGAAATATGCTTCATTGTAGCTACTTAGATGTGTAGAGACACAATTTGCTTCCAATTTCATCATGGTTGATCGAATTGTGAAGGTAAAACAATCATTAAGGAAAATGTTGGTTTTTAATGAATGCCTGAGAGATGGAGAGATAGAACAAGTAATATCAGCCAAGTATGTGATGAAATTATTGATCTCATTATTGGTAGTGGATCAATTTTATTCTAGCATCACGTTGGTGATCTTCTGACACTTTCTTGGCCTATTATTGAAGTCCTTCGTCTATTTGATAATGATAAACCATGCATGGGAGATGTGTTTGAGAAGTTAGATCAGATGAGGGAGAGGCTAAAAAATATATTTATTGTTGGGGCATCATCATTTGATCAAGAGACATAGGATATTGTTTGGGAATATATTTTAAAAAGATGGAAGATGCTTCACAATCCTCTTCATTCTGTTGGATTTCAACTTAATCCAAAATGGTTTCACAAAAAGCCATGGTTGGATGATGAGGTTTCCATGGGATGAAAAACCTATATGGATAGAGTTTATCCAAATAAAGAAGATCACACTAAAATCAAGGAGGAAATGTCAAACTATATCAATGGAGTAGATAATTTTTCCCATAGAGATGTTCCATTTAATCGAATTTTGAACCCAAAGTATTCTGGGAGATTCATGGAACAAAAACAACATTACTAAGAGACATTGCAATCTGTGTGCTATCTCGAGTAAAATTTTGCATATTTAATCATATTATGATAGTTGAGTTACAAATTTATTTATTTATTTATTGCTTTGTAAGTTAGAGTATATTGATATTATGGAAAAATTACAATTGTGTGTAGTGCAAGATATGAGATTGAACCCCAAACCAAAAAGGGCTACCAAGACCAACAAACTAAACCAATTCCCTGAGGGAAGCCAAAATGGTGTCTATCCACACCATCTTGTTAAAAGAGTTTTTGTTGTAAATGTTAATGGGAATCGGTCTTGATCTGCACTGTTAGAAAGATCTTCTGGACATCATTTCTTACTCTTAGATGACTATTTTTCATGGTTGATTAGCTGCTGAAAAGAATGATTTGGTTGCCTTGCTTTGATATTCCACTCAATTCTCAGAAAACTTAAATAGTATGATGCATCTACAAAAGGCCACTATGAAGAAGTTTATGTTTATGTTTAATGTTGTTAAGAAATGAATACAAGCTTATGTTATTTTTGTTATCAATAAACACCAAAGATGGCCTTGGCCCTTGGATGAAGCACTTGAAATCTATCCCCAATAGATTTTATTTTGTAGCCTAGATTCTACCAGCTTAGCCATGTCATTTTACTTTTAATCTATGTTACTAGAAACATGACGACAAAGTGTTGTTTCATGTCACAATAGCCGAAACACATTCCCCATAATGAATGATTGTTTCCAAGCCATTTCTAAGGTTGCAAAAGGTTGTGGAGTTTTAAAACAAACAATAATCGCTGGTCTAATATGGAATAAATTGGCATGCACATCAATGGAAGTCTCAATTAAAATAATGAGTATAGATCAACCGATGCCTAACTCAGCAGATATCATAAGTTGCATTAAAAAGCATGGTGTAGTTAAAAATAGTTAAACTAATGACTACAGATCAACTGCTATCTAACTCTGCAGATATCGTAAGTTGCATGGTACAGTTAAAAACTTAGTTTTCTAAAGATCAAATTACATGCACGAATAAATCTGTAAGTTGCAATAAACTGTACAGTTAAAAAATTAGTTTTTTAAAGATCAAATTACATGCGCTTATAAATTGAAATGCAGATTAACACAAGTTTCAACCAGTTAAAATAAAGATTACAAATGCAACCGAACTCTACAGATGTCCCTAACTTTGTAGATATTCATAAGTTGCAGTTAAAAGCAATAAACCAGTATAGTTAAAAAATAAGTTTTTTAATGATCAAATTATATGCACATTATTGTTAAAATAGTTATGTGTTAGTAATAATAAATTATTAGTTTGGTGAAGAAACAGTTAAGAATTTATCATCCCTAAATTTATATTTTTAAATTTTTATTATAAATGATTTAACTAGAGTTAATATATGACAATATGTTTTACAATTTTTTAAAAAAATTAGTTATAATTTTTTTACTATTTCTATATATTGTTTTTAATTTTCTTATAAAAAGATAGAAAGGGTGATTCGAATTTATCAGAAAACATTCATAAAGAGAATTGATTGAAAGCTTTACAAGAAGAAGATAGTTAAAAAAATTTATTGCAAGATCAGGTATGTTTATTTCTTTCATAGATCATTATATTAATCATTATTTTTATTGCTATTTTAAAATATGAATTGATTCTTTATATATATGTTTTTTTAATAGTAAAATAAGTTTATATTTTAAATTTTTTAAGTACATATATTAGTTATATATTTTTTTGTTTTGAAAATGTATATACTTTTAAATAGTGTTTAAGGAAAAATGGATGACAATTCTTCAAATCCTTCTATGTTAGAATTACAAAGAACTCAATCCACAAACCCCACAAATTATAACAAGGAAAAGGAGAAATTTGAGTAGAAGTTGTAGAAGATTGTCACAGTAATTGGAAATTATTCAACAAAAAATTATGGTAGTTCTGGAAGTAGGAAATGGACTTTCCCACATTGTTGAACAAATAAGGCTAGTTCAATTGCATGAGTTCGATATCATTTGTTGGGGGTCAAAAAGAAAGAAAAAATAGTTATTTGTGGTAGAATTCCAAAAGTAGAAAGAAAAGATTTGATTAGAGAGTTTACTTTTGTAGAGCCTCTAAAAATTACTGAATCATTATAGGGACAATCAAAAGATTCTCAATTAGGGAAGCCACCTTTTCCAAGTTCTTCTTCTACTTCTATTTATGAATCTCAAATTGAGAAAAATGTTTGATGCTACTAACAAAAAGAATGTAGATGCTACTATCAGGAGACTTTTCTTTGGTTGTGGAATGCCATTCAACATAGCTAGGTCTCCTTCATGGAAAGAGGCTATAAGGATAGCTAATAATGCACCTAAAGGATATGGGCCTCCAAGTTTTGAAAAAAATTGTACTGTTGTTTTGGATGATGAGAAGAAACACATTAAGGATAAACTACAAGACATTAATGATAGTTGGTCATATACATGTGTCTCTATAGTTTCAAATGATTGGACTAACATTGCATATAGGCCACTAATTAAAATTCGTGTTTCTTTACCTAAGGGCACAATGTTTATCAAATCACATGATACTTCAGGCCATATGAAAGATGCACCATATTTGGCAAGTATTTTCCAAGAAGTAATTCAACAAGTAGGAACAAATAATGTTGTGCAAATTATAACTAATAATGCTTCAAGTAATTTCTTGGTAGGAGGAAGGATTGAAGATGAATATCCAAACATTTTTTGGACACCATGTGCAATTCATTGCATGAACTTACTTTTTAAAGATTTGCACAATAAGCTTCCGTGGATTAGTGAGGTACTTTCAAATGCAAAAAAATACAACATTTTATTGTAAATCACTCTATGTCACATTCTATATATAGGAAATATGCTTCATTGTAGCTACTTAGATGTGTAGAGACACAATTTGCTTCCAATTTCATCATGGTTGATCGAATTGTGAAGGTAAAACAATCATTAAGGAAAATGTTGGTTTTTAATGAATGCCTGAGAGATGGAGAGATAGAACAAGTAATATCAGCCAAGTATGTGATGAAATTATTGATCTCATTATTGGTAGTGGATCAATTTTATTCTAGCATCACGTTGGTGATCTTCTGACACTTTCTTGGCCTATTATTGAAGTCCTTCGTCTATTTGATAATGATAAACCATGCATGGGAGATGTGTTTGAGAAGTTAGATCAGATGAGGGAGAGGCTAAAAAATATATTTATTGTTGGGGCATCATCATTTGATCAAGAGACATAGGATATTGTTTGGGAATATATTTTAAAAAGATGGAAGATGCTTCACAATCCTCTTCATTCTGTTGGATTTCAACTTAATCCAAAATGGTTTCACAAAAAGCCATGGTTGGATGATGAGGTTTCCATGGGATGAAAAACCTATATGGATAGAGTTTATCCAAATAAAGAAGATCACACTAAAATCAAGGAGGAAATGTCAAACTATATCAATGGAGTAGATAATTTTTCCCATAGAGATGTTCCATTTAATCGAATTTTGAACCCAAAGTATTCTGGGAGATTCATGGAACAAAAACAACAGTACTAAGAGACATTGCAATCTGTGTGCTATCTCGAGTAAAATTTTGCATATTTAATCATATTATGATAGTTGAGTTACAAATTTATTTATTTATTTATTGCTTTGTAAGTTAGAGTATATTGATATTATGGAAAAATTAGAATTGTGTGTAGTGCAAGATATGAGATTGAACCCCAAACCAAAAAAGGAACTACCAAGACCAACAAACTGAACCAATTCCCTGAGGAGCAAGCCAAAATGGCATCTATCCACACCATCTTGCCATTCATACATCGCAAAAATCATACATATCGGACTTATACTAGAAAAATGCCCCTCTTTACAAAAACCTGACTATATACCAAACCCGATGAAACCGAGGACTACCACGCCAAAAATAAAATAGAGAGGAAACAAAATGCTTATACCAAACCAGACTTGACACCATAGCAAAGTGGAAACAGAGGATGCCTAAAATTTACAGAAAGCCATTTTCCTTAGCAAAGGAATCAAACTCTTTGGCCCACTCAAAGTCACTGACCTTAACCAGCTGAAAGATCTTCTTGAGAAAATTCATCGTGACCACAACTATCATCCTATGATGCACTAGAGACATCTCCTTTAAATCAAGAAGGAAGGGGTAAATTTTTATTACCTCACCTAATTTCTTTACCAAGTCTAAGTCGCACGATCACAAAACTCCTTTGCTAGGGATGGACACCTTTAAAGCCTCCTCCAAACCACCTAACAACTCCTTTTTGAATAATTTTCCCATCAAATTTTTATTCTCTGCCTTGGGCACCTAGTTATCCATAATAGAGTCCAAAAACCTCGACACCACCTATGAATTTGTTCTAAAAAACTTCTTGTGCTCTAGATTCCCCTTGGCAAGAACCATTTTCATAGCCACCATCGTTAGCAGGTCAATGTTGAGTAGAATGCACTTTAAGCATTTGTTTGTAACCTCCTAGAAGGCATTTTGGTAGTCCTTGCAATCAAGGGCTAATAGGGTATTGACCCCAAAACAAACCACCGACTCCACCGATATCTCAACTATGAATTTCGAGTGCTCAGCCATATTTGTCCAACACCCAGAAGCTAGATGAAGAAACAATCAAACACAAAGATAGATTAAAACGTTTCCCTCGCCACCCTTAGACTTGAATGGGAATGCACCACAATGATCGTCAACATTATTACTTTGTACACTACCAATGTTCCATCCACATGACAAATTGCAAATGCTAATGCTACCATCACTCAAGTGAATGAGAACGCATAGAGGCGAGGCGAGCAGTCTAATCAAATGTTTTAGAAATCAAACAAATCTATTTTATTATTAAATCATTTCAAAATGCTAATATTATTTACTTTCATTTTACATAAACAAGTCTCTAGTTCTTCTGCATGTGAAAGAAATTGGAGTGAGTATGCCTTCATCCATCCTACGAAGCGTAACCAGCTAGGTAGAAAAAAGGTAGAAGATCATGTGTTTGTACATGCAAATCTTCATTTTTTGTCTCGAGATTCCAAAGATTATAAATAAGGGCCTCATATAATGTGGGACTATGGTGGTTCAATGGATGATGGAAATGATGAATTGCCAATAGAGGTACTTGAAGACAATGTAGATGAAATTCTACTTGAAGTTGGAATGGAGAAAGTTCAAGCAAGTGGAAGCACTCCTTGAACATCAAACATATAGATTGGATAATTTAACTAAAATTTGATTACATGTTTCAATATTATATCAATATTATTGGAAACAATTATGACAATTGTATTTTTGTTTTTAAACTGAAAAGTATTTTAAATTATTTAAAAGTGATATAATATTCTAGATTTATATTTTTTATGTTTTGTATTTAGACAAATTTTTAACTTACATGCATTTTTATATATGTGGGACAAAAATTTAAAATAAATCTGATTGAATGTGTGTGTGTGTGTGTGTGTGTGTGTGTGTGTGTGTGTGTGTGTGTGTGTGTGTGTGTGTGTGTGTGTGTGTGTGTGTGTGTGTGTGTGTGTATGTGTGTATGTATGTATGTATGTATGTATTTATGTATGTATGTATGTATGTATGTATGTATATAAAATCCATTTCTTATACACAACCTTTAAATATCCCATTTCTTGCCATGTTGTTGTTGGAATTGTAGTTTACATTTTTCATTTTTGGTAACATGGCTTTTAATTGATATCTCATGGCAGGGAAGTTTGGAAGATCATGCAATTCTTATGGAGGAAATCAAGAAGGTCAATGTGGTTATCTCCATAGTGGGAGGGGCACATATAATTGATCATTTAAAGATTATCAAGGAAATTAAAGAGGATGGAAACATTAGGGTATGCAATTGTTCCTCAAGATTCATAGAGATTATTTTGGTAAACCATAGTATGTTTCAATGATTTTCATGACCCTTGTTGATGACCTCGTAGAGATTTTTCCCATCTGAGTTTGGAAATGATGTTGATAAATTCCATGTAGTTGAACCTTCTAAGACCATGTTTGCTAACAAGGCCAAAATTAGTAGGGCCATTGAGGAAAAAGGCATTCCCTACACATATGTCTCAATCAATTGCTTCGTAGGATATTTTGTGCCAAATTTGGGGCAACTAGGTCTCTCTACCCCTCCAAGGGATAAAATTGTTATTTTAGGGGATGGTAACTCCAAAGTTGGATAATTTTTTTATAGAGATTTTGTTTGTTGAGTAAATTTTTATTTCTACATGGCATTTAATCCCTGTCAGAATCTCTCCTAATATATTGCTAAACTGAATGCCCAATTGTATTTGTGAAAGAGGAGGATATTGACACTTTTGCTATAAAGGAAGTTGATGACCCAAGAGTTGTGAATAAAACCTTGTATTTGAGGATTCCTTCCAATACCTTTTCTCTCAATGAGTTGGTAGCCTTGTGGGAGATGAAGATAGGGAAAGCTTTGCAAAAGTTCTATGTCCTAGAGGAAGGTGTGCTGAAAGAAATTAAAGGTTGGTAGTATTAGTTTCACATATTTGGAAGTTTATGGATTGATAGTACAATATGTTTACATTTATTGATAGTAGTACAATTAGAAATTTGAAACAAGTGTTCTTATATATATTTTTTAACAAGTTAGTGAAATGGATTCTCGTAAAATGGTATGTAGAGACACCATTTCCATCCAATATTCTCATTGCTACTAGTCACTCCTTTTTTGTGTTCAAGGGTACCAAACCAACTTTGAAACTGGACCTGATGGTGTGGAGGGCAATCAGCTCTTCCCAGATGTAATATATACCACTGTTGACAGGCTTCTTAAGCGGTATGTATGAATTTGAAGTCTTGTCTTAGCTCGCCCCTCTAGATGTTGGGTTGGGTCATGGAGATACTCTTATCTAAAGAAAAATAGTAGAATATGTAATTTTGTAGGTAACAATAAAAGAGGTTTAGACACTATAAGCTAATTGTTGTCCACAATATTTAAGAAAAATATTCAGGTACTTTAAAGGAAAAATCCTTGTAATAGTTTAGAAGATACTTTTGTTTGAAATATATATATTTCTCTAAATTGTGAATGGGTACCTATCAATGTTATTATAACTCTATTTTTTAAATTATAATTTTTTTTATTATAAGCAAATTCTAGTTATGATTCAGGAACTATCTTATAATTATGTATGTGATGGGTTTTGTTAATTATGAATGTGAAACTCTTAAATAATAATCATATCTTTAGTTCAAATTAAATTTATGTAATGTTGCTTTAGCTAATAACTATTGTCTTGACTGGGAGTTTGTTAATCTTTACTTTTATAAGGATTGATTTATTTTATTTTGAAATAAATTAAAAAATATCTTATTTTTAATGTTTTGTAAGAGAATTATTCTACAAATAAATTGTCAAACTTCTAAATTTAATTTTAACATTTTGAATTCAAAAGTAAATAAAAGGAGTGTTAACATATCTTCGAATAATTGCTTTTTAAAATTGTCAAAAAAATCATAAACTATAATTAGTGAGATGTTATAGAATATATACTATTGCAAGGTTGAATCTATATGAATACAATATTTAAAATATTTAATAAAAATTTTATGTGGAAATATTTTGGTGGTGAAAGATATTTTAAAAAATTGTACAATATTAAAATTGAAAATATTATTCAAGGTATTATTGAATAGTTAATGGATATGAAAAATTATAATTTTATTGACCTTACACTATAAATATTTGTGTTATTCTTTAAAGTCACAAGGGTTTTTGTATGCAAACAATACAAGGTCTTGTATGCAAACAATCTTAAAGTTGTGGGTTGAGACTATATTAGTCTCATGCTTTCTTATTATTATTATTATTATTAATGATTCAATTGTTCTAAGAATTTGAGAGCTTTTCCATATATATTGATTTAATAAATAATGCAAACAATCTTAAGATTGCGGGTTGACATTATATTAGTCTTGTACTTTCTTATTATCTTTATTGATTTTTTTAATAATTTAATTGTTGTAAGAATTTGAGAGCGGCTCTAGGAAAATTCACTGTGAGCAATTCACCGATGGAAAATTTACCACCACTAGCAATTCACCGCCATGGAAAATTAATTGCCAAAAATTCATGCAATTAATTTTTCCCACGATGAATTGTCATGGCACTGAATTTTCCGGAGGTGAATTGTTAGCGGTGAATTTTCCATCAATAAATTGTTGGCGATGATTTTTTTGTATGCCAACATTGATAACATTAAGTCCTAATTTAAGAAATATTAATTCAATTTTTTTTATGTATTTTTTAAATATTATGGTTGTTTCAAAATAAATTATATATAAAATAGACACTAAAATCTCATCTCTCATCTACTGATTAAAATAATTCATCCTACTTTATTTATTTCACATTACCAAAATGAAATTAATTGAATAATATTTATTATTTAATTAATTTTAAAAATAGAATAGAACAACATATAACACCATGTCATATATGACAGTCATAACAGAAAGTGGAGACCAACAATACAAATATACCAGTCCAGTAAATAACCGTCACAAACATCTAGTTTTAATTTCCATTTCCATGAGCATGACAAATATATGACAACCATAACTAGAAATGGGAACCAACAATATAAAACATAGCATTGACAGCCCCAACAAAAAGTGGAGACCAGCAATACAAATATAACAGTCCATTTTTGTGAAAGGACAACATTTAAGAAAAATATTCAGATACTTTAAAGGACAAATCCTTGCAATAGTTTAGGAGTTACTTTTATTTAAATTTGTATATTTTTCTCAATTGTGAATGGGCACCTATCAACGTTATTATAACTATGTTTTTTAAATTATTAAATTGATTATTAAAAGAAAATTCTAGTTATGATTGAGGAAGTAGTATATATATCTTCAAGATAATTTGTATAAAATATGTCAAAAAATTATTTTAAGTAAAGAATGAAAATATAATTTTGTGATGTTGTCCACTTTGCACATGAAATAGAAAGTAGATTTTTATTTTTCTTTGAGAGACTACCTATATGCTGTGTTGCCATTGTAGACTATCGACCTAATAATCATATCTTTAGTTAAAACTAAATTTATATAATATTACTTTAGCTAATCATTGTTGTCTTGATGACAATTTGTTAATCTTTAATTTTATAAAAATTTATTTATTTTATTTTCAAATAAATTTTAAAAATATCTTATTTTTAATATTTTGTAGGGGAATTATTCTATGAATATTGTCAAACTTCTAAATTTAATTGTAACATTTTGAATTCAAAAGGAAATAAAAGGAGTGTTAACAAATCTTGGAATAATTGTTTATTAAAATTGTCTAAAAATATCATAAATTATAATTAGTGAAATGTTATAGAATATACACTATTGCAAGGTTGAATCTATATGAATAAAATATATAAAATATTTTAAATATTTAATTAAAATGTCATGTGGAAATGATTTGGTGATGAAAGGTATTTTAAATAATTTTATGTATATTAAAATTAAAAATATTATTCAAGGTATTATCAAGAATAGTTATTGTATATAAAAATTTATAATTTTATTGACCATGCATTATAAATATTTGTGTTAATTCTTTAAATTCACTGAGGGTTTTGTATGCAAACAATACAAGGTCTTGTATGCAAACAACCTTAAGGTTGTGGGTTGACACTATATTAGTCTCATGGTTTTTTATTAACTTTATTGATTTTTTTTAATGATTTAATTGTTGTAAGAATTTGAGAGCTTTTTCGTATATTGATTAATAAAGAATGCAAACAATCTTAAGGTTGTGGGTTGACATTATATTAGTCTCATCTTTCTTATTATCTTTATTGATTTCTTTTAATAATTTAATTGTTGTAAGAATTTGAGAGCTTGTCCATTCATTGATTAATAAAGAAAGAGGTGATATAGTCAACATTGATAACATATAGTCAACATTGATAACATTAAGGCTTAATTATATATATATATATAAAGTATGTATTTTTTAAATATTATAGTTGTTTCAAAATAAATTATAAATAAAACAGACACTAAAATCTCATCTCTCATCCATTGATTAAAATAATTCATCCTACTATATTTCTTTTACCTTACCAAAATGAAATTAATTGAATAATCTTTATTATTTAATTGATTTTAAAAGATTTTTTTCACCAAATACTCAAATACAACATTTTTTTACAAAATATATAATAAATATGAATCCAAAAATGATTAAATAAAACAAATATATTTTCAATTAATTTAATTGACTCATTAATCAATTTAGTTGACTCGTCAATCAATTTAGTTGAATCATCAATCAATTTAGTTAAGTAATCTATAAATTCAATCATCTCATCAATCAACACATAAGACAACTAGTTAATGATTGTCACTCTTCACATCCACTCCACTATCAATGAAGTTTAATAATTATCCAAGATCAAATCCTATACATCCATCTACCCTAGTAAAAATCTATAAATCTAAGATCAAATACTATCCATCCATCCATCCCAATAAAAATCTATAATTCCAAGATCACTTCCATCGTTTGCATAGACAATCCTTGAATGCAAAGTCAAGTTGTCAAAAGAAGCCTCCATGAATGCAAAGTTATGATGATATTGTGAGCACCTACATTCCACACTTTTTAGTAACAAATCTTGAACACAATCAAACAATTTTGTGTGTAACAAGGGGCTTTGATGATAGATTCTTTTTTAAATCTATATTCTTTGTTTTCTTCAATATGCTCTAATGGAGATAACAATTGAATATGAATCTTAAGGTTTGAATCTATTATTTGAGTCTTAGTTTTATGTTTCATATTCCTCTAATTATAGATTGAATAAAACTTAATGCAAAAACTCAAAATATGTGTGAAATAGAATGTATTTGTTTTTATACTATAAATTTTAGATATAGGTAATCTAAAATAGGTAGATTACAATGTTTTGAGAAAATAAAAAAATAAATAAACACAAAATAACTATGCATTACAAATATTTTATTTTCATAGACTACTAATATATGTTTTTCGTAAATATCTTAGCTCCACGATGCTAACTAAATGAAAAATGGATACATAAAGTGCTCTCTTATAGTATAAAATTTCAATTATGAACATCATGAATATATTTGTCATTGGTAAAACTCCAATTATCACAACATCAAATTAGTAAGAGAAGAAATTTTAGTTCAATGAATTTTATTTCTTTCCTTTATGAATTATAAATAATATAGTTTTAAATAATTTTATAATCTTTTTAATACAAAGATAATGCTCACTTACATATCATAGACATGTCTATTTTATTAAATACAATGTGAATGATGCAATAAGAATAGTAATAATAAAGTGTTTAAATCCAATTAAACTATAAAATATCAATAAACATGGAAATGTATATACCAAAAAAACAAATTGTATGAATACCATAATCTATGGAGAAACCATTGTGGGGAAAAACTCCACCACTAAAGATGTCCAAGTTTTTATTAATCTAAATGATAGAGGGAAATAATGCAATCCACTTATCTCTCTAACTAGTAATATTTGTGCAACATAATAATACCTACGAAGGAACCTTATAAACCTCTATCCTAGGCCTTCATCATCTAGGAAAATCAAAAGCAAGAAACCATCACATAGTATAAAAAAATAGGAGTCAAAACCATGAGCCACTAGTAAAATTTTAACACCTTATAGCCATGGTCAAGCTTAGAATATACAACTCCACTTACACCTCTTACACCTCACTTAAACCTCTTAAACCTCACTTACACCTCTTATGCCTCTCTTACATGCAACCTTTATCTCATGCCTTCATTATAAAGTAAAATAAAAAATAAGAAACAATTGAGTGGCATCCAAAATTAAGAGTGAAGCCACAAGAAAAAATCCAAAACCTCATAGTCATGTACGAGCAATCTACAATAGAAAAAAATCCTCTTATAATTATTACACCTCTTTTATGCATCATCAATTCTATCATAACAACCATTTTGACCAATTTATTAAATCCAAATACTCCATGAGGGCAACCAATATTGTCATAGCACCTAGATCTTCTGAGGGTCTTCTACATTTCTCAATTTGACATTTTTCAAATAAATTCCATATATATATATTTGAATATTTGAATTATTCCAAAGAATAAATAAATAAATAATGACCCCGACCTCACATAAGATTTCCATTTTATTCATCCATGATGTTTGTAGTCATAGATTATTTCCATCCATATAATTAAATACAATTAATCAAGAATTTAGATTTGTAAGGTGAATGACATGCCTAATCATAAAACTCTCCTACTTGTCATTTACATTGCAAAGATATAATTAGAAATAAATGGATGAATTTTGGATAGTAGAAGAATCAAGGCTACAACTTAGTGAGAGAATGTAGAACATTATATAAAGTGTCAACTTTCTATATCATGACTCTATGACCTTAAACCATCATGTGAACAAAGAGATACTCAACATCAATATATGCTTAATATAAGCATAGTGTATAGGATTATGTTCCAAGCATATAGCACTTTAATTGTCACATCCAATTCTAATTTGTCCACATTCAAAGCTAATAACAAATAAAAATTTTATAACTACATTATCTATGTACATGCATGTGTAGAAATCATATACTTTTTTTCATGGTGAAAAATACAAGCATGGGTTGCCTCTTCCTTATCAAACTAACAACATCTACAAACAAAGTTAGACCATAATTATTTGTGGACATCTTTATATTCAAATCACCAACCCAATTGTAATTTACAAAGCCCTATGTATTAAGAAACTTACATCCTCATCATCAGTATTGTGATAATACATACAATAATTAGAATTCCCTTGCAAATATATAAAAAAATATTTTCATATGTTTTTGATGTTTTATATTAGGGTTAAACATAAACTAACTAAGAACTCTAATTATTTGGGTAGTATCTGGTCTTGTATAGATTAAAACATACATTATCCTACCTATGACACTAGCATAATGAACATTATACATGTTAGAAATGTACAATATTTCTCCAATCATTACAATTTTTTGTGTTTAGTACTAATCACCACTATCCAATTTCTTGATTTTGGGTATGTCTTGCTATATCTTAATCATGTGCACTTCATTTTATTATGTGATCCATTGGGTTTTCAAAATGATCCTAAAATCATCAAATTTATCTTCATGTGCTACCACACATTAAATCTATTTCCCATGTCTTGTGATACCACAATAGTGTCTCACCCTTTTTGGCCTAGCCGGAACATTCAAAATCAACATGTTTTAATTTGTGTCAATTATAGAGTACAAATGGTCTAGAATTTAATGATGATGTAGATTAACAAGTTGTGAAAAAATTTATGTAGATTCAAGCTATAATTTTAAAATATTATTTAAAGAATTATTTTTATCAATTTTTATTATTTTGTAAATTATTTTTTTCTATAGATTTTGTATTTAGTGACATTATTCAATAATCCATAACTAAATAACTACATATAAAAAAATTCCATGATTTATTAGAATTACATCATTAATTCCATTTTCTAGTGCATGGATATGTTTTCATCATTTTTTATTAAATAATTTATTTATTGTCAATTTTTGAATTAGTATTAACAAAAATTTCAAAGCTATATTATTTATTATATAACACTTTTCTTTTATCATATTTTCCAAAATTAAATATCCTCTGGGGAGACCTCTGTCTCTCCCTAGCCTGACCCTCCACCGGATACGGAAAAGATTCACTCACATGCACATTCTGGGGATGTGGAGTTTGTCTTGGGAAACTCCATTATGCATGCTAAATCTCCACCTAGTGGGGACAATGGGGGCCGCTAGGGGATTCACTCCTCCAAGACTAGCTGGAAAGATATCCTTTTGGGGTCTAGAAATAGTGCCCTAGGGTTTGTTGGTCCTGAGATTACTCTAATAGATGAAGGCGCTGAGCTCTACCTCCCAAACGATGTGATGGAGGAGGTTGTTGGTTTGCTCCACCTTGCTTCAGTGGGAAGATTCTTGGCTTTTCGACCAACGATTGATATGGTCCGTAGATGGGTTAATGATAAATGGAAGTTGAAGGGCAGTGTGTCTATCTTGGCAATGCCTAGTGGTCTTTTCTTGTTTAAGTTTACTGTTGAGGAGGACTTTGTTCTGGTCATCTCTAGTACTTGGGCCTATGGTAAACATTTTCTTTAGCCTTCCATTGGAATTCTGGGATGAAAAGGTTTTTCGATGGATTGGGAACTCCTTTGGTAGCTTCGTGGTGGAAAATGCAGTCACTTTGGAAAAATCTAGGTTGGTTTTTTCCCATTTTTGTATTAATGTCTCCATTAACAAAGCTCTTCCCAAATTTATCATTCTTAAATCTAAATGGGGGAAGGGGATTCAAGCCCTTTTTTATGAGAATGCCACCCTGTTCTGCCAAAAGTGTGGCAAATAGGGTCATGTTGTTTCTAACTACAAGAAGGTTATTATAAAGGATGCTTTGTTGAAGGATAAAAATCCTTCCAGTCCTCAGATGTTATGGGATAAACTGCTTGACCCAAACACTAGCTAGGTTGGTGAGTCATTGAATTCGGGTGATTTAGATGACTACCCCTTCACTAATGGCTTGAATGAACTGCTGAAATCCCCTATCTCAGGGGAAAAGATGGAACTAACTTAAAGATAAGCTACTCCAAAGGGCCAAAATAGGATGAAGTCTCTCCACTTTCGGATGCAAATTTGGTGTTGGGCTCCCGTGTTCATTAGGGGAAGGAAACATCTAGGTCATTTCTTGTGTCTGATGTGTGTCTAGATTCTATCAAGAAGAATTTGGATGTCAATGGTGCTGACAATCTTGGATGTGAGACCTCGATGGACATTTCAGCCATTTCTCAGTGTTTGGAGGGTGCCTTGTTATCCACCCCCTCTAAGTTAGTTCTTACTAACTCATGTACTCCCACTCCTCAACCAACTCCTGTCAAGGACTATTCGAGGGAGGTAACTAAGTCTATTATTCTCTCCCCGATCTCTAAATCATGTCCTCTGAAAGCCCAATCGGAGAGTGATAATTTGGAGGACTGGTAGAACTCAAAAAGGAAAATGAGGAACAAGAAAGTGGATGTTGGAACAAAAAGTAGAGTTGGAAGACCTTCAGAGAGATTTTCTAGGCACAAAGCCATGACCAAGGATATTACCAACCGTAGGCAATCTACCCTTGATTCAGCTCACAAAGGTAAGAAATGAAGTTCCTATCATGGAACATGAGAGGACTAAACAGTCCTCTAAAACAATGTGCCTTAAGGAAATATATTATTGATATGAAGATTGATATTGTATTACACTAGGAAGTCAAAATGACTTACCAGATGTTTTCCTCTACCATCAACAAAATTTGGCTAGGATCTGCCTTCTTCTATAGCGAGGTGTATGGTGCTTCGAGAGGTGTTGCCACCTTGTGGAATCCTACTAAAGTTTTGGGTGAAGCCATTTCTTTTTCTCAGAATTACCTTGTTGTGACTCTTAAAGCTAATAATCTCACTTGGCATTTGTTTAATATCAATGCGCCGAATTCTAGAGGTGGAAGAAAGAAGATGTGGGAGGAAGTGACATCCTTAATATTGGGTAACAACAATGTGTTGTATATGGTGGCTGGAGATTTTAATTATAATTGCCCCCTTTTTCCTTCAGAGAAGTTGGGGGGCCTAATGGACTATAGTGATAGTATGAAGGATCTAGCTGATTTCATTAACATTTCTGGATTGTTTGACTTGGAGTTAAAGGGAAATCCTTTCACATGGTTGAACAATAGAAAGGGAATTCAACTTATTTAGGTTTGGTTGGATAGGGTCCTTGTCTCAGCCGGTTGGGACCTTGGATGCAATGCCTCCCTTGCCTCCCTCCCCAGGACTGTCTCTGACCATAATCCTATCATCCTCCAGTGGTCGGACAAACTATTTTTGGGCCCACACCCTTTTAGATTTGAGATAATGTGGATGTCACACCAAGATTTTAGAAAATTCTTTAAGACTTGGTGGAACCACCCTATTCAAGGCTCAACAATGTATAGAATATCCCAAAAATTGGAGCTTATTAGAAAAGAAGCCAAAGGTTGGTCCAAGGCGACTTTTGGTGACTTCTTCAAAACTAAAAAGATGATCAAGGACAAGCTTGAGGGATTCCAAAAGCTTATGGCCTTGGGCCATTCTTAGCAACCTGTTCATGTTGAAGAAGAAAACTGGAGGAAAAAGTGGAAGGATATTTTAAGTAAAGAAGAAATATACTAGAAGCAGAGATCAAGGGTCCAATGGCTGAAGGAGGGTGACAGGAACTCTTCCTTTTTCCATAGGATGGCTAGTAGACATAAGAAGAGGAATACCATCAAGTGTTTGATGAATGAAGTTAATTAGGAAGTCAACGAGGCTGACAAAATTGGTGAGGTTGTTGAACAGTATTATAGATAGATCTACTCTGATACTGGTATTTCCCCCTCTAATGAGCTTTAGGCGAGGCTCCTGGGACACCTCTAGCATGGTATTAGTGAGCACGATAATCTTTAACTATGTGCCCCTATGACCAAGGAATAGGTTAGAACCACTATGTTTTCTATGGGAGCCTATAAAGCTCTAGGACCAGATGGTTTCCCCCCGACTTTCTTTCAAGAATATTTGGACATTGTCAGCTATGATGTTACCATGGTTGTTAAAGATTTCTTTAGGACTAGTAAATTGTTAAAGAAATTAAATAATACTTTTATTGTGCTAGTTCCTAAAGTGCAAGATCCTAAGCACATGACTGACTTCAGACCTATAAGTCTTTGTAACACTGTTTACAAGATTTTCTCCAAAGTCCTTGTCAACCGATTGAAGCCTTTATTAGACAAAATTATCAGTAGATGTTAGAATGGGTTTGTGCTAGGAAGACAAATCTTGGATGCTTCTATTATGACTCATAAAATAATTCATTCTATGAAGAAAATCAAGAACCAAGGTATGGCTTTTAAACTTGATATTTCCAAAGCCTATGATAGGGTTAGATGGAAGTTTTTGTATTAGTCCTTGCTAAGTTTGGTTTTAATGATAGAGTGATTGGTATCATTAGAGAATGTGTGGAATCTATTCAGTATTCAGTATTGTTCAATGGGATCCCCTAGGGTTTCTTTAAGGAAGGAAAAGGGCTTAGGAAGGGGGACCCCCTTTCTCCCTACCTATTCATTATGGTGGTTGAGGTTCTAGGTAGGAACTTTCTATCCTTGCTCAACTCAAGGAAAATTCAAGGGATTAAAGTTGCCTCCTCCCTACCCCCCTATGTTCTCCAAAATTTTTGATTCATCATGGTGGTTGAGGCTCTAGGTAGGAACTTTCTATCCTTGCTCAACTCAGGGAAAAATTTAGGGGATTAAAGTTGCCTCCTCTCTACCCCCCTCTGTTCTCCAACAATTTGTTGATGATACATTTCTTTTTGGAAATTCCTTTGTGATTGAAGCCAGAGAATGGAAATGCCTCCTTCAAGATTATGCTTGTGTTTCTGGTCAATGTATAAATTACAACAAAATCAATGTTTATTTCTTCAACACTAGAGTTGATCTCCAAGCTAAGATTTTATCCATGCTGGGTTGTCTTGGTGCTTCTCTTCCGGGAGTCTACCTAGGCCTGTCGCTTACTGTCAAGGAGGTGTCATACAATGCAAAAGAAACTTGCTGGTTGGAAAGGCCAACTTCTTAGTAATGTTGGTAAACTCCAACTTCTTAAGGCCTCCCTTCAAGGAATTTCGATCTACTTTCTCTCTCTCTTTAGGATTTCAGGCTCCATGGCTGAAAATTTGGAAAGAATTCAAAGATCCTTTCTCTGAACGGGAGTGGAGGAGAAGAAAAGACTAGCCCTAGTGAATTGGGACACTGTCTGTCACCCCAAATGTCAAGGGGGCCTGGGGATCAGGAAGATTACTAATCTAAACAAAGCCCTTATTGCCAAGATTGGTTGGAATCTGGTGCAGGAAAGGGCTGAATGGTGCAGAATAATGAAGGCTAAATACCTTAATTAGAGACATTTTTTTAGAGATTTGGACCTGATTGGTCTCCCTCCGGGCTCTAAAATTTGGAACAATATTCTTAAGAGTAGATCCCTCTTGAAGGAAGGGGTCAAATGGAAAATTGGTAATGGGAGATCAATTGGGTTCTGGGAGGACAGCTGGATTGGGAGCAGACCACTTGTTGACAGTCATTTAATATATTGAGGGAACACGCTAAAGATCTCATTGGTACTTATATTACTGATTATACCTCACCCAGAGCTAGATGGAAAATTCTAAAGTTGTCTTTCTTACATTGGCCTAACCTTCTGCCAAAGGTTGCAGAGCTCCAAGAGCTTTTGAATACGGTTAGACTCCCTCTATTTCCCAAGGAGGACAATTTTTTTTGGATAAAGAACCACTCAGGGGAGTTCACTGTTAAGTCTACTTATCAGCTACTACTTACGTTTGGCAGCGACAAGTAGTGCTGGAAGAAGGTGTGGATTCATCAACTCATCCCTAAAATAAATTTCTTTTGGTGGACTTCCATCCATGGGAAAATTTTAACTATTGATAACCTTGTCAAGAGGGGCTTTCAATTCCCTAATTGGTGTACTCTTTGCAGAAGGGAAGAAGAAACCATCTCCCATATTTTTATTCACTGCCAGTTTGCTGCCCAGGTCTGGCAGAATGTTTTACAAAGGTTGAACATCTCTTGGGTTTTTGATAGAGATATTCACCAATTCATCTTAAATTGGAAATGCCCCTCCAACCATCCGTAAATCAAATTACTCTGGCAACTTATTCCACCTCACATTTGCTGGTGCTTGTGGAAAGAAAGGAATAACATGATTTTCAGAGAAATGGTGAACAATGTGGAAGGTTTGTTGATAATCCTTAATAAGCTTCTCTTGGATAACATTTCGACATGCAAATGGAAGACGCCTAGTAATCCCCCGACTGCTTGGGATAGAAGCATAGCTACCATTTGGAATTTTCCTAGTGAGTTCCAGAGATTTGATAATTCCAAAATGATCATATTAAAAATCGGGAAAAAGGTGCTTACTTATATTAAATTTGGGCTCCTACTAACTTCTGGTTAGGTACTTTTGGTGGGAGCATGATTTTTGAATATTTTGCTGCTATGTGAGGTGATGGATATCATGTGTTTGTCCCACAGTATGTATGGCCTCTTGAGGGCTGATGGTATGGCGAATCTTTCTACCCATACTGACTGGTGGAGTCATCATTTTTTGAACCTCCTCAATTTTTGTGTTGAACATTTTAAGTTAGCGGATTTTATGAGATTTTTTGAGACGGCTAAGTATTACGCCGATATCATGCCCTTACGTGTCATGGGTGATTCACACGAGGGAGCTGCTACCTATGCGTGGATTGCGAGATGTGACATTTATTGCCTTCATTTTTGACTTTTTTGGTCACATTTTGTTGACCTTTTCCCTTTCGATGCTTCTAGATTTGATTACCAACTCTTGTGCCCTAGTTTTCTTGTTCTGGTGGCTGATGACTTTGGTGTGGGCTCTATGGGTGGGGACAAAGTGCATGTGGAGCCGGACATGTGTGATGAGTGGAAGGTGGATGCCACAATTTGGCACATTTGCAAAGAAGGTGGAATTACCCAGTATATGGAGGCCATGACTGGTCATGATGAGGGCTTGTCTACTAAGTTTGTCACCTCTTGAAATGATGGTAGGGTTACCATCGGTGGTATTTCCTTTGAAGTATCTGAGGAGGTTATTGCCAGAGTTACGGGGCTTCTGAATAATGGTTGAACTTGGAAGAAACCTACGAAGGTGCCAGACCAGATCAGTCTGAACCAGTTCTTTTGCGGCAGGGAGAAACCTATCAAGTTGAGGGGTGGCTTTGACCGCGAGGCGCTGCCAAAGTCGTGGGATAGAGTTTGTATGGTTATCATGAAGTACTTCACACTGGAAGGAAGGTATGGGGTCTACTACTATTACCACTTTAATTTCCTAAACCACCTTCGGAATCACTAGCATATCTCCATTCCTTTTTTCCTGTTTCATGCTCTTGATAACACTATGGAAAAGTTCAATGAAGCCTCAATTTATGGAAAAAATTATACTATCATGCACCAAGGCCTTATGTCTAGGCTCTATCATTTTCATATGGCCCTTTGCCTTGCTCGGCTTATCACTGTGCAAGAAGTCTCATCTCTCCCTGCTCTTGATGAAACCCTGGTTTCCTCTACTCCCCCTTCTGCTAGCATTCTGGATATGCTGACCTCGAGTAAGAAAAAATGCTTAAAAAACCCTGCGTTGAAAGCCCTTCCCCATGGCACATCCCTTGCCAAGAGCTCGGGGGATGCGGGTAAAGAAAAAAAGCGTCTTGCCCCCACCCCGCGACCTAAGGCTAAAGCCTCTAAGAAAACTAAATTCTGCCTTCATCAAATTGACCCTGACATCAAAATCACTGATGAAGCCAACACCCCCCGTAGATCTCATAGACTGGTCCTTAAGCAAGACAAGGTGGGAAGTCTTAAGGAGGCCTCAGATTCAGATAATGATAATGGGAGTGATAGTGAAAGCTAGGAGAATAAGGTGGCGAGTGGGGATGACCAGTCTGTCTCAGTGAATAGCACGTCCCATGTGTCTGAAAGCTTGAAGAAGGGCCCTGCCAGTGCCAATGTGATGGAAATTAATCCCCAGGCCTCTATTATGGATAAGGGAAAAGCCCCCTTGTAGGAAAATCCCAATGAAAAAGAGCTGGCCTAGGAAGAAGTTGGCAAGTTGAATGGGAGAATGGAGAGGTTGGAAAAAAAGGTTCAGGAGGTGTCGCACTTTGCCTTGAAGGTCATGCATAGGTTGGCTACCAATCTTTGCTTGCTACAGAAGGAAAAGTCCGCAGTTGATGGCGAAAATGATGCTAGTTTTAAGGAGCTACTTGAGTTCCTCACAACGGATTGGGCGACTGCTATTCAGGATAAACCTTGCAGGGAGGAAAAAAATTAGGCCTTTGGGTCTTTTTGTTTTTATCAATTTCTCTATGATTGTTTATATGTTAATGTTGTTTATCTGGTTTGACCCCTAGGGGTCTTTGGACTCGTTTGCTTTGTATCATGCATGCATGATGGACTATGTTTATTTACTGTTGCTTTTTGGTTTTTGATATGACTTGCTATGGGTGATGGCTCAGTGCTCTTTGCTATCACTGTGATGTTAATGTGTTTACTCTGGATGGCCTTTGGTGCCTTTTTTTTATGGGACAACAACCTTGTTTTTTCTGCTTTTTATATCAAAAACAAAGACATATATGGAGTGCAACATATTTTTTGAGATTTTTCTAACAATGTTATTTTTCCTAGTGTCTTGAATATAGATCATTGCTTTTTTGTAATGGACCTATATTCATTGTAAAAAAGAAGTTAAAATATAATATTGAAGAAAATGTAATATACAATAATAATAATAATATTTTTAAACCTCATACTAAGGGCTACATAGTTACAAAATGAAATTTCTAAATGACTTCATTTGATCCATCAAAAGGTGAAACAATTTTTTTTTTTTGTTAGCATTTTGGTAGGTATGGAGGAGTAAGCATAGGGGGTTCTATCCAAGGGGTTTTGATCTAACGTCCTTCAATCAAAAGTTCCCTTTATATGGAACCTCTCAAGGGTTAAATCTTTAATTTTTTTTCTGAAATATGTAATTTTTGGGAAAAATTAGGATGTTTGATAAGTAGTGGTACACAATGTATGAGATGAAACCTTGAAAACTTTGCTAAGTTGCTAATATTATTTGGAACTATATGTTGATTTTATTGATATTTTCTCTTTAGCTATGATTGCTTGAATTTTAACAACCTGTGCTACTAGTTCTCCCTAATTTCTTGGTTTGATATGCATTATGGTTAAAATACTACACTTTAATTTCTTTAATGTTCACTAAAGGGTGGCTTATTATAGTCAATATCCATGTTCAACCTACAACCTTGACTTTTCCACTATTGAGTTGGACCTTGGTAAACCTTGTCCAACCAACTGGGGAAAAAATAGTGAATCAGAGTATTACATGTGTCCTTCAACCTACTAGAAATTTGAGTAATCAATCTCACCTTCACTTGCATCACACCATGATAGTTGTGGTGCACTTTGCAATTGTGAGTCACTTATTTACTATAACCTATCCTAAACAATTGTGTCACACTGCAATAGTTATGGTGAACCACCCTTGAGTTGTAGTGAACATGATAATGGTTGTGGTGCATAAATTGCACTGCATCCATTTTCCCTTCTTTGAGCCCTAATTCTACCCTAAAAATGACAAAATCACAAAGCAAGGGTTGGATACATATTGTCACACCTAAGCCCTCCTCACATCCATGTGTCCATACCTAGTATTCACAATGTGCAACAACTAGAATAGCCAACATTTTAGTAGCAGCTTCACAAGAAATCCTAAACCAAAGCTCCTAATCACCATAGTAAAAGTTCTCAAATGACTTATTTTCACCCCCTGGGTATATTTATAACCTGATTTGACCTAATGGGACCCTACCCTCATAATTGTCTTCATCAATTTTTTCCTTTGAACCTAAATATTTGTTACATCCTCACCAGCGGTGTCGAAGTTGGATAGAGTAGATGGAAAAAAGTAAATAAAAATAAATAAATAAATGAAATGAGGAAAGAAGGGGTCGAGGGGAGAGCATGCATTTAATAAGGCATTGTACCCATGCCATTTTTTCACGTGAAGGTGTGACCACCCATTCTTTGGCATGAGAAGACTATAGGATGTGGAAATGATATGGTGTGTAGAGAAAGATGAACTTGCAACCTCCATAAAGGCACATTCTGGGGTAGTTGAGGCAGACATTATTTCCTTAGGATGTGAGTAGCTAAGGTGGAGAGGGAATGATTGAGCAAGGTGGGGAATGCAAAATATGGAAGCAAGGTTAAGAATGGTCAGGGACATGGAGAATTAAAACGTGGTCTCATGGAATGCACATTCGTGGAATATGAACAAAATGGATTTATTGAAAGGCTTTAAAAAAACTCTGAAGTGAAGGTGATTGAGAGGTGTAAACCAGATTCCAAAGCCACTTCCCTCATCCTCCATATGTATACCAAAATGGGAGCTTTGGAACAAGGTTATGGATGTATGCATAGTCATGGGCGGGTAATAGGTGGGAGAATAATGTAGAGGAGGGAAAGGAATAGAGGTGACCTGGGATTGAGGCAACATAAAGGAAATTTTGGTACCCATAAAGCACAAAATTCTAGAACTATTCCCAACATCCATCTTGCGTAGGTAGAAACCAAAGCGATGAATAGATTATGGGTGTCTTTCAAGGATGAAGTATAGAAGAATTTTGGACGCCCATGAAATCACAATGGATAGAAGATTTTCCCCAAAGGAGATTCACAATGGGAGGAAAAGAAAAGGCAGAGAAAGGATGTGGACAAAAGCCAAAGTGAAAGCATGGAAGACATGAAATATGGAAGGGTGACAAGGTCTCTCAAGGAATGCATAGGTTTGCAAGATTTTGGCAAGATGATGCATTGAGGAGGCTCTCCATAATTTTAGTCAACATCCTCCAATATGTTGACATTTCAATTGGGTGCAAGATTTGGATGAAAAGGAAAGAAACTTTCACTACTTTCTCGAGAAGTATCTTAGAGCTAAGTACCTTCCTCTGTAATTACTTTTCTGAAATAGTGTTTTATCCACTCCCCCAGCTGAGAATAATTATTTTAGGTGGATTAATTGCTTGTGTGTTTTCATTTGTCATTCTCTGATGATTTTGTTAAACAATTCATGGGTCTTATGTCTACCTTCATTTTCCTTAAGAAAAATGTGTTAGTTCACGTTCTTGTGCATGAATTTTCATTTTGAATTATGCATATTTGGGTAAATTTTGTTGCTAGAAGAGTTAGATTATGTTTTTTCTATCTCTCTCTCTCTCTCTCTCTCTCTCTCTCTCTCTCTCTCTCTCTCTCTCTCTTCAAATGCTTTGGGTAACCTATATGCAAACTGTGAAAGCCTAGACATGTGAATTGTTTGAATAAATGGTGGACGTAATGTGGCTTAAGGAAATGCCTTGGTAGTTGGATATGTTCACAATGGGTTTGTTGTAAAGGCTTTAAAAACCTTTAATTAAATTTGAACATCATCTTGCATGCCTACACTCAGATTGGAGAATGGAAGAAGAGAATGGATGCCTATCAAAGAATAATCAAAAATATGTTTAAGTTGGATGTAATTACAGATGCCATCTTGTATCAACACAACCTTAACAAAAATTATGCACACATAACTTAATAAAGAAGATAGACACAAAACTCTCTCTTGAATGATATCAAATTATGAATAATTCTACTTTTTAGCTTATAATACAAATAGGCTTGAAGTTCTCTGTAGTTATGTATTGTCTCATGAGAGGGAGGAAGTGTGGCTTTAATAGTTTATATAGAGATATAATTAGGCTCATGTTTTATTTGCCCATCTGTAAAGTCCATACACACGATTGTAAATTGTTATTAATGATGATAAAAATTATATTTTCATGGAAAGCATTGGAAACCCACATATAATGAGTACAAAATATGTATGATGACTAAAACCAAAAACCTAGTATTGATCATGGTATAAGGATACAACTCATTTATTAAACTTTGGATTCATTAGTGATAGAGACTAATAATATTCATTGTCTTATAAATCAAAATGGTTTGAATTAGATATCATTTTCATTGATTTTGTAGCAACTGTAGACACGTAAAATATACCGATTGACATTGTGCACTTCATCCCGACCTACTAACATCGTCTCATCTTGAATCATCCCTCGGTCTAACTGTTTAATCAAATCTCCTTATCTGATTAAATTCATCAATATTTCTTCCTTAATTAAATAAATCACTTTATCTAATTAAGTCTCTCTCTTTCCGAAATCCATTTGATCCTAATTATCACTACATTTTATTAAATAATTAATTTGATACGATTAAATCTCTAAAGTCGTCCATTAGAATTAAATAAATTAAAACCTTATTTCATTTAATCTAACACAATCTCTTTTAATTAAATAAATCAAAATCCTTATTTAATTAACCTCTTATCATATTCCTCTCTTATTTGATTTAAATAAATCCATAAATTTGAGTCAAATGGGTCACATCATCTAACCTCTCTCATTAAATTAATTAACCCTTGATTAATCTAATTCTAAATCATGTCCCATCCTCTAGATTTTGCAAGTTGCACATGAAAATAGATTTAATTCATTTATTAAATCTCTATTTTCTTCACAAGGCATCTTTTGAATTCTTCAAAGTTTGAATTCAAAATTCCAAGTCAACGTAGCCCCCATCCAACAAGGCAATAAATTTAAATGCTTACATGTCCTTTGCCTTGAGCCAAGTGGCATTTATTGCATTTTCCCTTCCCTCTTACAAGTCATTTCAACAAATTTGAAATTCAAAAATATGCATTTATTGGCACAATCCCCAAATCTTGCACATCCTCCATCCACTCATAGATTGAAAAGTGGCATCTTGCCATTGGATGAATCTTAGTCCCACATTGCTCAAATTTGGACATTCATCCATCTTGGAATTCTATAAATAAAGAGCTCACATCCTCATTTTATCATCCACAAAATATGCAAAGTTATTATGCTAAAATATTTAGCCATTTCCATCCATCACCATTGAGTTCTAGCCCAGCTAGGTTTTTGCAGATTTTGGCTTGGGCTCATCATTAATCAACAAAGTGGATCAACCATCATCAAGCTATCAAGTTTACATCTGATGAATTGGGAAAGCGCCAATTTTCACATCAAATTGGCACCAATTCCCCCATGGGATCATGTTTTTTCTATTCTAATTAGGATTGAGTCTATATTTTCTTGTTTTATTGTGTTCATTATTTTCTTTCCTATTTTGATGTTTTTAAATGGATTTCATGGGGAATCCTTGTTCATGCTTACATCTCTTTGCTTTAACAATTTTATTATTTTTGTTTTGTAGGTATTTGGATTGGGGTTCACACATTTGGCACTAGAAGGAGGGTAGCATCTCATAAATTTCCACTTTTCTCACAAAATTTCACATTTTTGCTTACACACAAAAAAATTCCCATGCTAAAAGCTCAGTGTCGCTATATGGCGTTGCTTGAAATTCAAACTATGATGCTGGACTCTTTCCACCCAAAAATTTGAATTTCTAACTGCGTCGCTTGACCGTTTGACTTGCTGGAATTTTCAAAAGACTTCAAACTGCGACGCTAGACAAAAAGAGTGACGCAATTGTGCTCATTGTCCCGACATAGAGCAATGCTAACTAGTAAGTGGCACTGTGAGGGAACCGCTTGGAAATCAAACTACGAAGTAGGCACAAGTTGTGTTGTTGGCAAGGAGTAAAAAGTGGAAATTAAATTTTAGCACGTGCTTTTGGTAATTAATGAGTTTATCTTCTATTTTTTGCTTTTTAACTTATGTATTTTTCAGAACCTCACTAGTTTTGTCTCTTGTAGGTTGGAAATCAAAAACGAAGAAAGGAGAAGCATGAGGAGGATATTTCATCAAATCATAGTGTTTTTAAAACTTTAGTGTTTGATTAACACTTTTAAGAAATTGTTATCACTTCTTTCTTAGGACACTAATTTCGTTTGGGTTTAAAAAGAATCTTTTCATTTCTTGCAAAAGGCTAAAATGAACATTAGGATCACAACTTATTAGAGTTTTTTTTGGTTAAACAATTGAATAAGAT